>JANAVB010034618.1:2248423-2940923 GCA_029216955.1 Iris pallida
TTTCGTAATTTTTGAACCTGAATTTTTGGGAAATTCGTAGAGTGCTAGTTGTCCAAAATTTGACAAGTTTCGATGTTTTCGAGATTCCGAAAGAATCAGGAATCCGAATCATGACCGTTTGAAGTTTCGGAAAGTTAACACAGATCTCTATGACATATATTTTTTCCAAAATTAATGTTAATCCAGTATTTTTATTAATTCGTGGAACTTAGTTTTGTCAATACAATTAACGATTTGGTCATGGATAGCCATAACGGCGATATCTTTTGACCAAAACGTGATTTTGTGGCACCGTTGATTACAGTGCACTTGTGGCACTGAAATCTACTATGGTGTGCACTCAAGTCATAGAGTTTGTGTCGTTTGACTATTTAGTCATCGATGCACCTCGATTTGCGTACCACAGGTTCCAAATTGGAAACTGTGATCTTCCTTGGCTAAAAATTAGTATTTAATTTTAATTCCAAAATTATATTAGATTAAATTAGGTTTTAGATGATTTATTTCAGAATTAAATAGGATTAGTTATGTTAAACTAGTAGCCACTTTCTATGGTTTTTAGAGTGGAATTTTCATAATCTAATTATGGTCATTTATGTGACGAGGTAGATCGGTCTATGACGTTTGAGTTGTGACTTCATCATCTAGCAGAGCAAGGCAAGTATCACTATGACCTATATTGCCTTTATTTTATGCTGCATGTTATTCTTTTCCTTAAATTGATAGTCTTATCTTCTATATCATTGGTGCACGAGAGTTATACTTGTTACCATAATCATACATGTTCACTTAATATTTTCGTTCAATGTTCTATCTTCAATGTTCAATGTTTAAAGTTAAAGTTAATGTTAAAGTGATCATGTTTACTTGTGAGAGAGTCGGAAGGAGGAATACAACTAGTATGCATGTGGTCAATGTACAGTTTTTCCCCAATGTCAATGTTGATAGCAGCCGTTGCACATCACGTACCGACTGCCGGATGTCCTAACCCGTCCACATGCGGAACACTTGTATTCTAAAACATACAGTACACGTGATTTGTTTCGTGTTGACATTTTGTCCAGAGGTTTGTCTTATATTCATCATTCTCTTATATTGCCTTCGTGTCTCAATTATACCTTCAACTATTCCATGTCATAATTGTACTCTTGAACTGCTTCCCAAGATATAGTGGTATCTGTTGTATCATATAATATTCATCTTTTTCTTATTGCTATTCTACGTGCTTGTATATTACATTATGTAGCGTAGTGTTATAGTGATCTTGCTCTAATCATGACTGGATAACTGTTTTTCAGCTTTAGACGACGTGGTTTACCCCAAGCTTTATGGTGTGTATTTTGGTGACACTGACGTTACCAATGTGTCGGTTGCTTCTTCTGATCAGGGGCGGATCCAGAACTAAAACTGGAGTGGGCTACAAAAAATTCGGGTGGGCTAGAGGTGGCTAACATACATAAAAAAATCAAAAATGAAAAAATATAAGAAAAAAAGAGTTAAAAAAATTTTTTGGGGTGGGCTGAAGCCCACCCCACCCCTATGCTAGATCCGCCCCTGCTTCTGATGCGGAGTAAACATATTTATTTCTTATGTTCTTTCGTGTTATTCTTGGCTAATTTAAAATCCTAATTTTCGGAATTATTGGATTTTCGTCAGTAGTTGAGTTTCTGTTGCAGGCAGTGTTCCGTAGTTAGATAATTAGTTTAGTTATAATTATTATTATTATTATTATTATTACTATTATTATTATTATTATTATTATTATTACTACTTTTATTATTATTATTATTATTATTATTATTATTATTATTATTATTATTATTATTATTATTATTATTATTATTATAGTCGGATCAAGAAAACGTTACTTTTAAAATTAATTATGTGATTTTTTATTGTGGCATGTCCCGATCCCGTGTCCGGGGTCCGACCCCGAACTCGAACCCGACTTCCATTTCCTAAACCCAACTTTGATTTTTTCCTTTTTAAAATCCTAATTTTTTACATATATATTTGATGGCAGAAAAATAATAAAAATAAAATAAATCATAAACCCATTATTATCCCCAACTAATTATTCTTTCCCCCACACGTGGACCAGCTCCCCACGACCCAGCTCCCCACGACTCAGCTCTCAACTCCTTTTCCTCAGCATTCTCTCCTCCACATTTACTCTACTCTCTTTCCTTTTATTCTTCAAATAAAAACTCACCACCACCATCACGTTCTCCAGAATCCCCTCTCCTTTCCTCTCACTCTCTCTCACTCCCCTCCCCTTTTCTCCAAATTTTTGCCCCGACCCTCTGTTGCGCCCCGCCGGCCGCCCGGCCAGATCCGCTTCTCGGCGACACCCGCGCCCGCCTCCGACCCGAGTCCAGCCCGGTGCCTCCGCTCGACCGCCGTGTCCTAGCCGCCCCGACCGGAGCCTCGCCTCCGCCCGCCGTTCCAGACCCCCTCGAGCCCAACGCCAGAGCCACCGCCCATTTCCCCCTGCCCGGAGCTGAGCCCTAGCTCCGGCCGTCCGATCCGCCTCGGCTTCGTCTTCCGACAACCCCCTGCGCGTTGTTCTGCCGCAGCCGCCTCCCAGCGGCCTCTATTCCCGTGCGCTCGCGAGCTGCCCCGTGGCCGCTGTCCCTGTGGTCGGGCTGTCCCGAGTCGATCCATGTCCGTGCTTTTTGCAGCCCTCGTCGATCCCCTGACCCGTGGCCCGCCACTGTTTCGGCTTTCCAATGCCGTTGTCCGCGCTCCCGTGCGCTGCCGAAGATTTCTTTTATATATCTGAGAGCTATAGCCGAGCACCCGAGGTATAACTCCGTGTCCTTGTGTCCCTCCCGTAGTTAGTCGGTGATGACGCGGTCCCGACCCCGACGCGGGGATCAGTTTTACTAGTTGCGCTAGGGGATACAATTTTCCCAAGTTCGGCTCGGATTAGTTCTGTGGGATTGTGTTCCTAGTTGGTATGATTGGCTAATATTTTCCTTTGGGTTAGTAATTATTATTTGGTTTTGGACTTTCTGAACTCCATTCGAAATGGTTCTATGGCTTAGCTATTTCTAGCTTGGGTCTTTTGTGGATATTTGCTTAATTCTGTGGTTTTTCTCTTTAGCTTTAGCTATTTTGAATGGTTCTGTGGCTATATTTTTCTTTAGCTATTTTGATGTGGTTCGTGGCTTAATTGGATTTTGGATGCTGGAAGAGTAATTGTAAATACGTTCTGGAAATTTGTCATACTGCCAAAGTGGCTAGGTGTCCTAGTTATAGAGGAGATGATGTCCAAATTTTCGAAAAAGTTTTCAAAATAGAAGTATTTAATTAAGTTTAGTAAATTGGTAAATTGAAATCTATTTTCATACCCGGTCTTTGCAAATGATTTCCAAAATTGGTTTTGTTGGTTTGGTTTTTGTGGATTTTGTGAGTTTTGTATCCCCTGTTAGGCGACGACCGTATCGGTCGGATGAGCCTCGGCGAAACACAAACGCTACAGGATTTCCTGTACATTGAGACGTAAGCCAGCAACGTGAGATTGCATGACCAAGTCTGAGACGTCTGTTTTCTATAAATTATATTTAATTATAATTTATTTTAGAACTAATTACTGGCCTCTAGTATTTTGGGTGCAGGGCTTCGGCCTCCTGACTGGACCGCTTCACGACATTCAGAGCTCGCCTCAGCTTTTAAATTAAATTAATTAATTTGTTGTAAGGGCATAAGCCCAGTTTTTTCTTTGTTTTCTGTGGCCTGTATTTGTGTAGTTTAGGATTTTCGGTTCTTTTTTGTTGCTGCTTTGCGTAATTAGACGCGTACTTAAAATGGGTATTAGTTTTATATGAAAAATTATAAGAGTTTTCTCACTTCTAAATAAAAAGGATAAAATTCAAGTTTGTATTATTTAAACAAATTCACATTTTTCTCATTAAAAGAAAAACCTAATTTTATGTATATAATATTAAAGTACAAAGTTTTGTTAAATGAATTGGAAAATACGATCTTTACCCAATAAATCAATAAATCGGTTCCTTTTTCGTTAATTGATAATTGTATCTTGCGACAGTAGAGTAGGTTGATAGCTTAATTAAATAACTTAAAACTTGACTAGGACCTGCTTCTAGAAATTGCAACTAGCACACCTAGATTTGGCTCATCTATGTTTCTAAGTCAGGGTTCTCAACTATAGGGTTTCGAGAACGTATTTGACTTCATCCCCGGTACCGACATCCTATTCCAGTCATTAAACAGAGGCAAGTTACGGTTATGTTTTCCTGCATTTTATTTAGTAATTGTCATGTTGCATGCTTAAACCACATTGCTACACGGAACTCTCCTTGAGTTCGATTATTGATTGTGGGGATATTGGGGGAGTAGTGTAGCGTTTATGACCAATGCCCTCATATTGTATTATTGCGCGAGCTTACCCCTCTTACACACGGGGATAGGCCGTATCGCATCGCTAGGATGCTATTGTACAACCCAAGCCGGTCATAGACGTTACCTATTCAAATCACATTGTTTCAAATACTGAATTGCTGAAAATTGCTGGAAAATATCGTTCAAAGTATTTCAACTGTTTAAAATTGCATCTTTCCATTATTATTTAGAATATCGGATTATGTACTCGTACTTGCTCCTTTCCTGACTGGATCCCCCCCAATAGGTGATGTTGATGATGCTGAGCTATTGTTCAATAACTACTATGATCCGGTATTATATCCTGTGGTGTTGCCAGAGTCCTCCTTGGAGGATACAGAACCTGAGGCCGATGAGCCGACCATTTAGCTAGTTGTTTTCCTAGTTATCTAGTTTATTTGTGTTGGAGTTGTAGATTTTGAATTCAGTACTTTATTTCAGTACTTTCATATCCAGTTGTACTTCTCTTTGTTGAATATTAAAAGTTTTTAAATATTCGTAAATTCGTGTTGTGACAAATACAAATAAATCTTGTGTGAATACCTGCATATAGAAACAGCTTACTGTCGCCGTCTCACAACGGTGCAGGCTGGGCATGATCCGGTTCGACCCAATAATTTGGGATCGGGTCGTGACATGTTTTTAGTGGTGGCCCATGCAGGTCCGAAAAACAACAACTTAGGTAAACATATCTAGAAACAATTAGAACATTAGAACATTAATTTGTCACAACATAGGACCGGAATATACTTTAAGTAAGTATTTTTGTTTGATTATAGACTGGTAGGATACCTTGCTTATGTATTGCATCCTAAACCTTCCAAAGTAGGGCCAAAGGAAAGACCACCCGCTCCGGCCCTGCCGACGATGAGGTGTCATCTACCAATCACACCCTACCACCTCAAGCATGAACGGACCCTCCTCTTTTGTAGCTGACTGACCGTCCCCATGCTGTACCAGCACCCCGTGCCGCTTACGCTACTACAGCTCAAACGGAAGAACCTGCACCTCCCTGAACTGAGCCGCAGTCCCCTGCGGTAGTGTCCACACCAGCTGCCCCAACAGTACCGGTGGACCCTACCGAGCTCGTAGGCCTGCTACGAGGAGTACTGGAAGCCCAGAGAGCCCAAGCTGAAGCCCATCGCGAACAGACCACGATCATGAGAGAGGGCATAGAGAATGCCCACAACGTGGCTATGGCTGCCATCGAGAGAGGAGGAACAGCTCAATCGGAACCAAGGCCTGCTAAGGTAAACATAAATCTAAGAGTTAATTTATGTATCATTAAGGCCATTCAATTTGATAGGAGACATATTATTATGTGAACGTCGGCACTATCGAGAACTTTAAGAAGCAGGACCCTCGACCCTTCAAGGGAACCGAGAGAATCATCTATGCCGACGAATGGCTCGACAGCATGGAGCGTCTCCTCAGCATCGCTCGACTACCCGACGACCTCCATGTCGAAGCAGTAGGACTCCAGCTGCGAGATGTAGCAAGCACCTGGTATCGGAATGAATCCCGACTCCAGGACAAGCAGCTTGACTGGGACACCTTCAAGAGGTTGTTCCGCAGGAAGTTCTTTCCAACATCAGAGTTGCGGGAGATGGAAAGACAGTTTCAGGATCTGAAGCAAAGAAATATGATGGTTGGAGAGTATGCGGCAGAGTTCGGCCGACTTAGCCGCTTTGCCAAGAACTTGGTTACTGACCCCGCGGATCGTGCTAAGAGATTCAGGTATGGACTAAGGGAAGATATTCGTACCCCTGTGATCACAGGCGGTGCCAAAATGTACGAGAAGATCCTGATACGAGCTCAGGATGTGGAGAAGAGCCAGCCTCCTCGTTCAAAAAGGGAGTATCCTGGAACTAGCAACTTCCAGGATAACCAGAAGAGGCCCAACGTCAACAAACACAACAACAGGCCTTCTCACCACCACCAGCAACACCATCAGGCAAGTACCAGTGACAGAGTGCCTCATAAGCAGATCCCTGTCTGCGACTTCTGCAAGAGGCCAGGACATCAGGCGAACATCTGTAGGAAGAAACTGGGACACTGCCTAGTCTGTGGGTCTGCCACCCACCAAGTGAGGGACTGCCCCACAGCATTCACCCGTACCGGAGAAACTCAGCAAAGAGCTCCTCTATCCACTAAGCAACAACAGTTCGGGCAACATCAGCAGAAGACCGGGTGAGCTTTTGCCCTAACAGTAGACGACCAAGAACCAGAGCAGGAACCCACCGCTGATGTTATCACAGGTTCCATTTATGTATTTTCACATCCTGTTCTAGCATTATTTGATTCGGGTGCATCACACAGTTTTGTATCATCAAAGTTCATTTCTGTACACCACCTAGTTACGGGATTTAGCAAGATGATATATAGAGTTATGACTGGTGGTGGACCCATACCCATCACCGAAACATGTAATTGCCCCGTAACTATCTCAGGCCACAAATTCTTAGCACCCTTACTTGTGATGCCCTTACCCAACTATGATGTAGTCCTAGGGATGGACTGGTTAAGTGAGCAGCATGCGCTGATAGATTGTCACAAAGAATGTGTAATCTTCAGTCCACCAGGAGAACCAGAGTTTGAAATTTCTCTAGCTCCGGAAGACATGAAGAGTGTTACCTACTCCTCTATCACCGAAGTACTCGGGCCTCCTCACCCTATCATAGCAGAATTCATGGACGTCTTTCCAGATAGTCTTCCGGGATTGCCGCCAAACCGAGGTATAGAATTCACCATCGACCTAGTTCCCGGCTCTTTCCCTATTTTTTGGGGATGCTACAGAGTCAAATCCAAGGAGGCAAAGGAGATGAAGGACCAGATTGACGAACTGAAGGCCCAAGGATTTATCAGAGATGGAGCTTCACCCTGGGGAGCGCCAATTTTGTTCCTGCCCAAGAAGGATGGAACCGTGCGGATGTGCATTGATTACCGGGCTGTAACACCCAGTTTTCTAGATGAGAGTAATTTTGAAATTTTGTAATTATAATTATTATTTATTGATTATTATTTCATATTATGATTTTTGGTGATTTTAATCATTTTTAAACTATTTAAAATTATGACTTGTGATTTTGACATTTTACTATTGTTTGGTTTTAATTTCGAGGAATTTGTCCCCCCCAGTTTTCAGGAACATGGGTATTTTGTCATTTTGTATTTTTAAAATATTTTTGAAATTTATTTTATTATTTATAATATTGTTTTAGGATTATTTGAGTCGGGTTCGAATTTCAACTCAATCCGACTTGAAACGGGGACCCGGGGGTAGTTTGACTCTAGTGGGACCCACACACTAGTTAGGCATGGCCCACATGATATTAATTTTAGTTCACATGATAGAAATATTTTAGTTAGAGGTTAGACTAATTATTATGGATAAGGTTAGTGTGATTAGAGACTTTAGAATGACTAATTTAGCCCCAACCAATTAGCCCTTTCCTAATACTAATAGAATAGGTTAGTATGGGCATTTTGGACCTTACCATAATAGGACAAATAGCCCCATATGGCCAGCCACTTTGGGAGAGGATAGGCTCAAGTTCATTTCATTATTCTCATCCACACTCTCTCTCTTGTTCTTCCCCAAATTCCTAGAGAGCAATCCCTAGCAATTGCTCTACCAAATCCTTCCATTTCACCACCAAATCTTCTTCTTTCCTTCTCCATTCTAGCCAAGGAGGAAGCTACCCAAGTTTGGGAGGATTCGGAGCTCGTTCGTGTCCTTTTGGAATCTCTACGTGTCGGTGTCGCTCCGGGAAGGCTTTTCTTCGATTCGATCTACCGGGAGGTATAAATCCCTTCTCCTTTTCATTTCCTCATGCATATAGGTCTATTTTGAACCCATAGGAATGACCCCCATGGTTGTATCTCTATTTGAGTCCATTTCGTGTCCATTTGGAGGTCATAGGAGTGTCCTTTGTGTTGTGGTTGTGTCCATGTGGGGAAATCCCAAATTTGGACACACTATGTATTGTTGTTATGTATGAATGAATTATTACATGTTTAATCTCATATTTTTGTATTAAAGATGTGTTCTATAGTGTCTCATATATATATATATATTAGTGTAGAGAGTGAGTTCTTGATATATTATGTTATATACTTGTGTTCTTTTGTCTCAAACTACCTAAATCCGTCATGATTTTTATTCACATTTTTAATTTCAGCCCTAACTTAGAAATATCATAACTTCTAGCTCAAAGCTCGGTTTAATCTCCCATTTTTTTAAAAGAAGCGTATTGAAGTTAGATTTCCAAAAACATATATTAATAGGCCTAATTCTTTGTGTAACTTTCTGAAGAATTATTTGAGTGTCAGCTGTACGAAGGACAAACGCGTTCTCGGTATTTTTGCGATTTAGGGAGTTTCCGAAAACGAAAACGCGATCCGTTTGAAGTTTCGGAAAGCTAACACATAGATCTATAACATACTTTAATCCTAGATTTTAATTCATGCTGAGATGGTACAGTATTGATTATTAGTAGAAGTTACTATTCGACATATGCATTTTGTGCACCCTTGTGTGTAATATAATGTTCTATTTGACTTTAACCCATGTTAATGTATATACATTATGTAATTAAATAGAGAATGCAAGCATGAGTAAATGGTTAAATAAATGATGTATGAGGTGTAAGTATCCTATCTAATGTAAGCATGTATAAGTATGGCTTGTAATAAATATGTAGGTTCCATAGTATGTAATGCATGGTGCATATAGTGGTGCAAGAGAATAAATGAATGATGAATGAATGCAAGCATGAATGTAACGTAATAATAGATGTAATGTATGCAATATACAAGTTAATGTTATATAATGTTCTATGTTAACACAAATCCTATATTACCTCATGTACCCCCCTTACACTATGTTGACACTATCACACTTGACACATTGTTCACTTACACTTTGACACTCTTTGATATGTATACACTATGTATGCCCATTTAACCCTCACTTGCCCCTTTGCCATGTTCACATACACACACATAGCCTCTTAAATAAGTAATTATGAATATAGTTAACTTAGCTATGTATGTATATTATATATATGTTAGCATATTGTGTTGTAATATATAAGTTTATATAACCATTTGAAATGACATGATTATAGACCTAATGTTGAATACCAATATATGCATGTGTATATATGTGTAGACATATATAGCTTAAAGTAATAGATTACCTAGTGTATATCCAATGTGAATTCTTGCCTATTTGAGTATTGAATAATTGCATGCAATATAGAGTTGGGTGTATGTTGGCTTGTATAGCCTTGTATTGATGCGTGCTTGCTAGGATAGTCTTGGTTAGGCCTAGTAAGATTTGCTGGGTTAGGACATGACCTAGTTTGACCTAGTTTGAATAGTGCAGTTGACCAGAGTTGACCAAGGGTTGACTTTGGCCTAGTTTGACATAGATTCATGTAGAATGCATTATAGTGCTTTATATTACCCTTCTGGACATGTTGTGACTTGTGCTGTTCTAATTAGGAGCCAGACACCTCTCCTCGGACAGTATCTTTACCTTGGACATTCAGACATCAGGCGAGTACATTCTCTGATAGTTCTCTCATTTACTTGTCAATTACTGTACTTCAGTTCTAGTTAGTTGTATGCGATTCTCTGTTACAACACGTGTGGATATTTCTGGATTCATGTATACGACACACTTTTATTTTTTGGCCTCTATTACTGGTATCATCTCTATTACTGGAATCACCTACTGGAATCATTTAACTGGAATCATTTTACTGGAATCATTTACTGGAATCATTTACTAGTATCATTATATTTTGGCTGGACTCATCTTGAATCATTGTGTCAAAATTCTGGATTCACTTGCTGGGAGAGGAAATACTAGAGTGAGACATGTAGACATACCCCAATCTGGAATCTTTCTACTGGAATCTACTGGAAGCATAGCCATCTCTCGCCTGATCAGTGAGGGATGTGCCTGATTACCCACAGCCGTTTACATGTCGAACTCGGTATTTTAAAACACACTGCTAGTGTATAGGCTGGACTCACCCTGGAATCGTTGATCACTATAACTGGAATCGTTCCTTACTGGATTCATCTTGTATTAGATTCATCCCGTACTGGATTTACATAGGTTTTACACTGGTTACATTTTCTGTCTGGACTTTATATCATATTACCCTGGTTCAGCTAGTTCTATTTTTACAGTCTTCATTGCTATGATTCTTCTCTTGTTTAGTATTTACTTTTCTTGCACTTTATCTCTCTTTCTTACCATCACCTGAATATAAACTGCCATTTTCATCAATATAACTGTCTATAACTGCTGTATAGTTCTCTGTCATTTACTTGGGTTTTCTAGATGAGATGTGCTCGTTCCTGTCCTGACTGGACCTGTTGATAAATTTTACAGATAGCCTGGAGGTTGCATGCTAGCCTAGAGGAGACACAGTAGAGGTTGTATAGTTAGTTATTTCAGTTGTATTGAGTTGTATTTATTCTATGGATTACTGTATTGAGCTTTGAGATGTTTTCTGGGTTTGTGTATCTTAGACACTTAGACTTCTATCTGCTGTATCTCTTTCGGATTTCATGTTTTACCTATCTTTTATCTCGCTCTACCTTAGTTGTGATTGAGACTGTATCTGCTATGTCACCTCCATTCGAAGAGTATATACTGTACAGGTACCTTTATATTGTTAGATATTTGACCTAGGACATCGTTCTACCGCCGACACTATGGCGTAGGCTGGACGTACCCACGTCTCGTGCCCTTACTCTAGGGTGCGGGTCGTGACACGTTTTTAGTGGTGGCCCATGCAGGTCGAGTTTATGTAGTGGTATTCGAACTAGAGTATCACTACAGCCTACAGTAGGATTAGGATATTTTTGGAGGTACTCAATCACATTAGGAAAAACTCTTAATCCGATTCCTTTTGTCTAAAATTGTTGCTTATTGACTTCCCTTGAATATAAACTATTCTCCTTTGAATTTTTGCTTTATTCTTAGAAATCGCTTCTTGTTTTGATCTGTCTTCATGATGGTTATGAAGACACGATCTCATCGCTTCGGTTCGGGGGATACTATCGAGAGGCTGGCCACCTCTCGTCCTGTTCATCAGGGCCTCGAGATCGCAGCTTCTGTTGTGCCGACTCAGGTTGGCGTTTCTGCTACATTGGAGGTGCACCTCCGTCTGTACAGAGACTTTTTCCTTCGTTTCTGGTTTCTCTCAGCAGCAGCGATTCATACAGCATCAGCAGCAGAGATTTGTGCAGTATCAGCATCAGGCTGGAGGAAACCAACAGGACGAGCTATCGTCAGGATAGTCGAGGATGCACAGACCGTTGGAGATCTTGCTGCAAGTTCCGTTCTTCTCAATTTTATTTCCGCAATTGTCTTTTATAATTACCTTGAGATCCGATTCCATCTGTTCTTTGTTGATTGATTAATTTTGTCATGTTACTCTTTTGTTGTGTTGTTTTTCTTCTAAGAAAATCATATGGGCTAGGTCGCCTAAATCATGGGATCTAGAATCCTCGATAGTCGTGTTAGTTGGCATAGTGAGGACATATAGTCAGATTTTGGATGTATTCTCGGGTATGGAAATTTAAGGTTTTTGCCGTCGCATACGACAGTGCAAAAATTTTAAATACCATGAACCTAGAGGTACGTACCTTAGTCAAGGACTCTGTGATTATCGTAGCCTTGCTCACTAGCATGATGAAGACTCTGGACAACATAATTTTGGACAGACGCATATGATTAACAGATTGTATCTTGAGAAGGTTTAAACATCATACCCTTTTGATTGCTATAAATAACTTAGGAGTAGGGATATTTAGTTTTGTAGAGCTTATTCATAGGTAGTTCCTTCATAGTATAATGGTATGATGACTTGTTGAGTGTCTGTACCCTAGAGGTGATAGTTAGCATTGGTGTTAAATAGTAACCCATTGCAGATAATTCTCCTGTTATCTATAATACCAACGAGTTACACATAGGATGTTAGTATGCCTTATAGCCTTGATGATTATTACTACTTTCCCTTACCTTTTCCAGTGAGGCACCCATGACCAGAGCCTGCCTTTGAGTATAGTTGTAGTTTCACCTAAGACCGAGAGGTCTATTTGCATAGATAGATTGCAGATGATATTGGCATATGGGATATAGGTTAGTTGGTATCTATAGGCCATTGTTGTATAGGGTTATAAACATGTTGTTTAGCTTATACTTGGTTCAGTTTTCCATTTTAGTTAAGTTCTCTTCGTGTTGAGTTCCTTTGTGTTGATCACCTTTATAGGCAGTATGCAGACCCTTCACTAGATACTATGTCCCCTTGATTCAGACCATTCATCCTTAGCCTTGTTCTAAGCATTGTTTCAGACCCTTATAAGTTTAGTCTGCCTTAACCCTTGGTTGATCAGTCATGTATATATATATAGATGATATACTTAGGATATATGTGATGGATTGTTGTTCTTGAGCATATATATATATATATATATATATATATATATATATATATATATATATATATATATATATATATATATATTGTGTGTGTGTGTGTGGTATTTGATATTCATGTGTTTAGCTTGTAGGTATTTAGTTATAGGTGACTTGATAGGATTGGGAAGTTAAGAGCTAGTCTATTATAGAGTTTCTCTTTTGCTAAATTCTAGTTGCCAACACCTAGATAGCTAGCATAGGTAAAACCCTAAGAAGTTGACCAGTTGATGACCAAGTACTTGGATATTGAGAAATTGACTAGTGATTGACCCTTGACTATGTTTGACATAGAAGGGGGTGCGATCATCTTAATTTCGAGGACGAAATTTTTATAAGGTGGGTAGGATTGTAACACCCAGTTTTCCAGATGAGGGTAATTTTGAAATTTTGTAATTATAATTATTATTTATTGATTATTATTTGATATTATGATTTTTGGTAATTTTTAATCATTTTTAAACTATTTAAAATTATGACTTGTGATTTTGACATTTTACTATTGTTTGGTTTTAATTTCGAGGAATTTGTCACCCCCAGTTTTCAGGAACATGGGTATTTTGTCATTTTATATTTTTAAAATTTATTTTATTATTTATGATATTGTTTTGGGATTATTTGAGTCGGGTTCGAATTTCAACTCAATCCGACTTGAAACGGGGACCCGGGGGTAGTTTGACTCTAGTGGGACCCACACACTAGTTAGGCATGGCCCACATGATATTAATTTTAGTTCACATGACAAAAATATTTTAGTTAGAGGTTAGACTAATTATTATGGATAAGGTTAGTGTGATTAGAGACTTTAGAATGACTAATTTAGCCCCAACCAATTAGCCCTTTCCTAATACTAATAGAATAGGTTAGTGGGGGCATTTTGGACCTTACCATAATAGGACAAATAGCCCCATATGGTCAGCCACTTTGGGAGAGGATAGGCTCAAGTTCATTTTATTATTCTCATCCACACTCTCTCTCTTGTTCTTCCCCAAATTCCTAGAGAGCAATTCCTAGCAATTGTTCCACCAAATCCTTCAATTTCACCACCAAATCTTCTTCTTTCCTTCTCCATTCTAGCCAAGGAGGAAGCTACCCAAGTTTGGGAGGATTCGGAGCTCGTTCGTGTCCTTTTGGAATCTCTACGTGTCGGTGTCGCTCCGGGAAGGCTTTTCTTCGATTCGATCTACCGGGAGGTATAAATCCCTTCTCCTTTTCATTTCCTCATGCATATAGGTCTATTTTGAACCCATAGGAATGACCCCCATGGTTGTATCTCTATTTGTGTCCATTTCGTGTCCATTTGGAGGTCATAGGAGTGTTCTTTGTGTTGTGGTTGTGTCCATGTGGGAAAATCCCAAATTTGGACACACTATGTGTTGTTGTTATGTATGAATGAATTATTACATGTTTAATCTCATATTTTTGTATTGAAGATGTGTTCTATAGTGTCTCATATATATATATATATATTAGTGTAGAGAATGAGTTCTTGATATATTATGTTATATACTTGTGTTCTTTTGTCTCAAACTACCTAAATCCGTCATGATTTTTATCCACGTTTTTAATTTCAGCCCTAACTTAGAAATATCATAACTTCTAGCTCAAAACTCAGTTTAATCTTCCATTTTTTTTAAAAGAAGCGTATTGAAGTTAGCTTTCCAAAAACATATATTAATAGGCCTAATTCTTTCTGTAACTTTCTGGAAAATTATTTGAGTGTCAGCTGTACGAAGGACGAACGCGTTCTCGGTGTTTTTGCGATTTCGGGAGTTTTCGGAAACGAAAATGCGATCCGTTTGAAGTTTCGGAAAGCTAACACATAGATCTATAACATACTTTAATCCTAGATTTTAATTCATGCTGAGATGGTACAGTATTGATTATTAGTAGAAGTTACTATTCGGCATATGCATTTTGTGCACCTTTGTGTGTAATATAATGTTCTATTTGATTTTAACCCATGTTAATGTATATACATTATGTAATTAAATAGAGAATGCAAGCATGAGTAAATGGTTAAATAAATGATGTATGAGGTTTAATTATCCTATCTAATGTAAGCATATATAAGTATGGCTTGTAATAAATATATAGGTTCCATAGTATGTAATGTATGGTGCATATAGTGGTGCAAGAGAATAAATGAATGATGAATGAATGCAAGCATGAATGTAATGTAATAATAGATGTAATGTATGCAATATACAAGTTAATGATATGTAATGTTCTATGTTAACACAAATCCTATATTACCTCATGTACCCCCTTACACTATGTTGACACTATCACACTTGACACATTGTTCACTTACACTTTGACACTCTTTGATATGTATACACTATGTATGCCCATTTAACCGTCACTTGCCCCTTTGCCATGTTCACATACACACACATAGCCTCTTAAATAAGTAATTATGAATATAGTTAACTTAGCTATGTATGTATATTATATATATGTTAGCATATTGTGTTGTAATATATAAGTTTATATAACCATTTGAAATGCCATGATTATAGACCTAATGTTGAATACCAATATATGCATGTGTATATATGTGTAGACATATATAGCTTAAAGTAATAGATTACCTAGTGTATATCCAATGTGAATTCTTGCCTATTTGAGTATTGAATAATTGCATGCTATATAGAGTTGGGTGTATGTTGGCTTGTATAGCCTTGTATTGATGTGTGCTTGCTAGGATAGTCTTGGTTAGGCCTAGTAAGATTTTCTAGGTTAGGACATGACCTAGTTTGACCTAGTTTGACGAGTGCAGTTGACCAGAGTTGACCAAGGGTTGACTTTGGCCTAGTTTGGCCTAGATTCATGTAGAATGCATTGTAGTGCTTTATATTACCCTTCTGGACATGTTGTGACTTGTGCTGTTCTAATTAGGAGCTAGACACCTCTCCTCGGACAGTATCTTTACCTTGGACATTCAGACATCAGACAAGTACATTCTCTGATAGTTCTCTCATTTACTTGTCAATTACTGTACTTCAGTTCTAGTTAGTTGTATGCGATTCTCTGTTACAACACGTGTGGATATTTTTAGATTCATGTATACGACACACTTTTATTTTTTTGCCTCTATTACTGGTATCATCTCTATTACTGGAATCACCTACTGGAATCATTTAACTGAAATCATTTTACTGGAATCATTTACTGGAATCATTTACTAGTATCATTATATTTTGGCTGGACTCATCTTGAATCATTGTGTCAAAATTCTGGATTCACTTGCTGGGAGAGGAAATACTAGAGTGAGACATGTAGACATACCCCAATCTGGAATCTCCTTACTGGAATCTACTGGAAGCATAGCCATCTCTCGCCTGATCAGTGAGGGATGTGCCTGATTACCCACAGCCGTTTACATGTCGAACTCGGTATTTTAAAACACACTGCTAGAGTATAGGCTGGACTCACCCTGGAATCGTTGATCACTATAACTGGAATCGTTCCTTACTGGATTCATCTTGTATTAGATTCATCCCGTACTGGATTTACATAGGTTTTCCACTGGTTATATTTTCTGTCTGGACTTTATATCATATTACCCTGGTTCAGCTAGTTCTATTTTTACTGTCTTCATTGCTGTGATTCTTCTCTTGTTTAGTATTTACTTTCCTTGCACTTTATCTCTCTTTCTTACCATCACCTGAATATAAACTGCCATTTTCATCAATATAACTGTCTATAACTGCTGTATAGTTCTCTGTCATTTACTTGAATTTTCTAGGTGAGATGTGCTCGTTCTTGTCCTGACTGGACCTGTTGATAAATTTTACAGATAGCCTGGAGGTTGTCTGCTAGCCTAGAGGAGACACAGTAGAGGTTGTATAGTTAGTTATTTCAGTTGTATTGAGTTGTATTTATTCTATGGATTACTGTATTGAGCTTTGAGATGTTTTTTGGATTTGTGCATCTTAGACACTTAGACTTCTATCTGCTGTATCTCTTTTGGATTTCATGTTTTACCTATCTTTTATCTCGCTCTACCTTAGTTGTGATTGAGACTGTATCTGCTATGTCACCTCCATTCGAAGAGTATATACTGTACAGGTACCTTTATATTTTAGATGTTTGACCTAGGACAGCGTTCTACCGTCGACACTGCGGCGTAGGCTGGACGTACCCACGTCTCGTGCCCTTACTCTAGGGTGCGGGTCGTGATACGGGCACTGAACAACATCACTATCAAGAACAAGTACCCTCTGTCCCGGATCGATGACCTGTTTGATCAACTGAGTGGAGCTAAGGTATTTTCAAAGATAGATCTCAGGTCTGGCTACCATCAAATCAAGATCAGGAAGGAGGACACCCAAAAGACGGCGTTCAACACCAACTATGAACAGTATAAATTTTTGGTCATGCTGTTTGGACTGGCGAATGCTCCTGCAGTATTCATGAACCTTATGAACATGGTCTTCCATGAATATCTGGATCAATTTGTTGTTGTTTTCATCGATGACATTCTGATCTACTCGAAGACCGAAGAAGAGCATGAAGAGCACCTGAGGAAAGTTCTGGGAACTTTAAGGAAGGAGAAGCTCTATGGTAAGCTATCTAAATGCGAATTCTTCTTAGACAATGTGGATTTTCTAGGCCATGTTGTCACAGGAGAAGGAAATTGTGGATCCAATGAAGATAGCTGCTATTGAGAAGTGGACTGCACCAAGTTCAGTTACAGAAATCAGAAGCTTCCTGGGCTTAGCTGGCTACTACCGAAAATTTATAAAGGATTTCTCCAGGATTTCTGAGCCGATGACGAAGCTCACCAGGAAGAACGAAGAATTTTTTTTGGTCTAAAGCTTGTTAGTCAGCATTTGAGGAACTGAAGAAGAGACTTGCAACGGCGCTAATACTTGCGCTACCCTCTAGTACCGGCGGTTTCTCAATTTACAGTGATACTTCCGGTAAAGGATTGGGCTGTGTTCTTCAACAACACGGAAAAGTAATTGCTTACGCATCTAGGCAATTACGGACTCATGAGAAGAACTATCCCATGCATGATTTGGAGCTTCCAGCGGTTATATTTGCATTGAAGCTGTGGAAGCACTACCTCTATAGAGAGAGAGAGTGGAAATATTTACAGACCACAAAAGTCTTAAATATGTTTTCACTCAGAAGGAGCTGAACATGCGACAAAGACGATGGCTGGAGCTGATAAAAGATTTTGACATTAACTTGCAGTATCATCCGGGTAAGGCTAATGTTGTTGCAGATGCACTTAGTCGATACCCGATGGCGATGTTCTTGACCAAGGAACGACACTTACTGGAAGACATGGAAAAACTTGGACTGGAGATTGTACAGCCCGAAGAAGAAATGAAGAAACTGGAAAGAGAAGCCATTATACCAGGAGCTGATTCATCAATGATGCAGTTGTAAGTGCGTTCAAGTCTGATGGACAGAGTCAAGGAGACACAATTCCAAGACGAGACGCTTTGCAAACTCATAGATCAATTGCTTGCAGGAACACTTGAAGGATTTTCAATCGCCAGCGACGGAGCACTGAAGCACAGTACGAGGCTTTGCGTACCAACTGGCGAACTGAGAAACGAGCTGATGCAAGAAGCGCACCAGTCGCAGTATTCCATACATTCAGGAGCTAACAAAATGTATCGGAATATGCGTACTATAGTGTGGTGGTACGGAATAAAGAAGGACGTATCCAGGTATGTAGCTAAATGCTTAATTTGTCAACAAGTGAACGCTAGCATACAGAGACCAGCAGGACTGTTGCAGACGCTAGACATCCCAGAGTGGAAATGAGAACACTTGACGATGGACTTTGTGTCAGGACCGCCTCGATCCCAAGGAGGAAAGGATGCCATTTGGGTTATCGTGGACCGACTGACGAAGTCAGCTCACTTTATTCCCTTTAAGGTGGGCCTATCCACCGAGAAGTTGGCGGCACTGTACATGTGACACATCTACCGGATTCTTAGAGTTTCGGTAAGTATCGTATCTAACAGGGATACCAGATTCACCTCTCACTTCTGGAAGAGCTTGTACCACAGTTTGGGAATGCAACTAAAGTTCAGCACCGCCTACCATCCCCAGACTGACGGACAATCGGAGAGAACAATCCAGACACTAGAAGACATGCTGAGATCTTGCATCTTAGAATTTGGAGGGTCTTGGGAAGACCATTTACACTTGGTAGAGTTCTCCTACAACAACAGCTACCAAGCTAGTATCGGTATGACTCCGTTCGAGGCACGTTATGGACTTCGTTGCCGAACCACACTTGCTTGGGACGACGTAGGAGAAAGGGTACTGCTTGGACCTGAGATGGTGACCGATACAGGAGAGAAGGTAAAAATGATTAGAGACAAGCTCAGGATTGCCCATGACAGACAGAAGCATTGGGCCGATAGCAGCCGACGGCCGTTGGAGTTTGAAGAAGGAGACAGTGTATTCGTGAAGATCTCCCCTACCAGAGGAACCATCCGTTTCGGCAGAGTAGGAAATCTAAGTCCCAGGTATATCGGTTCTTTTGAAGTACTGAACAGGATTAGAGAAGTAGCTTATCGGGTGGCTATACCCCCAAGTCTCGAAGGCGTCCACAACGCCTTCCATGTTTCGCAGCTGAGACGCTACATCCCGAACCCAAGCCACATCTTGGATCATTCGGAGCTGGAAATTGGACCCAGCCTCACAGTGCCAGAGAAGCCAGTGGCGATATTAGACAGAGAAGAGAAGATAACCAAGAATTCTGTGACGCCGATAGAGTTATGTGGCAGCACAACTCCCCAGGCGAGTCTGCCTGGAAGCGAGAAGATGAGATGCGGAAGCAGTATCCGTATCTGTTTGAAACTTGAGGTAATTTCTTAACCCTATCCTTTAATTTCTAGGACAAAATTTTCTAAGAAGGGAAGGTTTGTAAAACCCTGGTTTTCAGAATTATTGGATTTTCGTCATTAGTTGAGTTTCTGTTGCAGCAGTGTTCCGTAGTTAGATAATTAGTTTAGTTATTATTATTATTATTATTATTATTATTATTATAGTCGGATCAGGAAATATTATTTTTAAATTAATTATGGGATTTTTTATTGTGGCCTGTTACGATCCCGTGTCCGGGGTCCGACCCCGAACTCAAACCCGACTTCCGTTTCCTAAACCCAACTTTAATTTTTCCCTTTTTTAAATCCTAATTTTTACATATATATATTTTATGGCAGGAAAATAATAAAAATAAAAGAAATCCTAAACCCATTCTAATCTCCAACTAATTACTCTTTCCCCCACACGTAGACTAGCTCCCCACGACCCAGCTTTCCACGACTCGGCCCTCAACTCCTTTTCCTCAGCATTCTCTCCTCCACATTTACTCTACTCTCTTTCCTTTTATTCTTCAAATAAAAACTCACCACTACCATCACGTTCTCCAAAAACCCCCTCCTTTCCTCTCACTCTCTCTCACTCCCCTCCCCTTTTCCCCAAATTTTTGCCCCGACCCTCTGTTGTGCCCCGTCGGCCGCCCGTCCAGATTCGCTTCCCGGCGACCCCCACGCCCGCCTCCGACCCGAGTCCAGCCCGGCGCCTCCGCTCGGCCGCCGTGCCCTAACCGCCCCGACCGGAGCCTCGCCTCCGTCCGTCGTTCCAGACCCCCTCGAGCCCAACGCCAGCGCCTCCGTCCACTTCCTCCTGTCCGGAGCCGAGCCCTAGATCCGGCCGTCCGATCCGCCCCGGCTTCGTCTCCCGACAACCCCCTGTGCGTTGTTCCGCCGCAGCCACCTCCTAGGGGCCTGTCCCGTGCGCTCGCGAGCTGCCCCGTGGTCGTTGCCCCTGTGGCCGCTGCCACTGTGGCCGGGCTGTCCCGAGTCGATCCCTATCCGTGCTTTCAGCGGCCTCATCGATCCCCTGACCCGTGGCCCGCCGCTGTCTCGGCTTTCCTGTGCCGTTGTTCGCGCTCCCGTGCGCTGCCGAGGATTTCTTTTATACATCTAAGAGCTCTAGCCGAGCACCCGAGGTATAACTCCATGTCCCTGTGTCCCTTCCGTAGTTAGTCGGTGATGACGCGGTCCCGACCCCGACGCGGGGATCGGTTTTACTAGTTGCGCTAGGGGATACAATTTTTCCAAGTTCGGCTCGGATTAGTTCTGTGGTATTGTGTTCCTAGTTGGTATGCTTCGCTAATATTTTATTTTGGGTTAGTAATTATTATTTGATTTCGGACTTTCAGAACTCCATTCGAAATGGTTCTGTGGCTTAGCTATTTCTAGCTTGGGTCTTTTGTGGATATTTGCTTAATTCTGTGGTTTTTCTCTTTAGCTTTGGCTATTTCGAATGGTTCTGTGGCTATATTTTTCTTTAGCTATTTTTGATGTGGTTCGTGGCTTAGTTGGATTTTGGAAGCTGGAAGAGTAATTGTAAATACGTTCTAAAAATTTGTCATACCGCCAAAGTGGCTAGGTTGTCCTAGTTACAGAGGAGATGCTGCCCAAATTTTTGGAAAAGTTTTCAAAATAGAAGTATTTAATTAAGTTTAGTAAATTGGTAAATTGAAATCTATTTTCATACCCGGTCTTTGCAAATGATTTTCAAAATTGGTTTTGTTGGTGTGGTTTTGTTGGTTTGGTTTTGTGGATTTTGTGAGTTTTGTATCCCATGTTAGGCGACGACCGTATCGGTCGGATGAGCCTCGGCGAAACGCAAACGCTACAGGATTTCTTGTACGTTGAGGCGTAAGCCAGCAACGTGAGATTGCATGACCAAGTCTGAGATGCCCTTTTTCTATAAATTATATTTAATTATAATTTATTTTAGAACTAGTTACTGGCCTCTAGTATTTTGGGTGCAGGACTTCGGCCTCCTGACTGGACCGCTTCACGGCATTCAGAGCTATCCTCAGCTTTAAATTAAATTAATTAATTTGTTGTAAGGACATAAGCTCAGTTTTTTTTTTTGTTTTTTGTGGCCTGTATTTGTGTAGTTTAGGATTTTCTGTTCTTTTTGGTTGCTGTTTTGCGTAATTAGACGCGTACTTAAAATGGGTATTAGTTTTATATAAAAAAATTATAAGAGTTTTCTCACTTCTAAATAAAAAGGATAAAATTCAAGTTTGTATTATTTAAACAAATTCACATTTTTCTCATTAAAAAAAAACCTAATTTTATGTATATAATATTAAAGTACAAAGTTTTGTTAAATGAATTGAAAAATACGATCTTTACCCAATAAATTAATAAATCGGTTCCTTTTTCGTTAATTGATAATTGTATATTGCGACGGTAGAGTAGGTTGATAGCTTAATTAAATAAATTAAAACTGGACTAGGACCTGTTTCTAGAAATTGCAACTAGCACACCTAGATTTGGCTCATCTATGTTTCTAAGTCAGGGTTCTCAACTGTAGGGTTTCGAGGACGTATTTGACTTCATCTCCGGTACCGACATCCTATTCCAGTCATTAAACAGAGGCAAGTTACGGTTATGTTTTCCTGCATTTTATTTAGTAATTGTCATGTTGCATGTTTAAACCACATTGCTACACGGAACTCTCTCCTTGAGTTCGATTATTGATTGTGGGGATATTGGGGGAGTAGTGTAGCGTTTATGACCAATGCCCTCATATTGCATTATTGCGCGAGCTTACCCATCTTACACACAGGGATAGGCCGTATCGCATCGCTAGGATGCTATTGTACAACCCAAGTCGGTCATAGACGTTACCTATTCAAATCACATTGTTTCAAATACTGAATTGCTAAAAATTGCTGGAAAATATCGTTCAAAGTATTTTAACTGTTTAAAATTGCATCTTTCCATTATTATTTAGAATGTCGGATTATGTACTCGTACTTGCTCCTTTCCTGACTGGATCCCCCCCAATAGGTGATGTTGATGATGCTGAGCTATTGTTCAATAGCTACTATGACCCGGTATTATATCTGTGGTGTTGCCAGAGTCCCCCTTGGAGGATCACTACAACAAAAAGACCTATTAATGACGCTTGATAAATGGATTTTATGACGGTTGATAAAGAAGCATCATCAAAGTTCGGCAAGACTATATTCTATGACGGTTTTCTATATAAACGTTATTGATTGTCTCTCACACTACCAAAATAAAGTCAATTAGCGACAGATTGTTAGCGACGGAAAATTTTCGTCGGCATTAGCGACGGATTTCTGGCAAATAGCCGACGGAGTACCGACGACATACCGATATATTTTTATTTCATTTTAAGGGAGATAAAAGGTCGCTCATACGTCGCTAGGTCGTTGGAGATATAGCGACGGATGTACAACCGTCGCTATGCAGTCGATTATTTTGCAAAAATTGTTGGGAGAAGTGGCGGAACAATTCTTCGACTACATAGCGACGGATAATCTGTCGGCCAGTATCAAATAGAGCGACGGATAAAATCCGACGCTAGTCCATCGCTAAATAAACGGTCCAGACTTAAATTGAAACGACGAAGGAAACTTTTCATTCCCTCCAAATTTCATTCTCTCTCATCTCTCTCTCCCGCGGCGGTCGGCGACCTCACTTTCCTCTCTCTCTCCCGCGACGATGATCGGTGACCTCTCCTCTCTCTTCCAAAGGTAATCTCTCTCTCTCTCTCTCTCTCTGTGGTTGTGGTTGTCGTAGCCGGGGGCGTCGTGGGCTGCGGGGGCGGTGCGGGGCTGAGTAGGGCTACGGCGGGGCTGGGAGGGCTGCGGCGGGGCTGGGTGGCTGGGGGCGCGGCGGGGCAGCGCGTTGGGCAGCGCGCTCCGGGGCAGCGGGGGGGTGGCGGGGTGGCGCGCGCGGGGCTGGGGGAGCGGTGGATGGTGGGAGGGGCGGCAGGGGGTGGGAAGGTGTTGAGTGTTGTTTATAATATGTATATCTGTATACATATTTTTAATATAATGTATATTTGAGTGTTGTTTATAATATGTATATAAATGCATATGCATTTGTATTATTATTATTATTAGTAGTAGTATTATCGTTATTAATAGTATTATTTATTTAGAAATTATGTAAAAATATTAGGGTTAGGGTTCACTGGGAGCAGTGGAGAAGAAGCGTAGGGTTAGGTTGGATTTCTTGTGCGACTGTAAGAAAATGAGCGGTGAGAGAGAGAGAGAGTTAGGTTAAACAATATTTTGATCAATGTAAAATATTTTCAAAAACAACCAATGTTTTATCTTTAATAGAATGTTTTGTTCTCATTACTATCAAGTTAGCATTATGCTATTTAACTAGTAAATGTTAGTTAGTTAATTTTAGCTATATATATATATATATATATATATATATATATATATATATATATATATATATATATATATATCAAGGTTCAAATTATCGGTATCGAACTTTTCCTATGAGTATTGGTATCGGCGATATCGGTAGTATCCGCAGTTTCGGATCGGAGTATCGAATTTTTTGGTATTGGAAAACAAATAATTATCGGTAGTTTCAGATTCTTTTACATGCTTTTACAACCTTATTATGCTTTCAACCTAGGTTCACAATATCGGTATCGAAATCGGTATCGGACTATTCCTATGCTGTTTAATTTTCTTTGCCGAATTGACCGGAATAAAGACCCCCAATGTCGGCATCTGTCAATATTTGGTATCGGTCAGTATCGGATCTAAACATGCCAAACCGTATCGGTATCGGCCGTATCGGATCGGTAACGGCCGATACTTTAAACATGAATTTTATATATATATATATATATATATATATATATATATATATATATATATATATATATATATATATATATATATATATATATATATTTATTGACTCGTCAAGTTGAACCGTGTATAACATGCTCGACGCTTAAGAGGAATCATTTGGACTTAGTGGTATCGGTATCGAACTATCGGTATCGGTATCGAACTATCGGTATCGCTAGCGGACTATCGGACTATCGGTATCGGTATCGAACTATCGCTATCGGTATCGAACTATCGGTATCGGTATCGCACTATCGGTATCGGACTATCGGTATCGGTATCGCACTATCGGTATCGATATCGAACTATCGGTATCGGTATCGCACTATCGGTATCGGTATCGAACTATCGGTCGATACTAAGTACATCCGGCCTATATACCAGCAGATCCACCAGTTACATGATTATATACTAATTTTATTTAGTTTGTCTTACTATACAGATTTTACATCCAATCTGTGATGGATCGTTATTTCGTTGATCGTACATGGATGTACAAACGACAATACGAGAGCAGAATAGGTGTGAGTGACGATTTTCAGGCAGACGTGAAAGTATTTCTTAAGTATGCCATGAGCAAAGCTCAGTATATGGACGGTAACAAAATCAAGTGTCCATGTCGTAATTGTCGTAATAGACGTTACGAAGAAGTGGTGAGTGTAAGAGATCATTTGACCCGTAAGAGTTTCGTACGTGATTACGGCCTGTGGTCACGCAAGGTGAACTATATGCGGAAAGACAGGTTGCGAATGCTGCTACTTATGCTTTTGATGATAATGCTGCAACAGATTTTGTCGTCGAAGACGACGAATGCTCTGTTGATTGTGGAGACCTGCAGAACCTTGCACGAGATATGGTGTACGACGCGACAGGGCCTAATTTTGATTCGGAGGATCTAATCCCGAGGCAAAGGAGTTCTATGATATGTTTCAGGATGCTGAAACTTCTTTATATCCTGGTTGTGAGCCACATTCCATACTGTAAGTGACGATGCGGTTGTTGAACATAAAGTCCGATTTTAACTTTCCATAAACTTGCTATGATCGGATTATACAACTAATCAAGGAGGTGTCACCGAAGGAATCAAAAGAGCTTCCAAAAAACTTCTACAAGTCGAAGATGATGGTCCGACAACTGGGACTGGGGTACGAGAAGATAGATTGTTGTCGCAACGGATGTATGTTGTACTACAAGGAGAACGAGGATATAGAAAGTTGCAGCTTCTGTAATGCGGATCGTTACAAGCCAGTCAGGGGAAAAGGAAAGTCAACTAGAAAACGACGTCCTTACAAGTATATGCATTACTTGTCGATCACGAAGCACTTGCAGAGGATGTATATGTCTCAGAATACAGCAGAACACATGACGTGGCACAACGAAGAACGCACAAAGGACGATGAAGAATTGTCACATCCTTCGGATGGAGAGGCGTAGAAATATTTCGATTTTCGTCATCCAAATTTTGCTGCAGAGCCTAAAAATGTACGCATGGGGCTATGTTCTGATGGCTTCACCCCTTTCGGGCAGTCGGGATCTCAATACTCCTGCTGGCCGGTCTTTCTGACCCCTTACAATCTGCCACCATGGATGTGTATGAAGACTCCTTATATGTTCTTGACAGCTATCATACCGGGTCCCAAAAATTCGACGAAGAATATCGATATATATTTACAGCTGTTGGTGGATGAGCTGAAATAGTTGCGGGAGATCGGCGTCGCGACCTATGATATTTTCAGGAAACAGAACTTTCAGATGAGAGCTTCACTGATGTGGACAATCAATGATTTTCCCACATACGGTATGCTGACGGGATGGAGTACTCACGGCACCATGTCTTGTCCGATATGCATGCAAAATAGTAAGGCGTTCCGCCTTAAGCATGGAGGAAAAACTTTTTTCTTTGATTGTCATCGTCAATCTCTGCCCGCGAGTCATCCTTGGAGAAAGAACAAGGACGCGTTCAGAGCTGGAAAATAAAAATTTTCTCATCCGTCTGCCAGATTCTCGGGATACGATATTTGGAAAGATGTAAAGGACTTGCCCATTGTAATAGAAGATCTATCGAACAATCGTGTCGATGGGTTCGAACAAACCATAACTGGACCAAACGGAGTATCTTCTTGGACTTGCCTTATTGGAAAGATAATCTTATAAGGCATAATCTTGATGTTATGCATATCGAAAAGAATGTGTTCGATAATGTCTTCAATATCATCATAGATATTAAAGGAAAGACGAAGGACAATCCAAAAACAAGACAAGACATTGCCGAGATATGAAAGCGTCCTTATCTGAACTTGATACAAAGGGGAGCTGGTGGACAAATAACTAAGCCGATAGCACAATACACATTGAACAAGGAAGATAGATTAATAATCTGCAAGTGGGTATCTACTTTAAGATTTTTCGACGGCTATGTGTCGAATTTGCCTAGATGCGTTGATCTCAATGAACGCTAGCTAACGGGAATGAAGAGTCGTGACTGCCATATGTTTATAGAAAATTACTGTCCATTGCTTTGAAAGAGTTGTTGCCTTCTGCTGTATGGGTTCCGTTGGCCGAACTATCTATATTCTTTAGGGATATTTGTTCAACTAAGTTGACTGTGCAACACATGGTTGAACTTGAGGAAAAGATTATCTTAACAATTTGCAAGTTGGAGAAAATATTTTCTTCTGACTTCTTCGACAGCATGGAGCATCTACCGATTCATCTAGCATACGAAGCCCGTGTCGGTGCATCTGTTCATTATCGATAGATGTACCCATTTGAAAGGTACATAAAAATCGATATAATTTAAGTTGAATTTCAGTGGATTTTAAAATTCATTCTTAATTCTCAAGATAATTTGTCTCTCTAGATACCTACACCATCTAAAGAAGAAAGTTGGCAACAAGGCTCATATAGAGGCTTCGATATGCGAAGCATGTCTTATCGAAGAGGTGTCAAACTTCTGCTCCATTTATTTCGATACTCATGTTAAGACAAAACGAAATAGACCTCAAAGGAATGACGAGGACGTTGAGGATGGAGGTATATTCAATGTAAGGGACAAGCCTGTTGGGGCTAGTAAAAAACGGTGGTTGACTGACCTCATAAAAGCAATTACAGTTTGCCATTAAAATCTTTTGATTGCAAATTTTAATACAAACAGAACAGTGTTACAATGTAGGACTTAGATGTAGTCCTAGGAGAACACTTTTGTTTATTTGTGTCCCTGTGTCGATGGAGCGAGTGGTAATGCGTTGACTCCGTTGAGTATAGGTTAAAGTGTTCCAAGCATACTAAACCAAACCAAACCAAACCAAACCAATTCTCCTCCACAAAATAAACCAAGCCAGGTAAAACCCAATTATGAGAACCAAAATCTGCAAGTCAAGCCAATTACAAGTACATGCCAAAATTCGAGAAAATAAATACAGGTCTGAAATACATGCAAGCTTGACAAAATACATATTCAGAATATGGGTGTTACAACTCTACCCACCTTAAAAGAATTCCGTCCTCGGAATTTAATCAAGGAGTTAGAGATGTAAAAGCCAACTACACTATCCACAAGACTACACTAAGCAAACAATCAAACCATCATACATGCAAGCAAGGGATGGAAAAGCATAAGGCATAAGGAAGACATTATACCTTACGAGTCAAACAGGCAGGGATAACGTGATCGGATGTCATCCTCACACTCCCATGTTTGACTCTCCCAAGGAGCGATGAACTCAAGCCACATGAACTAAACTGATAGTCTTGTGCTTGAGGTCTCTCTCTTTGGTCAAACAGGGACACGGGCCTCTCCTCACACGAAAAGGTTGGTACCAATAACCGTTTTCGAATGATCTAGGACATGGCTCGGGCCCGGGATATACCGTTGTAATTAGGATACATGAAATATGACATGTATTCCGTATAACAACGGTGGAAAGCAAGACAATAGGACACAGATACCTCTCTGTCGATTCTGGATCTGGGCCTGGGCCAGGACAAACTGCTGAGGCCTCTGTTGCTGGAAGGCCTGGGCCTGAGATGGCAATGGACCCGGGAACGGGAGCTGCTGTGGTTGGTGAACTGGAGCTGGTTCTGGTGCTGGTGCTGGTCCCATAACCGAGGGACTAGTTACTGTCGACGATGATCTGTTTCTGAACGGACAAGATCCTATCATGTGGCCTGGCGAACCACAAACCAAGCACAATCCCTGTGCTCTACGGTACTCAGTAACAACATGCCCGGGCTTTCCGCAATGAGAACAACCCGTTGCGAAAGGCCGCTTCTGCTTCTGCTGCTGGGGATAGGTCGGGGCAGAATGCTGTAAGGAGGTAACCGAATCTGTCCTCGTAGCTCCAATGGTCAAGGCCCTAGCTGCTGGGGCCGGTGCTGAGGATTGGTTCATCTGGTCGTGAGACCGCTTCCGACCTCCGGTCCGGTCTGCTATCCTTCGGGAAGTGTACTCATGCCACCTCGTTGCTCGCAAGACGGCATCAAAAGTTTTGTGCTCGAACTGCTCTACTGCCAATATGATCTCCAAGTGGAGCCCCTGCAGAAATCGCTGTGCTCTGTCTAGCTCGGTTGCCACCAAGGTGCGAGCAAACTGACTCAACCTTGAAAACTCGGCTGCATATCCGTCGACCGTCCTGTTTATCTGCCTGAGATTACTAAACCTGGTCTGTAGATCATATCTAGCCACTGCGTCAAAGTACTTGGTCTGAAACATATCACTGAATACCGCCCACATGACAGGCGTACCCAAACTCGCTGCTTGTATAGCCCACCAGCTACGGGCTAGATCTAGTAACTGCAGGCGCACCACCGCCACCTTCTCTGCTTCAGGGGTCCTGGCTGCCTCCAAGATAACTTTAATGTCATGTAGCCAGGCATCTGCAGCAATAGCATCCTCGCTGCCGTCGAAGAAGGGAGGGTTCAGGCGCTTGAAATTGTTGACCGCACTATTCCCTCGAGGACCACTTCCGCTCATAGCTTCTTGTACTGCTTGCTGCAAGGCATCACCTCGACGGTCCTGAGACGCAAGCAACTCACGGATAAGCCCTATCAAGACCCCATCCTCTGGCCCTGCTGGCTGAACTGGCTGGACTAGGGGCACTGGTTCTCCAGAAGGCATGGCTCGGGAGGCGGCTGCTGAGGACTGATCTTGATCTTCTTGCTGTTGCTGGTCTGCCGGCCGAACTCCTTCTGGCTGATCAACAGAAATGATGCCACTGAAGCAATGACATCGGGAATATTAAGGAAGGACCAGGATAGAACAATGATGCAAGCATGTTATCAAGTCAGGGATCCAAGGAGATAAGAAGATACGAGTGAAGATCAAAGACGAGTACAGATTGAGACATCTATCCGGTAAACCCTCACATTTCTTGATTGACAAGACCTGCATGGGCCACCACTTAAAACATGTCACGCCCTAGAACCAGAATACTGGAGAGCGGGGGCAGACATAGCCAGCTACGTATAATAAAATGGAATCCATCTCACCATACGGTCACGGCTGTCTAGATATGTGAGGGTTTATCTACAAGCCATCAGTCTCTTAAGGTCATAAATTATCCTATTGTCTCAATCTCAACCAACTAGTAATAATCACAAGATATCAGATCACCAAATATACAATTGTAAGGCGTCCCAAACATTACATATCCAGATGATCATGAAGCTAGTCGTACAAAATGTAAGGACTAGCAAGAGTTAAGTCATACATGATCAACCTCGAGTTGCCAATCATGATTACAGCCCGTAGGCAGACAGAAGTAAAGTGCATCGAGCTAACAAGTGCTCGTCGGCTAAACGCCTCAAAATGAAAATGTACAATAGAGTGGGAGAGCCAAAATAACCCACTCGTTGCCAGGATTCCCTCTAGTGGTCACCATGTGGCTGGAAGGCAGGTAGATCCTTTGCTGCTGCTCCGGTATCTGGTTATACAAAATCAGCTGGGTCAGATCCCACAAAGAGCAAGTGCCACAAAGGAGGCTTCACTTAAGAACTAAAACCAGCAATTAGCACAATAATATAATTACATAATAAGAGACAGTAATTTAAGAAAAAGCATGATAGGTGAATATAAAAGACAATCTTGTACAGAATCGATAAAAGACAGAACATATGGAAGAGCATGACAGGATGATATACGATGAGATAACCATGGGACTATTCAGATAACCAGGTTACAACCCGTAAACCAAACAAGGACCGAGGTTGTAACCCTTCGTCTGAACAGAACATGGTTTCTTCTACCATTTATCGGCAAGGTAAGAAATCTGGTCATGCAATTATTCATGATATAGAATTAAGATAAAGCACGAGTAATCATGTCATGCCAGAAATGGTACAGAATCAGGACGAGACAAAGCTGGACTAGACTCCATCCAATCAATCACGGCCAAACAATAATTACGGCTTGCTACTTTAACTAACTCGGGTTATCACAGGCCTAGTTACTAGCAAGATGCAATGAGAATCCCAAGTCCGGTTACCTGTTTGTTGCTACCTGAGTGATCCCAGCAAGAAAAGGAAAAGGTAGCAGGATATAGCAGACACACTGTAGTAAGATACATGTGTCCTAAGGCACCACACTCGACGGCGGGCTGAAAGTGCGCTTATCTCGACGGATAGCAACAAATCCCGTGTATATATATATATATAAGGCCGGGACCAAAGGGGCAACAGGTAACTGGGAAATTCTCCATGAACTATTTGATCAATCTTGTCATTAACCTAGCCAGATTCAGTATGAATCCCTGACCGTAGGAAACCAGGGATTCATGTCCTAGACATGATGCAAGACAAGACTGGTTGCTTACACAAGCATATTCGATACAATCACCCACGGTGTCAAGAATTCACTTAGCATGTCAAGTTAGCCGTCGCAACAACATATCAAGGTTATCGTGTCAAGATTACTTGTCAAGATTACTTGTCAAGGGTACACCACGACGGGTCACCATCATGTCATGTTACTTATCAAGATTACTTATCAAGGCAAGGGTGCGTCACGACGGACCACCATCAAGAATTATCATGTCAAATTACTTGTCAAGAGTGCACCACCACGGGTCACTGTCATGTCATGTGTAGCAGATCAAGTTATCAAGTCAGGAGTGCACCACGGCGGGCCACTATCAAGCATTGTTCAATTATCATTCCAAACATAATAAATAAATTCAGGATTATCAAGTCATGATAAAAGACGTAAGGATATAAAATGGCTGCAATTTCATAAAAGGAGAATATGGGGACATAAGGCACCCAAGGGGGGAGGAAACAAGGGGTAGCGTACGCTCAGGACAGCGTACGCAAGGATCATGCGTACGCTCAAGACAGCGTACGTTCAGGACAGGGCACGCTCAAGTCTGCGTACGCTCAGGTCAAGCTACGCTCAGGTCAGGCTACGCTCAGGTCTGCGTATGCTCAGGCCAGGGCACGCTCAAGTCTGCGTACACTCAGGTCAAGCTACGCTCAGGTCAGGCTACGCTCAGGTCTGCGTACGCAAGACATACGCTTCCAAAAGGCAGCGTATGTACTCCATACGACTCCTCATCAAGGCAGCGTATGAGGTCCATACGACTCCTTGCCAAGGCAGCGTATGAGGTCCATACGACTCCTTGCCAAGGCAGCGTATGCAAGACATACGCCTCCAAAAGGCAGCGTATGGGTCAGGCTGTGCTGCACTAAAGAGCGCGCGCATCTCAGTGACGCAAGCTAAAAAGCTCGTGCACTGCTCACTGTCTTCTCCAAAACAGCAAGAACTCCATGGTTTGAACCCAAAGCTTCAAAAGTCCATAACTTGGTCAAAACAAGTCCAAATCCAACTTTTCAAAGGTCAAAATTGGGTAGAATAAAATTCTCTACAACATGAAACCATCAAAACTTGAAAACAAAAAAGTTTGATAGATCAAAACCACCAAAATCCGAAAATGACCAATTTCAAGATCTACAAAAATCAAAGTCTCAAAATGGAAAATGACAAGTTCTAATGTGTCTTAGAAACATGAGGAGAAGCTAATAGAACAATAAAAATGGGCTCTCTTATGGAAGCAAGTTGCACTTGCCTAAAGGGTGTTGGTGTTGTGTAGAGGAAGGAAGAAGAAGATGGAGAAATAAATGAGAGAATAATAAAGAGAGAGAAGGTTGGTGGAGATATTATAAGGGTGGGTTGTGTTGTGTTGAGGGTGGAGTATAGGTTAAAGTGTTCCAAGCATATTAAACCAAACCAAACCAAACCAAACCAATTCTCCTCCACAAAATAAACCAAGCCAGGTAAAACCCAATTATGAGAACCAAAATCTGCAAGTCAAGCCAATTACAAGTACATGCCAAAATCCGAGAAAATAAATACAGGTCTGAAATAAATGCAAGCTTGACAAAATACATATTCAGAATATGGGTGTTACACATCTCAACAGTTCATAGCAGGATAGAAAATATAATCATGCAGTAAAGTAAGATACAAGAACTGAAAGAAAGTACAGGATGTAAACAGAGAAAGCTGTAATAAAAATATATACTGTAAATAGAGAACTAACAGTGGCTAGTGAGTCAGAGTACAATATAAACATGTGAATGGCATAGGAGATTCTGGGAACTATACTATGGAGTGATTCTGGGAACTACACTACTTGGATATTATTCACATGTCTACTTCTACTCCCCCGGACCCCAATCAATACACAAGGATCCAGCCAGGTTATGTTATGATCCATGTAATATCCCACAAGGGGTGATACATGGTAGGCCCATAAATGGGTGATTCTGGGAATGCCCATAAATGGGTGATTCAAAAAAGACTCTGTGATCATGAGAGTACATGTCACAAATGATCAATGAACCATGAAGCATAGTGATACACAATGTAAGTGAAACACACAGAACATGTAGTATCCGATGCTCCCTGAGGGGATAATATCTCAAAAAAGGATCCATGTAGTACTAATCCGTGTTACCAACGTGACAGCATCAAGTAAAATAATCTAAAGCAGGAAAATAATTCTAACAGGATATGAAATGATCAGAGAATGTACTCGCGTGATGTCTGAATGTCCAAAGCAAATATACTGTTCGAGGAGAGGTGTCTGGCTCCTAATCAGAATAGCACAAGTCACAACAAGTCCAAAATGGCAATATGAAGTTCTACTATACATTCTATATGATTCTATGTTAATCTAGACCAAAGTCAACTCTTGGTCAACTTGGTCAACCCTGAAAGTCAAACCTAGGTCAACTATGGTCAAACTAGGTCTAACAAGTCTAAATTAGGTCAAACAAGTTATTCTAGGTCTAAACAAACTAAGTATATGCAAATCAAGTATCCAAGATAGCTACTAACTTATAGCCTAAGTCACTTGCTAAACCAAGCACAAAACTAAACCATAAGCTAACAAGAAACACAAACTTAGTCATATAATGTATATATATTATTCACATTCACATATTCATATACATAGATATATATAGGAAAAGCTATATATATAGGCACATACATATATATAGAGAGAGAGAAAGAGAGACAAAAGAGTAAGTGAGTATGTGTGTGTTTGGCATGTGTGTGAAAGGATATGTGTTAATGTTCTAAAATTTAGTGATAGGTAGGTGTATGTGACATGGGATACATGATGTCAAAGGGTGTATGAATGCATGTGTGTAAAAGGTTATAGGTTAACTCAGTTTATAGAAATGCATACATACATACTTACCTTGTATATATGCATACATACATATCATGTATATTATATTTACATGATATATACATGTATACTTGTATTATATTATACTTACATTTATGCATATTAGATACTTGTATTTATATTAACGTATTACAAACATTCATTTCATTAATGCATCTATGCATTACCTACATGTTTTATACATATGCATACATTGTATATTCATATCATTTCATACATTAACATAGAGACATACAAACATGCACACATCATATATTTCATACCTTGCATTACCTTACATATCATGTTATATATTATCATTCATTCCTTTCATATATTACATTATCTTTAAGTTGAATACATCATATATGGATACAATACATTATCTTGCATGCTTGCATTCATATATTACATTCTATATTACCTATATACATGTATTTTCTCCATTCATTCATGCTTGCATCATATACTCTACATTACCATACATGTTATCATTATATATTGTATTACAATATTTATACATTATGCATTCGTATCTATCATTATATATATATCTTGCATTCATATCTATCATTCATTATATACTTTCATGCATACATTGTATATCATTCTTTCATTCATGCATTGCTTATATACATTATATTAATTGCATTTCTACATGCTTGCATTCAACCATATATATACATTAATGTAAAGAGAATATATATCATATATATATCATTTCATTCATCTAACATATCATGCATTACATACTCTATATTCATTTAATATCCATACTACATAGGCTCATCGGTTATACAAAATGCATATATCGTATAGTAACTCTTCTACTTAAAACCAATACTGTACCTATTGGACCTCTACTAAATTCTAGGATTAAAGTATGTTGTAGTCCTTCATGTTAGCTTTTCGAAACTTCAAACGGATCGCATTTTCGTGTCCGGAAGCTCCCGAAATCGCGAAAATACCGAAACGCGTTCGTCTTTCGTATAGCTGACACTCAAATAATTCTACAGAAAGTTACAGAAAGAATTTGGCTTATTAAAATATATATTTGGAAAGCTAACTTCGATACGGTTCTTTTAAAAAAGGAAGATAAATTGGATTTCTAAGCTAAAAGTTATGACATTTCTAAGTTGCTTTGGTTAATAAAAACGCGGATGAATATTATGACGAATTTGAGTTATTTTGGACAAAAGAACACATATAGGCCAAGATACTTGGATACAAACATAGGTATCCAAATGAAACTCATTCTAACCATCCTAACTAAGATCAATCCACTCTCTAACCATTCTAAAACTGAATTTAAATATCTATTTAAACTATTATCATACATACATACACATGGGGTATCCTAATTTGGGATCTATCAAGTAGGACACAAGACACATATCTAAAATCCTCAAGAGAGCTTCAAATGGCCTCAAATTTGAATCTAAATGGGACACATGCTTGAGGATGGATCCTACGGATTCAAAACTAATTTATATGAAAAGAAAATCGATTTAGAGGATGGGTTTTACCTATTGGGACTGGAATCCCAATGAAATCCTTTTGGACACGATTCAGATACGAAGATCCCTCAAAGTGGATACTCCTCCTTGCACACCTCTTCCAATCCTTGGTAGCACCCTTTCCTTAGAAAATGGGAATGATTGAGGGAAGGTTTGGTGAAGGAATAATTTGATTTGGAGATCAAATCAATGGGAAGGCTCTCTAAAATTGGGGAAGAACAAAAGAAAAATAAAAGAGGCAAGATTGTAATGAATGAAATGAATCATTCTCCCCTAAAGGTGGCTGCCATAAAGAGTCTATTAGGGCTAATGGAAAATATCCTAATTGTCCCTCTCTAGTCTCATATGGTTAAGTCTAGACTAGGTTCAAGTTTGGGGTCAAAATGATCTAGTTTTGAGTCTCTAACTTAACCATTCTAACATGATAAAAATTAGTTTAATTAACTAACTTAAATGTTGGGTCTTTTGAGCCATGCTTAACTTAATATTGGGTCCCATATAGAGTTTAAGCTACCCGGGTCACAATACAAGTCGAAACGAGACGAAACTCAAACCCGACTAAACAAATCCAATAAAAACAATATTAAAATTATAAATTTTTCTCAAAATATTTAAATATGAAAAATGACCAAAATCATAATACATCAATTTAAATATTATTAAAATAATCTAAAATTCACCAATTAATCAAAATCCTAAATAATTCAAAAGTCACAAAATGACCAAAATACCCTTAGCCTAAAAAGTTGTAAATAGTCATTCTAATCACATGGTTAGGTCCCCATGGTCATGTTTAGTCTCTAAGCTTAGCAAAACTAGGGATTAACTAGTTAACCATCAAAATCACATTCAATAATTTAAATAGTTTTAAATTGATTAAAAAATTACCAAAAATCACAACATGAGTTAAATCTTATTATCGATTAATCAAAATTATAAAAGTTCAAAATTATCCTCATTTTAGAAAAGTGGGTGTTACAAGTTTACCCTCCTTAGAAGAATTTCGTCCTCGAAATTAAGATGATCGTACTTTTTCTAGAGTCTCGTCCCCAACAATCATGGTCTCAGAACTTACCTAAATCATACGATTAAAAAGGATGGCATACAGGATCATGACATATGGTGGTAGCGAAAGTCTCATCTAGGTATACTAGTCATGCTAACCAAAAGGGTCATAGGGTATCAAACATACAAGCAATCGGGGGTGTTAAACTGGAAAAGATACAGAAATAACAAATCATCAAAACTGTAAGGCAGTCTACCATCCTATATAAAAATTGGTACTTATCAGAAAATAAAATAAGATAACTACCAATTATCTATGAAGGGGTACTATTCAAAGAAAAATCAAAATCAAAAGTTAAATAATGAAAGTCAATTGCATTGAAATCCAATCATAATATATATATATATATATATATATATATATATATATATATATATATATATATATATAGAGAGAGAGAGAGAGAGAGTTAGAGAGGGAAAAGCTAGCATTATGTAAAGGTTATGTGGTTAGTGTGTGTATGGGTGTATGTGGACATGTTCATAGGGTTAGATAGTAGACGTGTGTGTGTGTGCGTGAAATATACATGAAAGTATATATGAGGATTTGGGTTTCAAAATAATAGCTATCAAGTTACATACTCATGGCATATTGGTTAAACAATCTACAATGCACAACCTATTTACTCATAACATGCATGGCTAACCATATATATACATATATCTATATGTATAGAGAGGTAGAGATTTAGTTATGTATCTATATACATTATAACATGTATGCATAAACTATATATATATACCTATATCGATATATGGACATAACATAGAGATGAAGGATTAGGTTTACATGGCAGTTGTGAACATTAGTGTACATTAGTTGTAAAATCCCTAAATTTTTACTATTTTTTATATATATTAAATTTGGTACTGATTTAAAATTTTTGTATTGTACGTCGCATAGTCGTATTGTACGTCGCGCACAAAATTTTATTTTTCGTAGTTGCTCGTCAAGTGCGAATATGTGCGAGCGTACATATTTTAGAAAAATATTTTTTCTATTTTATTATACACTTTTAAAATATTATATAATTATTATTCTTGCTATAAAAAGTTTTTTTATTTTTAGCAGTTATTAATCATAAATAATATTTTATTGTATACTAGGAAAAGCATAATCATGTATGCATTATTCGTGCATACATATATTTCATAATTATTTATTAGTCAATTTTAAATAAAAATATAATTTTTGAGATTTATTAATAAATATTTATTATTTAAAAAGATATTTAAAAATATTTATTATTTTTTAAATTATAATTATTGGTATTTTGAAAAATATATTTGGAAGTTATGGTGGCCATTTAAATCTTGATTTGATTTTTGGATTTATTTAAATAGTTAAATATTCAAAATTGATTTATCCCATTTGATTTTGAGCTAAAAAGTTAAATAGATTTAAATTGGATTTAATTGATTTGATTTTAAACTAAGAGAATTTGATTTGATTTAAATTAGATTTGGATTTGGATTTGGATTTGGATTTGGATTTGGATTTGATTGCTATTAAATTAAATTAGGAAATATCTAAATTGGGGTTAAAGGAATCCTAATTCTTATCTAATTGGGAATTCCCACATCCTATAAATAGGCAGGTACTCCTCCATATTATTTTCACCACAAATCATCTTTCAAACCATCTTTGTCAAAATTTCTCTCTTTTTTTGTCATAAATTCAGCCTCAATTTTCAAAGGTTATAGCAACTTCGAATGACCATAACTCCCAACTCTGGACTCCTTTTGACCTCCAGTTTTTTTTTGTTGGAATCGTATTGAGGTATATTTTCTGAATGTAAATTTTATTTTCATAAATTCGGAACTTAATTTTCTGGAAAATTTGTGGAGTGTCAATGGTCCGAAATCTGACACGTTTTAGTGTTTTTGAGATTCTGGAAGAACCAGGAATCAGAATCACGATCCGTTTGAAGTTTCAGAATACTGACAGAAAAATACACATCATATATTTTTCCTAAAAGAAATTTTCAGAATATTTTATTTTTGGTTTTTATTTTAGAAGTTTGTCATATCGTCTAAGTTCATCTTGTGTAGCCCTGTGACTATTCTGTACCCAACGGGATTGTCGATTCACCAGCAAGGACCTCAGGCAAGACACCTTACCATTTACTGTTTATTTATTTTAGCTCATATTTCATGCATTATTTATTTTTTTTATGCAAAATAAACTGCGATACATGGCATAACCTGTTAGAACTTACTGTTCATTTATATTTCCTGCTATGTATTATTTTTCTTACACATTAAACCTAGATTTAAGGGACCACCTTGTGTTTTGCATTCATGGCCTTGACACATTGTACCACGAAGTTGTGTGTCGCATGTAGAATACGGACGTGCGTGATTGGCTGGCCACCAGTACGTACAAGCCGTGCGATAGGAATAACCGCTAATAGAGGTTGCATGCTTAGTTTGACTTAGCGGTTAATAGAGGATTTATGTTGTGGATACAACATAATAGACATTGGGTGGGAAGAACAGTTCCTTAATATATTGGTCATATATGCACTGCCCTGATTACCGGTTATCTCCAGTGGGAGATACGGTCCTGATGCCTGATATTCCTGATCCGGCCCATACGTTAAAGGTTTGTTCTTTTTGCATTCACTATAGTACGGTTAGGTACCCTATTGCAGGCATCCCTTATTTATTTGAGCAATATTTATTCAGTTTATATGGCATGATATTATGTGTCTTGTTACGTCCCTCTGAGGACCTGGTTATCTCTCCAGGTGTGTGCTTCTGTGAATTTGCAGGTGTTCTAGTCGAGGCCGTGATCTTCTCCATCCTTTCGAAGATGATTGCACTTGGCTAGTCTTATTATTTCATCTATTTCTTCTTGTACCTTTTATTTGAGATAGTTTGTAGTGGACTTTGTCTCCACCCAACGTATTGTACAAAGGCTTATTACAGTTGATTATATCTTTTATTCTTCATTGTGGATGAGATTAGATTACTCTTGGTTTACTGTATTTTACAGCTTATGTATTCATACGAGGTTTTCATATATTGGAGTATCTTCGTATGTATACAGCTCACATGTCTATGTACCTAGTCCTACGTATTTTGGGACTGAGGCGTTATATTAGTGTAGAGTGTCAAGAGTACAGGGGTTATAACTTGAAATGAAGGGTTCAATCATTCAGTTCAGTTTAACATTACATATTAAATCTGAAATTGAACTAAACATTTAAAATCAAAGTGAAAATGTTAACATGTATTCAGTTTTAGGATTTTGGAGAAATTCGAACATCAAACCAACCCAATGTTTATCACAACCTAACATTATATCCCTACCTACAACAATGTATATACCTCAAAATATTACATTTAAAAACAACAATTTGAACTAATATTTAAAATCCAGTATTAAGGGTTAATATGCACACAGTCTCAGATTTGACAAGTTCAAACACAAAACTCAACCAATTTCTTTAAGAATTAAAACCTTGTGTATAAGATACATGTGCAGTGATGTAAACCAAACTAATAACATAAAATTTATATTTAAATTACGAATTTAAACTGAAAAAGCAAAGAACCAGTCTCTGATACTGTACTGTATCAGAATATTGGGGTTTTGAGAATTTAAACATCAACAACATATTAATATGCATTTAGATGGGTTGATAATCAAATTGTAGCATGCATACGTGTCAGACAAAGTGTCTGTGTCCATTATATATATTCTCATGTCCCAATATAAAAATCAAATTCTATATCAAGACCAACATTTAGATTCCTACCAAGATTGCAAAGCAGGTGATTGATGTAATCAAGACAGTTTTATTATTATTATTATTTAATACAAGAATAATAGCAAGAAGGAAATAACGATAAAATCTGTTCTGCTTATCTGTTTAAAAGAAGGAACCATTTTGAAACCAGAGCTATAATATCAAATCCAAGATAAGGTCTAGCAAAATCATCGATTCATTATTTTAAGAAGAGATTCATACTAAGAAGTTACACAAAGGTTTATAATACAGCTAAAGCTACTCCTACCCCTAAGTTAAATAATAAGAAACAAAACAAACAAAATATTTTTTTTGAAACACTGAACAAAAGTAGAAAAAACTTGTTCAAGAGCATTTAAGGTACAATCTAATAATCATATGCGTCTATCCAAAATCATGGTACTCTAAATCCTCGTCATACTAGTAAGCATGGCTACGATAATCACAGAGTCCTTGACTAAGGCACTTACCTCTAGAATCATGGTATTTAAAATTTCTACATTGCCGCATGCGACGACGAAAACCTTAAATTTTTACGCCCGAGAAATAGGTCCAAAATGTGACTATATGTTCTCACTATGCCAGCTAACATGACTATCGAAGATTCTAGATCCCATAACTGAGGTGACCTAGCCCATATGATTTTCTCAGAAGAAAATAAACATAACACAAGAACAACAGAACAAAATTGATCAGTCAACAAGGAACAGATGGAATCGAATTTCAAGATAGTTATAAGAGGCAATTGCGGAATAGAATCGAGAAGATCGGAACCCGCAGCAAGATCTCCAATGGCCTGTGCATCCTAGACTGTCCTGGCGGAACCTCACCCTTGCTGGTTTCCCTGGTCTGCTGCTAATGCTGTATGAACTGCTGCTGTTGAGAGAAATCGAAAATAACGAGAAAAGTTCTCTGTACAGACGAAGGTGCACCTCCAATGTAGCAGAAATGCCAACCTGAGTCGGCATAACATGAGCTGCGGTCTCGAGGTCCTGATGAACAGGACGAGAGGTGGCCAGCCTCTCGATAGTATCCCCCGAGCCGGAGCGATGAGGTCATGTCTCCATAACCATCATAAAGACAGATCAAAACAAGAAACAATTACTGAGAATGAAGCGAAAAGTCAAAGGATGACAGTTTATATTCAAGGAAAGACAATAAACAGCAAATTTAGATAAAAATGAATCTGATTAAGAGTTTCTCCTAATGTGATTGAGTACCTTCAAAATATCCTAATCCTACTGCAGGCTATAGTGATACTCTAGTTCGAATACCACTACATAAACTCGACCTGCATAGGCCACCACTAAAAACGTGTCACGACCCGCACCCTAGAGTAAGGGCACGAGACGTGGGTACGTCCAACCTACGCCGCAGTGTCGGCGGTAGAACGATGTCCTAGGTCAAACATCTAACAATATATAGGTACATGTACAGTATATACTCTCCGAATGGAGGTGACATAGCAGATACAGTCTCAATCACAACTAAGGTAGAGCAAGATAAAAGATAGGTAAAACGTGAAATCCAAAAGAGATACAGCAGATAGAAGTCTAAGTATCTAAGATACACAAATCCAGAAAATATCTCAAAGCTCAATACAGTAATCCATAGAATAAATACAACTCAATACAACTGAAATAACTAACTATACAACCTCTACTGTGTCTCCTCTAGGCTAGCAGGCAACCTCCAGGCTATCTGTAAAATTTATCAACAGGTCCAGTCAGGACAGGAGCGAGCATAATACATCTCAATAGTTCATAGCAGGATAGAAAATATAATCATACAGTAAAGTAAGATACAGGAACTGAAAAAAGTACATGATGTAAACAGAGAAAGCTGTAATGGAAATATATACTGTAAATAGAGAACTAACAGTGGCTAGTGAGTCAGAGTACAATATAAACATGTGAATGGCATAGGAGATTCTGGGAACTATACTATGGAGTGATTCTGGGAACTACACTACTTGGATATTATTCACATGTCTACTTCTACTCCCCCGTACCCCAATCAATACACAAGGATCCAGCCAAGTTATGTTATGATCCATGCAATGGCCAACAAGGGGTGATATATGGTAGGCCCATAAATGGGTGTTTCTGGGAATGCCTATAAATGGGTGATTCAAGGAAGACTATGTGATCATGAGAGTACATGTCACAAATGATCAATAAACCATGAAGCATAGTGATACACAATGTAAGTGAAACACACAGAACATATAGTATCTGATGCTCCCTGAGGGGATAACATCTCAAGAAAGGATCTATATAGTACTAATCCGTGTTACCAACGTGATAGCATCAAGTAAAGTAATCTAAAGTAGGAAAATAATTCTAACAGGATATAAAATAATTAGAGAATGTACTCGCCTGATGTCTGAATGTCCAAAGTAAATATACTGTCCGAGGAGAGGTGTCTGGCTCCTAATCAGAACAGCACAAGTCACAACAAGTCCAAAATGGCAATATGAAGTTCTACTATGCATTCTACATGATTCTAGGTCAATCTAGACCAAAATTAACTCTTGGTCAACTTGGTCAATCCTGAAAGTCAAACCTAGGTCAACTATGGTCAAACTAGGTCTAACAAGTCTAAATTAGGTCAAACAAGTTATTCTAGGTCTAAACAAACTAAGTATATGCAAATCAAGTATCCAAGATAGCTACTAACTCATAGCCAAAGTCACTTGCTAAACCAAGCATAAAACTAAACCATAAACTAACAAGGCACACGAACTTAGTCATATAATGTATATATATTATTCACATTCACATATTCATATACATAGATATATATAGGGAAAGCTATATATATAGGCACATATATATATATATATATATATATATATATATAGAAAGAGAGGTAAAAGAGTAAGTGAGTATGTGTGTGTTTGGCATGTGTGTGAAAGAATATGTGTTAATGTTCTAAAATTTAGTGATAGGTAGGTGTATGTGACATGGAATACATGATGTCAAAGGGTGTATGAATGTATGTGTGTAAAAGGTTATAGGTTAACTCAGTTTATATAAATGCATACATACATACTTACCTTGTATATATGTATACATACATATCATGTATATTATATTTACATGATACATACATGTATACTTGTATTATATTATACTTACATTCATGCATATTAGATACTTGTATTTATATTAACATATTGCAAACATTTATTTCATTCATGCATCTATGCATTACCTACATGTTTTATACATATACATACATTGTATATTCATATCATTTCATACATTAACATAGAGACATACAAACATGCACACATCATATATTTTATACCTTGCATTACCTTACATATCATGTTATATATTATCATTCATTCCTTTCATATATTACATTATCTTTAAGTTGAATACATCATATATGGATACAATACATTATCTTGCATGCTTGCATTTATATATTACATTCTATATTACCTATATACATGTATTTTCTCCATTCATTCATGCTTGCATCATATACTCTATATTACCATACATGTTATCATTATATATTGTATTACAATATTTATACATTATGCATTCATATCTATCATTACATATATATCTTGCATTCATATCTAGCATTCATTATATACTTTTATGCATACATTGTATATCATTCTTTCATTAATGCATTGCTTATATGCATTATATTAATTGCATTCCTATATGCTTGTATTCAACCATATATATATATTAATGTAAAGAGAATATATATCATATATATACCATTTCATTCATCTAATATATCATGCATTACATACTCTATATTCATTTAATATCCATACTACATAGGCTCATAGGTTACACAAAATACATATATCATATAGTCACTCTTCTACTTAAAATCAATACTGTACCAATTGGGCCTCTACTAAATTCTAGGATTAAAGTATTTTGTAGTCCTTCGTGTTAGCTTTCCGAAACTTCAAACGGATCGCATTTTCGTGTCCGGAAGCTCCCAAAATTGCAAAAATACCGAAACACGTTCGTCTTTCGTACAGCAGACACTCAAATAATTCTACAGAAAGTTACAGAAAGAATTTTGCTTATTAAAATATATATTTGGAAAGCTAACTTCGATACAATTCTTTTAAAAAAACGGAAGATAAATTGGATTTCTAAGCTAAAAGTTATGACATTTCTAAGTTGCTTTGGTTAATAAAAACGTGGATGAATATTATGACGAATTTGAGTTGTTTTGGATAAAAGAACACATATAGGCCAAGATACTTGGATACAAACATAGGTATCCAAATGAAACTCATTCTAACCATCCTAACTAAGATCAATCCACTCTCTAACCATTCTAAAACCGAATTTAAATATCTATTTAAACTATTATCATACATACATACACATGGGGTGTCCTAATTTGGGATCTATCAAGTAGGACACAAGACACATATCTAAAATCCTCAAGAGAGCTTCAAATGGCCTCAAATTTGAATCTAAATGGGACACATGCATGAGGATACATCCTACGAATTCAAAACTAATTTATATGCAAAGAAAATCGATTTAGAGGATGGGTTTTACCTATTGGGAGTGGAATCCCAATGAAATCCTTTAGGACACGGCTCCGATACGAAGATCCCTCAAAGTGGACACTCCTCCTTGCATTCCTCTTCCAATCCTTGATAGCACCCTTCCCTTGGAGAATGAGAATGATTGAGGAAAGGTTTGGTGAAGGAATGATTTGATTTGGAGATCAAAAGGCTCTCTAAAATTGGAGAAGAACAAAAGAAAAATAAAAGATGCAAGATTGTAATGAATGAAATGAATCATTCTCCCCTAAAGGTGGCTGCCATAAAGAGTCCATTAGGGCTAATGGAAAATGTCCTAATTGCCCCTCTCTAGTCTCATATGTTTAAGTCTAGACTAGGTTCAAGTTTGGGGTCAAAATGATCTAGTTTTGAGTCTCTAACTTAACCATTCTAAGAGCATCCACAGTGGGACTAATTTCAAGTGCTGTATTTGGTCTTTAGTCAAATTTTATAGCACTTGATGGCTCCAATGGACTCTTGTCCACACTTGAAAAATGGTAGAAAGCTGAAAGACTCTCCAAATTTGGAGAGTTCACTAGTTGAGCTATATTACTTGCAGGCCCACCATATTTACTTTTCTCCTTCATTCTTTTTTTAGAGTGTTGCCACTTGTCAATTATGAAAGAAAAATAAGAAGGAAAACAAATGGAGTGTTATCACTTGTCAATTTGGAGTGTTTATTTAGAATATACCATTGTGTACCAACATGAAGGGAATACTCTAAAATTAATTATTGGAGTATAATTTGAAGTGATTTGGAGTATGATTTGGAGTGTTACCACTGTGGATGCTCTAACATGATAAAAATTAGTTTAATTAACTAACTTAAATGTTGGGTCTTGTGAGCCATGCTTAACTTAATATTGGATCTCATCTAGAGTTTAAGCTACCCGGATCACAATACAAGTCGGAACGAGACGAAACTCAAACCCGACTAAACAAATCCAATAAAAATAATATTAAAATTATAAAATTTTCCCAAAATATTTAAATATGAAAAATGACCAAAATTATAATACATCAATTTAAATATTATTAAAATAATCTAAAATTCACCAATTAATCAAAATCCTAAATAATTCAAAAGTCACAAAATGACCAAAATATCCTTAGCCTAAAAAGTTGTAAATAGTCATTCTAATCACATGGTTAGGTCCCCATGGTCATGGTTAGTCTCTAAGCTTAGCAAAACTAGAAAACTAGTTAACCATCAAAATCACATTCAACATTTTAAATAGTTTTAAATTGATTATAAAAAGTGCTTCAAAGAAAGAGTCATCCCATTCATAAGTGATCGGTTTTTACACCAAGCAGAGCGGATAATCTCTTTTACGCCCAAAACTAGGCTAATCAATTTACGCCTAAGCAGGCTGATCATTTTACGCTTGGGTCTACACCTATGATTTTACGCCAAGGACAGAGCAGCCTCTTTTACGCTGGACAAAACTGTCAAATCTCGCATTTAATGCAAACTCTGACATGAAGATATTAATGATGGCATTTACCACAAAATTCAATGGAATTTGTCTTATACAAAGATCATTGTTGTCGTTTATGGGGATCGAGCTACTTTACGCTCACTGTATGGTTTCTTTTACGTACGGAGTTTTACATGAGTTCTTACGCTCATAAAACAATGTGTGCGTAAAGTCTATTTGAGCCATTTCACGCTCAAGGTTATTCAATAACCACTTTACGCGGGAAACCTATGACAGAGCTATTTTACGCTCATCTTACTGCTTTACGTCCAGAGGATGTTGGGGCTATTTTTACGTCCTATTCTTTCTGGCCAGTTTGGAACGTGGTTTGCCTACATGACCTTCATGCCACATATTTCGAAGAACGTGTGTACATGTATCCTATTCTTACTGAAATGATGGGACGCGTGTCAACGTATGCAAAGGATGACTCTGATCATGGGTGGTAGTTGTTAGCGTAAAGACAAATTTTGATGCTCTTTTACGCACAGGAGCCCCAGTCTATAAATAGACTCATTTTTCTCAAAGACAGGGACAGAGAGAACAGGAGAGAATACAGAGATCAGAACTTCGAGATTTTGATTCTCCGGAGCATTCTTCTTCAACTTTTCTTTCAGAACAGAGTGAAGCAAAGCAGGAAAGCATTCGGCCTCGCCATCAGTGCCCAAGTGCGTCGATACCTTTCTGGTGACTTAGTTCTTCCAAGTTGTTCTACTTCAAGCAGTGATCTTCATCATCATCATATGGTCCAAGGAATAAAGTGATCATTTATAGATCAGACTTCCATAGCAATACTTTCCCATAATCAAATTTGTACTTCTTGTACTTTTTCTCATTTTATTTTCAAAATCCAACTTTTGTTTGGCAATTTTGTTAAGTGAAACAAAATGGCGACTCTGCTGGGGACTTCCTTCTCCTCTGACGAGGAGGTGATTGCTCAATATGATGATGTTTCGGTCGGTTCGACCAAGAAGACTCTGGTTGTGCACTTCAACCAGACTGCCTATGAAGAAATGCTCCGAACTGGGGGTGGTTCTCCCCACTCCAATGTTCAAAAGTATCGCAAAGCACGAAAAGTTTGGATTCCCAAATCCAAAGTGGTTTCTGATCTCTCTGTTGCTTCTGATCACAAGGGAATTCTTCCCACTCCTGTCGTAGGGGCTCCCGTTCGTAACGAGGCGGTCCTTACTTCAGAGTTGCACTCAAAGTGTAATGATTTATCTCCCGTTTGTGACGGTGAAGATAATCAGGTTTCACGCCCACTGCATAAGAATCAAGTTTTACGCTCAGTGGGTAAGAACCAAATTTTACGCTCAGTACATAAGAATGAATCTCCCATTTGTAATGGGGCAGACTCTAAAGTTTATGCTTCTGAGTGTAAGAATCAGTCTCCCGTCGGTGACGTGGTAGGCCCAAATAAATTATGCTCCTCGCGTAAAGCAAAATCTTCCGTCTGTGATGTGGTAGATAATCAATTTTCACGCTCCATGCGTAAAGGTAAGTCTCTTGTCTTTGACGGTGTAGATAAAATTCATAACGATGTTTGCACATCTAATATGAATGTACCTAAACGTGTACAGCGTAAAAATGTCGTTGGTAAAGCTTCTGTCCTACACCAACAACCTTCTTATACTGCTTTACGCAAAGTACCAAACTTACAAATTACACGCCATGAAAATGGAGTCCTTCGTGCTAAATCTCAATATTTACGCACACAACTCCAAACGCGTGAAAATGTACAGTTTGGTTCTGCGAATGAAGCCAGTAATCTTCTTTATACACAAGGAACTAAACGTTTTTCTACTCCAAATGTAATAAAGAAGAATACTCCATCTGTTCCTTCTGATTTACGTGAATTGATAATACAAAAACGTAAGAACAGACAATCTCCGGTGACATTCCCCCAAGAAAAACATTATTGTGAATATCACCAGGTTGTGATCAACTGTTGTTGTTCGGCTTCAAAACGGTCAGTTTTTGATCGTTTAAGTTTTAACTCGCCTCAACATCAAGCTGAAGACCAAGAACATGAGCTGTTATATGTGTCAGTCAACATGGCATCTCATACTAACAAAGGACGACATCCAAGACGGAATATATCCCAAACCCCAGGTCAACAACAGTTCAACAGGCTTCTTGATTCCTTTGAAGGAGTATATCAGAATACTCGATCAAGAAGACAAAGACACTTGCAGACTTCTGATTCAAAAGCTGGGGGTACTCAATCTTTTGAGTCTGATACCGATAATGTGGATTCATACTTCTATACTAATCCCTCTATATCTTCAAGAGAGGTTGAATCCTACGCTGTTGGAGATGAACCAGAGACGTCATCTGCTAATACGGAACAACGTCTCACTGCCGTGGAGCAATCATTGAAAGACATGCTCAACATGGTGCAAAGCATGTATCAGATAATTTTGAATCAACAAACTGCTCAACCTACAGGAATAACTCCGGTACTAGTAGCAGCGCAAACTCAAGATAGTCAAGAGGCTGATATTCAAGAGCCTGCTGTTAATCAAAATTCTGCATCTCCAGATCCCATCATTCCAGAAGATGTACCACCTCCAGTGGGGGTTACGGTACATCCAACGACTATTCAATCAAATGTGCTTTCTCAAACCAGTGAAGCCATTCAAGCAGTGCGTGAACTCAAAGCACAGTTTGAAGTGTTGAGGCACAAAGATCAGCTCCAGAGGTTAGGGATTAAGCAACCTTATCCTCCTCACTGGAATGATGTACCCTTCCCCCCGAAGTTCAAGCCACAATCCATGGTTTTATTCGATGGAAAAGCATCTCCCCGTCAATATATCAATTACTTTGATATTATGACTGTACACTTACAGAAAAATGATGCTCTTCTCACTCGAGTGTTCATCGGGTGTCTGACGGGTTCAGCTTACGATTGGTATCGTTGCTTACCCGATAACTCTATTTCGTCTTTTGACGAATTCAAGACAATGTTTCTCTTCCGCTTCTATGAAGGAGGTATGGACATGAACATGTCCTCCTTGATAGAAATCAAACAAAAGGAGAAAGAAGATACTCGGACGTTCATTGAACATTTCCGACAGGCTACTCTAAAGATGCCTCCTGGTATGCCAGATTCAGCGTTGATTGATACATGCAAGATGAATCTGCGACCATCCATTGCTGTCTTCACAGGTTCCCAATTCACAGATTGGGCTTCGTTTATCATAGCAGCAGTTTCTGCCGAGACCAATGGTAGGTTGGCTCGGGAACACGGGATGATTTTTGCTTCAGAAGATAAAGGAAAGGAAAGAAAAGTAATCCTGGTAATAATCCTGGCAATCGTAATGTGAAAGGAAAAGATACTCTTATGGTCAATCTCTCCAAGAACAAAACGACGCCAAATAATCAGAAATCTTCCAGGCCAAAGGAAGAATACTCTTTTGACAAAAGTGATATCCCAGGGATATTTCAGTGTCTGGTAAAAAGTGGTAAACTTCAGATTCCAGAGCCAAAAAGGCCTAATAAGGTGAATCTGACTGACAATCCCAAATATTGTATCTATCATAGATATATTAATCATACTACCAGTGCTTGCTATGTCTTGAAAAAGAAGATCCAAGACCTGATAAATGGTGGCGCTATCGCTTTAACCAATAATGACCATATGGTTACAACCAACATGGTCTCTCTTCAGTTTGGAGATTTTCCTCCACAGCAAGTCCCAGATGGAATTATCCCAATTCCGAAGGCGACTATGAAGATCGTGAATATTCCGTCCGCCAGGGAAGAAAATACAGGATTACTGCCGCTCACATTGAAGAATGGTAAAATCATGTGGGTACATCCTGACTTAATACCTGAGTTGGAAAATGAAGGTAAAACTTTAAAATCCAAGAAAGGTAAGAAAGTCAAAACCTGCAACATGATTTCTCATGTTATTACAAATCCTGATGACTTGGATCATCTATGGGATGGCCTTCCTCTAGAAGGTAGACTGAAAGGACTAAACATCTGTCCTCCAAGTCTAGCTCCTCCTACCAAGCTCAAGCTTACTCATCAGCAGTGGCTAGCCATGAATAGTGTTCCTTTATACCGGGCACAACAAGTCTTTGCTGCTTATGAAAAAGCTCCAACAGGGATTTCTCCTCGTATCCCGAATCCTTCTCCTCCCTTAACTACAGAGACGTCTATGCTTCATTCTCCTGTAGTTGCAGAGGTTTCTTCCTCTTCCTGTGCTGAAACACCTGTCCAAAGCTTACTGCCTATCCACTTGTATAGTCAGCAACCTGTCCTTCTCATGAGGAAGATGGTTATGACTTCACTACCAAATTACAGTACTTTAGCGACGGCCATTTAGCGACGGAAATTTTCCGTCGCTATCACCGTCGGATCCCCGACGGATTTGTGACGGAATACCGATGGAAAGCAGTGGACAATTTTTTTTATTTTTTTATGTCCATATCCGTCGCTATACCGTCGATAGGTAGTCGGCCATGTAGCGACAGTTTTATATCCGTCGCTAGAACGTCGCATATTTTGGCGGCAAAAGCCTAAAATATTGACGCGAGATTTACTGACGACTTAGCGACGGAATAATCCGTCGCTACTCGCGCGAGATTTACTGACGCATTAGCGACGGAATAATCCGTCGCTACTCCGTCGCTAAATTTACGTTCCAGACTTAAATTGAAACGACGGGGGCAACTTTTTCATTCCCCCCAAATTTCACTCTCTCTCCTCTCTCTCTCTCCCGCGGTGATCGATCGGCGACCCCCTCTCCTCTCTCTCCCACGGCGGTGATCGGCGACCCCCTCTCCTCTCTCTCTCCCAAAGGTATTCCCCTCTCCCTCTCCCTCTCTCTCTCTCTATCTCTCTCTCTCTCTCTATTTCTCGCTCTCTCTCTCTCTCGCGTGCGCGCGGTGGTCGTGGGTGCAGCGGGCCGGGGGCGTCGGGGGCTGCGGGGGCGGGAAGCGTTGGAGGGATGGGGGCGCGCGGGGGCTGGCCGCGGGGTGCGGGGGGTTGCGGAGGGGGGCTGGCCGTGCGCGGGGGGCGGGGGCTGTGGAGGGGGCGGTGGGATCGAGGGGGCGGGCAGCATTGGGAGGGGTACGATGGGGGCGGGGGCTGGCCGCGGGGTGCTGGGGGGTATGTGTGGATGGGGGCTGGCCGCGGGTGGCGGAGGGTGTGGAGGGGCGGCGGTGGGAGGGGGCGGGGGGTGTGGAGGGGGCGGTGGGAGGGGGCGGGCAGCTGCCTCCTCCTCTCCCACAGACACACACACACACGGACAAACACACACACACGGACACACACACACACGGACACACACACACACACACGGACACACGGACACACAGACACACACACACACGGACACACGGACACACAGACACACGGACACACAAACTGAGAATTAGTACATTGTTTGTGTTTACTGATTTAAGGATGATTAAATCATTAGGTTTAATCCTATGTCATGTCTGGGTTTAAGTTATATGTTATGATTCATGTTGGCATGGGGATTTTGGTTTTTGAATTTGAGCTGTTACATTCTTTTACATTCTGTTACATATACTTACCAGATGGCACCCAGGACCCGAGGAGCAGCACGTCGTTTGAAGAAAACAGTGAATGCTGAGGTGGCTCCTCCTACAGTTAAGGAGGAAGTGGCACCGGTTGCTAGTGAGACCGGGAGTTCTAGTCATCCAGCACCGGTAGCTAGTAATGCCGTGAGTGCTTTTGATGCAGTCCTGGCAAGGGACGATGCCTCTCCTCGCACCAAAAATCTCGCTTTTCGGAGGTGGTTGCGTGAAAGTATCACTGAGCGTTTGCGTGAGCAGCGTGGCAAGCATTAGCTATTAGTACTTATTTGTATTGGACTATTTTTATTGGGTTGTTTTTGTTTTAGACTATTTGTATTGGACTACATATATGAATTAGAACTGTGTCAATCTCTGGATTATATTGGACTACGATACCGCGGTAACATAGTTCCTGCAGCCATTCGACTGGCGAAGCAGAAACTATGTATCCATAGATAAAGTGGACTGTCCTCCGACCCTCATCCCTCGGCAATGATGATACGACAACCAACCGGAGAGGATACTCCGAGAGATCCATCTGGGTAGGACGTATACTCTGAGAGATCACCCTTACAGAAATGATATCAGTAGTGGGATCGAATGTTGGAGAAAATATTATCACAGTATACGTCCTCTCCTCCACGATGGCTCTAGACCCATCTGCTCGTCCCTGCTTCCATTCTTCTTATTTGACTCTCTCAGCAACGCATTATATATTGGTTTGGTTTATGCATATTTTTTCAGCTCCATTTGCATTAGTCCCTGCAGCCATTCGACTGGCGAGGCAGAAACTATGTAGCCGTAGATAAAGTTGCCTGTCCTCCGACCCTCATCCCTCGGCAATGATGATACGACAACCTATCACTATATCTTATATAGTAGTAGATGATGTCTTAGTATTACATTAGTGAGTTCATCTTGATTCTGTTACGTCCTTCAGATACTATATACGATAAGAACATAGATAATTCACACTAATGTATGCTAGAATGAATCTTGACTTGTGTTCTGAGCCATCCGTTCTGATCAAGCATCTTCCTTCTCCTCTCCTCCACCATGGCTCTGAACCAATCTGCTCCTCCCTACTTTCCTTCTTCTTATTTGACTCTCTCAGCCACATATGACATCCAGCTCAAGTGTAGAGTCGGGGGAGAAGAAGTGGGCAGGAAGATGAGGGGGAAGCAGCACAGCCTGCAGCATGACCCGAAGGAAGTACAGAGGTTTTCTTCAACAGCCGTAGGAGAAATAGTCCTCCTACGGCTGTTGAAGAAAACCTATGTACTTCCTCCGGGTCAGGCCGCCGGCTGTGCTGCTTCCCCCTCATCTTCCTGCCCACTTCTTCTCCCCCGACTCTACACTTGAGCTGGATGTCATATGTGGCTGAGAGAGTTAAATAAGAAGAAGGGAAGTAGGGAGGAGCAGATTGGTTCAGAGCCATGGTGGAGGAGAGGAGAAGGAAGATGCTTGATCAGAACGGATGGCTCAGAACACAAGCCAAGATTTATTCTAGCATACATTAGTGTGAATCATCTATGTTCTTATCGTATATAGTATCTGAAGGACGGTGAGCCTTGGTGTAGCACTCAAATGTGGGGCATCCGTAAATTCGTCGAGGTTTTAAATCATCGACTTTGAGTTTTAAACCCTCACGTAGCCTTTCTGCTTCACTTCTAGGGTCGAGCAGCATCTTCTTGCAAGCTTCGGTCTCCAGATACTTAGTGTCAAGATTCTGGACGCTTTCATAGAGCATGTCAACGCATCCTTGCGTCAATTTCCTGTCGAGTAAATTGGCGCTAGGATGCGTTGACATGCTCTACGAAAGCGTCCAGAATTTTGACACTAAGTATCTGGAGACCGAAGCTTGCAAGAAGATGCTGCTCGACCCTAGAAGTGAAGCAGAAAGGCTACGTGAGGGTTTAAAACTCAATGTCGATGATTTAAAAACTCGGTGAATTTACGGGTGCCCCACATTTGAGTGCTATACCAAGACCCACCATGATGAGGATAGTGATTTATTTAACCTAAGACATGGGATCATAGAATCGAAGACAGTTGAGACCAAGACTGTAAACATTATGTGAGTTCATGTAGAATGAATTTTGGGTTGTGTTCTGAGCTATTCGTTCCCATACTTGACAATTAAGCATGTGAAATAGAACTGATTATGTTTAGTTTGGCTTACGATACAGATTTTCACATCCAAATTGAAATTCAAGTACAATTGTTACTAAACCTTCCACGATACTAATTCGAAATAGTCTATACTAATCCAGCACGTCCTTATAGTTCTCCTACGTATGTTGAAGAAAACCTCTGTACTTTCTCCGGTTGGGTTGTCTTCTGAGCCATCCGTTCTCACACTTAAAATACAGGGATTGGATTCTGTGTTTCGTATTTTCGGCGAACCCAGGGATTGGATTCTGTATTTTGTTTTTTGGTTTCTGTATTTTGTTTCCAGCTCCATTTGCATTAATCTACGGTACGACATGGTGATCAGGACATATATAGTCCCTGCAGCCATTCGACTGTCGAGGCAGAAACTATGTAGCCGTAGATAAGTTGACTGTCCTCCGACCCTCATCCCTCGGCAATGATGATACGACAACCAACCGGAGAGGATACTCCGAGAGATCCATCTGGGTAGGACGTATACTCTGAGAGATCATCCTTACAGAAATGATATCAGTAGTGGTATCGAATGTTGGAGAAGATATTATCACAGTATACGTCCTCTCCTCCACGATGGCTCTAGACCCATCTGCTCGTCCCTGCTTCTATTCTTCTTATTTGACTCTCTCAGCCACACATGATATCCAGCTCAAGTGTAGAGTAGGCAGAAAAGAAGGGGACAGGAATAGGAGGGGGAAGCAGCACACCGGCGGCATGACTCGGAGAAAGTACAGAGGTTTTCTTCAACATACGTAGGAGAACTATAAGGATATATCTTTTCACAATATGTCATCTTGTCAAAGACCCTTAATGTGACAACCATGTTACCGCGGTGTCGGAAGACTAACATGTCATAATTTTCTAAGCCGTGTGTTTTGACATAATCATCCCAACTCTTTTCTCCTGTGTCATAATCTCGCATTATTACATAGAACTGAAATCCGATTGGGAGGATTATGTCAAAACACACGGCTTATAAAATTATGACATGTTAGTCTTCCGACACCGCGGTAACATGGTTGTCACATTTAGGGTCTTTGACAAGGTGATATGTTGTGTTTACATATATCCTTATAGTTCTCCTACGTATGTTGAAGAAAACCTCTGTACTTCCTCCGGGTCATGCCGCCGGTGTGCTGCTTCCCCCTCCTATTCCTGTCCCCTTCTTTTCCGCCTACTCTACACTTGAGCTGGATATCATGTGTGGCTGAGAGAGTCAAACAAGAAGAATGGAAGCAGGGACGAGCAGATGGGTCTAGAGCCATCGTGGAGGAGAGGACGTATACTGTGATAATATCTTCTCCAACATTCGATACCACTACTGATATCATTTCTGTAAGGGTGATCTCTCAGAGTATACGTCCTACTCAGATGTATCTCTTGGAGTATCCTCTCCGGTTTGGTTGTCTTCTGAGCCATCCGTTCTCACATTTAAAATACAGGGATTGGATTCTGTGTTTTGTATTTTCGGCGAACCCAGGGATTGGATTCTGTATTTTATTTTTTGGTTTCTGTATTTTGTTTCCAGCTCCATTTGCATTAATCTACGGTACGACATGATGATCAAGACATATATAGTCCCTGCAGCCATTCGACTGGCGAGGCAGAAACTATGTAGCCGTAGATAAGTTGACTGTCCTCCGACCCTCATCCCTCGGCAATGATGATACGACAACCTATCACTATATCTTATATAGTAGTAGATGATGTCTTAGTATTACATTATGTGAGTTCATCTTGATTCTGTTACGTTCTTCAAATACTATATACGATAAGATCATATACTACACCATATGTACAGAACATAGATGATTCACACTAATGTATGCTAGAATGAATTTTGGGTTGTGTATTCTGAGCCATCCGTTCTCACACTTGAAGATAAATTTTCAGTATAACGACGGATATTAGGTTACTCTTCAGTATAATTGATGTCTTTTCTTGGATAATTGGTGTGCATTAAATTCGTATGTGCATATTTCGTCTATGTGATTTTTGGATATATACCTACGCTGGGTTATAAGCGATGATCTGATATACAAAGGAGGTGCTGCCGAAATTTTTGTAGACATTTGGATACATTGTATGTTCGGATATTTTTTTATGTTTGGATAATTTAATGTTGGATATTGGATATATTGTGTTGGTAATATTTTGTTGGATATTGGATACGTTGGATATTGGTGTCGGATATGGATATTTTGCATATGGATATATGGTGTTGGATATTGGATACGTTGGATATTCGTGTTGGATATGGATATATGGTGTTGTATATGGATATTTTGTATGTTTGATATTGTGTTGGATGTGTTGTACAAACAGGAAAGAGTCTGTTTGCAGTATTTTTTTTTCAAAAATTAGAAGTTAGCGACGGACTGACGACTACTGAGCGACGGATAGTCCGTCGCTATCTGGAAAAACTGAGTTTAGCGACGAAGTGGCGACGGAAAAAACCGTCGCTACCTGGAGCATTTCAATAAAGCGACGGATTGGCGACGTAATATCCGTAGCTATCTGTAGGATTTTACATTGAGCGACGGTTTAGCGACGGAATGTCCGTCGACCTAGTTCTGTTTGATGTCCATAAATTTTGCTGTTAGCGACGGATGTTTTGTCGCTAATACGCTTTTACCGACAAATCTACGACGGATTAGCGACGGATATTGCGTATCAGAAAATCACTGATACGGTTTTGCCGACTCTTTAGCGACGGAGTATTCCGTCGCTAAACCTATATCCTGATACATGTTTTGACGAAAGCTAGTCGGTAATCCGTCGCTATATATATTTAAATGAGCCGGCGGTATTCCGTCGCTAAGTCGTCGCTGAGCGACGGAGTAGCGACGGATATGTTTTAGCGACGAGGTTATTCCCGACGGCTGTTTTACCAAAATATCCGTCGGTAATCCGTCGGTATTTAATTTTGGCGACGGAATACCGACGGATAAGGCCGTCGGTAAATCCATGTATTTTGGTAGTGCTTTCAAAAGGCAGAAGGTTTGAATTATGATAAAGGAATACATCTTCCTTTACAAATTCAAAATCAGAATTCCACTGCTGGATTGGGTTCTGAAATGCCTCGTAGCAACCCTCAGAAGAAGAAGGCTAAGGAAAGAAAGACTAAATTCTGTAATATGGTACTTCCTTCTCCTGAGTCTGAAGTAGAAACTTTTGCTGGTACAAGATCTGGGAAAGAGTACCACAAAGACTATGAGGGATCCTCCAAAGAAGCAGAAGATGTAGTGGAGACTCTACCAGTTCAACCTTCTCCTGTTCCTGTTAAACCGTCTGTGGTTGAAAAGGGGAAACAGAAGGCAGTACGCTTTGATATCCCATTCAAGTCTGCTTCCAATCAGGGGGTGGTGATGAAGCCTTACAAGTTTGACATTCTAGCTCAGTTGGCCAATACTCCGGCTAGACTTTCTATATTTGAACTGCTTCGCCTTTCCAGAGAAAGCAGAGAGACTCTTTGAGCGAAGCTTTACTTCAAACAGATTCATGCTTGGCACAACTCAAGACTCCTGATAATATACCAGTGTCATGTCCGCAATGCCATAGTGTGATAGAAGCAATTCCCAACATCACCTTTACACAAGAGGATATGCTATTGAAACACAACAAGCATGATAGGCCTCTGTGTTACACTGGATATATCGGATCCACTGAAATTGACAGGATTTACATCGATCCTGGGTCTTCAATTAGCATAATTCTCCAGAGTATGCTAAAACCTCTGAGGATTCCTACTAGTGAGCTGACTTACACTAGTACTACGATAGTCGGTTTTAACTCTGGCAAGAGCAAACCACTGGGGAAGATTCGTCTGCAGATTCAGATTGGTGATCTTCGAACTATGGTAACTTTCTATGTTATCAACTCGGACGTATCCTACAATATTCTTCTTGGATGATCGTGGATTCATGAGCACAATATTGTGCCTTCAACTCTTCACCAATGTTTCAAATATGTGGACTCCCAAGGAGTTGTGAAAACTGAGTTTGCTGATATTAATCCGTTTAAAGGTGTCGAAGCCTACTTCTCTGATTCAAGTCTTTATAAACAAGAGCATATGAAAGATATATCAGACTTGGCTGAAGATCAATCATCATCTGAGGATCAGTCTATTAATGAAGATCCGCCAGAGGAGCAACCTTTGAAGATCATAGTCAAGGGACGAATCCAATCCCAACCTGTCAATGATCAACCTTTGATGATCAAGGTTAAAGGAAGAACTCAAACTTCATCTGAGGAATCAATAAATATTCCTGCTAAGAGCCAAGTTCAACCTTTTATGATCAAGGTCAAAGGACGTACTTCTTGTACGAATGATCCAGAACTACCATTGATTGTCAATCTTGGCAAATCTACGCAGAAGACAGATGATGGTCCACTGTTGATTAATTCGAAGCATAGCAATCAGACTGTAAATGATGTAAATATTGATCATTCTGTACTTTTTGATATCAATGAAGATTTCCTGTTCGAGTATATGGCTGTCAAGTTTATCGAGAGAATGACTTTATCTTCTGATAATCAAAGTCATCAATATAAAGACAACATAGAACCGGAAGAAACTTTATACATTGATCATAAGGAGAATTCTTTCCCTCCTTATACAGATGTTGGACCGTATGCTCAAAGGTTCCTAACATCTTCTCCTTATCTTCTACCTGTGGCCGCTTCATCACAAGCTTACGTAACTTTTAGACGTTATGAAGAATCTTATTTCGTGGTTCCGTCTGATAATAAACACAAGCGTCAAATTATGTTTGGCCTGGCTAGAAATATCCCTGTTGCTCAGACAGATGAGCTGAAGGATAAAGACAAAGGAAGAATCCGAATTGACAAATACAGTCAGCAATCTATCAAGATCATCCAGAACATGGGGTATGATTTGAAGACTATACAAGGTCTCAATCAAGGCAAGGGCAGACGATTACCATTATGTGGTGATCCGTTTTACCAAAAGACTCGTCATGGGTTGGGATATGACCCGTCCCACATGTTTTATGACGATATACAAGAAGAATTCTCTTCCAGCTCTTCACAATCATCAGATTCAGAGGAACTTCAATCTAAAGATAAATCTGGATAAATACTCTCAGTTAATATGGTTCAAACTGATGGTGAATCCGAACCATTTGAAAATGTCACTCGAGCCACCATCGGTTCATTTATTTCTCTCATATATATCTTCAACAACATCTGTCTTCTTAATCCCCAGCTACCAAAGTTTGGTTAAGCTGATTACTTGTCTCTTTGAAGAGGGATTTTGATCTCTTATCTTACCAATTAGTATATAAAGTTGGATTTATTATTTATCATGTTTTCATAACCTCTGGATAAATACTAAATCTACCTTCTTTTCCTATCTATCATGTCTATTTGACCACTGCATAGATATTAAATCTACTTTTCTTTGGGTTCTTACATACTGTCGTGTTCATATTACCTCTGATAGTATTGTACACTCTAAATAAGAAAACAAGATTACATTATCCATCATGTTCATATTACCTCTGGATAGATATAATGTTTGAGTTTAGAAAATTTGTCATGTTCATATAACCTCTGATGAGTATTTTCTATCCCGTGCAAAACAAGATTTTATCATAGACTTGTCACGTCCATATTACCTCTGATAAGTGCTTTCTATCTCTTACCTATTGTTTAAAATTCAACGATAGGATCACAAAACAAATCTTTCATTCATTTCTAGTGGAAATACTACAGAATGGATAAGACAAAAAGATGACAAAACACTCTCTTAAGGTGGAGTGGAAACATCTTGGAGCAACTTCTTTAATTCTTCTAGCCGTCTGCCACGAGAACTCATAACCTTCTTGGTAGCCTCCGCACGTCGAGCTTCAGGAGTGCAAATACGAAAAAGTTCAGCAAAGGTGATTATCAAGTTGTCCTTTGCTTCATCAAGAGTTCTGATGGTCGACTCAGCCCCAAAAGCTTTTTCTTCTAAAATTGAGCTTTGGGTGAGGTGCAGATTTCGAGCATCGATCATCTTCTCTCTTTCAGCATTCAAGCAAGCTAGCTCTGCCTCGACTTCGCAGATTCTGTCATTTTTGCTCTGAATATCTATGTTCAAAGCATCATAAGCCACTCTGTGGCCATGCAGTGCAGGTTTTATGCCAGTCAAAAAGGCTTTCTCTTTGGCAACCTTCAGACTGTGTTCATGGAGGGCTGTATTATATGTAGTCTCTCGAGCAAGATAATCAGCTGTTAAGGCATCATATTCTTCCTCGATGAGACTTTCAACAGTTTTGCTAGACAGATTAAGATATTCGCTAATTGGCTGTTCAAGGTCCTCCACAATTTTCTCCAATACGGCAGCTCTCTCAGTATCGTTGAACAAAGCAACATTCTTGATGGTCGAGGCCATTGCCGTCTTCAGAGTCTCATAATTGAGGCCCTTATTTAGGACCATTGTTATCAAGGTTGCCAGGCTCTTATAAAAGGTGTCAGTATAAATCTCAATGAGGAGATCCATTTCTGTGTTGGAACTTGGCATGGCAACACTATTTAACAGATCTCTTTCTCGGAAATCGGGAACAGATGTTGGTGGTGCAACAGTAGGATGAGACGAAGTCGTGGTTGCTACTACCGTTATAGCCAATTGATCCCTAGAAGCTTCAGGGAATATATCTCCAATCGGTGTAACAACAGACGGGGGTGGAGCTGGTGACGTTACTACTGTTATTTGGTTCCCAGGGACCTCAGCATCAACGTCTTCAATATTTGTCACTCCAGCCGTTTCTGGAGTTCTGGTGGCGGTAATGTTGGTGGATGTGGTGACAACTACAGGAGCTGGTTCAGATTCTGGCATTGGCTTGTCAGAAACTGGTACTGGATCAGTGACAACAGTAGAGGATGTTATTATTTCCTCAGTTTCTGTTGGAAGTTCAAGCATGCCTCCAATATCTCCTTCAATTGATTGCTCCACAGGATTTTCCACTGTTTCAGCTGTGGTGAAACTTTCTACAGCTGATTCTTTGTTCAAGTCTGGGTCTCCTCCAATAGTCCCATCATCACCTACAGTGGGATCGACTCTAGTCTTCTCTTTGTGCTGGTCCTCAGCAAGAGAAGACAATTCAGATTGTGCTTGTTGTGCCTCAAGTGATGGAGGATGTTCTTCTTGAGGCTCCATCTCAGGTTTTTGCACTCCCTCCTCTTCAGCATCTGAGTTTTCTGAAGAAGAAGCTTCCTCTTCAGACTCCTCATTTTCTTCATAGATTTCTTCTTCTTGAGGAGGAGGAACTACAGGCTTTGGTGCAATTATGACATCTGTAAAATGAACAAAAATAAGTTAGTATACAAAGTCATGATATATAATTCCATATAGGTTTTGTATAATACTTGGAATATGTGCGTTTTTTTCAAGATATGTATCATAATCACCATCCCAGTCATCATCCTCAAAGTCAAGAGCTGGTTCGTCTGATGGAATGCGATCTTGATCAGCAGTGGATACAGTAGTAGTACCCTCCGTAACTTGTGCCTTGGACGGTAAAGATAAATGGAGTGAGGTGCTAAGACGTCCAGGAGACAAAAGTGTTACAGCTCCTGATCCAACTATGTGTGGAGGGGCTGAAGATCCTTCTCCATGATGGACTGAGGAAGAACCGACGAGAGGATCTTCTTCAGTGTCCTCTTCTGGAGTGTGAACGCTTGGTTTGGAAGGCCCTTTTGTGGTAGACCTCTTCCTCTTTTCCGGAGTTTTCATTGGAGATGTGGCGACTGCAATCTGTTTTCTTTTTCGGCCTTTGCCAATGATGATAGGTTCTGCAGCTGGTTCTCCAACTCCTGTTGGAATAACTACTAAAAATGGATCTGGAATGCCAGTATCGTCAGGGATGTCTGCTGGTACCCTGACCTGCTCCTCAATATCTCCTTCTTTAGGCCACCTCAGACTACCCTTCATATTGTAACCGTGGGCAAAAGAACGAATTGAAGCATAGAAGTGGGCATACGTATGGAGTATACGTAGTTCTGTAGTGCTAGTGGCAGTCGAAATTCTAAATTTAGCACCAGTCCGAGCAGTACCGAAATACCTCCAACCCCTAGCTCCGTCAAGTAATTTCCCATAGTAACGAAAATTAGTCGAAGGATTACCAACATGAAGTTGGTCGTACCCAAATTGGCGAGCAAACCTACTGGGTAAGTATGGTTCGAACGCACAATTATCTTCATTTCTGTACATCAGATGAGAAGGTCTGATGCACTGAAGACATCTAAAGACTGACTGTGGCAATACAACTCTTCCTTCAACTTCATCTTCAAACGGGACACCGAAGCAATCTGCTGGAACTTGCGGCCGGGTACAGAAGAAGTTCCAACCGTAAGAATAATTCAGAACTGCTCGGGTATCTGCCACAGTCGTAGCAATCCATGTAGCTTTGCTGAATTTTTGGAGGAAGACCTCCGCATCATCACCTGGGCCTGGCGGTAATAATCTGCAGATGTGATGCAACAACCAGCCCATCAGATAAGTGTAGGGCATCTCTACTCTAGGGAAAACATTCCGATGAGGAGCATTGTTGATTAACTCCTCCCCGAAGGTCCTTAAACCTGAATTTATTCGACACACCATGGCTGACAGCAGGTTGATCCTGACTTTAAAAACCAGACGTACTGCTAGCCATAGCACACTGCGGTGGATTCTGTCAATAGTACCAATACCCGGTACAACTCATCTTCTCAACCATAAAGAAAGAAAGCCTGCCAGCAAAGCTCTCCGTGAGATTTTCTGACTACCATATCTGAGGAAGCTCAAGGCTTCAGTTCCGGCAGGAAATTCCCCAATCTTCGTAGACAGATATTTATTCGGGAATTTGTAAGTAATCATCATATCTCGAACCTTGTTAGAGGGGATTGTTGAATCTATGTTGATTACTGGAGCTTTGTTTTCCTGAAACCTTTCTTTGTCTTCCTTGGATATCTTATCCTTATGGAAAAAGAGATAAGTCGTCCACTTGTTGATATACGCCAAATGGGATGTACTTTCATGCATCGTGGTACAAATCAGATAGTGGTACAGCAGTTCTTCGTATATCTCGATTAACTGAGGGTTAACTCCTCTGATTTCAGCAAGCTCCCTGTTGGAGGGAACGTATTCTTCATATGGGGCCTCCCCCGTTGGCAGCTTCGAGATAAACTGCATCTCATGAAGGGCAAGACCCATTTCACCTTTCGGGGTGGCAAAAGTTCCAGTTGAACTTAGATATATCTCCATCAAGGCCAGAAATAAGTTTCCATTCGGAGGAATACTATAACTGGTGGAAGCTACCGCTTCGTACAAGCCAATATCTTTCAACTCTGCCTCAAAGTTCTTCATCATCCAAAGACTTATCTGAATCCAACTCTGGTTGAATGGAGTCAACCATCCTGGCATTCTGGGGTTGGTTTGGGGATATAATATAGCATCCCTCATAAATTTATTGACAAACATCGGGATTTGTACTGGCTGTATTAAACCCGAATCTTCGGTAGGATTAGAGCCTGGCATAAGGCCAAAGATAGAAGTAACACCTCCATTGGGAACACTAGCAAAGTATCCCATATCATTAGCACGCTCTCTCTTGAAAACAATTCTACCTGGTCGTCCATGACTGTTGGGAGTCAAATTCCACAACATTTGTCGAGGATGAGTAGCATGGACGAATGCTGACAAAGGATAATCTCTGTCCATATCTGGAAGATACATGGCTCTATTTCCAAATTTGAAAACCCAAGACTCCTTCTTGGGGTGTGTCTGGGATTTACAATCAATGGCATCTCCAAATAGAAAGGCTGGTTTTGCGAAGTGTTATCCGTTTAGTGAACTCAACAATTCCCCATTTATCATGGATAGCAACAGTCTATCCCCTTGAGCTGCTATCAACTGTGCCCTCTCTACCGGATATTCGGGGTTCGACTGAGGAAATTGGACATGAGATAAATCTTCTAAATAGTTCGAACCCACCATGCCAACTGATGATCCGAAAACTTCAGCGAGGGGGTGAACTTGCAAATCCACTGGTAAAATAACAAAAGAGATCAAGTTAGTTCGAAGTTTTTTTACTAAGAGTTGATGAAAAGCTTATGAAGACTTTGTTCGACAAAATCTCTCAAATGATTGATGAACTTTACGCTACCACATAGTAATATGAGCATAATACAACTTTTTACGCTGGCATGTACGAACATGAGCGTAGTTAAGTTTTACGCTAGCATATTAACTGTGGGCATAAAACCAAATTTTACGCTGACACGTATAACGTGGGCGTATTCTTGTTATCTTTTACGCTAACACGAACAACATGGGCGTACGATATTATTTCAGCTTTACGCTAACACGTACAATGTGGGCGTAAAAAGTTGAAAGTTTGGTTTATCTTCTTCTTCCTCGACGGATTTGTTTTCTCCCAGCCAAAGAATAGGGTTTTACCCATCATAGGCGGAGCCACGGCCGGGTTGGGATTTCGTTGTGGTGTTGATGACTGAGTAGGGGTTTTCACATGATCAGTCGATGAGGAATCAATGGCTGGTTTCTTTCCCTTGCTACCGGCGGCGGATGATTTCTTAGGAGCCATTAGATCAGAGTTTCGAAGAAAGAAAAGGCAAAGAGATTCAAGAAGATGAGTAAAAGTGTTTTCTCTCTCTGAAAAGACCTATTTATAGAGAGATTCAAAACCGACTGTTGGATATCCCTATAATTACGCCGACTGTTGGACATCCCCGCTTTTACGCGGATGGCTGTTGCGTATCCCAAATTTTACGCTGGCAGATCAAATCTCAACTTTTACGCTTCTGTTCAAAGTGTTTCAAATTTTGGAGATATTTAAAAACTTTGAAGGGGGTCTTGTAGGAGCGTAAAAAGTGCTTCAAAGAAAGAGTCATCCCATTCATAAGTGATCGGTTTTTACACCAAGCAGAGCGGATAATCTCTTTTACGCCCAAAACTAGGCTGATCAATTTACGCCTAAGCAGGCTGATCATTTTACGCTTGGGTCTACACCTATGATTTTACGCCAAGGACAGAGCAGCCTCTTTTACGCTGGACATAACTGTCAAATCTCGCATTTAATGCAAACTCTGACATGAAGATATTAATGATGGCATTTACCACAAAATTCAATGGAATTTGTCTTATACAAAGACCATTGTTGTCGTTTATGGGGATCGAGCTACTTTACGCTCACTGTATGGTTTCTTTTACGCACAGAGTTTTACATGAGTTCTTACGCTCATAAAACAATGTGTGCGTAAAGTCTATTTGAGCCATTTTACGCTCAAGGTTATTCAATAACCACTTTACGCGGGAAACCTATGACAGAGCTATTTTACGCTCATCTTACTGCTTTACGCCCAGAGGATGTTGGGGCTATTTTTACGCCCTATTCTTTCTGGCCAGTTTGGAACGTGGTTTGCCTACATGGCCTTCATGCCACATATTTTGAAGAACGTGTGTACATGTATCCTATTCTTACTGAAATGATGGGACGCGTGTCAACGTATGCAAAGGATGACTCTGATCATGGGTGGCAGTTGTTAGCGTAAAGACAGATTTTGATGCTCTTTTACGCACAGAAGCCCCAGTCTATAAATAGACTCATTTTTCTCAAAGACAGGGACAGAGAGAACAGGAGAGAATACAGAGATCAGAACTTCGAGATTTTGATTCTCCGGAGCATTTTTCTTCAACTTTTCTTTCAGAACAGAGTGAAGCAAAGTAGGAAAGCATTCGGCCTCGCCATCAGTGCCCAAGTGCGTCGATACCTTTCTGGTGACTTAGTTCTTTCAAGTTGTTCTACTTCAAGCAGTGATCTTCATCATCATCATATGGTCCAAGGAACAAAGTGATCATTTACAAATCAGACTTCCATAGCAATACTTTCCCAGAATCAAATTTGTACTTCTTGTAATTTTTTTCGGTTTATTTTCAAAATCCAACTTTTGTTTGGCAATTTTGTTAAGTGAAACAAAATGGCGACTCTGCTTGGGACTACCTTCTCCTTTGACGAGGACGTGATTGCTCAATATGATGATGTTTCAGTCGGTTCGACCAAGAAGACTCTGGTTGTGCACTTCGACCAGACTGCCTATGAAGAAATGCTCCGAACTGGGGGTGGTTCTCCCCACTCCAATGTTCAAAAGTCTCGTAAAGCACGAAAAATTTGGATTCCCAAATCCAAAGTGGTTTCTGATCTCTCTGTTGCTTCTGATCACAAGGGAATTCTTTCCACTCCTGTCGTAGGGGCTCCCGTTCGTAACGAGGCGGTCCTTACTTCAGAGTTGCACTCAAAGTGTAATAATTTATCTCCCGTTTGTAACGGTGAAGATAATCAGGTTTCACGCCCACTGCGTAAGAATCAAGTTTTACGCTCAGTGGGTAAGAACCAAATTTTACGCTCAGTACATAAGAATGAATCTCCCATTTGTAATGGGACAGACTCTAAAGTTTATGCTTCTGAGTGTAAGAATCAGTCTCCCGTCGGTGACGTGGTAGGCCCAAATAAATTACGCTCCTCGCGTAAAGCAAAATCTTCCGTCTGTGATGTAGTAGATAATCAATTTTCACGCTCCACGCGTAAAGGTAAGTCTCCTGTCTTTGACGGTGTAGATAAAATTCATAACGATGTTTGCACATCTAATATGAATGTACCTAAACGTGTGCAGCGTAAAAATGTCGTTGGTAAAGCTTCTATCCTATACCAACAACCTTCTTATACTGCTTTACGCAAAGTACCAAACTTACAAATTACACGCCATGAAAATGGAGTCCTTCGTGCTAAATCTCAAGATTTACGCACACAACTCCAAACGCGTAAAAATGTACAGTTTGGTTCTGCGAATGAAGCCAGTAATCTTCTTTATACACAAGGGACTAAACGTTTTTCTACTCCAAATGTAATAAAGAAGAATACTCCATCTGTTCCTTCTGATTTACGTAAATTGCTAATGCAAAAACGTAAGAACAGACAATCTCCGATGACATTCCCCCAAGAAAAACATCATTGTGAATATCACCAGGTTGTGATCAACTGTTGTTGTTCGGCTTCAAAATGGTCAGTTTTTGATCGTTTAAGTTTTAACTCGCCTCAACATCAAGCTGAAGACCAAGAACATGAGCTGTCATATGTGTCAGTCAACATGGCATCTCATACTAACAGAGGACGACATCCAAGACGGAATATGTCCCAAACCCCAGGTCAACAACAGTTCAACAGGCTTCTTGATTCCTTTGAAGGAGTATATCAGAATACTCGATCAAGAAGACAAAGACACTTACAGACTTCTGATTCAGAAGCTGGGGGTACTCAATCTTTTGAGTCTGATACCGATAGTGTGGATTCATACTTCTATACTAATCCTTCTATATCTTCAAGAGAGGTTGAATCCTACGCTGTTGGAGATGAACCAGAGACGTCATCTGCTAATACGGAACAACGTCTCACTGCCGTGGAGCAATCATTGAAAGACATGCTCAACATGGTGCAAAGCATGCATCAGATAATTTTGAATCAGCATTAATTAACGTCTCATTCCGCCTCCGTCTGTTGCTGTCGGTCCGTCTGCTGCTGGTGTTGGTCCGTCTTCTACTGGTGCCGGTCCGTCGACTGCTGCTCCCGGTCCTTCTTCCATCGGTCATCTTTCTTTCAACCCTGCTGCCCCTCTGGTATCGCCTCCGACTGTGGCGATACTCCCTGATCTCATGTCGCCAGAGCAGCTACGCCGACTTTCGAGTAGTGTCTACGACGACTTGCCGTCGTACCTAGTGGAGCAATATATTCGTCGGTCGCAGCAGGGACTACCACCACCGGGCAATCGAACTCCTCCTTCTCCTTAAAGTATTGTAATTAAGAAAATTTGGAATATTTGTGGGAATTTTGGAATATTTGTGGAAATTTTGGATTATAACGACGGATATTAGTTTATGATTTCAAAATATTTGTGATAATTTTATATTGGTGTGCATTATATATTTGGTCTATGTGATTGTTGGATAATTGGTGTGCATTATATATTTGGTCTATATGATTGTTGGATAATTGGTGTGTGTTATATATTGGTTTGGTTTATGCATATTTGTGTGAACAGGGAAAGCTATGCATTTTTTTTCAAAAAAATCTCAGTTAACGACGGACTAGTGACCGCTTAGCGACGGATATTTCCAGTTTCCGACTACCTTTCGACGGAATATCCGTCGCTACTTGGAGATTTGAAACTGTTTCCAGTTAGCGACGGGGGGTCGACGGATTCGCGTCGAAAAATCTGCCGCCAAGGTTCTGGAAATACATAGTTCGACGGAATAGCGACGGAACATCCGTCGCCAAGGTTCTGGAAATACATGACATTTTCAGAACAATGGCGACGGATTAGCGACGACTTATCCGTCGCCATGGTTCTGGAAATGCTTGTCGCTTTGTCGACTGATGAGCAACGGATTAGCGACGACTTATCCGTCGCCATGGTTCTGAAAATGCCAAGCATTTCCAGAACATGGTCGACGGATTATCCGTCAGTATTCCGTCGCTAATCCGTCCTTTGTTAGCGACGGCATTCGACGGAATAGCGATGAAACGATACCCTCTGATACGCTGTTACGATGGTTTACCGATGGATTATCCGTCGCTAGCTTCTACACAGTTCAGTATTTAATACTTGAAATCGACGAAAGACCGTCGAAAAGTCGTCGCTAATGCATCGTATTGTGACGACGAAAAGTCGTCGCTATTCCGTCGCTTGACGACTACTTAGCGACGGATCATTATTAGCGACGAGCTGATTGCTGGCGGATTATTTTGACCAAGATCCGTCAGTGATCAGTCGCTAATACAAATTGCCGACGGAGGGGCGACGGATCTGGCCGTCGCTAAATCGACATATTTTGGTAGTGTCAGTGATACGAGCATTATGAAAAAAATACCAAAATTTAAGTTGAAATCTCGACTCTCCCGCACTTACTCCCGCACTTAAGGAAAAGTCTCAACCCCTTGTCCTTCTCTCCTTCTCCTTCTCTCTTTCTTCTCCCGCTCCCCGCTCCCGAACTTCCCTCAGCCTGCTCCTCTCCCGCCGTTATAATGCTCTCCTCTCTCGTCACTCTTCCTCTTGGTTCTCTCCCGGGCTTTCTTCTCTCTCCTTCCTCCTTCTTCCTCCATCCAAACCCTAACTCTAATTTATCTCCCTCGATGTGAGCAGTGGCAACCACGAGTCCTCTTCTCCGGCGATGCATCGGCTCCTCCACGTGTTCAAGTTCGGCGACAGGTGAGCGTAGCTAAATTAGGGTGAAGTATTCGTTATTTCTTCTGAGTTCATTTGGATTCTCGAGATCATGGGATTGTTTGGTTCAGATCTGATCGAGTTTCTCTGTTCGATTTCCTTCATCGGTGGTTCTTCTTGAGACCCGACGAACGTTCGGCAGAATCACGGAGAATTTTGAAGTTTAGATTGGTGAGTTCTGACCTCAATTTGTTCGATCTGTGAAATTCTTGGTGATAGTTTGTGATGTCCTCTTTCTTGGTGAAATTTGAACAAACTAGATCGGGAGAGCGACAGATCAAGTAGGAACCTCTGTAGGACGAGTTGGAATTTGAGTCGTTTAAAAGTAAGTTGAATCCAAATCCTCTGTTGTTCTTGATTTTTTTGATTTCTTAAATTTCTTTGAAGTTTGAATCTCCAGTAATTTGAGATTTTTCTTCTTGGTGTATGTTCTGGTTCTGTTCGCTGGAATACTCTGAAAGACTCAGGCTACATTCGGATACGAAGACGACGTGTCCGACTCTTTGGAACGAGTCCTCCTTTGAATTGGATCTTCCCTTCAGGTAATTTTACATACATGAGATCCTACACTCGAAGCATGTGGAATTCTGATACTTGACTGAACAAAATGGTATGCTCTGGTGAATAAAAATTGAAATATCCCGTATTCAGTTTGAGTTGTCCAACAATTCTCTATCAAGTGCTCTAGTTATTGCCATTTCTTTTTCAAGTGTGGAGAACCTCCCATCCCCAAACTACCACTGCCACTCCAATTATATTATTGAGGCTTTAATAACTGGAACCATAGAGATACTTGACCCATGAAAATAATTATCTTCCTTAAGCCGGAAGGAACCGGTACTATGAAATAGACAATAAGGTTTAGAAGCACAAGGAAGATGGAGTAGAACTACTGCAAATTGACAAGAGAATGGTTCAATAGCCTTAGCTTCATTTAGGTTTGAGAATTATATATACAACAAATAAGGGAACCCTGAGCCCAATAAGGAATGCCCATAGATGGGCTAGACCTTTGGGCTACTATCTGATTCTAACACAAATTTTATTGTGAAAATAAATATTTCTCTTGGTAAAATGTCAGCTAATTGGTATTGCATCAACATGTATTTTTTCTTGTACTTCCCGTAGATGGAATAAATGTACAGAAGTACAGAACCGACCCTTTTTTATCTTCTCTTCTCAAATCATATTAGTTTGGAGTCCTTTACATAGGGCTCAGTGCAAATGGTTATGTGGTTCGATTTCAAATATCCATGTAGCCGTGTATATTTTTGATATATGGAGTCAGTTTCTGATGATCATTTCTATGACCAGGTTGTCTTCAAAACTTTTCTTTTGATTGCAAGGTGAAAAAGATATGGAAAAGAAATTAATTCCATGGAATTATTTTCCTAGAAAAAAATTCCATGAAATTTTAATTTTTTTTCCATGGAAAACTTAATTTGGGTGTTTGATTGCCATTATTTTCCACGAAAAATAGTTATTTTCCATGGAAAACGATATTTTCCTATGGGTTGGACAAGTTTCATTTTCCACAATTTTAGATAAAAATATGGAAAATGATAGTTTTTTGGAAAATAATGCCATGGAAAATATAAGCTATCAAACACTACAATTGGTGGAAAATTTGTGATGAAAATATTTTCCATGGAAAAAAAAGCCCAATCAAACACAGCCTTAGTAGAGTATCCCTATACTAATATTTTGAGGAATATTCTTTGATCCTAAATCGATGGACGGTACTATGTTTACTTTTCTTTGCAGGATATAAAATATGCTGTTCATGCGCATCCAACCTTATCCGAAGTTCTTGATGAGCTTTTCAAATCTTCCAAGGTCTGCCTCTAATTTCCTGCTTTCATGTTATTGCAGTTTTTTTTTTTTTTTTACAGTTCGTCGAGTCTTAAACTGAATACGGGATATTTCAATCTATCGAACTCCCCGAACTACTGCCTAAACCAAGTGGCTCCCAAATTGATTTATACATCATAGTCATTGGAATACATGCATTCTATGAATTTATTGTTATCCTTTCTGTATTTGATTTCTTTATTAGACAGACAAATTTACACAGTGAATATGTTCTAGACACGGACAAATTTTTTTCATTTGTTGATAAATAAACAGATTGCTGATTTGTCTCTGTTGAGGGCAGAAATGCATACATTTGAGTCTCACTATATTGATAATCTTGTTGGTAAGTAATGAAAACATCATGTGAAGCTTGATAATGTTAAATGCTGAGGGCCTGATTTATATACCGGTAAAGTTTCTCTTGCATATCTTTGGGTATGAAAATTGCTCATGGATGCAAATTCTTATGCTCTGTTCAAAGTTTGTGTTCCTTGGAATTGGAAATTACTGGTGTTATGGATATTTAGTCTATAGTTCCTTCTGTAAGCTAGTGATTGTTATCTTTGTCAAGTTAGTGTCTTAATTATGTAGCCCAACCAGGGGTCATTTTGTTCTTTGAGATAAAAAATATGATGTTTGGAGTCTGTGGGCATCTGAGCGTGAATCTTTAAAAACTTTGTATAGTTCATTTTATGCAGTTGCAAGATGCTTTAGTTTGGGTAAGTGGCTTGCTGAGGCCGGAGCAAAACCATAACTATGTGATGCTTAATGTCAATTTTTGCAGAATGTTAGATTGAGACATGTTTATATATTTTATACTTTATACCTGTTTGTTGTTTCCCTTATTTTAGAGCATGTCCAAACCATTTCAATGGTTTTTCTTGTCCTGTAAATTGAAGTTGGCCCCAAGCATTTCAGCCTAACATTCTCATTTTCACTAACATATTCTTTTGGCATTTTGACAGTCTGATATCTGACCAGGCAATCATGTCTTTTTGTATCCATCTTACACTTTGAACGTTATTTCTCTGTTCTCTTTCTTATATCAGTACAATTCCAAAAATTGTACTAACAGGTAGAAACTTTACCAGTACAATTCCAAAAATTGTACTGGTAAAACATCCATGAGCAATTCTTTAATATTATGGGAAGCCCTTTCTCTTACTTGGACTGAAATTTTGAGCACAACTCTAAATTTATTGCTGTCTTCAAAATCCAACATTTATGGAAAAAAATAGGCTTTATGTGCTTTTATGTGAACATGATTTATCTCTAGCATGCTTGGTGTGGATGTTCATGGAGGATTTATTTACTGTGCTAGATGTATATCATTACTAAAGTCGAAACTAATGGTAAATCTGTTGCCAATGACATTATCAACCATCTTTTGATCATTTCGTACTTTCTATGATAGAATGGCTTTCGTATCATGGGGGATTTCCGACATATTATTTTGTAATTCTGATTCTCTTTATGTGAATTTTTTTATCATTGACTTTGATAATGTTGGTCTTTCTTTGTTACAGAACTTTGGTCCGATGAGTGACACAGTTTTCTGTGGGGTCTTTGACGGCCATGGACCATATGGTCATATAGTTGCAAGACGAGTGAGAGATCACCTCCCTCTAAAGCTGAGTTCACACTGGGAAGTAAATATTGCAAGCAATGATTTAAATAAAGCAAACAACAGCAAAGCAGCCGCAAGCATGAATTCGGAAGACACTGCATCTGTAAGCATCAATGAAGAATCTAGGGCTTCTAATGATCTGGAAGAGAAGGAAAGGCATCCAAAAATCTTTACAACGCTGAAAGAATCATTCCTAAAGGCCTTCAAAGTTATGGATAAAGAATTAAAACTACATCCAAATATTGATTACTTTTGCAGTGGTACAACTGCAGTCACCCTGGTCAAGCAGGTAAGGTTGATAGCAGCAATAGTTTGGCGAGACCTTTTCCACATGCTTTTGAGTTACCTTTCTTGTAGTTTGTTCATATGAAAAGATCCAGAATAACTAAGTTTGATGCTACTGTATTGCTGCTATAGGGTGAAGATCTTATTATTGGAAATGTTGGAGATTCAAGAGCAGTATTGGCCACTAGAAATGATTCCTTGGTTGCAGTTCAATTGACTGTCGTAAGCAGTATGATTTTTTTTAAGTGTAAATTCTATATTGGATACTTTATATATTTTGAGAAGATGTATATAATGAAATGAATGTATAATGGTAGCTAAAGTACTCTATTTTGAGAGCGAAATGTAGCTAGCTAAAGTACTCTATATCTGTGAGATGTTGATGTACCCTATTTTGAGAAATAAAATGGAGAATGGTACTTTATATTACATTTGAATGTTTTGTTGTGAATATATATCAAAGTGGTTGTTTTCGAATTGAATTGAGCAGCGTTTGGAATGTATAACATGCAGTATAGAGCGTTATAAATGTGATACACCATATACAGATCATCTATTCATAACGCTTTCAAAATATCCTGACTTCTAAACCATATTAACTATTCATAACGGTTTTACATAAATATCCATAACGCTTTGAAAATAAAACGTAGCAGAAATTCAACCTATTAATGACGTTTTTGGAAGAATTATCTATAACGCTTTCAAAAACATTTATAACACCCGTTTTCATAACGGTTGGATTGGAAAAAAAAATGTCATGGTTCTTAATTAATGACGATTTTTTAGCCGTCATTAATAGGTCTTTTTGTTGTAGTGGATGCAGAACCCGAGGCCGATGAGCCGACTATTTAGCTAGTTGTTTTTCTCGTTATCTAGTTTATTTGTGTTGGAGTTGTAGATTTTGAATTCAGTACTTTATTTCAGTACTTTCATTTCCAGTTGTACTTCTCTTTGTTGAATATTAAAAGTTTTAAATATTCGTAAATTCGTGTTGTGACAAATGCAAATAAATGTTGTTGTGAATACCTGCATATAGAAACAGCTTACTGCCGCCGTCTCACAACGGTGCAGGCTGCGCATGATCCGGTTCGACCCAATAATTTGGGATCGGGTCGTGACAGCTAGTGAGCTTAGCGGACTTCAGGTCTAGTTGTTTTATATATACTTTCAGCGGATTTGTTCCCGAGACTATCTGATTTGTAGTGGTTCTTTCTTTAAATCATTTATTAAGACTTTTTAGTTTAATCTCTTTGTCGTAACTTAGTTGTGGATGATATATGTGGATTGTGTACTTGTATGGATCATGCTTATCATAGACAGCGTACTACCGCCGACACTGGACGTAGGCCGGACTTGAACACGTACTCGTATCCCAAAAGCGAGTGCGGGTCGTGATATATATATATATATATATATATATATATATATATATATATATATATATATATATATATATATATATAAAATAAAAAAAAATAAAAAAAAAAAAAAATATATATATATATATATATATATATATATATATATATATATATATATATATATATATATATATAACAAATTTAAATTTTTTTCAACAATTTTTTAAATAAAATAAGCCATGATATAACTACGACTTAGACGGATCACTTTTGATTGAAGACTCATTTTATATATATATATATATATATATATATATATATATATATATATATATATATATATATATATATATATATATATAATTTTTTATTCAAATATAACAGTTAAATTCAATCGCATCTAAAAATGTTGGGACCGGCCTGAAAAAAGCTTTGCATATTAAACTTTTTTTTATTTTCTTGAAGGTTGCATATTAGAGCATCTCCAACCCTATTGTGAGTTTGGAAAAAATGGTTGCCACGTAGGAATGACAAGCATTTTTTCAAAAGTACATCTCCAACGCAAATGTGAAATAAATTGTGAAGTTGACATGGCAAGAAGAATGTGAAGTTGGTTGTCTAGATCTAGATAATGCACTTCACAATGACTTTATGTCCACATCATCAATTATGAATAAAAAATATATATATAAAAAAAAGTGAAAAAGTTGTTTTGGAAGTTGAAAAAAAATTATTGTTTTCTCTAACTTTTGCGTTGGAGAACACATTTTTATCTCATTGCCTTGTGTGAATGTCCTCATGCCACATAGGATTCACAACACAAAACAAAACAATAGGGTTGGAGACCTATTGTCTTGTTAAGTGTTGTGAGTCTTAGGTGGCTCCTATGTGGCATGAGCCACAAAACAATGTCTTGTTTATGTGGCAAAATTATATCTCAAAAGATAATGAGATAGAAAAACTCTCTCCAATGCAAAAGTATTGAGGAAACAATAAAAATTATTTTTTCCAACTTCCAAGACAACTTTTAAGACAACTACTCATCTTCTTCTTTTTTCTAATATTTTTTATTCATAATTGATGACATGGAAGAGAAGACATTGTCAAGTGTATTGTCTAGAACAAGACAATCAACTTCACAATGTCTTCTTTAATTTTTGCCACATAAGCTTCACAATATTGACTTGACAATTGTATTGGAGAAGAACTTTTGAATAAAATTTTATAAATATTTTTTTCCAACTTCCAAGGCAACTCCTCCACTTCTTCAACTTTTTTATAAATATTTCTATTCATAATTGATGATGTGGAGACAAAGTCATTGTGAAGTGCATTGTCTACATCTTGACAACCAACTTCACATTCTTCTTGTCATATCATTGTCATGTCAACTTCATATTTTATTCTACATTTGCATTGGAGAAGAATTTTTGGAATGAAAGTTTGTAATTCCTATGTGGCAACCAATTTTTTCTAAACTCACAGTAGGGTTGGAGATGCTCTTAGACTTGTGTTACTCATGTACCTATTCCCCAATAGACAGTAACCGTAGGTAATAACCGACAGAAGCCCGCCATATAACTAACTTCTACAACCGCCATTCTTCTTCTTCCGTTCCCACTCCCCCATTTTAAACAACATTCCCTCTTCCATTCCACTAGCCAGTCAGAAGAAAGAAAGAAACAACAATGGCTTCCGCCGCCGCTGCTGGCTGTCGGTTCCGCGAATCCTTCTCTCCCCCCGCCCTCCGTTCCTACCTAGCCGAGTTCATCTCCACGTTCCTCTTCGTCTTCGCCGCCGTCGGCTCCACCATCTCCGCCCGTACGTAATTCTCCCACCGACACGACATCGATCGACCGACGATCCCTAACTAACTATTTATTGTTTGATCAATCGATCGGTGCAGGAATGCTGACGCCGGACGTGACGTCCGAGGCGTCGTCGCTCATCGCGACCGCGCTGGCGCAGGGCTTCGCGCTGTTCGCGGCGGCCTTCATCGCGGGCGGCGTCTCCGGCGGGCACGCGAACCCTGCCGTCACCTTCGGGATGGCCGTCTGCGGGCACGTCGCGATCCCGACCGCCGTTTTGTATTGGGCGGCGCAGATGCTGGGCTCCGTCCTCGCCTGCCTGCTGCTCCGGGTCGCGTCTGCCGGTCAAGTCAGTGGTTAAGCAGGATGAAATTATGCACAAGTAGAGGATTTTTTATTTTTCAGTACTAACTACAGAAACTCAAATAAGATCAACTCAAGTGAATTTTAACAACATTAAAAGTATACATATTTTACTTTGTAGTCCTTGAAAAAAATTCAAGATATAAGATACATATAATTCAACGATTGTTAATGGTCAAGTTTTAAAAATTAAGAACTCGTGAGTTCCTTTAGGATTTTTTTGAACAATATTTCAATAATACTTTTGTATTATTAAATAAAATAGTATTATTGAAATCACAAAAATAATAGATAAAATTAATAACATATTTGAGTAGTACTGGTTCTAAATTTTTATAATAAATGCTGAAAAAGAAAAAGTAAAATCATACTCATGGATTCTGACTATTTTCTTTTGACAGTAAAATATTTTCCAGGTTTGTTTTTAGAGTTACTTTCTTTTCTTTGATTCCTTAAATCTGTAAATCAAACATATCCAAGTATTATTTATTTTTTAAGAAAACTAGATATTACTAGAAATTTTTGGACTTTCGTCCCACTTACTAACAAAAATTTATACTTACTTCCCACTTTTTTTATTTATTAGACTTATATTTTATTTTTTGTCACACAAAATATTTAACGACTGTTTTTTCGTGACAAAATAATTTTTTTAGTGACAAAAAATGGAATATATATCTATTAAACACAAAAGGTGGAAAGTAATACAAAATCTTTAATAAGTTGGATGAAAGAAAAAAAAAACACATATTACTGATAAACATTCCGAATATTAAGGAGGCCATGCCCCTCAGCCTATATCTATTCTACTATATAATGCCAAAAGTTGGTTGTGAAACTTTTGAATTCCAAAAATACCCTTGCATATATATGTCATACAAACAATAATCTATTTTACTATATGTCTTTTGATATTTTCAATACATTAGTTTATTCTTTGAGTGTCTTTTACTCTTTTCGAATACATACAAAGTTAATTGAAAGATAACATTGAGTGTCTTTTGCTCTTTTTAAATACGTACAAAATTAATTAAAAAATTATTAAAATATGTGCAACACACATGCGTATATATACTAGTAGATACTAATAAGACAAGCAAATAATATTTTGGAACGTACTAGATTAATTTGTCAAGTATAGTTTTACAAATACTTGTTCAAAAGTTGTCCTTAAAAATTTTATGCGTTAAATTGACTGAAATATCCCTATGCCAGGTTATTCCGACCACCCGCATAGCCCATGAAATGACTGGATTCGGAGGGGCAATTCTGGAAAGCGTGATCACCTTCGCCCTCGTCTACACAGTCTACGTGGCAGCCGACCCGCGCGTCGTCGGCACCAAGAAAAGCCGCACCGGCTCGGCAGTGGGGGCCTTGGCGGTCGGTCTTGTGGCCGCTGCATGTGTACTGGCAGCCGGTTCGCTCACTGGAGCATCCATGAACCCGGCCAGGTCGTTCGGTCCGGCCGTTGTGAGTGGGGACTTCAAGAACCAAGCGGTCTACTGGGTGGGTCCATTGATCGGTGCAGCCCTGGCCGCTTTGGTTCACCAGAACCTGGTTTATCCCTCGGCCGGGATCAACCCGTCCGGTTTGAGGAATGGGCCTGGGGAGGCTATGGTCATTTGAATAGTCGGGCTCTACTTTGTTAGTTTGTTTTTAGGAAATTTGTGGTTTAAAATTTGTAATATCATGTAATTGTTCTAGTATTATTGGACTTCTACTATTTTCTCCCCTGTTTCTTTTTAATGCAATTGTTCAATTTTACAAAGATCATTAAGTTGTCCCTGTATAAGAGACCTCTAGATGGAATTTCCCCCCTTTCTAGTCTTTTATTTCCGATATAAATTTTGTGGAATTTCCATAAGCCAATATGTAATGGAGTGAAAAAAGCATAAGAAAATATTTTAGGGGAGCGGACAAATTAACTTACAACTTAATGAGGCATTACATATTTGGATTTTCATTTTCATAAAATACCACATATATTGTACATTTATTAGTTTGTTTATTTAAAGCAACAAACATGCCGTACACATATATTGTTATGATTGGCTTAATATTTGTTGTATTGTTTGTAGATTTTTAATTTTGGTTTGATATAAATGATAAAATTAATATATTAAATGTCGGTACAGTTCCTTCTCCTGCTAAAGTGGGTCATTTAGTTCCGACCAATAAAAGGAAGACACGTGGTACCGTGGTTTAAACCGTGTCCTCCCCTATCTGCTTTGTATACACTATTATGAGAAGTTACACGAACCCTACAAAAACTTTCCTTCTATATATGATGGGTAAAATGAAACCCCTTGTAGTGCGGTTTGCAGGAAGGAGATGTACTTTCAATATACATGTCCAATTCGAAAAAGATAAATGTTAATATTATTATATGAATTATTAGAGAAAAAAAAAATTATTTTAGCAGTCATATTATATTTAGAATTGTCAAAAAAATAAAATTACGGTGTTAGTTCTTTAAGGACAGTTAAAATTTTGATCGTACTGATTTTAAGGACAGTTAAAATTTTGATCGTACTGAATTTCGATTTATTGTCAAAATTTTGACAGTCATAGTTATGCATAGGGCTACCAAAATTTTGACATAGTTATGCATAGGGCTACCAAAATTTTGACAATTATTTTATTTTTTTAGTACTGCTAAAAGATTTAATATTGGACATCCAGAGAAGTGCAATTTTTTTGACAATACTAGAATTGTCAAAAACTATGTTGTCATTTAGTAATATTTTTAGTGTTCTTGACATTTGTCCTCCAAAAAAATATTGTATTGTAATATTGTATTAGATGAATAATAATGAAAAAAATATCACCAAAGTATTACTCGTTAACAAACCCCCAACCCGATCGGAATTCCGGTCAATAAAGACCAAGGTTGCGTTTGGTTCATTGTAATGTAATCGTAATCGTAATGGAATTGAATTTGTAATGTAATTGGGTTTGTAATGTAATAGAATTACAATTACATTACTATGTTTGGTTGAAACATGTAATCAAACCATGTAATGTAATGCCAATTGCATTCATATGTTTGGTTTACCATGTAATGTAATTAAGTTTCTAATTTAATATTTTTTTAAATACAACATAAAATTTAAAAATTGGATCACTAAATTTTTAAAAAAAATTTAAAAAGAAAAAAAAAACTAAAAATAAATAATAAATAAATAAGAAAAAATGGTTTGTTTTCTGCTAAAAAGACCAAAAACGAAAAAAATGACAAAAAATAAAAAATACAAAAATGACAAACGAACAAAACAGAAGGAAAAAAAACCAAAAATAAAAAGCGATAAAAAAGAAAAACGACAAAAAAAAGATCAAAAATGTGAAAACCATAAAAAGTGACCAATAATGATAAAAAAAATTGACTAAAAACAAAAAAAAAAATGACAAAAAACAACAATAAATGAAAGGAAAAAAAAGACGAAAAAGACCAAAAACAAAAAAAGGGCAAAAAATGAACAAAAACGACAAAAAAAAAATGACGAAAAATATAAAAAAGAGCAAAAATAATATAAAACGATACAAAGGAACAGAAATGATTAAAAAAACGAAAATATGAAAAAAAAAAACCAAAAACAAGAGGGAATTAAACGAGCAAAAAACGACAAAAGATTAAAAAACGAACAAAAACGTATAAGGTCAACAAAAATCGATAAATAACATGCAGAAATGACAAAAAATGTTCAAAATCGACAAAAACGATAAAAAAACGTAAAAATTGAACAAAAACGATAAAAAAAAAGGCAAAAAAATGAAAAAAAAAACGACAAAAAGGGGCAAAAAGAACAAAAAAAAGGACAAAAAACGACAAAAAAATGAACAAAAATAACAAAAAACGAACAAAAATGACCAAAAACGAACAAAAATAACAAAAAAGGACAAAAACGACAAAAAAAACAAACAAAAACAACCAAAAATGACAAAAAAAGAACAAAAACGACAAAAAACGAACAAAAAAAGGACAAAAACGATAGAAAACCGAACAAAAATGACAAAAAACAAACAAAAATAACAAAAAAAACGAACAAAAACGACCAAAAACGAACAAAAAAAGACCAAAAAACAACAAAAAAAAAGATAAAAAACGACAAAAAAAACAAACAAAACAACAAAAACGACAAAAAAAAACGAACGAAAACGACAAAAAAACGGACAAAAACAACAAAAAAGGACAAAATGACAAAAAAAACAAACAAAAATTAACAAAAATGACAAAAAACGAACAAAAACGACAAAAAACGAACAAAAAGGACAAAAACGACAAAAAATCGAACAAAAATGACAAAAACGAACAAAAATTACAAAAAAACGAACAAAAACGACAAAAAATGACAAAAAACAAACAAAAAAGGACAAAAAAACAACAAAAGGACAAAAAAACAAACAAAAACAACGAAAAACGAACAAAAATGACAAAAAACGAACAAAAACGACAAAAAGGACAAAAACAATAAAGAGAGGACAAAAACGACAAAAATAAACAAAAACGAACAAAAACGAACAAAAATAACAAAAAACGAACAAAAACGAAAAAAAAAACGGACAAAAACAACAAAAAGGACAAAAACGAACAAAAAGCAAACAAAAACAACAAAAACGAACAAAAATAACAAAAACGAACAAAAACGACAAAAAATGACAAAAAATGAACAAAAACGACAAAAACCAAACAAAAACAACATAAAATGACCAAAAACGAACAAAAATGACAAAAAAACGACAAAAAAACGACAAAAAATGAACAAAAATGACCAAAAACGACAAAAAATAAACAAAAACAACAAAAAATGACCAGAAAACGAACAAAAAGACTAAATTATAGCATACCAACATTCCGCTTAAGTTGTAATGTAATTGCGATTACATAGGTTTTATGATGTAATTGAGTTTAGAAGAAACTGATGTAATGTAATCAAACTTGTAATCGCGATTACATTACATCTAATTTTTTTTTTCCAACCAAACACCCGAGTTAGATTGACAACGTAATGCCAATTACATTACGTTGTCCAATCCTGCAAACCAAACGGGCCCCAAAATTAGACTGATTTTCCGATGACATCACCAAGTGTTTTTTATTAGACTGATTTTCCGATGACATCACCAAGTGTTTTTTTTGTTTTTGTTCAATTGTTTTTTTGGCACGGTTACTTTGTCGATTCATACTTCATAGTTACGGTTCACTTTAATATGTCAAGAGCAGTTATTTTGTGTGTATGCTATCAGGGATGAATTCAGAAATCATAGTTGGGGTGGACTATCATAAATTTGGGTGGACTAGCAATAGACTATCTCATATAAAAAAGTCAAAAAAAAAGTTACATGAAATTTTTTTGGGGTGACCTGGAGCCCACCTCAACCAAAACTTAGATCTGCCCCTGTATGCAACCGCATATATATATATATATATATTTTTCATTTTGACAATTAATTTTTTTAAATTTTTTTTATATTATTATTTGATTGAATATCTCTGTTCAACTTTATTTTGTGATACCTAGATTTAATTTTAACATGTTTTGATGAATATTTTTCCCTAGGCATCAAGTTCTGCAGTTACTAAAAGATACGTTAGCTAGGCATTGAATCATAGCGTCTTAACCCAAACTAGGGAAGAATTTCTTTTTTCCAGATAAGGTGAGATGAGACGAGATGAGATGAATAACTTGCAACTCAAAGAAGTCCATGAAACGAAAGTAACAAGTACAACAATTCCTTAGAGACCTACTGCCTCTTCCAACTCGAGATGAACAACATGATGAGATGTACTCCTCCTATGCACACTTATTTCTTAGACGAAGAAGCAGCAATCAGTGCAGGAATGGTAGCCAAAGCACAAGAAACAAACGATGCGATCAACTTCAACAAACACAACCACTGCAGTTAGTAGTACTACTACTAAGGATATTCCTGGGCAACCGGCTCATAGGACCCGATGAAGATATCCCCATAGACCAGCCCGGCCAGCCCGCCCCCGATGAGCGGCCCAACCCAGTACACCCAGTTCCCGGAGAAGTCCCCGGCGGCCACCGCGGGACCGAAGGACCGGGCGGGGTTCATCGAGCCGCCGCTGAAGGGGCCTGCCGCGAGGATGTTGGCGCCCACGATGAACCCGATCGCGATGGGCGCGATGGTGCCGAGCGAGCCCTTCTTCGGGTCCGCGGCGGTCGCGTACACGGTGTACACCAGGGCGAAGGTGATCACGATCTCCATCACCACTCCCTGCAGCTCGGTCATGCCCGACGCGACTCCGTGGGTCGGGACCGCCTGTTACAGTAAGATCGACAACGGTTACGATGATTGTCGTAGCAGAAAATTGCTTATTTAGCATCAAACTTCATTGTAATTGTGTTGAGAGCATATATTTTAGTAAAATTGTGATCGACATTCCAAAACGTCCTTCAGAAAAGTGTATTTTGTATTTTGTACAAAATAAGTCCTTCTAAAGAACGTTTTTTGGCATATATATTTATTAACATATTTAATTCTACTTAGTGGTTGGCTAATTAAGAATATGAAGAATACTCTCTTCTGAAGGGTGTATATTTAAGGGTCATTTTTTTTATCATTAAGACGATCTGTTTTATATGCGAATTTTTTACGACCAAAGTTCACTGACGAAATTGAATTTTTAGTGACGATTTAGACTTTTAATAGTGACAAAATTTTACATTTAGTACGAGCCTTTTTGTTTGAAAATAAAATTATTACTTACAAAATACTCAATTTGGAAGAGCATTTTTTGCAAAATATGTCATTCCGAAGAGCGGATTTCTTGATTGTAATTTTTTTTAAATGGTGAATCATTTAAATACGTCTTTCCTATGGACTTTTTGGGTCTGAAAATATAATTTGTGCAAATTTTATGCCCATAAAATAATATCGATAAACTTTGATGCTAAATATGTCCTGTTGTCATAAATATAAACACTTTTATTTTTCTACAGAAGTACTAAGCATGCATGTAATTATAGAAATCTAGTTCAAGAATATATATATATATTACCAAGCCGCCGGTGACGAACTTGAGCAGGAGACAAGCGACGATGGAGCCGAGGAGCTGGGCAATCCAGTAGAAGACGCCGGTGAGGATGGTGATGTTGCCGCCCACGGCCAGGCCCAAGGTGACCGCAGGGTTGAGATGCCCCCCGGAGATGTTGGCGGCCATCGACACGCCGACGAAGAGCGCGAATGCATGGGCGAGGGCGACCGCCACCAGCCCTGCCGGGTCCAGTGCAGCGTCCTTGGTGAGGCTACCTGCAAAATTCCATTCCGGAGAAGAAGAATTTTTTTATTCACTACCAGCCCCTAAAATGTCCAAAATTTACATTCCAGTCCACGTCCAATATTCGACTCACCGTAGGCGATTGCAGACCCGACTCCGGCGAAAACGAAGAGGAGGGTGGCAATGAACTCGGACAAGTAGGACTTTAGCGACCCGGCGCTGAACGAGTCCCCGAGGCTACCGATGGCTATCTTCACCATTTTTTTTTCGACGTTGGGAGGATGGACTAGAAAGAAATAGAAGAAGAGGACAAGGACTACTTCCGGAATTGCACATTGGAAGCATAGTTTCAAGGGCTATATATAAGGACCAAGTGGGCCCTGGAAGCTCTATACAAGGCCCACTAGGCCCATTGTGAGAGGTTAAGGTAGGTAGGAGGGGTTTAGAATAATGTGGCCGGTGAGGGGCTTAATCACTATGAGGATGATTAGTGTTTAGTATAAATGGTGAGTGATTGCCGACCAACCGTCCTAATTTTGGTTTAATCACTCTAATGGATGTCAGGACAGCTACTTAATCATTTTTTTTAATATTTTGGAATCGAGTTCGGAGGTGACTTACGACAATCATGCGAGTTTAGTGGGAGCGATGAGGTGTATTATATGACAAGTAGAAAATTAGTATAGGAGTGACGTGTATCGAAGGGGAAGGCAAGGTTATCGGGACACCCTCTAAGTGAATTATGAAGATGATTTTAAAAGTATTAAAAGTCTTTTCACAACATAACAACTTAAGCTTGCAGATTTGAGATTGTATATCAAGGTCCCGTTTGGTTCCCATAATCAGAATTTTTGGAAAACAAAAAGTTGTTTTTTTTCCATGTGTTTGGATGTCAATAAAAATGAATAAAAAAAATTTTTCCTACGCAAAAAAAAATACGATAAAATAATTCCAATTTTGCGGACCTTTTCAAATACCTAAAGGAAAAATGAATGGAAACTATAATTTAAAAAAAAAAAAAAAATACATAATTGATTTTCTTTTCTTTTATTTCCTTCCCGTGTACCAAAAGAGTCATAAGTTTAAAATGACATGTGGGACATAGTTTACCCCGGAGACTCCAAACTGTTGGTTCTTAAAATACAACTAAGAAAAAAGTTTAAACAATTATTCGTTGTCCGTAATTGAAAATCAAGTACAACAAATGTTATTGTAATTGGTGTTTTACAAGAATTAAAATATTTATTGTGTTTTTAGGGGTAATTAGTGTTTAAATTTTGAATTTTATATCAGCTTAGAGTTTAAATATTGACATGTCCAATTAAAAATTTTGGACCCTGAAATTTTATTTTTATTTTTTTTATTATACTCTCTTTTCAGCATGTGTTGGTCCTTGTCCTTTACTCAGGGTATAATAGAAAATAGAAAACCAAAAATAAAAATTCAGGATTCAAAATTTTCAATTGGACATATTATGTCAGAACTTAAAATTTAAGCTAGATCTAAATGCTAATTAATCTTATATTTCCTTCCAGTAACTAAACTATTTATCGTAAATTTATGGTACAACAAATAGTAGAAATGATGTAATGCTGCAATAAATGTTGCAGTACATCTATAGGCATCCAGACAGTCCTCAAAATCAGTACCGGCCCTGGGGTAAGCCCCCCTCCTCATTCTCCATCTCTCCGTCAAGCTTTTGCGGTTTACTCCAACTTCTCATTGTCAGTTAAACTGGCAATCTCTAATGTCCATATTTTGAGATTCTACTAGAAAGACCTCGACACGTAGGTCAAAAGTCAGAAGAGAAATTCGAAATTCGAACTTCACACTGCCATCAAAACCGAAGATAACTAGCTTCTTAGCGTTTATCAAAGATCATTACATTTATATCTTTCAGCTTGTTGTATGTTTTTAGATTTTTTTTTTTTTTCTGGAGTTAAGGGTCAAGGGACAACCAAATTCAGCTCCGACTAGGATAACCCGCTGGACCGGCCCTGCTCAAAATTATGGCTCCTAATTCTGTAGTTAACCATATAATAATAATAATATGGATCTACCCGTGCTTACTGCAATTAGAAAGGAAGGATATTCCTTTTACTGCTGCGGATGCTTCCCATGTGCCTCTCTGATTGATTTTGTAATGAAGCTCTGTTTTATCTGAGGATTAGATTCACATAAAATAATTTAAAATATATACTTAATTTTTCTCGGTAGTGGTTGTCAATGTGTCGTCGTCGTGCTGATCATTACAGTACAGAGATTAATATTGTAAGTAGGTTTGTTTAATTTGTTCGAACGAATTTAATAACGTGCAACACCTTATCCACCAAGAGATTAATTAATGGTTAAACTAGTGGTTAGTCCAAGAGTGGTTGGGTGTGCAAACTATTTCTGTGACGAGGCTTTGGATCAGACACACAATTTATAATCCATTTTAGGAGTAATTATTGAACGAATTCGGCCTTGGCCGGAGAAGAGAAGGGTTTGTATTATACTGCTTTATGCAACTACTACTCTACTCGCAAGGCTATTGTTTTAATAATATTTTTTAAGGCCGGTTTTCATTATGGGTGCGCTTGATTGCATGATAAAAAATAAGTGAAAAGTAAATTAATTATATGGAATTATTTTACTATAAAAAAATTATGGAAAGTTCCATGGAATTATTTTAGGTATTTGATTGTCGTTATTTTTCATAAAAGAAATAGTTATTATTCGTAAAAATTGATATTTTTTTATGGACTGGACCTATTTTATTTTCTATAATGTTGGAGAACAAATATGGAAGATGGATAGATTTTTTGAAATAAATTCTATGAAAAATATATGCTATCAGTTACTATAATTGGTGAAAAAAATTGTGATGGAATTGTTTTTCATGAAAAAAAAAAAAAAAAAAAAAACTCAATCAAACACAGCCTAAGCCTAAACTTGCTTTGATTATCAGAAAAAAAGTTCAGAATGCGAAAACAAATCACTACTCTACTTGCTTTGATTAAGCCATTTCTTCATGTTAGTACCATTGGCGATGATCTGGTGACACAAGAGTCAATTAGATATTCAGTGATTTTAGGAAAAGGCTATTTTGTCCGCCCGCGGGTTGGTCTGTGCAGACCCGCCCATTGGCCTCCCGCTAATCTGGGCCCACTGTCCTCAACTCCCACCAAATAAATGAAAGAAATAATACGCCCCCGTGGCTCGATCCACTGATCTTTCACCACCCAGTCGGGGTCTTATACCTCTTATCGATAACCACAAGAGCCACTCAAGTTCGGTGTAATGCTTTACTCAAACTTGTATTATGTGCAAGTATTAATTCCAATTCTGTATTTTAGAATCTGAAAATAAAATATAAATAAACGAGCTAACCGAGACCGAGATTTGAACTTAGTTCAATATCCTTAAGACAATATTCGTCCCCGCACAAGAACTGGAATGAAGGTAATCTCTCTCTTTTGGACTGAATGCTTGATATATGAATGAGTGAATGAATTGAATTTCCAAACACTCATATAACTATGTTTTTATAAATGACGAAGAGACACAAATACGAGTAGACACAATGTTTGAAAGAGACCCATCTTTTCCAATAGATACAATTCTTGCAAATTGGACACACATATTAACGATTTTTTTAATTTAATTTTCTAACTCAATTTTTTATTCACTTTCCAAACACGGTGTGGATTTCTTTCGTGGTCCGTGTGGACACGCACTTTAAATTTAATCAAAATTTTTAGGACTTGAAAGCTACAGTGGACGCTTGTCCATACTTAAACATGGCTAGAAAGCTAAGAGTAAGAGACACTAATTCCTCTACATAAACATGAAAAAGAAATAAATAGAAGAAAGATGGAAAAAAAAAATCTTACTAAAGAGAAAAAAGAAGAAGGAAAAAGAGGTTAAATTGGAGTATTTGTGTAGAGTGAATCATTGTATGCTAATTTCAGGGAGAGAGAATAATTTTTATAATTTTTAATAATTTAGAGTATGTGTTTGGAGTATCAATGTGGATGCTTTAGGCCATCTCAAATGGTTATTTCTAAAATTGAGTTTATATCCTACTTGGTATTGTGCTTTAAAGATATTTCTATCCTACTTAGAAGAGCTTCTACATAGAAATTGTAGATAAAAATATATATTCTTTAATGGTTCTTCATTTCTATCATGTGTCGCAAAATAAATGATCAACTTAATAGTGTGAGATCCAATAATAATTGTCATGATAGAAGAATTTCTACGAATGTTTCTACATGTAGAAACTCTCTTAGAAATTATCCATCCTACATCAATGTCACCTAGATAAAAATGAAAATAGAAACCACCCTTGGAATAAAAAAATTCTAAAATAGATTTCTAGTAGCATAGAAATAGGAGGGATAGAAACCCCACTGGAGATGGCCTAAGAAGATGTATCACGTACACCTTCCATAGTCCGCAATAACTCAAAACCCTAATTAATTCCATTCCATTTACACGGGAGCACGATTCAATCGGAATTAATTTCAAATTACATGAGAACATGCTTGGATCAAAATAATACAATAATTTCAACGCTAATAACATCATTTAAAGATGTCATATGTGGGGAAGCATAAGCATGTTCGGCACAGTTGTCATCCATCATCAAAAATACCTAACCTTTTGAAATAGGAACACGTCTCACATTATAACAAATAACAATATGCTCACCATGATGGTCAATCCACGAATATAACCCAACACACCGATATTCTAGTAATCAAATTAATTTACATGACATATCGAGAAACAATTCTGCCATTTGGCACAAGCGTGTGAACAATCGTTGCACGCGCACGGCCAAGGACGTTGGAGAAAAATGCTGGAGCGGTAGGAGGGGAGGGGGGAGATGTCAACGATGGAGCATATCCGGAGGGGGGAGAGCGTTGGCGTCGACGTAGGAGGAGACGGCAGCGGAACAGGAGGAGAGGGGGATGAAGGCGGCGACAGCGGAGGGTGGTGGTGGCAGCAGCGTTGTCGTGCTTGCAGTATTCTAAATGACGTCCGTCTAGGCGGTAGGAGGTCTCTCTCCGCACCGCTTTTCGGTAGACGGCCAACGGAGGTTGACAGCATAGACGGAGATGAGACGACGTAGGCGGACGCCTAGGCGGAGCAATACCTAACAAGATATTTTGGTCAAAAAAATTATGTAAGCATTACGGGCCTACGATTCACTTTTACAAAACTAAAATTTTATAATCTTCCTTCTGCAACTTAGTTATGCATAGAATATTCTTAAAAATTGTAAATTATGCACAAAAAAAAACAGTGGTAAAATAGTATAAAAAAATGTTCAAAATATATCGATCGTCTAGGTGGCAGGCGGTCTCTCTCCACCACGCACCCGCCTACCGCCATCTAGAATTGTTAGATTATATTTGTAACTATGTAAATATGTCCCATAAGTCCAATCATGTAGACCCTATATATATTGCACTCAGCCCCATCAATAAGAACAAGGCATTATTATTTCCTACATGGTATCAGAGCCTCCCGAAAAATCCTAGCCGCCAGACTCTACATCTTCCTTCCCCTTCCGGCTCCGACTGAGCCGTCCGCCGATCCCGCTCCCGCCGATCCTGACAGCGCCGATCCACGCCCGACCGTTCCCGCGCCTGACAGCGCCGATCTGCCGCCGAACGCGCCCGCCACCGTACGCGTCGACCCGCCGCCGTACGCGCCGACCCGCCGTCGTACGCGATCTGACAGCGCCAGCTCCCGCCCGATCCCGATCCCGACAGCGACGATCCGTGCCGATCCTGACAGCGCCGATCCGCGTCCGACCACGCCGATTCGCGCACCTGACCGTGGCAGCCTCGCCACCGGCCCAGAACCGTTGCTCCCGCGCCTGACCGCGCTGGTTCGCCGCCGCCGGCCCCTTTACACAGCCCCCGCGTCTGACCGTGCACCGGCCGGCTCCTTCACGTGGATCCCGCGCCTGACCAATCCCGGCGCCCGATTGCACCGGCCGTCCCCTACGCGTCTGACTGCGGCAGACCCCGCCGCTCGCCTCTCCGCACCAGATCCGGCGCCCCTGATCGCGGCCGATTCGCCGTCGATCCCGTCCATCAGCGGCAGATTCGTCAGAGTTGTACAAAATTTTGTACACCCGACATCCGCTCGCCCTTACGCGCCAGATCCGGCGCCCCTGATCGCGGCCGATTCACCGCCGACCCCGTCCATCAGCGGCCGATTCGTCGGAGTTGTACAAAATTTTTGTACATCCGACATCCGCGATGGCAGATGATGCTGCACCCAGCTACTCCGTCACGACTAGCGGTGGCGGTGCACACAACCCAAATTATCCTAATCTGAAGGATCCATATTTTCTGAGTTCTGCTGATCAACCAAGAAATATCATTACTCCTATTGTTTTCCGTGGACCGAACTATGCTGAGTGGTCTCGGTCGATACGTCTCTCCCTGATCTCTAGGCGAAAGATCACTTTTCTGGAGGGTACTGAAGTCAAACCTATTAATTATTCTAGTAAATTGTTTGATTGGAGATGCGTGCAAGCGCTATTGGTTCAATGGGTTCTTAATACCATTGATCCGTCTCTGAAGAAATCTTTGTCGTACTTTAAGGAGGTTTATCCATTGTGGAACTTGTTGGAAAAAAGATTTGTTGTTAGCAATGGCACTCGGAAGCAACAAATTAAGGTGACTTTGGTTGAGTGCAAACAAACGGCTTCGATGTCTGTGGAAAGCTACTTTGAAAATTTACAGTCTTTGTGGGATGAACAAGCTGTTTATTTTCCATTGCCTACTTGTACCTATGGGAAACTTGCTGCAAAGCTACATGCTATGAGGGATGAAGACCACTTTCAGGACTTTATGTATGGGTTGAATGCTGAGTTGTATGGTCTTACCCGATCTAATCTTCTGGCTCAGGATCCTCAGCCAAGTTTGGATCGGGCATACCAGGCTGTCCGTGAGGAGGAGGATATCGAAAATCTCAGGTCTAATCCGCTGCGGAGGAGGTGTTAGCGCTGACTATCAAGACTTCATCTCGTCTTTCTACTACTTTTAATAGTAGAACTTCAGATTCCAGGGACAAATCAGGTATGATCTGTACTCATTGCAAGAAAGCAGGTCATGATGTTGCAACTTGCTTTGCCAAGATTGGCTATCCAGAGTGGTAGGAGACTCGTCCTCGGCGTGAGGGCGGACGTGGTGCTGGTGGTGGCAGAGGCCCGGCACCACAACAGAGACGTGATGGGGGACGTGGTGCTGGTGGCGCAGGGGTTGTTCATCATGTCGCCACTGCTAGTCATGGTGTCCCTGCTGATCTTGCTGGGAGTTCGGCGGATATGATACATGGAGGGTATCATTCACCGCTCTGAGGTGAACAATGGCATAAACTGATGAGCTTGCTGGGTAACGACAATCCTTCCAACCCTGGTTCTTCAAACTCTGATCGTCTGATGGGTAAGAATTCTTTTGTTCCTAGGATATTCGATACTGGGGCTACTCTTCATGCGACAGGTTCTCGTGACCATTTAGTTGATTGCTTTGAGGGCCCTGTCTGTCCTGTGATTCTGCCTGATGGAAGCACTATTGAGGCTGTTCTGAGAGGCAAAGTATTTTTGACTGCTTCATTGGTGTTGACGGATGTTCTTTATGTTCCGACATTGACTTGCAATTGATCTCTGTTTCACAATTGATTGGTGCTAGAAATTGTCATATGTTATTTACTCCTGATTTGTGTTTTGTTCAGGACCGAAGTACGAGGATGGTGATTGGTGTCATGCCCCGATTCGGGGAATCGTTTGCCTCCGCTTTGATTCACGCCGAATCGTTCGTCCTCGCTAAGGCGTGATACCGTACAAGTCTGGAATTGTACTTGTACAAGGCGTGCTCGTGTTCCTTTTATAAAAGAGATATTTTGAATAGAGATTCGCAGCGATTGATAAAAAAGTTTGGGCAACACATATATGATCTGAAATAAGTTCTTTATTGATATCTTTGAAATTATATTGCATAAAACATAAGGCTCTCAAACAGCCGAGATGAAATGTCAAACTTGGCTACAACTTGCAGAAATATTGAAATAAGATACAACTTGTTCCATACATCATATCCCTTTATTAATAATGCGGCAATAACCACCTTCAGCAAAATGCCTTCTTCTTCAAGTGAAAACTTCAAGATGTACGAAGCTTCTAAAGAGTCGGACAGCAAGCGTTCAGCGTCTATGATTATCCACTAGGTTTCCGGCACCTGTGGAGACGAGGGTCAGTACATTGTCACATATGTACTGGTGAGCGGCCGTAACCAATCTCACCATAAATCAACAGTAGTAAAATTACATGAATGTTAACTATTGATTTGTATTCTTTCTATCTTGCCTTAGGGTCTTTTAACAATTCATATATTTGATGAGAAATATAAAGAGCATACAGTGATGTTAGAAACATAAGCAATTCATGTTGTTCTAACATAAGCAATTCATATTGATCACCAATTTGGTGAATCTTACCCACGGTCGATAGCCATCCCTGTAAATATTTATGAATACCACTTACTCTGCCTGCGTAAGACATTGTTAGCTATGCCACCTGTCTATATGAAAGTCACTGACTACACGCCATCTGGGACATCTTGGTCGGACGGCTTCCCTTCAGAGGTGGGTAGCTAGCCCATCCGGAAGGTTTCCGAAAGACCGTACTACTACTTCAGCACTGTACTACTACTTCAGCACTTGTGTTCCTCCTAGGCCGAATCGGTTCCGTGGCCTCGGAGTACCGTTCCAGGAACTACCTTGTATACAAGTTGTCCATGACCATGCATGCAATGCAACTTAACTAATAAGAGACACGACATGCATGATAATAGCATCTTCCACACATATTCGTAGTTCTCATTTCATCTTGCCATTTTCCCATCTTTCCATCTTGCCATCTTACCAACTTGCCTTGAGCCATAGGCTCGCATATTCGTTCATCCAACCAAGGGACTATTCATTTGTAACTCATTCTTTCGAACCGAAGTCTGATATACTTACCGCCCAATACTTGGGTCTTTGCATCACCTGTTAAACAATTCATATAGCATACGAGCATCATTCGATTTGCAACATAAGCCTAGCCATGTGATAATTTATCTTTCATTATCTTTTCCGTATTATTACTAGGCATCTTTTATTAAGCACCGAACGCAATATCAAGTCTATCATTGTTATGCGCGAAGATCAAGGATCGTCGAAGGATCAAAGCCACTCACTTGTTGGTGAATTGTCGAGAGAAAGAGGTCTTCCACGCAACGTCAAGCTCGGTTCACGGCGTTAGCACCTGCATTGGCACCAACGTTTGGTCAGCATACTTCTTCTCTTTCTCTCAGTGATTCGATATGAAATGCGTAGACAGTGAAAGTAAATCCATGAAAACATTCATCGAAAACAATCACGAAAATGCACACAAAAGCCAACAGCAAAAGTGACATCGAAAACCAGCAGGGCAACGGTCTCGGGACAAACGACTCTTATATAGAACTCTTCCCCCAAGACGCGCGCCACTGCATCTTGGGCATCATTTCAAAAGAGTCCAATCCATAACGAGGAAAGGATCTCAATTCATTATCCCGCGATCCTGGTAAAGTTTCCCCAAGTAAAGTTCCCCAATTCCCATCCGACTCGGCCATTCGGCCGCTAGCCCGCACTGTCACTCCCTGTTCCCAGAATACGTATTTTTTATACATGTACAACTCATATATATATATTTAGTATTTATCATGTATTATCCTGTATTTAAATTCCTTTAATTTTATGTTAATTAATTATCTGCATTTTATTTCCTGCAATTTTATTCTGCATTTTATTTTTCTGCTTTTAACTTCTCTGCTTTAGTCTTATTGTGGTTCGGCCATGGTTGGTTATTTTTGGGTTCATGGTGGTTCACATGAAGCGAACCCCACAAACCTCCACCTACCACCACCCTTCCTATTTAAAGCCCCCATCCCCTTCTCTCTCCTCATAACTCTCCTTCACCATTACTTCTTCTTCTTCCTCACCACTCTCTTCCACCAACCAACAGCAGGCAAGTACATCTTGCTTCTTGCTTCCACTTGGAGAACCATTTTTATAGTTCATTATTCTTCCTCTCACGATCCTAAGAGAGTTTACTACTTAGCATTTTTGATTTCTTTGGCTTGTTTCTTCCAGATCTGAGTTGTTGTGTTTTCGGTTGACCATGGGTTTTGATCTCCCAACCTGGCGTGCTTTTCGGAATAGATAGTTCTTGTGGTGGAGCTTCTCATTCTTCACCATTCTGAACCATGGGAACTTCATTTCTGGCTTGGAACGAAGGTTCAGTCACGCACACGTCTTTACGTGTTTACGTGAATTTTGAGTCACGCTCACGTTCTTACGTGTCAGCGTGAATTTTTAGTCACGCACACGTCTTTGCATGTGTGCGTGGATTTTGAGTCACGCTCACGTTCTTACGTGTCAGTGTGGATTTTTAGTCACGTACACGTCTTTGCATGCGTGCGTGGATTTTTAGTCACGCACACGTCTTTACGTGGTTGCGTGAATTTTTAGTCACGCTCACGTTCTTACGTGTTAGCGTAAATTTTTAGTCACGCTCACGTTCCTACGTGCCAGCGTGAATTTTGAGTCACACACACGTCTTAACGTGTTAGCGTGAATTTTTTATCACGCTTTTCACGCTCATACGCTCACGCTGTGCGTGCGTGAGTTACTTTTCACGCTCACGATTATGAGTGCGTGAATTACCCTTCACACTCACGCTGTGCGTGCCAACGTGAACCACTTTTCACGCTCACGCTGTTTACACGCTCACTCCTACCTACTAGACTTGGCGTGACTTGTTGGCCTTAGCCTAGACTTGTTGGCGTGACTTGTTGGCGTGACTTGTTGGCCTTAGCATAGACTTGTTGGCGTGACTTCCTGACCTGGGTGTTTCTATTTGTTCTATAATTTATTCTTTTAATGGTGGCATGATAATTCTTCTATTATATCCTTACGCCTTTTGGCATGAACTTGATAAAATCATGATATATTAATATTGTTAATACAGATTGTTATGTGGAATGCGCCTTGTGTCCTGATTGATTCATGGATACCCAGTATAACTAGAACTTAACCCTGAGAGTCGTAGACTCGACTCCACTGAATACTATTTGATTTTTATGCCTTGTCACCATTGATAATGATTGTGACATTGACTAATAATTGATCATGCGTTCCTAGTTGGAACTAAGAGACTGGCTAGTCGTCTTATTGAATTGATTGAATGAGACACGTTCATGTAATAAACTATTGTAATCGATTAGCCGATCCCGAATATTGACATACAGGCACATGCAGGCTTCAAATTATTTATTTATTTATTTAGTTATTTATTTATCTTACAAAAACAGCATGCGTACTTTATGGTCAAGGTATGATTATTCCGTGGTTAGTTTGATTGTTGCATTACGCTATGTAAGACCTACAACCTAACCGCACGGGTATTGTTGTAGAGTCAGGCATATCGTACCCCGTACGAAAGTACTCATTTGAATGACCATGATCCACGGCATAGAACTTCACTCAACGTAGAGACTATTAAGTCAAATAAAATAATGATGGCATGGAGAGAATGGATTTCCGAGTTCTTACATAACAGCCCTCTTGGGACTAGTAGTGCCCGACAGGCCGGCTGGTTCCCACAGATACTGTAAATCTGTCGCACGGGCAGGGAACGGTATCTACTTATATTATTAAATTGTACATGGTATATTAACGGCGGGCGTCCCGCTGGGACTCGTCTAATTACATGATTGGCGCAATTGATTGATTGGATAGACTAGCCTTGCTTGCACATAATAAGAACTGAGGAATATTTATTGCATAAGTCCAGGATAACTTGGAACTCATAATAGCAAGCCGTAGGAGTTGATTGGCCGTTCAAGATGATTTGTTTGTGTACTGTACTTACTCTGTTACCTAACTGAGATGATCAGAATGTCAGGACATGACGGGCCAACTTCTGTCCTTGTTTGGTTGGGAGGTTGGTTCGAAGTGTCGTGATGTTATGTGAATCCTAGTAGAAAGCAGAGATCTATTATTATATTCTCTTACTTACTGGTTTAATCCTTCATATCGTGCTTCCTTGCGGTACTTGCTATTAGAGGTCTAACCTCTCTGGTTTTGGATGGCCAGATTTAGAGCCAGTCCTCGAGGATCCAGCTTACTTCTACCTCCAAGATGGTCAATACTAGGGGAATGATCGCATGAGGACTCGAGTGGGTTCCTTACTCCACCGCTCGTTTTGTTATTTACTTCATACTTAGCCGTTTGGCACTGACATGTTAGTCGGATTGTCTTGCACTTACTTTTACATAATTGTAATTAAGTCAGACTGCAGCTGATAACAATTGTGTATATGTTACTATACCATCTGGCTATGTTTTGTAAAGCCAGATCTCAAGAATATTTTGACTAAGCGTTTGGGACGCCTTACTGCTTTATCTTACATGTTCTCTATTTTTGCTTCTTGTTTGAATGATTGAGACAATAGATGTGAAGTGACCATAGTAAGACTTTTGTAGAAGCATGAAAAAGGAGGTATATCTTTTAATCCCATATCGGAAAGGAGAAGAAGAGAGGTCTCATTCCACTCTATATATAGAGTCCTCTTGCCTCCTTTGAAAAAGGCACCAAAAAATAAATAAAGAAAAGGGAGCCCATTATCCAGGGAGCCCGTTCGAGCCACAAAAGTTGCAGTATTCTTCTGGGTTGGCTGCAAGTTCTTCACTCGCTGTCATGGCGAGGATAATTTGGAATCTGAGTACTATGCGCCCCATGGGCTGGTACGAAGAAGTCCAAGGCAGCGCGGGCCATGCGTCCCAAACGTGCTATGCCAGCAGCAAGCCAGAAGCATGCGCTCACAATCATGCGCGCTGCTGATGGTAAGTTATACAAGGTCGACTCGAGTGCTGCGGCGCCGAGAACGAGCCGACCTTCAAAGTCCTTGTCTCACTTGGGCGCATCTACTGCGTGCACAATCAAGTCGAGTAAGGCAAATCCAGTGGTCTTGAACTCCCGCGCCTTCTCTGGTTGTGCGTTTGAGGTCCGTTCAAGTTACTTCAAATACTGTGGTTCCCCCACTACTGATCGGGATGCCTGTTTGGTATTAAATCAGGGGCTCAGCACTCATTTAACCACCCCGGCGCTTGGCCTTGCCATGCGCCTGAAGGGGGAGCGAAGGTGGCACTCTCCTCCAACGATCTGTGCAACGTGATCACTCACAAGCACCAATCAGGAGAGCCGACCAACAAGCATAATGCGCCCCTCATAGGGCACACTTGTGCTACGGTCGCCATCAACTGCTGCTACCGCAAGACAGTGGCTCCACCACCAAGGCAGTCTGTGTTCCAACAGTTGCAACCTGTTGTACCTGTCTCCCAGCGCATCACTCCGCCCCGTAAGAGTGAATCACTTCCTCGTCAACGCACAGGCGCATCTACCAGCCTGGGGCTCTTATCTTCTGAAGGAGTTCACCGTCAAAGCTTCTTCGAACAAGGAGAACCATCATCCACAGTACAACGTCTTGCCAAGGAGGAGGATCAGTCGAATCCATCTTCGTCGAGAAGTCGAGGGAGAGACAACAAAACTCTCTCAAACTGTTGCTATTCATAGGCCAGGGCAAATCAAACCCATGCACCAAGTGGCAACCTTCCCGATGTCAGTGCAATGAACTTGTATTTATGATGAATGAATCCCCCTTCGAATTCAGCTAAGTCGGAGAGCAAACAAAGCCCCGAAGAACTCAATAGCCGGATCAATGAAGACGTGTCACGAAGCAGATGTGCCGGCCAGATCGTGCATCACACAGACGCGCCCCTCAACGTCAAGCGCATCACACAGACGCGCCTTTCAGCACCAAGCGCATCACAGGGGATGCGCCCCCATGCGTCCCCATACGCCTAGTGGAACGTCAACCGACGCGCCCACTCAGCTGTCCATCGAATGTCACCAACATTAAATGCTGAACTGACGGAGTTGGCAGCACGCCTTCCCAAGTCTGAACGGCTGACAGCTTTTGCAGAAAACGAAGCGTCCACAACGTCAGCATCATCATGACTCTATCCCGACGGCTACTGCCACGTGGCCACTCGACCACCCGCATGCGCCTCCGCGGCCATGCGCCCAAACCCGTATGTGCCTCAAAAACCATGCGCCTCAGACCCTTCACTGATCCCTAAAGACAGAAGAAGAGTCTCCAGTTGAAGCTTTGCATGCGCCTCAAAAGCCATGCGCCCCAGACTGATCTCTGATCCCGAAAGACAGAAGGAAAGTCGCTCGCATGCGCCTCAAAAACCATGCGCCCAGAACAGCTCGTGACTCCTAAAGGTCATGAGCCAAAATCTCATCATGCGCCCAATCCAAGGCGCATCCCACCAAATCATCCCTCCACCAAATCAGAGATCTCCGAGCCATGGGTCGACGACACGTGTCCTTTGACTCAACTCATCCAAGATCTCAGCAACAGAAAGATCTTCTCCTCTGCTACGTGCCGGCTCACAACAGCAGTATGAAGAATTCAACCCCGCGAGTAGGGCGCATCATCCATGTGCCTCCATCAGCAATCTCCACGTGGCGTCCCCACGCACCGGTGTATCCTACATATGCGCGCATGAGCAGCCAACCTGCCCAGCTATAAATAGAGGGACCATTTCCTTCTGACAGACACACAGAGAGACATACATACGAACAATCCAGACAGAGATCATCAGAGAGGCAGATACAGACACTCAACGTCTTCCTCCTCTCAGCCAGCTCCAGCACCCAGAGCAATCTACACCTTCAGAGAACCGATAACCGTCGTCAGCCCGTCAACGGAGTCAACGTATTACCACTCGCTCCATTGGCACTTAGGACCCAGATTAAACAAAAGTGTACTCCTAGGACTACATCGAAGTCCTATATTGTAACACTGTTCTGTTTGTATTAAGATTTACAATCAAACGATTTTAATGGCAAACAAGCTGGCGACTCTGCTGGGGACTTCTTTCTCCACTTCCGAGAAAGTCGTGTCACAGGTCGACGACGTGAAGGTGGGCTCCTCCCACAAGACGCTGGTCGTGCGCCTCAATCAACAGGCGTACGAGGAGTTTATTTCTGAAGGAAGCGCGAGTCCTTCGAAGCGGCTGCCGAAGCCGAAAAAGACCCGCCGTGTCTGGGTGCGCAAAGTCGACGCCTCGGGCACCACCACTGAAGGGGATGTGCCAATCCAGCCCTCCCTTCCTGCTGACGTTCTCAGCAACCAAGGTGCGCCCGCTAATGCAGCGCATCTCTCGGGGAAACGTGCAGCTGACCACATTCCCCAGCCATCTTCCTCTCAGGCGAGGAAGATGCGTCGACGGAGCAGGGGCGCAGCCAAAGCCCCGCGCATCACCTCTGATGCGCCACAAAAAGTCTCTGTCTTTGACAGACTCACTCGCTGTAATGGCGAGGAGAATTTGGATGCTGAGTACTATGCGCCCCAGCGGGCTAGTACAAAGAGATCCAAAGCGGCACGGGCCATGCGCCCCAAGCGTGCTATGCCAGCAGCAGGCCAGAGGCACGTGCTCACAATCACGCGCGCTGTCGATGGCAAGCTGTACAAGGTCGACTCAGGTGCTTCGGCACCAAAGACGAGTCGATCTTCAAAGTCCTCATCTCACTTGGGCGCATCCACTGCGTGCATAACCAAGTCGAGTGCGACAAATTCAGTGGTCTTGAACTCCCGCGCCTCCTCTGGTTGTGCGTTTGAGGTCCGTTCAAGTCACTTCAAATGTTGTTGTTCCCCCACTACTGATCATGATGCCTGCTTGGTATTAGATCAGGGGGCGCAGCACTCACCTGTCCGCCCTGGCGTTTGGCCTTGCCATGCGCCTGAAGGGGGTGTGAAGGTAGCACTCTCCTCCAACGACCTGCGTAATGTGATCACTCACAAGCGCCGGTCAGGAGAGTCGACCAACAAGTACGATGAGCCTCTCACGGGGCATACTTGTGCGGTGGTCACTATCAACTGCTGTGGCAAGGCGGCAGTACCACCAAGGCAGTCAGTCTTCCAGCGGCTGCAGTCATCGACACCCCTCCGACATCGTCTCGGGACGAAGGTGTCAACAGAAGAGGAGCCAAGAGTTGCTTCATGCAATGTGGTCTCCAACTCCTCATCTCTCCGGAAGGCGATCGGCAATTCCTCGTCCAAAAGCCAATCAAGGAGAACTAAGGCAGCAGTCTCGACCTCCGAGGTGTTTGAAGGCACTCGGTCAAAGAAGAAGTTCTTGGAGGAAGCTGGGGGTAGTCAGACCCTTGTTGAGCTTCCTTCCGAAGATGAAGATGTCCAAAGCACAGCTGCGGCGGATCTTCATCCTCGAGGCGAAGTCAGCCTCCCAGAAGTACCTCGAAATGAGGATGTCCCTCAGGACACAGCTGGGGGTAGAGACGAAGAGGCCCTTCAAGATGGAGTCGAGGACAATCAGGCCCTGGCAGATGTGTCCGTCGAGAATGACCTCCAGAACGTGACTGGGGGTGGCCAAGCTGAAACACCAGGAGAGGTGACTCCCCCACATGAAAGTGAGGCCGAGAGCGAAGCCTCAACCAATCCATCCACTCCTGGCCGTGTCAGGACAGTATACATGGCTGGGGATGATGCCGAGTCTGATGCGCCACCGCAGGACATTGTTCAGCGCATAGACTCATTAGAGGGAGGACTCAAAACCCTCTCTGCCTCTATGCAAGCATTGACTCAAGTAGTATTTGATATTCGGTCGGCCTTGACCAGAACACCTTCAACCGGTCCCGACCCAGGAGTTAATGGGGAGTCGAGTGTACCCCTTCAACGGGCACCCTCCGACACAGAAGCACCTCGGACATCGGAACCCTCAAACGATCCGCTTCAGATAGTGCCACCTTCCCCGACTCCTAGCTCCACGGAGGATGTGGTCGAAATGATCAAGGACCTACGGGAGCGCTTCGAGTCCAAAAACAGGCAAGAGGAGCGCCAGAAGATGGGCATTCCTCAGCCTTATCCTCTCGAGTGGAACAAGGTGGTTTATCCCCCAAAATATAAACCACAAACACTCACACCATACGATGGGAAGGACTCTCCGCGTCGATACCTGACATATTTCCAGTCACAAACGGGGCATCTTCCAAAGGAGGACGCGCTCCTCACCAGCATCTTTGTTGGGGCCCTAAAAGGGGTGGCGTATGACTGGTACTGCAGCCTCCCCGATAATTCTATATCGTCCTTCGACGACTTGACGCGCCTCTTCCTCGATCGCTTCTACGACGACGGGAAGGACATGACGATGGCATCTCTCATAGAGATACGCCAGAAGGAGAAAGAAACGGTTCGGGTGTTCATCGAACGCTTCCGACAAGCCTGCTTCAGGTTACCTCCAGGCATGCCAGAACATGCGCTCCTCTCCTCTTGCAGCATGAACATGCTGCCGACAGTGAAGCTCTGGCTCAACTCTACTCCCCCTCCCGACTGGAGCTCCCTGATCATCGAAGCTGAAGCCGCAGAAAAGAAGGCGGCCAATGCACGTCTTCTCGGTGTCAGCTTCCCCGCCTTTGATGATAAGGGGAAAAGGTCAGCAGCCAACAACTCCGGGCGAGAAGCAAAGGGGAAACAGGCATTGACTGTTAATGCCTCGAAGGGCGCATCTGCGCCTACTCAGAAGCCTCCACTGGCACCGAGACCTAAGGAGGTGTATTCATTCAATGACGAAGATATCCTGCAACTCTTCGAAATACTGAAGCAGGGTGACAAGATCAAGCTCCCGGACCCGAAGTGGCCCGATGAAGTTGGGAAAGTGGACAACCCGAGGTACTGTCACTACCATCGGTTTGTCGGACACCCGACCAAGGACTGCTACGTCCTCAAGAATTACATCCAGCGCATGATCAATGCCGATGTAATCTCCGTCGACTATGAAGAGAAGACGGTGTCAGCCAATGTGGTGTCACTTCAGTTCGGCACCTTGCCGCCGACCACCACACAAGATGGCGTCGTCCCCATCCCTAAGGCGACAATGGAGGTGGTGAACTTGCCACCTACCCGCGACAATGTGAGTGGACTCATCCCACTCACCACATCTCGAGGAGAGGTCCTCTGGGTTCACCCCGACCTTGTCTCCGAGGTGACTCAACCGGAGGTACGCTCTACCTCCAAATCAAAAGGCAGGAAGATCAAGTCTTGCCGTACGGTCTCTTCTACAGAAGAGGCACTTCCAGTGCAGACGCATGCACAACAGAACGCTCAGCCCGACGAAGCTGCCATCGAGGTGGTGCCTCCTGGCACAATCCCTGAGGAGGGCCCGTCTAAACCCTCAGCAGCCAATAAGCAGAAGCAGGTGGAGGCTCGTTTCGATAGACCTCTACGGAAGGAGAATGCTTCGGGGCTAGCCAAGTCCCACAACTTTGACATACTGGCACAACTGGCGAGTACTCCTGCGCGCTTATCTTTGTTTGAGCTCCTGCGTCTTTCCAAAGACTCCCGAGAAGCTCTCTGCGAAGCTCTGAAGGACGCTGAATCCTTTCTCAGTCAGGTCAAGCAGCCTGAAGACCTCCCAACTACAACAAAACTCGACGGGGGATAGGCTATGTCACGCCGCCATCAACTCTAGAAAGTTCAGACGCAGAAGACGTAGAACATTCCCAGTCGTCCGAAGCGTCGACTTGAGATTCTGATACCAGTATCGGATCAGTCTTCAGGAAAGTGCTGTCAGCTAACATGACGTCAGCACAACCTCAAAAAGGTGAAGGCGAAGACCAAACGCCGGAACCCTTCGAAGAAGAACCCTGGGCTCAACGCCTAGGAGAGCAATGGGAGTCTCGTTTTGAGTTACGTGAACCTCCCACCGAAGACGAAGTCGAGCAGATCGACCTTGGGGACGGATCTTCTTCCAAACCCATCTTCGTCAGCAAAAGCCTAGAAGGAGAAGACCGAGAGGCTTTAATCCAGCTGGCTAAAGAGTATATCGACGTCTTTGCCTGGAGCTACGAAGACATGCCAGGACTCGATCCACAGATCGCAATGCATAGGTTGAACATCTTATCTGATGTCAAACCTATCAAACAACAACAACGACGTTTCCGTCCGGACATCATGAATGCCATCGATCAGGAGGTGGACAAACTCTTGACTAGCGGCTTCATTCGTGAGGAACAACACCCAGATTGGGTAGCCAACGTCGTACCTGTCACCAAGAAGAACGGGAAGATACGAGTCTGTATCGACTTCAGGGACCTCAATTCTGCTTGCCCGAAGGACGAATTCCCGCTTCCGATTACCGATGTGATGATCGACAACACATGTGGTTTTGAACGCATGTCCTTCATGGATGGGTATTCAGGCTACAATCAAATCAAGATGTTCCCCGATGACGCGAAACACACGTCATTCAGGACTCCAAAGGGTGTTTTCCGCTACACAGTAATGCCCTTCGGCTTGAAAAACGCCGGTGCAACATACCAACGAGCTATGAGCACCATCTTCCGTCAACATCTTCGCAAAACAGTCGAATGCTATGTTGACGACATCGCAGTCAAGAGCCGCCTCAAAGGAGATCACCTACAGGATTTGAAGACAGTCTTCGATCTCATGCGGGCACATCAACTCAAAATGAACCCCGCTAAATCCTTCCTGGGGGTTTCTAGCGGCAAATTCTTGGGCTTTGTCATCACGGCGAAAGGCATTCATGTTGACCCCGAGAAGACCAAAGCCATCCTCAACATGGACCCTCCGAAGAATCTTCGAGAACTTCGAGGCTTGCAGGGACGTCTGGCATACATCCGGAGGTTCATAGCAAACCTTTCCAGTAAATGTCAACCCTTTACTCAGCTCATGAAGAAGGGAGTCTCTTATGTCTGGACAGAGGAGTGCCAGAAGGCTTTCGACGACACCAAAGCCTACTTGACGAGCCCACCAGTCCTGGTGGCACCCGTCGCAGGCAAACCATTTCTTCTCTACGTCCGTGCCATGGATCATTCCCTTGGCGCTCTGCTGGCTCAAAACAGCGATACAGGCTATGAGCAAGCAATCTACTACCTCAGTCGAACGCTCATCGGGGCCGAACACCGGTACAACCCCGTTGAAAAGGAGTGCTTGGCTTTGGTGTTTGCCATCCAGAAGACTCGTCATTATGTCTCGGGCCAAACAATTCATGTCATTTCCCGAGTCAATCCACTCAGAGTCTTCATGGTGTTTGTCCCGCAAAAAGCTGTTAAAGGTCAAGCTCTGGCTGACTTTTTAGCTGCACACCCCATCCCAGAATCCTCAAAGCTCTATGAAGACATCCCGGATGAGGTCCAAGAATCCAACGTCACCGAAGGAAGCTCCGTTTGGCGGATGTTTTTCGATGGCGCTTCGAGAACGGGCCCCAAAGGCCAAATCATCGCAAGAGTGGGGATAGTCTTAGTATCCCCCGATCAGCTGGTCATCCAGCGTGCTTACTCCCTTTCGAAGCCGTGCTCCAACAATGTTGCCGAGTACAACGCACTCGTCATGGGACTCCAACTCGCACAACAGCTGGGGGTGGACCATCTGGAAGCCTACGGTGACTCGAAACTCGTCGTGAACCAGATTCGAGGGCAATACGAGGTTCGCCATGAAGATCTGATCCCTTACCATGAAGTTGCATTGAACATCATTTCAACCTTCATCGGGTTCTTCATCGAACACGTGCCTCATCTACAAAACTTGGAGGCCGACGCTCTGGCTGGCCTCGCAGCCTCATTGGCAGCGCCCTTTAGGACTCAACACTATGTCACGGTAATAGGCCGAGACTTGATTTGTCCCAGAAATAACCTGTGCTTGCAAGTGGCCCACGCCATGCCGACGAACACTGGTGTTAATGTCCGAGACTGAAGGTTCCCGTTCATCGACTTTGCTGTCTACGGAATTCTTCCAGAGGACCCGAAGGAAGCCGTCTCAGTCAGGAGACGCTCTCTTCGATTCTACTACGACACAGCTACTAAAACGCTGTACTGACGTTCCTTCGATGGGCTCCTCCTTCGATGCCTGTCCAACGAAGAAGCAGCCGAAGCCCTCCGAGAAGCTCATGACGGGACTTGCGGAGCTCATCAACCCGGTCCTAAGTTGCAGGATCGACTGCGACGTATGGGCTACTACTGGCCAACCATGGCCACCGACGCTGTTGAATATGCTAAGAAGTGTCACGCATGCCAACTCCATGATGACTTCATACATACACCGTCTGAACCACTACATCCTACAGTCGTCTCCTGGCCCTTCGAAGCCTGGGGCATGGATATTGTGGGACCTATCACCCCTCCTTTATCAAGAGGACACCGCTTCATCCTGGCCATCACCGATTACTTCTCCAAATGGGCAGAAGCAGTCCCACTTGCGGAAGTAAAGAGCTCCAGGGTGGTCAGCTTTATCAAACACCATGTCATTTACCGTTTCGGAGTACCCCGGCGGATCATTTATGACAACGGTCCTCAGTTTATCAGCCATATTTTTAGCAGGTTCTGTGACAAGAATCGCATTCAAAATGTGGCATCCACCGCCTATAATCCGGCAGCAAACGGGTTAGCAGAGGCGTTCAACAAAACCATCGTCAGGCTACTCAAAAAGGTCGTGTCATCCAATAAACGCGACTGGGATGAAAAGCTTGGCGAATGCCTTTAGGCCTACCGCACAACGGTACGGACCCCGACAGGCAACACACCATTCTTTCTGGTCTACGGGAGCGAAGCGGTACTGCCTCTCGAGATCCAGATACCCTCACTCCGCGTAGCAATAACAAACAAACTCACAGAAGAAGACAATCAACGTCATCGTCTGCGGGAACTGGAGGCACTCGATGAGAAGCGTCTCCTAGCTCAACAGCGCATCGAACTCTACCAAGCCCGTATATCACAGGCTTTCAACAAGAAGGTCAAACAGAGGACTTTCCAAGTTGGCGACCTGGTTCTGGCAGTCAGGAGGCCGATGGTGTTAACTCACAAGACACCAGGAAAGTTCGAGCCCAAGTGGGAAGGACCTTTCATCATAGAGACGGTATACTCAAACGGTGCTTACCGCCTCGCCAAACCCAATGGAGACTTGTTTATGATGTCCATCAACGGCAAGTTCCTAAAGAAGTACTATTCTTGACATCCTTCAGACATGTACTTCCCCAAGGGGATCTGTGGGTCCAATCATCGGGATTCACAAACAATCTCCTTCCACGAACTCATCCGCTTCTGGAACCCAGCTGTTCCGTGGCTTCCTTCAGTAGAAAGACAACCACGTCCACATTACCTCTGAGTTGTTCCTCTACACCCTATAAAGCGGAATCTTACACTACGTAAGCCGACGCTACCCTTCATGTTTACCACGTCCACATTACCTCTGAGTAAACATCTCGTACAAACAACCCCAGCGTTGTCGTACATTGATCGAAGAACTTCCACGTCCACATCACCTCTGAGTTGTTCAGCGCATCCCCCAGGATCATTCCTACCACGTCCATCACACCTCTGAGTAGGATGATTCTATCATTTGAACCCAATGATTGCCATGTCCACATCACCTCTGAGCAAACATGTTGGTTCCTTCAAACTTATTATCTGTGCCTAAAAACCAAGGTGCGCAAAAGATAATAGGTCCACACAAATCATCAAAGTTCATGACAAGCAAAAATGAACACATCGAAGAAAATGGTGTACTTCTTTATTTCTAAAAAAAGGAGAGTAAAGGATTACACTATCCCCAGCGGATCTTCCATGTCCATATTACCTCTGAGTAGTTTCGCGTATATCCCTCCAGAGTCATTCCTACCACGTTCATATCACCTCTGAGTAGGAAAGCTCTACCATCAATCCCATATTTACCACGTCCATATTACCTCTGAGTAAATATGTTGGTTCTCTCTCTCTCTCAACTTATTAATCTGTACCTAAAACCAAGGTGCGCCAAGGATGATAAGTCCACATAAATTCTCCAATAGAAGTACCCAAACCTATCACGTCCATATTACCTCTGATAGGATTGTCACAACTAAACAGCTCTACTATCCATGCTTCTTGTTCAAAGTATTTCAAAACTTGTCCAAAAGTTTTAAAAACTTTGAAGGGGGTCTTGTAGAAGCATGAAAAAGGAGGTATATCTTTTAATCCCACATCGGAAAGGAGAAAAAGAGAGGTCTCATTCCACTCTATATATAGAGCCCTCTTGCCTCCTTTGGAAAAGGCACCAAAAAATAAACAAAGAAAAGGGAGCCCATTATCCAGGGAGCCCGTTCGAGCCACAAAAGTTGCAGTATTCTTCTGGGTTGGCTGCAAGTTCTTCACTCGCTGTCATGGCGAGGATAATTTGGAATCTGAGTACTATGCGCCCCACGGGCTGGTACGAAGAAGTCCAAGGCAGCGCGGACCATGCGTCCCAAACGTGCTATGCCAGCAGCAAGCCAGAAGCATGCGCTCACAATCATGCACGCTGCTGATGGTAAGTTGTACAAGGTCGGTTCGAGTGCTGCGGCGCCGAGAACGAGCCGACCTTCAAAGTCCTTGTCTTACTTGGGCGCATCTACTGCGTGCACAATCAAGTTGAGTAAGGCAAATCCAGTGGTCTTGAACTCCCGCGCCTCCTCTGGTTGGGCGTTTGAGGTCCGTTCAATTTACTTCAAATGCTGTGGTTCCCCCACTACTGATCGGGATGCCTGTTTGGTATTAAATCAGGGGCACAGCACTCATTTAACCACCCCGACGCTTGGCCTTGCCATGCACCTGAAAGGGGTACGAAGGTGGCACTCTCCTCCAACGATCTGTGCAACGTGATCACTCACAAGCACCGATCAGAAGAGCCAACCAACAAGCATAATGCGCCCCTCATTGGGCACACTTGTGCTACGGTCGCCATCAACTGCTGCTACCGCAAGACAATGGCTCCACCACCAAGGCAGTCTATGTTCCAACAGTTGCAACCTGTTGTACCTGTCTCCCAGCGCATCACTCCGCCCCGTAAGAGTGAATCACTTCCTCGTCAACGCACAGGCGCATCTACCAGCCTGGGGCTCTTATCTTCTGAAGGAGTTCACCGTCAAAGCTTCTTCGAACAAGGAGAACCATCATCCATAGTACAACGTCTTGCCAAGGAGGAGGATCAGTCGAATCCATCTTCGTCGAGAAGTCGAGGAAGAGACAACAAAACTCTCTCAAATTGTTGCTATTCATAGGCCAGGGCAAATCAAATCCATGCACCAAGTGGCAACCTTTCCGATGTCAGTGCAATGAACTTGTATTTATGATGAATGAATTTCCCTTCGAATTCAGCTAAGTCGGAGAGCAAACAAAGCCCCGAAGAACTCAATAGCCGGATCAATGAAGACGTGTCACGAAGCAGATGTGCCGGCCAGATCGCGCATCACACAGACGCGCCCCTCAACGTCAAGCGCATCACACAGACGCGCCTTTCAGCACCAAGCGCATCACAGGGGATGCGCCCCCATGCGTCCCCATACGCCTAGTGGAACGTCAACCGACGCGCCCACTCAGCTGTCCATTGAATGTCACCAACATTAAATGCTGAACTGACGGAGTTGGCAGCACGCCTTCCCAAGTCTGAACGGCTGACAGCTTTTACAGAAAATGAAGTGTCCACAACGTCAGCATCATCATGACTCTATCCCGACGGCTACTGCCACGTGGCCACTCGACCACCCGCATGCGCCTCCGCGGCCATGCGCCCAAACCCGTATGCGCCTCAAAAGCCATGCACCTCAGACCCTTCACTGATCCCTAAAGACAGAAGAAGAGTCTCCAGTTGAAGTTTTGCATGCGCCTCAAAAGCCATGCGCCCCAGACTGATCTCTGATCCCGAAAGACAGAAGGAAAGTCGCTCGCATGCGCCTCAAAAACCATGCGCCCAGAACGGCTCGTGACTCATAAAGGTCATGAGCCAAAATCTCATCATGCGCCCAATCCAAGGCGCATCCCACCAAATCATCCCCCCACCAAATCAGAGATCTCCGAGCCATGGGTCGACGACACGTGTCCTTTGACTCAACTCATCCAAGATCTCAGCAACAGAAAGATCTTCTCCTCTGCTACGTGCCGGCTCACAACAGCAGTATGAAGAATTCAACCCCGCGAGTAGGGCGCATCATCCATGCGCCTCCATCAGCAATCTCCACGTGGCGTCCCCATGCACCGGCGCATCCTACATATGCACGCATGAGCAGCCAACCTGTCCAGCTATAAATAGAGAGACCATTTCCTTCTGACAGACACACAGAGAGACATACATACGAACAATCCAGACAGAGATCATCAGAGAGGCAGATACAGACACTCAACGTCTTCCTCCTCTCAGCCAGCTCCAGCACCCAGAACAATCTACACCTTCAGAGAACCGATAACTGTCGTCAGCCCGTCAACGGAGTCAACGTATTACCACTCGCTCCATTGGCACTTAGGACCCAGATTAAACAAAAGTGTACTCCTAGGACTACATCGAAGTCCTATATTGTAACACTGTTCTGTTTGTATTAAGATTTGCAATCAAACGATTTTAATGGCAAACAACTTTTATGTAGTATGCACCCCCTCGTCTGGTTAGACAGCATTGATCGTATTATACAGTATTCATCTACCCGTAATACGTAGCTGGCTGAGTCATTCTCCCGCTCTCCAGTATTCTGGTTCTGGGGCGTGACAAGGTTTTAGTTGTGGCCCATACATGTCTAATTTCAGACTTGTGGGGTATTTTAATAGGATGTCTCAATCACATGTGCTCCCCCCTTGATCTCATGATTCGTTATTCTCAACCCTTGCTTGACATTCCGGTATCCTTTGACTTCATTGATCCTTCATGTCCGGTTGTTTGATTGTTCTCTTATCCCTTTTCTTAGGGGCACTTCGTCCGCATCGGTCAGAGCTGGACAACAACAGGGGCAACATGGACAACCTGACCCTGTTGGTCAGCAACAAGGGCCGGTACTAACTCAAGAGGCTATTCAAGAAGAAGTGATAGTGGAAGCAGCAGCTAGATCGCAGTATCCGGATGTTCCACCACCACCAACAGTTTCACCTACCCAAGTGGACACACCAGCCCTTCTGGAGATCATGAGAGGAATGATGGCTACTCAGCAACATCAGATATTGGCCCAGCAGCGCATGCACACTCAGCTACAAGAGCAGAATGTGTTGCTCAACCAAGGATTGCAGACGGCTTTGGAAAGAGGAGTGAGGACTGATTCAGGAGCATCAGCTAGGTTTTGTAAGTACAACCCTCGCCGTTTCGAGGGCACGGAGGATGCCATCTCAGCAGATGCATGGCTTAAGGATATGGAGGCTATTCTGACAGCAGCTAAGGTACCGGCAGAAGAACGTGTGGACCTAGTGAAGTTGTTACTTCAGAATCTCGTACGTGATTGGTGGAAATCAGAGGAAGTGGGCATCAGACGTCCTGTGGCTTGGGACGATTTCACTGCAAGATTCAAGACCAAGTACTATGGAGTTGTGGCACAGTTTGAGCTACAACAGAAGTTTATCAACCTCAGGCAGGCCGACAAGACGGTAGATGCTTATGCAGCGGAGTTCTGCAGATTGAGTAGGTTCGCCCCAGAGATGGTAGTGACGGAGCGCCAGAGGGCCATAAGGTTTCAGCAAGGGTTTCATCTTGAACTCTTGCAATTGATAGAGGGGCACAATTACCAAACTTTTGACGAAATATTAACGGCAACCCGAAGGCATGAGATCACCATCCAGAGGCTTGCGACAAGGACTGGGGGTCAGAAGAGATCCCACAGTCAGATTGAAGGAGGAAAGAGAGCAGCGTCCCGAACAACAGCACCGTCCATTGGCATTCGTATCCACGATGTGGCGATGCGAGGACCAGCACCACCAAGACAGCAGCAACAGCAACAGAGGAAGAACCAGCAACCCCCGGCGGGCTGCACTTATTGTGGGAAGATGGGACACACTAGAGATGTGTGTCGGACATTGAATGGACTGTGTCTGCTATATGGAAATCTAGACCATCGGGTTATCACATGTCCCATGAATTCGAGGTCAGGAGGACCAGGGCAACAGTTTCCTGCTCTGCCAGCACCAGGTGCAGGCCAGTATCGAGGACCAGCGGTGGCAGTAAGACCGTTGGCATAGCGTCCGTTAATACCGCAGGCTCAGATGTTTCGGCAGCAGGGGCCGCCGATGCAGCAACACCAGCATAGACCACCCCAGCATCATCAAGGAAGGGGCCAGCAACAACATCAGGCTAGGCCGCAGCATGGAAACCAGCAAGAAGGTCGAGGGCAAGCATTCACTCTGTCCTTGGAGGAGGCATTGGCATCGGGAGATGTTGTGGCAGGTAACATTCTTGTCGCCTCATATCCCGCAGTAGCATTGTTTGATTCGGGAGCATCCCATTCATTTATATCTGCATAATTTGCGACACGACTAGGAATAGAGTTCGAGGCATTGCCAGGGAGGTTGAATATACTCACTGGTAATGGGCTCGTAGGAGTTAGTAGAGTTATTTTAGCATGTAGCGTTGTAGTTTGCGGGCATTCCTTACCCGCCCGGTTGATAGAATTTTATGTTGGAAATTTTGACGTTATCTTAGGCATGGACTAGCTAAAAAACAGTCATGCGACAATAGATTATCGTAGAGGGAGTGTGTCTTTTGATATTCCAGGCATGAAGCGGTTCACCTTAGTCAGATCAGAGGCAACTCAGCAAGAGCAGGGAGTAGTAACGGCAATGAAAGAAGTTCAGGTTCCGAAGGTAGTTGAAGAGTTTCTAGACGTATTTTTCGAAGAACTTCCAGGGCTACCACCGATTAGAGATATTGAGTTCAGTATAGAATTGGCACCTAGAACTAAACCGATATCAGATCGAGTTTACAGAATGGCAGATTCAGAGCAGGCCAAGGTATATCAGCACATAGAGGGACTGAAGGAGAAGAAGTTCATCCAAGCTAGCGTGTCGCCGTGGACAGCACCAGTGGTACTTGTGGGGAAGAAGGATGGGTCATCCAGATTGTGTATTGACTACAGGAAGCTTAACGCGGTAACAGTGAAGAACAAGTACCCATTACCCAGGATCGACGACTTATTTGATCAGTTGAGCAAAGCTAGAGTTTTCTCCAAGATAGATCTTCGTTCAGGGTACCATCAGGTGAGGGTTCGGAAGGAAGATATTCCCAAGACAGCATTCAGGTCGAAGTATGGGCATTATGAATTCTTAGTAATGCCGTTTGGTTTGACTAATGCTCCAGCAATATTCATGGATTTGATGAATCGCATCTTTATGCCATACTTAGACCAGTTTGTCGTTGTGTTTTTTGACGACATACTCGTATACTCTGCTAGTGAAGAGGAGCATGAAGACCACCTCAGGAAAGTGTTGCAAGTTCTGAGAGAGAACCAGTTGTATGCCAAGCTCAGCAAGTGTGAGTTTTGGTCAGATCACATTTCATTTTTGGGTCATATCATATCAGGAGCTGGAGTAGCAGTAGATCCCAAGAAGATAGAAGCAGTAGAAAGTTGGCCAGTACCCAAGACCGTAGCAGTTGTACGGAGTTTCTTGGGATTGGCAGGATATTATAGAAGGTTTGTGTCAGACTTTGCAAGGCTTTCAGCACCCATGACCCGCTTGACCCGGAAGGATGTACCATTCGTTTGGTCGACAGAATGTCAAGCATCATTCGAGACTTTGAAGCAGAAATTGATATCAGCACATATTCTTACATTGTCAGTTGGACCCGGAGGTTTTACAGTATATTGTGATGCGTCGGATAAAGGACTTGGATGTGTCCTTATGCAATATGGAAAGGTGATAGCATATGCATCTAGGCAGCTTCGGGACCACGAGAAGAATTACCCAACTCATGATTTGGAGTTAGCAGCAGTAGTGTTTGCTCTAAAGCTATGGAGGCATTACTTATATGGTGACCGAGTGGACATGTACACAGACCATAAAAGTCTAAAGTACATCTTTACTCAGAAGGAACTAAACATGAGGCAGAGAAGATGGTTGGAGTTGATTAAGGATTATGACGTAGGGCTTCAGTATCATCCAGGCAAGGCTAATGTAGTAGCAGACGCTCTCAGCAGGAGAGGCGGCGCATTTATGTTGACAACACAGAGGCATATCTTAGAAGACCTTCAGGAGATGGGCATCGAAGTTATACTTCCTAGTGATGTAGGAGTTCTAACAAGTCTGCAAGTTCAATCCGACTTGGTAGATAGGATCAAGGCAGCTCAGGCACAGGACCCAAAGATTCAGAAGCTTAGGGCAGAGTGTGAGTCAGGACTCAGGAAGGAGATGAGAATTCATGAAGATGGTACACTTAGGTTTGGATCACGTCTATGTGTGCCTAGTGGAGATATCAGACAGGAGGTTATGGCAGAAGCTCACACTTCTCAGTATTCTATCCATCCTGGAGGGACCAAGATGTACCAAGATATCAAGCAGCATTTCTGGTGGAATGGGATGAAGAGGGAGATAGCTAGATTTGTTTCCCGTTGCTTGGTATGTCAGCAAATGAAGGCAGAACAGCAGAGGCCAGCTGGGTTATTGCAACCGCTTCCTATCCCGGAATGGAAATGGGAGCATATTACAATGGACTTTGTGACCGGTTTACCGAGATCACCAATTGGTAAGGACGCTATTTGGGTAATAGTGGACCGACTTACAAAGGTAGCACATTTTCTTCCTTTCAGAGTAGGGCAATCTTCAGAAAAGTTGGCAGAGTTGTATATGCAACAGATAGTCAGGCAGCATGGAGTCCCTGTCAGTATTGTGTCGGACCAAGATACCCGCTTTACATCACATTTCTGGAAGAGCTTACATCATAGTCTGGGTACCAAGTTAAGATTTTGCACGGCCTACCATCCGCAGACGGATGGGCAATCAGAAAGAACGATTCAGACTTTAGAAGACATGTTACGAGCTTGCACTCTAGATTTTAGAAGGTCTTGGAAGAGTCACCTGCACTTAATCGAGTTCTCATACAACAATAGTTATCAAGCCAGTATTCAGATGGCGCCATTTGAAGCACTATATGGTAAGAAGTGCAGGTCACCGCTTGCATGGGATGATATCGGAGAGAGGAAGATGTTAGGCCCAGAAATGATTGTTCAGACGGTTGAAGTGGTTAAGGAAATTAGAGAGCGACTTCGAGTTGCGCAGGACCGGCATCGTCATTGGGCGGACCAGCATCGTAGGCCGTTAGAGTTCTCTGTTGGGGACCACGTATTCTTGCGGATCTCACCTACTCGTGGGGTCATTAGATTTGGCGTTCGCGAGAAATTGAGTCCGCGGTACGTGGGCCCATTTGTTATCCTTGATCGGATAGGCGATGTTGCTTATCGTTTATCCCTCCCACCTTCGTTACGAGAGGTGCATGACGTGTTTCATGTATCTCAATTACGTAGGTATGTATCGGACCCAAGCTATATCCTCGATCATTCTGAGCTGATTGTTGGTACCAACCTGTCTTACGAGGAACAGCCTGTGTCCATTTTAGACCGAAGAGAGACGATACTTAAGAACCGAACAATTAGTCTTGTCCGTGTTGCTTGGGGTCATCACTCCTTGGAAGAGTCAACGTGAGAACGTGAGGATGATATTCGATCACAGTATCCACACCTATTTGACTCACAAGGTATATCTCTTTCTGTATACCTTGATTGTCCTGATTCTTCATGCTTGTCACCTTATGGGTAGAGCTACTTGATATCGTAGAATGATGAATTTACATATATAGTACTTGCTTTTGATATGGTAAAATGATTGTTTGCTCACTAGAATTGCTTGTATTAGTTTAGCTCCGATATTTCTACCTGCTTGGATTTGAAATTCCGAGGGCAAAATTTTTCTAAGGATGGTAGAGATGTCACTTCCCGTTCCCAGAATGCGTATTTTTTATACATGTACAACTCATATATGTTTATTTAGTATTTATCATGTATTATCCTGTATTTAAATTCCTTTAATTTTACGTTAATTAATTATCTGTATTTTATTTCCTGCAATTTTATTCCTGCATTTTATTTTCTTCTTTTAACTTCTCTGCTTTAGTCTTATTGTGGTTCGGCCATGGTTGGTTATTTTTGGGTTCATGGTGGTTCACATGAACCGAACCCCACAAACCCCCACCTACCACCACCCTTCCTATTTAAAGCCCCCATCCCCTTCTCTCTCCTCATAACTCTCCTTCACCATTACTTCTTCTTCTTCCTCACCACTCTCTTCCACCAACCAACAGCAGGCAAGTACATCTTGCTTCTTGCTTCCACTTGGAGAACCATTTTTATGGTTCATTATTCTTCCTCTCACGATCCTAAGAGAGTTTACTACTTAGCATTTTTTATTTCTTTGGCTTGTTTCTTCCAGATCTGAGTTGTTGTGTTTTCGGTTGACCATGGGTTTTGATCTCCCAACCTGGCGTACTTTTCGGAATAGATAGTTCTTGTGGTGGAGCTTCTCATTCTTCACCATTCTGAACCATGGGAACTTCATTTCTGGCTTGGAACGAAGGTTCAGTCACGCACACGTCTTTACGTGTTTGCGTGAATTTTGAGTCACGCTCACGTTCTTACGTGTCAGCGTGAATTTTTAGTCACGCACACGTCTTTGCATGCGTGCGTGGATTTTGAGTCACGCTCACGTTCTTACGTGTCAGCGTGGATTTTTAGTCACGCACACGTCTTTGCATGCGTGCGTGGATTTTTAGTCACGCACACGTCTTTACGTGGTTGCGTAAATTTTTAGTCATGCTCACGTTCTTACGTGTTAGCATGAATTTTTAGTCACGCTCACGTTCCTACGTGCCAGCGTAAATTTTGAGTCACGCACACGTCTTTACGTGTTAGCATGAATTTCTTAACACGCTTTTCACGCTTATACGCTCACGCTGTGCGTGCGTGAGTTACTTTTCATGCTCACGATTATGAGTGCGTGAATTACCCTTCACACTCACGCTGTGCGTGCTAACGTGAACCACTTTTCACGCTCACGCTGTTTACACGCTCACTCCTACCTACTAGACTTGGCGTGACTTGTTAGCCTTAGCCTAGACTTGTTGGCGTAACTTGTTGGCCTTAGCCTAGACTTGTTGGCGTGACTTATTGGCCTTAGCATAGACTTGTTGGCGTGACTTCCTGACCTGGGTGTTTCTATTTGTTCTATAATTTATTCCTTTAATGGTGGCATGATAATTCTTCTATTATATCCTTACGCCTTTTGGCATGAACTTGATAAAATCATGATATGTTAATATTGTTAATACAGATTGTTATGTGGAATGCGCCTTGTGTCCTGATTGATTCATGGATACCCAGTATGACTGGAACTTAACCCTGAGAGTCGTAGACTCGACTCCACTGAATACTATTTGATTTTCATGCCTTGTCACCATTGATAATGATTGTGACATTGACTAATAATTGATCATGCGTTCCTAGTTGGAACTAAGAGACTGGCTAGTCGTCTTATTGAATTGATTGAATGAGACACGTTCATGTAATGAACTATTGTAATCGATTAGCCGATCCCGAATATTGACATACAGGCACATGCAGGCTTCAAATTATTTATTTATTTATTTAGTTATTTATTTATCTTACAAAAACAATATGTGTACTTTATGGTCAAGGTATGATTATTCCGTGGTTAGTTTGATTGTTGCATTACGCTATGTAAGACCTACAACCTAACCGCACGGGTATTGTTGTAGAGTCAGGCATATCGTATCCCGTACGAAAGTACTCATTTGAATGACCATGATCCACGGCATGGAACTTCACTCAACGTAGAGACTATTAAGTCAAATAAAATAATGATGGCTTGGAGAGAATGGATTTCCAAGTTCTTACATGGCAGCCCTCTTGGGACTAGTAGTGCCCGACAGGCCGGCTGGTTCCCACAGATACTGTAAATCTGTCGCACGGGCAGGGAATGGTATCTGCTTATATTATTAAATTGTACATGGTATATTAACGGCGGGCGTCCCGCTGGGACTCGTCTAATTACATGATTGGCGCAATTGATTGATTGGATAGACTAGCCTTGCTTGCACATACTAAGAACTGAGGAATATTTATTGCATAAGTCCAGGATAACTTGGGACTCATAATAGCAAGCCGTAGGAGTTGATTGGCCGTTCAAGATAATTTGTTTGTGTACTGTACTTACTCTGTTACCTAACTGAGATGATCAGAATGTCAGGACATGACGGGCCAACTTCTGTCCTTGTTTGGTTGGGAGGTTGGTTCGAAGTGTCGTGATGTTATGTGAATCCTAGTGGAAAGCAGAGATCTATTATTATATTCTTTTACTTACTGGTTTAATCCTTCATATCGTGCTCCCTTGCGGTACTTGCTATTAGGGGTCTAACCTCTCTGGTTTTGCATGGCCAGATTTAGAGCCAGTCCTCGAGGATCCAGCTTACTTCTACCTCCAAGATGGTCAATACTAGGGGAATGATCGCAGGAGGACTCGAGTGGGTTCCTTACTCCACCGTTCATTTTGTTATTTACTTCATACTTAGCCGTTTGGCACCGACATGTTAGTCGGATTGTCTTGTACTTACTTTTATATAATTGTAATTAAGTCAGACTGCAGCTGATAACAATTGTGTATATGTTACTATACCATCTGGCTATGTTTTGTAAAGCCAGATCTCAAGAACATTTTGACTAAGCGTTTGGGACGCCTTACTGCTTTATCTTACATGTTCTCTATTTTTGCTTCTTGTTTGAATGATTGAGACAATAGATGTGAAGTGACCATAGTAAGACTTTCATGTAGTATGCACACCCTCGTCTGGTTAAGCATTGATCGTATTATACGGTATTCATCTACCCGTAATACGTAGCTGGCTGAGTCATTCCCCCGCTCTCCAGTATTCTGGTTCTGGGGCGTGACACGAACCGTGCTCCGCAACGGATTCAGGGCATTACATATTAATACACTAACAAAAAGTTTCGTCCCCAAAATTTAAACACAAACTCACCTAGGTCAAACAACGAAGGAAACTTTTCATTCACATCCGCCTCAAGTTCCCACGTCGACTCTTCGACGGAATGGTTTCGCCAAAGCACTCGAACCAAAGAAACAACTCGGTTCCGCAAAATTTTATCCTTCCTATCCAAGATCTGCACGGGTTCCTCCACATAAGACAAGTCATCTCTTAGCCCTAACGGACCGAAGTCTACCACATGGCTTGGATCATGTACATACTTCCGTAGTTGGGAAACATGGAATATATCGTGCACTCCATCCGATACCGGTGGTAACGCGATCTGATAGGCGACATGGCCGACTCGCTTAAGAATTTCAAACGGGCCAACAAATCTCGGACTTAGCTTCCCCTTCGCACTGAATCGCATAACTCCGCGCATCGGTGACACCTTCAGAAATATGTGATCGCCCACCATAAATTCCAATGGTCGTCGATGAGTATCCGCATAACTCTTCTGCCGACTTTGTGCCACAAGTAACTTCTCCCGAATCATGCGGACCTTCTCGACGGCCTGTTCCACCATCTCTGGACCAAGTACCTGTCGTTCACCGACTTCATCCCAACAAATCAGAGACCGACACTTTCGCCCGTATAATGCTTCATATGGAGCCATTTGTATACTTGACTGGTAACTGTTGTTGTAGGAAAATTCTGCTAGCGGCAAGTGAGTGTCCCAACTAGTTTTCAGATCAATAGCACAAAGCCGTAGCATGTCTTCAAGTACCTGATTCACCCTCTCGGTCTGGCCATAGGTTTGAGGATGGTATGCAGAACTAAATTTCAATTGTGTTCCCATGGCAGCATGTAAACTGACCCAGAAATGCGATACAAATCGTCCATCCCGATCTGACACTATTGATGCCGGCACTCCATACAGTCGGACAATTTCATCCAAGTATAGCTGAGCCAACCGGTCGACGCTCCAAGTGGTTTTCATTGCGAGAAAATGTGCAGATTTGGTTAATCGATCAACGATGACCCAAATTGCATCATTCCCCCGCTGCGTCTTCGGCAAGCCAACTATAAAATCCATGGTTATATGATCCCACTTCCATTCTGGGATCGCGAGGTTCTGCATCTCCCCGCCGGGCCTCTGGTGTTCCACCACACGCTAAGCATCGTGAGACAAAGAGGGCCACATCTCGTTTCATGCCGTGCCACCAGAAGGTCGTGTACAAATCTTTATACATTTTTGTACTTCCCGAATGCAAGGAATACTTGGCATAATGGGCCTCCGTCAAGATTTCTTTTCGGAGTTCTTCATCCTTCGGGACACATAGCCTCCCCCTGCGTCGCAACGATCCATCCTCGTGCCTGGTGAAGTCGCTGGCTTCACCCTTTTCCAATATTCCATTAATATTAATCAAGGACTCATCCGTTCTCTGTGCTGTCTTTATCTTTTCCAACAAACTCGGCTCAAGTTGAAGATGAGCCAGTTGTGCATTTCGGCCACGAATCTGGAGCTCAATTCCCATGCTTTCTAATTCCTCCAATATTCGTTTGTCAACACTGAGCGATCCCACAAAGTTCCGACTTAACGCGTCCTCCACCACATTGCCTTTTCCTGGGGTGTACGCGATCGTCAAGTCGTAATCTTTTATAAGCTCCAACCAACGTCTTTGCCGCAAATTTAAATCTTTTTGAGTAAAGATGTACTTCAGGCTCTTATGATCGGTGAAGATCTCTCAAGCCACTCCATACAAGTAGTGCCTCCACAATTTCAATGCAAACACTATCGCTGCCAGTTCCAAATCATGCGTTGGATAATTTTTCTCGTGCGGCTTAAGCTGTCTCGAGGCATACAATATCACTTTTCCTCTCTGAGTCAACACACATCCCAAACCCAATTCGGACGCATCACTGTATATCTGGAATCCCTCGATGCCGTCTGGAAGTGTAAGGATTGGAGCTGATACGAGACGTTGCTTCAGATTTTGAAAGCAAGCCTCGCACTCATCAGTCCAATCGAATGCCACTCCCTTCTAGGTCAGCCGAGTTAAAGGCGCTGCCACTTTTGAAAAATCTTTGACAAACTTCCTGTAGTAGCCTGCCAAGCCGAGGAAACTTCGGATCTCGCTCGCCGATGTGGGTTGTTTCCAATCCACTATGGCTTCAATTTTCTTTGGGTCAACGGACACACCTTCCGTCGAGATAACGTGCCCTAGGAACGACACGCTACTCATCCAAAACTCACATTTGCTCAGCTTGGCATAGAGCTGATTGTTCCGTAGAGTCTGTAACACTGTCCTCAAATGTTCTGTATGGTCTTCTCTGTTCTTCGAGTAGATTAGGATATCGTCGATGAACACGACCGCAAATTTATCCAAAAAGGGTCGGAAGACTCTGTTCATCATATCCATGAAAGCGGCAGGGGCGTTGGTCAGTCCGAAGGGCATGACCAAGAATTCATAGTGTCCATATCTGGTTCGGAATGCGGACTTAGGAACGTCATCGGGTTTGATCTTTAACTGATGATAGCCTGAGCGAAGATCAATCTTTAAAAATACAGACGTCCCTTGCAACTGATCGAAGAGGTCGTTTATTCGAGACAATGGGTACTTGTTCCGAATTGTAACTTTGTTTAGCTCGCGGTAGTCGATGCACAGCCGCATCGATCCATCTTTCTTCTTCACAAATAGCACCGGAGCACTCCATGGTGAAACACTGGGTCTGATGTATCCCCTGTCTAATAATTCTTGTAGCTGCACTTTGAGTTCCTTTAATTCAGCAGGCGCCATCCTGTATGGTGCCCTTGAGATCGGACGAGCGTCTGGAAATGTATCGATAGTGAATTCAATCTCTCGGTCCGGAGGCATTCCGGGTATCTCGTTAGGAAACACATCAGAAAATTCTGCCACGACTGCATGTTAGCTGAGTCTGCACCATTCTTGCGTGTGTCTGGAACAAAAACAAGGTACCCTTCGCAGCCAGAATGTAACATTCGCCGGGACGTAGTAGCTGAAATCACCATCGAAGCCTTTGTCGACGAACTGGCCGAGTAAGAGAATTATGTTCCTCCAGGTAGGCGAAACACAACTCGCTTCTTCGCACAATCAATCGTCGCACAACATGCACTTAACCAATCCATTCCCAGAATGATGTCATAATCCTTCATATCTAGCTCGACTACATCTAATGGTAGCTTTCTCTTTCCGATACATATGTAACCATCCCTACATATCATGTTAGTAGGCATCTCCACTCCTGATGGAGTACTAACACTAAGATATACATCCAACATTGTCATTTTTATTTCATGTTCCTTAACATAGTCTTTAGATATAAAACTATGTGTAGCACCAGAATCAAATAAAGTACATGCAGGAATGCCATTAAATAACAATATACCTGTCACTACAGTATCTGATGCAAGTACTTCTTCCTCAGTCAATGCAAAGACTCGGCCCTGGGCACCGGGCCTCTGATTCTGTGGTGGTTGATGGGGTCGTGGTGCCTGTCCACGATTCTGTTGATGCTGTTGGTAATACTGCTGCCTTGGAGGGTTCTGGTGGCCCCTCCCTGGGCAGTCTCTGAATCCGTGGCCCATGCGACCACATTTGAAGCATCCACCCTCTAGCACCGGACATTCGTTAGCGAAGTGTCCTTTATTGCGGCACTTGTTGCAGAATGGTCCACCATGGTTGGGTCGTTGAAAGCCACCGTGATCTGACGCTTAGGCGCCTCATATCTACCCCCGTTGTTCGGTCTCTTGTTATGCAGATTCTGCACCGACGCTTGCACTGGCGCCGTCGCAGGATAGTGTGGGTCCAATTCTTTTGCGTGCTCGTAAGACTCCTAAAAAGTCTTATATTTCTGAACCACAACTTGAGCCTTCAGAGCAGGCCTCAAGCCCTGCTCAAACCGACGAGCCTTAGATGCATCGTCAGTAAACTTCGTGATTGCATACTGAGACAATCTAGAAAACTCTGCCTCATACTCCTTCACCGTCATGTTTCCTTGCTCGAGCTTCTGGAACTCCAATTCCATTGCTCGCTGCTCAGTCGAAGAGAAGTACTGTGCCAGAAATGCCTCGCGGAACATCTGCCAAGTAATTTTCGTTGTCCCATTCACTCCCGCAAGAATCTTTTTCTGACTTTACCACCAGTAGTGTGCGTTGGAAACCAGCAGTAGTTTCACACACGAGACCCTCTTGGATCCAACAATACCCAAAGCTTCCAGGTGATCCTCCACTTCAACTAGCCAATCCATAGCAATGGTGGCTTCTTCTGTCCCTTTGAATTCCTTGCTGCAGATTTTCTTAAACTTTATAATGTCGGCCACAGCAGTGGTTTTTTAGCTGCCGCGGGTTCCTCTGCCTCCACAAGTTCGCTCTCTCGTGAGACTGGAGTGCCTTGAGCCCTATTGTTCACCACTGATCGGACCAACTGTTGCAGGGTATCTAGCTGCTTCTGTTGGGCCTCGAATTGCTTTGCGTTCTGCCTCTGCTGGCTCTCCATCATAGCCAGCATCCTCTCCATAGGCTCGGTTGAGGCTACCACCCTTGAGCTACTCGTGTTGTTCGTTGTACCCGCCTTAGTCATCTCTGCAAAAACAGAGAAGCTTGTTAGTCTCATAAAATATTTATGGACTTATTGTATGAAACATCTCATTTCGGGACATTTAAAACCAAAGTTGTTCGAGAAGCAATAAAGCTTGTGTCATTTTCGAAATCTTAAAAACCAAGAAATTCCCAAGGACGTAAAGCCGTGCTCTGATACCAAACTGTTACGCCCTGATTCGGGGAATCGTTCGCCTCCGCTTTGATTCACGCCGAATCGTTCGTCCTCGCTAAGGAGTGATGCCGTACAAGTCTGGAATTGCACTTGTACAAGGCGTGCTCGCGTTCCTTTTATAAAAGAGATATTTTGAATAGAGATTCGCAGTGATTGATAAAGAAGTTTGGACAACACAGATATGATCTGAAATAAGTTCTTTATTGATATCTTTGAAATTACATTGCATAAAATATAAGGTCTCAAACAGCCGAGATGAAATGCCAAACTTGGCTACAACTTACAGAAATATTGAAATGAGATACAACTTGTTCCATACATCATATCCCTTTATTAATAATGTGGCAATAACCACCTTCAGTAAAATGCCTTCTTCTTCAAGTGGAAACTTCAAGATGTACGAAGCTTCTAAAGAGTCGGACAGTAAGCCTTCAGCGTCTATGATTATCCACTAGGTTCCCGGCACCTGTGGAGACGAGGGTCAGTACATTGCCACATATGTACTGGTGAGCGGCCGTAACCAATCTCACCATAAATCAACAGTAGTAAAATTACATGAATGTTAACTATTGATTTGTATTCTTTTTATCTTGCCTTAGGGTCCTTTAACAATTCATATATTTGATGAAAAATATAAGAAGCATACAGTGATGTTAGAAACATAAGCAATTTATGTTGTTCTAACATAAGCAATTCATATTGATCACCAATTTGGTGAATCTTACCCATGGTCGATAGCCATCCCTGTAAATATTTATGAATATCACTTACTCTGCCTGCATAAGACATTGTTAGCTATGCCAGCTATCTATATGAAGGTCACTGACTACACGCCATCTGGGACATCTTGGTCGGACGTCTCCCCTTCAGCGGTGGATAGCTAGCCCATCCGGAAGGTTCCCGAAAGACCGTGCTACTACTTCAGCACTGTGCTACTACTTCAGCACTTGTGTTCCTCCTAGGCCAAATCGGTTCCGTGGCCTCGGAGTACCGTTCGAGGAACTACCTTGTAGACAAGTTGTCCATGACCATGCATGCAATGCAACTTAACTAATAAGAGACACGACATGCATGATAATAGCATCTTCCACACATATTCGTAGTTCTCATTTCATCTTGCTATTTTCCCATCTTTCCATCTTGCCATCTTACCAACTTGCCTTGAGCCATAGGCTCGCATATTCGTTCATCCAACCAAGGGACTATTCATTTGTAACTTATTCTTTCGAACCGAAGTCCGATATACTTACCGCCCAATACTTGGGTCTTTGCATCACCTGTTAAACAATTCATATAGCATACGAGCATCATTCGATTTGCAACATAAGCCTAGCCATGTGATAATTTATCTTTCATTATCTATAATAGCATCTTTCACACATATTCGTAGTTCTCATTTCATCTTGCCATTTTTCCATCTTTCCATCTTGCCATCTTACCAACTTGCCTTGAGCCATAGGCTCGCATATTCGTTCATCCAACCAAGGGACTATTCATTTGTAACTCATTCTTTCGAATCGAAGTCCGATATACTTACCGCCCAATACTTGGGTCTTTGCATCACCTGTTAAACAATTCATATAGCATACGAGCATCATTCGATTTGCAACATAAGCCTAGCCATGTGATAATTTATCTTTCATTATCTTTTCTGTATTATTACTAGGCATCTTTTATTAAGCACCGAACGCAATAACAAGTCTACCATTGTTATGCGCGAAGATCAAGGATCGTTGAAGGATCAAAGCCACTCACTTGTTGGTGAATTGTCGAGAGAAAGAGGTCTTCCACGCAACGTCAAGCTCGGTTCACTGCGTTAGCACCTGCATTGGCACCAACGTTTGGTCAGCATACTTCTTCTCTTTCTCTCAGTGATTCGATATGAAATGCGTAGACAGTGAAAGTAAATCCATGAAAATATTCATCGAAAACAATCACGAAAACGCACACAAAAGCTAACAGCAAAAGCGACATCGAAAACCAGCAGGACAACGGTCTCGGGGCAAGCGACTCTTATATAGAACTCTTCTCCCAAGACGCGCGCCACTGCATCTTGGGCATCATTTCAAAAGAGTCAAATCCATAACGAGGAAAGGATCTTAATTCATTATCCCGCGATCCTGGTAAAGTTTTCCCAAGTAAAGTTCCCCAATTCCCATCCGACTCGGCCATTCGGCCGCTAGCCCGCACCGTGCTCCGCAACGGATTCAGGGCATTACAATTGGAGCAGGTGAATAAAGGGGTGGACTTTACTTCTTGGGGGAGGTTCCAGCTTCTTTGGCTTTCGTGATCCTGGCATGCAGAGAGAGTGATTCCGGGGTTTGGCATAGTAGACTGGGGCATCCTTCAGATAAAGTAATGCAGACTTTACCTTTTTTCTCTGGTAGTGTATTTTCTCATAAGGCTTGTGATATTTGTCATCAAGCTAAACAGACTCGTGATGCTTTTCCTGATAGTAGTAGTCGTGCTTTGAGATGCTTTGAACTTATACACTGTGATCTGTGGGGACTATATCGTGTTCCGTCATCTAATGGGGCACGATATTTTTTGACTTTGGTGGATGATTTTTCTAGAGCTGTTTGGGTTATTTTATTAAAGGATAAGTGTGATGTTTATTCTACGTTTCTTAACTTCATTGCTATGGTGAAGCGTCAGTTTGGGGCTGATATACGTCATGTGCGGAGTGACAATGGTACTAAATTTAATTGTTTACGAGATTATTTTTCATCTCAAGGTATATTGTTCCAAACATCCTGTGTTGGGACACCTCAACAAAATGGAAGGGTGGAAAGAAAACATCGACATATTTTAAATGTAGCCAGGGCATTGAGATTTCAGGGTTCTCTTCTGTGGATTTTTGGGGGGAATGTGTTCTGGGTGCATGCTATTTGATAAATCGAACCCCTTCTAGTATCTTGCATTTTAAGTCTCCTTATGAAGTTTTATATGGTTCAGCTCCTTCGTATGATCATCTACGTATTTTTGGTTGTCTGTGCTATGCGTATGATTTGAAATCCCGACATGATAAATTTGCTAGCAGGAGTAAAAAATATATCTTTGTTGGGTATCCACTTGATAAAAAGGGATGGAAACTGTATGATTTGGAGACTGGTGAATTTTTTGTGTCCCGTGATGTTACTTTTTATGAAAAAGAATTTACTGATATGGCTCTACTAGCGAGATGTCTTCTGCGATACGTCATACATCTGTTGCGGTACCGGAAGACGATATAGAGGCCTTTGGGATGGTGCCGGCTACGGTTGCTGAGGCCGGAGAGGTTGCTGGTGGCTCGGCACCGAGTGACGAGGATGCACAGATAGATGCAGAAGTATTGACAGGAGAGTCCGCTAGGGGTGATGCGGATACTACTGCTGCTACAGGGGATACAGTGTTGCCAGAGGTACCAGACGAGGTAGTATTGGGAAGTGGAATGAGAAAGAAATCACAGCCAGTGCGATTACAGGATTTTGTGACGAATGCTGTTCGAAGTAAAAGTTCCCCCCTTCACCACAGTTCATCTGTTCCCGTCACTTCCTCATGTACTCCGTATCCTCTAACACAATTTCTAAGTTATGACATATTTACTGCTGGACACAGAGATTTTTTTTACAGCTATCACTGCAGGTGTTGAGCCTACTTCATATCGCCAGGCCTCGCGAGATTCAGGCTGGCGCGCGGCTATGCAAACTGAAATACAGGCTCTGGAAGATAATGGAACATGGAGTCTTGTCGATTTGCCTCCTGGGAAGAAAGCATTTAAAAGTAGATGTGTGTACAAAATAAAGTACAAATCCGACGACAGTGTTGAGCGTTTAAAGGCACGGCTGGTTGTGTTCGGTAATCATCAGGTTGAGGGGATCGACTATTCAGAGACATTTGTCCCGGTAGCTAAGATGCCTACAGTTCGGACGTTCTTGGCTGTTGCAGCTGTGAGAGGCTGGACTTTGCACCAGATGGATGTGCGCAATGCTTTTCTTCATGGAGATCTGACAGAAGAAGTGTATATGAAGTTGTCGCCAGGTTTTTCGTATAGTAAACCCAACAAAGTGTGTCACCTGCGTAAGTCTCTATATGGATTGAAACAGGCACCACGTTATTGGTTTGCTAAGCTTGCTGCTTCTCTGATATCCTATGGATTTATTCAATCTCATTTCGATTATTCCCTTTTCTATCTTTTTAAAGGAAAGATAGAGTTGCATGTGTTTGATCAATGTTGATGATATGATTGTGTCTGGTAATGACACAGGAGCTTTAGATGCTTTCAAAAAGTACCTTAGTTCTTGCTTTCACATGAAGGACCTTGGTGTGTTGAAGTACTTTCTTGGCATAGAGGTGGCTCGGAGTGCAGAAGAAATTTTCTTGTGTCAAAGGAAGTATGCTTTGGACATCATTTCAGAATGCGGCTTGATGGGGTCTCGACCTGCTGGCTTTCCCATGGAGCCCAATCACAAGCTGGCAGAATCGACTAGTCCAAAGATGGCGGATGCAGAGTCTTATCGAAGGCTGGTTGGGAGGTTGATTTATCTATCGTTTACTCGCCCTGACTTAGCCTATACTGTGCATATCTTGTCTCAATTCTTACAGGAGCCTCAACAAGATCATTGACATGCTGCTTTGAGAGTTGTCAGATATCTCAAACATGCACCGGGACAGGGTATTATTTTGAAAGCTGATTGTGATCTCCGTCTTTCTGGTTGGTGTGATTCTGACTGGGCCAGTTGTCCCTTGACTCACCGCTCTGTTACCGGCTGGTTGGTGTTTCTGGGGGGTCTCCTATTTCTTGGAAGACCAAGAAGCAATCAACTGTTTTTCGATCTTCCGCTGAAGCTGAATACCGATCTCTTACTGCGCTTGTTTGTGAGTGAAATGGTTGAAGGAGTTATTGGTGTGTTTGGGTGTTCGTCAGGAGTCTGCTATGTCGGTGTATTATGACAGTCAGTCAGCCCTGCGCCTGGCTCAGAACCCGGTATTTCATGAGCGCAGTAAGCATATTGAGGTGGATTTACATTTTGTTCGCGATGCTATTCGAGATGGCACCATAATAGCCTCGTATGTTCCTACTTCTCAACTGGCTGACATCCACTACAAGAAAAAACACCTTTTACAACGTTTTATCTACAACACATTCTGGAAACGTTGTAAAAAGATGGGTTCTTCTACAACCTTTATTGTAAAAACATTGTAACATATATGTGCAAACAATGTTTTATATTCAAACGTTAAGGTTTCTACAATGGTCATTCAAAAAAGTTGTGTATTACTGTTTTCAACAACGTTTTATTAACATTATAAAACTTATTACTTTTGACAATGTTTATTTAATGTTGTCAAAGTTATTACTTTTGACAATGTTTTTAAAATATTGTAAAAAATGTCATGCTCAACAACGTTTGTCAAATGTTGTAAACTTTCTATATTTCACAATATTTGTTCGATATTGTAAAATTAATTTTATTTTACCACTTTATATAAACGTTGTGTATGTATTATCTTTTTACAATGCTTAAAAAATATTGTAAAAGGATATACTCAACAACTTTTATATAATATTGTAAAAGATGTGTACTCACAATATTTATAAATTGTTGCAAATTTATTATTATTTTGCCAATATAAATAAACGTTGTGAATGTATTTGTCTTTACTATTTTAAATTGCATATCCGTATCCATATGTTTGACAAAAAAAAGAGGCATCGCATCATGTTACACGTTTCTTAAGTGTATGTGTGTGGTGGTCGGGGGGGGGGGGGGCATAATTTTTTCATTCCCCACAAAACAAAAGTCGTCTTCAATTCTTTAAATTAGTTATTACAAGCTGTGACTAGTCGACAAATTATTAATTTTGATTATTGTATATGGTGTATTTTTTGATTTTTTTTAACTTAGCTTGAGTTGATAAAGAACTTAAAGGAACAAAATAACTCAGTTTGTTGCTAACAACAACATGTACATATCGTGTGACACCAATCAAACAGTTGCACACTGGGAAAGCATGCAAGCACTAAATATTAGCTGCATTCATTTACTGCAACAACCAAACAATAGTAAGGCAGAACACAACAATAACATCAATTGCATATAACCCAATTACGGCCCAAAAAGTCATTGCAACACTACAACAAATAGGGCATATAATAGCATTTTTTCTATAGCGTTCAAGTGTCCCCGCTATAGAATGTTATCAACAATAGCGTTCTTTCTGTAGTGCTATAAAAATATCTATCTATAGAGTTTTCTGAATGCTGTAGAATCTATAACATTCATCTATTGCTATGTTTGTATGTCAAAGCAGATCTCATGTTCGAATCCTAAGAGAAGCAACATAGGTTTTTATTTTACATGATAGAAAAACAGACTATAGCATATTTGGCGTGAAAGTATACAAATTTCACTACAAGAAAAATATCTTTTTATAACACTTACAAAAATGTTATTATAATGATTTTATATATAAACGTTATCAAATTTCAAAAACCCCTTTAATACGATGGTTTGACATAGTTTTTGGCTTATTACGATACTTTCTACATATACTAGTAAATGCACGTGCTTTGCACGTTTGATAACGTATAATAAGAATAATATCCAATTATAGACAAATATTCTTTCTATCTTATGTGGTTAAGGTGAGAGGTTTTCTTCTTGTTTGGTTGAGTTTGATTTCCTATTATGCATATATATATAACAAATAAAAAATAACAATTTTTTACATAATTTCTTTTTAAAAAATGGTTGATGATATACACGACTTAGACGGTTCAATCTTTAACCATTTTGATTTTGAAGCCTCTTTGTTTTTTTTTTTTTTTGAAATCACACTCACACACACAATTGGGGGGCTCGAACCTTGCCGGCCCCTCCGGGTGTCCGCTCTAATACCACTAGGCTAGAGAGCTCGGACATTTTGAAGCCTCTTTGTAGAGATGTGTTATATATAGTTCTAATTAAACGTGTCATCAAATATTCCAAAAATCTCAAATCATCCCGCTTTCTTCTTTTACTTCCCCGCTCTTTTTTTTTTCATTTCCTCCAGCACGAACAAAAGACTCCTCGCGCTCTCTCCAGGTCTCGTTTTTCCGTGCCCCTCTCCCCTTCTTCTCATTCTCCTACTGCTCCTCCTCCTCCTCCTCATCTACTTTGATTGCTACGGATGATAATGGTCGTATAGTTTGTTATAACTAGGGTTAGGGTTTGTTAGGATCTTAGGATTTAGGGTTTTCCTACTCCTCCTCCTCATATAAATATTGGGGCCCCCAGTATGGCTCATTTTGGCTGGCAAGCATTGCCGTGCCGTCAATGTCGGAGGCTCCATCTGTCGTCACTTTTGCCGTCTGGAATGGATCCAGCTTGAATCACGTCCAGATATATCGTATGGAGAAGATCCCTCCGCCGTCGCCATCGACACACTCCCTCCCCATCCTTCACCGTAGCCCGACCCACCTCCATCTTCCTCTGCTTTCGATGCTCTGCTCTCTCTTCAACTTCTTCAATTTCAGGTATTACAGTGATCGATAATAGAATGACTTGAGCTTTTGAGGTGTCTGCTCACTGTTTGCTGTAATGTACAGTTGAGGATGCGAACGCGGCCAGGTTAGCCGATGCAGTAGCACGGGGTGGCAACCTGGTACCGCTCCGCCGCTACATAATCTCCAACTAGCTGACTCCTAGCCTGGCGTACCAGTGCCTCGTTAAGAAGGATGACCGGAAGGTCCCCAGCTTCCTGTTAGAGTCAGTGGAGCAGGGATCTCAAGGGACCAATCACGCTCGACCAATAAATTCGGTACCATAAAAAAGGATGATGGAACTGGATAGTCTAAGGCTTTGGGATTTGTTGAGAATCAAGAGATTGAGGTATTCTAAGCTTAGGCTCAGTATTAACTTGGTTTATAAAATCAAGAACTTTTCTGTTCTGGAAAATATATTCTCTCATTTATTAGTGGATTGTGATCCTTCTTTAAGTGTTCACATATATATCATCTGATTTCTTCCATTGTTAACAGCTAGGAGAAATGAGTTTGGAAGAAATTGAAGGATGATTGGGTGCTCTTATAACTGATGGTGCCATCTCTCAGTTCAAGAGCAATGTTTGGAAATAATGGCTGGAAGGTGGTATTTTTCAAGAATATTCAGCTTTCGATTCCACCTAATCATTTAAGTTTAATTGCCTCCATAACAGCCTGATTTAAATTTTATGTGTTTTGCTTGTATGTTTGTGCGCTTGTGTAGATAGGTTATATGCACATGTATCTAGGTAGGTATGTACAAAAAGACATACATGGTCATGCAAACGTAGCTCCTTATTTATTTTTGGCAGGGAACAAAAGAAATGCAAGACTACATTCACACCACACTTCCGGCAGCTAGATGTTAAAGCAAGCTAAACAGTTGGTGTTCATAGCTTGATATAGTATAGTTTTGCTGATCTGAATGTCTGTAGTAATCATTTTTTAATCATTTAGATAAATTTTTAACTCGAAAAGAAATTTTCTAGAGTCACGACTCTGCTTGGCTTTCATGCTGGAATATTAAGCAATTTCTCCTAAAATGATTGGTGTTTAGTTCAGTTGTACTGCTAGTTGTAGATTTTAGTTAACTTTTAACAATGTTGATGTTGTTCATTTTGATTAGCACCACTATTTCTGCTATTTTATGTTTCATTTTAGCTGATTCAAGTTCAAGTTCTGAATGTCTCAAACTTGTACGGTAGTGTTCAAGATTAAGCATGGCTCACAAACAGCTTAATGTGGCTCGAGCTTAAACTAAATTTTTCATGCCCTCATGGCATGCCAGTGCGAAGAATGGGTGCTGCAGTCGGACAAGATTGCGCATTGTTAGAGGAGGTATGTGGGTGGATAAATAAAAAAGCTATTGTACCTGTCTGGGCAAAGATGACACCCAATGTATATAACTGATATCACACAGGTCAGTACTTTTGTATATGTGCTTTGGTCCTTTCTGACATGCAAATATATGATTATTCTGCACATCAAAGTCAAGACATAGTTATCCTAAGTTATAAACGCCTACTATTTGAGATGCTGTAATGCTATAATTATTATTTTGAAATTACTCTGTTAACCTTTTGGGAGCGTCCCTCTTACAGCCTTTCTTGAATTTTGGCTTGTCTTATATATAGACCATTTAAACAGAGGAACAAACCTTTAACACATTAGAAATAGTGATGCAACTAGCTAAAGACTGAAATCTTGTGAGTATGCCGAAATATAATGCTTTTCTGATAAAACATGTTGTTGCCTTTAAGACGGTACAATGGCATTCAAGACAGTAACCTCTAATAGAAGAATGAGGTTGCATTTTTTGAAGTGTCTAGAAGATGTCATCTTCTCCTATGACCTGTTGTCTTAGGATAAAAAGTAGAGATGAACTTAATGCTTAGTTCTTTGACAGTAAACTACAAAGGTCTTATTTTATTGTGTCTATACATTTAAGTAGTAATTTTATGATGTAATTATCATGGTTTTATAATATTCGTTAGCTTTTCTTCCCATTTAGAGGTGCTTCTTCTTTTTGGCAGTCATAATTGTGGTCTTAGTTTCATAAAGGTGCAATCTTTATGAGTTTTAACCTCTAGATTCATCACGAGTCATTTCTGTTTACTAGTGATTTTTTTGAGTTACAGAAAAAAAAACAGTTTTGTCTTTTATTGTTTCTATCCATTAGTAGTAACTTCATGATGTAGTTATCATGGTTTTATCCATATTTGTTAGTTTTTCTTCCCAGTGGGCAGTCATAGTTGGTGTGAGTTTAACAAAGTTGCAATCTTTTTGGCCTTTTACATCATAGATTTATCATGGGTCTTCTTTGGAATCTTTGGATCTTTTTTTTTTTGTGCTGATTTGTTTGATTTCTAAAAAAAAGTGACATTTTTTAGTGTTTATATTCATTGCTACTAATTTTATGGCTTGGTGGTGGTATTGGCTGTCTTCATATTGTACTAAAATTTGTCATGTAGCTTACTTTATTTTATTTTTAGTTTATGATTGTTCTTTTAGAGAAAGTATGATGTGTTTTACTGGATTTTCTATTTGCTTAGTAGTATTTATTTGTTTGAGTTGAAATGTCAGATTATTTTTAATATTATCTATTAATTGGTACTAATTTTATGATTTAGAAGTTTCTCCTCTAGATTGTGTACTAATTTAAACCTCTTCACCCCCTCTCTTTTTCTGGGTTCCTGATGTTTATTTTGTTAATTTTTCCTATTTGGAAGTTAGTGAATTTTAATAGCTGATCCTAATTATCAGATGGGTTTGCAGTAAATAAACTAATGAATGAATTGTTTTCTCATTTCCTAAATTTTTGGTAAGGTTGGAGTTTGATAAGCTTCCTTTTTCAATCCTTTTGTGTTATTGATTTCTTCTCATACTAATTTGAACCTCTCTAGTATTTCTATTTGGTATCTTTTAGTAATTTGTGTGAATTATCGGCATCGAGAGGGCCTATTCATCTTGTCTGATTATAGGGCATGGGTTTCTTTCCTCCGTTGGTTGGGGGATATTTGATGGCTTTAGTACTGAATTCGCTAGTTCAAAGGATCCTTGATCCTCAGAGGATCATTGGATTGATCTAGTACTCAGAAATGGTATACTTTTTTTCCTATGTTGACAAGAACACGAATGCGACACAACTCAATACTAACACGACAATAACGACATGGCACCGACTTTGAGCTGTCCTTGTGTATTTTGAAGAGTCCCTGCCTTGTGCAACACATGCCTATAACACAACGCCCACAACCAACTTTTGGCGCGTGACGATTGTCGCTTTCTAGAATTTTCGTTACCAAAAGTTTGAACTCAGCAAAAAATTAAAAATGTTTAGTCTAGCAAACCGAGGATGTCATGTAATGTAATTTTTTTGATTGAAATCTTATGATGAACTAGAAGCCGTAGTGATATTTTATAGCATAAGTTTCACTTTGAAACCAAGCTTTCGTATGAAACCAGATAAACCTGCTCATATTCACAACCAATCTTGAAGGCAGAATGATATTTTTTGAATATTGTACTAGTTTTCTTGTTTTCTCCAAGCTCTTCTTTTCTCTTGGATTCGTAAATGTTAAGGTAGAAAGTTTACTTTTATGTGTAAAGCTTGAATAAGCTAACCATGGATGAAATATTGTAGAGTGGCAAGAGAGAGTTTAGGTTCCTTTGTCCAAGTATTGACTTCTAGTAAATGTCTTCTTCCTTCTTCCAGTAATTTGGCTTGCAAAAGTATGTTTAGGTTTGACAACTAGTTTCATTTATCCAATTATTATCACATGGGAAGATGATGATTTATGATAAAAATAAATGCAGTTGCAAATTCTGTCTTTTTTTTACATTTGTCTCTCTTCTGTTTTCTGGCCTAACTTTGAAAGTCCATGTGCATCTTTTTCTTGTAATTAATATATAAGGCATTAGATTCAAGCATGTTATGTGAGGAATTGTAAAATGAAATTCAAATTAAGAAAAGATAGAAGCTATCAGAGTATCAATCTTTTTAGTTTATTTGTCGACTCTCATTAATCTGCCAGGACATGATATTGCAAAACAATGTTGAAGAAATTTTGAAACTTCAACTTCATTTTGATGTTATGTTTTAACATTTTCCCTCAATACGTCCAAATACCTTGTTTTCATGATTCTTGCGCTGTTCAAAGTCATACTTGGCCTTGAAAGTAGACTTTATAGGGTGTGTTTTCATGATTCTTGCGTTGTTCAAAGTCATACTTGGCCTTGAAAGTAGACTTTATAGGGTGTATTTTCATGATTCTTGCGCTGTTCAAAGTCATACTTGCCTAGGTTGCAATGATTACACACCTCAAATATCACTAGCTCTATCTGGTTCAGAAATATTCACTCTCTTTTCTGTTGGTTTTGGTCCTCGAATCTAATTGTAGGCCTTTGGAGAAATGAAAGTGTTGCAGAAGGAACCTCGACATTCATAATATGTTTGAAATATGAATTTTGCTTTCTCTTCATTCACACAAATTCCTGCATTTTATAACATGATATATTCTATTAACTCTTGTCTATTTTGTCGAACTGAAAAAACACCTATATACTTCATTGAAACATCCTTCTTTTGAAAATATCTTCATCTGTTCTTTTGTAGAGCCAATAACCGATGACAACAACAACAAACCCTTTAAAACCAAAATAACCTTTGGTAACTTCATATAAGTATATTCTATAGTGTGTCTTTAAGTCTTTGTCAAATACAGACATGATATCATTTTTTGAGTACTGTCTATGCTTCCTAGACTCCTTTGGACTGCGTTAGTGGAAAAATCTGTGGCAATATTACACCCCAATGTACCCTATTCTATAATATTCACTTTTTATCATACTTTTTGTGCTAAGCTGTTTTTATGTATTTGTGAATTTGTTTGGCATTGATCACCTTTTAATTTTGGAATGAGTAGGATCACACACACACACACACACACACACACACACACACATATATATATATATATATATATATACACCATGGTTGTCCAAGGACATTGTTGATATTCTCATATATTGACACATAAATGTATTTCTAAATTGATGATATTAGTGTGCTTTCTGATGTAGAACACAACTGAAGATATAACAGCGTCCATTTGAAAGTTAAGAGGGAAGTCTGCAAGAAACCTGTAAATAATGGGACAAAGCTTTGCATGAATTGGCCTAGCCCAAGCAACATATGTTAGATAAGGTTAGTTTTTCTTTTCTTTGAGTCATGCTTTCTTTATATTGATAGTACTAGACTTAGAGAAGTAAATTTTTCTTTACCACTATTGTGGCTATAATCACAAACTCCTATAAAAAGATATTTTTGTTGTAGTTTAAGCTATCATGATTCATGAGCTTTCCTCTCACCCATATCCTCATATGAAGCTGACGTACCCTTGAACTTAACCGTTTTTGTCCATTCATGTTTATGTTCATTTATTTTGATTCTTAATTTAGATACACATATTTGGGCATGTTTCTTGATCTCGTAACATGAGCCATTTATGGGGGGTATGCTAATACAAAGCGATTCTCTATATTCGTACAATGTTTTATATGTATGCATGCTTTTATATGATTCTTGTATTTTTCAAAGATTGATGCCCCCAGTTCTTCTTTTTCAGGCTTCACTCTTAACTATAGGTCCAAGCTTCAATTGAGGAAAAATGCACCACATACAATATCCTCATTTCTGCAACGGTAGCAACAACAACAGCGGTAGCAACAACAGTAACAACAATGAGAGCGGGAATTAGAAGAATGCATGTGTTTGTGTTTGTGTTTGTGTTTGTGTTTGTATTTGTATTTGTACATTTTTATTTATAATTTTTTTTTAACAAAAATGGAAACATCAACAACGTTTCAAAATTGTTGTGAGATAACATTTTAACAACTGGTCTAAACATTGTAAATTTTATTTACAATACTTCTAAATCATTGTTGATATTATAATTACAACATACAAATATTATTTACAACGTCTGTCAAACATGATTGAATAAATATACAACATTTTTTAAAAGTTGTATAATTTTTTTTATAACATTTGTACACTGTTGTATAAAATTTATGTACAATGTTTATTGAACGTGGTTGTCATTGTTTTTACTACATTTGTAGAACGTTGTTGAAATTATATTTACAACACTTGTAATATGTTTTAAAAAATATTTTTTACAATACTTGAAAAATATTGTAGAAAGGTTTTTGTCATATTTTATAAATTTCAACAATGTTTACAAATTGTTGTGAGAAGAACTTTTACAACATTTTTACAATGTTTAAACGAACATTGTGGAAGATACCCCCTCTTTTACAACCCTGGATATAACAAGCTTCTGTTAAACGTTGTAAAAGACCTTTTACAACGTTTTTTCAACGTTGTAAAATAGGTTTTTTCTTGTAGTGATCTTCACCAAGCCCCTTGGAAATCATGTGTTTGATTCTTTACTTTCCAAGTTAGACATTTGTGACTTGCATGCTCTAACTTGAGGGGGGGTGTTAGATTATATTTGTAACTATGTAAATATGGCCCATAAGCCCAATCATGTAGACCCTATATATATTGTACTCAGCCCCATCAATAAGAACAAGGCATTATTATTTCCTACAAGAATCTTGTATGCTCACGTATCAGTTGTACACGCGCACATGTCAAAGAGCATTTTCGATCGAGAAACCATGACCAGCAAGTTTCACTCTCACGCAACTCATGCAACTGAACAATTGTCCTCATAATCTAGTTTATAAATGATAAACAACTCCCGTGACAGAAGCATTCAAGACTGCACCTGAAAAAGTTTAAAGAGAGAAATCTTATAGGAAAGAACTCTGATTTAAGAAGAATAAGTCTATTGCGTTCGCTGAAGTGTTTAAGAGTATCATACAGAGATGAAAGGTGCCTATGAACAATCGGGTCTTCCTCCAACTTGGCCTTGTAATGTATTAGAGCAATCTCAGAGAACCTTGGATGTCTTTTGGAGTGTGCATCTGCAACAGCTTTCACAGCATCCAGATCTGGACCAACATGGAGCAAGCCAGCCTTGTAAGAGATAATTCCATAGTTTAAAGTATCGGCCGATACCGATCCGATACGGCCGATACCGATACGGTTTGGCATGTCCCGATCCGATACCGACCGACACCCGATATTGACCGATACCGACATTGGGGGTCTCTTTTCCGATCAATTTAGCAAAAAAAAATTAAAGGAAAAAAAAGACATCAATAAAGGTTTGACGCAGTTGTAAAAGCATATAAAAGAAAAAAATTAATATATTGCATGTAAACCAATCGGTACGGGTGACTACTATTTCATTTAATTTCAAAATTACTAAGAAATAACACTGGCAATGCTTAAAATTATGTCTAAATGTATAAAATATATTAAAAATGTTAATAATTTATTAATAATTATTTGTTTTTCAATACCAAAAATCCGATACTCCGAAACGCCGATACTACCGATATCGTCGATACCGATACTCATAGGAATGGTTCCATACCGATACTGCCAGCCTTGGATAATTCCTGCAACACCAGCAGCCTGGTTAACCATAATCTTGCAGAAGAGCATGTATTTGAGGCTAAAGACTGCCCGAGGATCCGCAAGTGCATTGAAGGCTTCGAATGCTTCAAAGAAGTAGTTGTATGCTGTCGTGTAGTCTCTCTCTTCGGCATGAAGGATACCACTCTGTAAATCTATGGTGCCCTGCTGCGTTGGGGTTACGTAGATGGCATTGGCAGCTGTTCTTGCTGCAGTTAGTGCAGCTTTTGCCTTGGGCAAATTTCTCAAAGAGAAGTTGAGCTTTTACTCTCTAAAAGGTCTGTCCACCAAAAGCAGTTTGTCCTCAATCTTCTCACTTCTTTTGTCAAGCTGGGGAGAAGAGTTGCGCTTCAGAATACTCTTTGTTCTCATAAGAGAAGGAAATCGAGCCTCCACTATGTCAGATGTCTCTGGTATCTTGGCAACTGCATCCATAATACCCCTCACAAATTTTGCAGTTTTTGCCGGTTGGAGTGGATGGGATTCACAACCTATGTGGAGAATACTTCGGAGTACGACCAGCATCATCCGTGTGTCGGAGAAGCTCGGGGAGTACATCAATCCTATTTTGGAACATATATGATAAGAAAATATATGATTGGATTTTCATATTTACTTTGATCATATATTTATGATTGGATCCTTCTTATAGTAGCTTTCCATATAATTGGGCTTCCAACTATGACAAGCCAATTATGATTGGATTTCCATTAAATATATGATTGATGCATATTGAAAGTTTCCATATATATTGACCTTCCATGTATGGATTACCAAGGGCTTATAAAAGGTGAAGCATGCTAGTTGAAAATCATCTAAAAAAAACAAGAGTGTTTTACACTCTTTGAGAGTGAGAGAGGATTGAGGATTATTGTGAAGGAGAGATCAGTTCGAATAATTTTTCGACATCTCTTGTTCTTCGGAATCCGCAATTTTTCTTCTTTGAAGTGAGTTGTGGTGATCCGTGTTGGATCGGGAGGAGCTTGTAGAGGGTGTATTCTCTTTATTCCATTAGTGGAGGTTATTCAGGGTTGGACTCCGATCGTCCCGTGATTTTTTTCCACAAGAATTTTCCACATCAAAAATCTTTGTGTCTGCGATTGTGTTCGCATTTTTGGTTTGTGTGCTTTTGCTCGGTTCTCTCGCAGGACTTTCTGGTTTGGGGAAACGGTTTCCGCGCTTCGTTCCCAACAGAGTGGTATCAGAGCTTTGGGTTCAAAGAAGTGTTAGGAGTTGACAGTCAAACCAAGAAGTAGAGATGGACAAGAAGCCGGTGCACATGGTGAACCTGAACGGTACCAACTACCATTATTGGCGGAGCAAGATGAAGGATTTGTTGTTCGTCAAGAAGCTGCACCTTCCAGTATTTGCGTCCGAGAAGTCCAGTGACAAATCTGATGAGGACTGGAACTTCGAACATATACAGGTGTGTGGGTACATGCGGCAGTTCGTTGACGAGAACGTGTACAACCATGTTGCCAATATTGAGCATGCGAAGACGTTGTGGGAGAAGTTGGAATCTTTGTACACGAAAAAAACCGGGATAAACAAACTGTTCCTGGTCCGGATGACTGCGGTACAAAGATGTGCATCCATTACGGATCACTTGAGTGAGTTTCAGGACGTGGTGAACCAGCTATCCTCGATGGGAGTCAAGTTCGACGACGAGGTTCAAGGACTTTAGTTGCTATGTACATTGACGGACTCGTTGGAGACCGTATGAGTATCTATGATCGCTTCTGTTCTGGAAGGCGTAGTCAGTCTCGAGTTTGTCAACAGCGGAATGTTGAATGAAGAGATACTGAGACGTTCTCAAGGCACTTCATCCACATCCTACTACTCAGAGGCCTATAGTTTCAGAGAGCCGCGGAAGGGACAAAAGCAGGGGTGCAGGTGGTGGCAGAGATAAGAGCAGAGGCAAGTCCAATGGTCGGTACGAGAACTCGAAGTGTTACCATTGTGGAAGAAGGGCCACATCAAGCGAAACTGTTTTGCTTGGAAGAGAGAGAAGAAGGACGACAAGGGAAAGCAAAGTAAGAATACTACAGCGACGGCGTCAGCACATGGAGGCGATGTGATCATCGTAGGTGATGAGGTTGTCATGAACCTCTCCTACGATGACAATTCTTGGCTGGTGGACTCAGGTGCGTCAGCGCACGTATCTCACAACAGGGCATTATTTGTCACTTACATAATAGGTGACTGTGGAGTGTTAAAGATAGACAATGGAGATGTGTCGAAGGCGGTTGCCATTGGAGATGTGCATTTGAGGACGAAGACGGATGCAGTTCTTGTTCTCAAAGATGTCCTCATGTCCCTGATATCCGTTTCAACCTGGTGTCAGTTGGAAGGTTGGATGACGAGGATTTCTTCAATCTCTTCGGAAACGGTCAGTGGAAGCTTTCCAGAGGTTCGATGGTGATTGCCAAAGAAAGCAAAAAATTCGGACTCTACTATATAGAGGGGAGCGCACATGGGGCACAGGAGGTGAACGCGGTTAGTGATGCGTCTACCGATTTGTGGCACAGGCGGCTCGGCCATATCAGCAAGAAGGGAATGAGCTACTTGGTGAACAGAAAGATGATTCCAGGGCTAAAGTCTACAAAATTGGAGAAGTGCACGCACTGTTTAGCGGGAAAGCAAAATAGGGTGCATTTTCAAAGTCATCCAATTTCGAGGAAGGCGGCGTTGCTCGAGTTGATTCACTCGGATGTCTGCAATCCTATGAAGGTAAAATCTATTGGTGGTGCTTCTTATTTTATGACGTTTATTGATGATTGTTCCAGGAAGGTTTGGATCTATGCCTTAAAGACCAAGGATCAGGTGTTGCCCACCTTCAAAGAGTTTCAGGTATCTGTTGAAAGGGAGACGGGAAAGAAGCTGTTATGTGTTCGGTCAGACAATGGTGGCGAGTACATCGGTCCCTTTGACGCTTATTGCAGAGAACAAGGGATGCGACACCAGAAGCCTCCGCCCAAGACACCTCAGCTTAATGGTGTAGCAAAGCGAATGAACAGGACGCTGATGGAGAGGGTACGATGTTTGCTGTCAGAAGTAAACTTGCCGAACAGTTATTTGGGTGAGGCACGTTACACAGCTGCTTATGTTATTAGTTTATCTCCTAGTGCTCCTTTGCAGGGTGATGTGCCTGATAAAGTATGGTACGACAAAGAGCCGTCATAGAACCACCTGCGAGTGTTTGGTTGTAAGGCTTTCGTGCATGTACCGAAGGACGAAAGATCCAAGCGTAAGCTGAAGACGAGGCGATGCGTCTTTGTCGGCTACGGTCGGGATGAGTTTGGCTATAGACTCTACAACCCCGTGGGAAGAAAGCTCTATAGAAGCAGGGACGTGGTATTCGTCGAGGATTAGACCATGACCAACACCCAGGATTCCGAGATGCCTTCTGAGGCTGAAGAATTGCCTGAGTTAGAGTCATTTCGTTTCAAGCACTTTCCAGAGGACATCGCAGAGGATCCAGTATATGGAGTTGCTCCCAACATTGATCATCACCCTGCTGATGGTGGTCAAGGCAACCCTCAGAAGGATGAGCATGCCGGAGGGATAGTTCCTGAAGGGGAGGAGGCTGTTGATATACAGCCAGCACCAGTGATTCCACTGAGGAGGAGCGACAGAGAGGGTCGACCATCTACGAGATACTCACCAAATGAGTATATGCTATTGACTGACGGAAGAGAGCCCGAAAGTTTCGCAGAGGCTATGGACGACGAACATAGGCAGGAGTGGATGGAGGCTATGCAGGAGGAGATGAGTTACTTACATGCTAACTCCACTTACGATCTGGCGCGGTTGCCAAAGGACAAGAAGGTTTTGAGAAAGCGATGGGTGTTCAGAGTGAAGCAGACAGATGATGCAACTCGCCCTCGATACAAAGCGAGGCTGGTAGTTAAAGGCTACAGTCAGCGGAAGGACGTAGATTATGATGAGATCCTTTCGCCAGTCGTCAAGCAGTCGTCTATTCGGGTGGTGCTAGCACTGGCAGCCAGTTTCGACTTGAAGGTCGAGCAGATGGACGTGAAAACGGCATTCCTCCATGGTGATCTTGAGGAGGAGTTATTCATGGAGCAGCCAGAGGGATTATGTGAGAAGGGCAAGTCACACTTTGCTGGTTGAGGAAAAGCTTGTATGGTCTGAAACAGGCTCCGAGACAGTGGTACAGGAAGTTCGAGTCGTTTATGGGGGAGCATGGTTATGCACGGACGACTTCGGATCACTGTGTATTCGTCAAGTACTTTCCCCATGATGATTTCATCATTTTACTGTTCTATGTTGATGATATGCTACTGGTGGGTCGGAATGCCACTATGATAGCGGAATTGAAGCGCCAACTGGACACAGCCATCTCTATGAAGGATTTTGGCACAACGAAGACTATTCTTGGGATGGAGATCAGTCGAGAAATAGAGTCCAAGATGCTACACCTGTCCCAAAAGAAGTACATTCATCGGGTACTTCAGCGTTTCGGGATGGACGGATCGAAGAAAGTGAGTAATCCCCTTGCAGCTCACTTTAAGTTCACTGAGGAGCAGCGTCCATCTATCGAGGACGAGAAAGAAGATATGGAGCGGGTTCAATATACTTCAGCTGTGGGGAGTCTCATGTATGCTATGGTGTGTACGAGGCGAGACATCGTCCACGCAGTTGGCATAGTTAGCAGGTATCTTTTCAATTCCGAATTGGTATACTAGAGTGCGGTTAAGTGGATTCGAAGATACCTTCAGGGCACTGCTGATTGGAGACTTTCTTTTGGTGGTGACGAGCCGAAGCTGGTTAGGTATATCGACGCTGATATAGCTGGAGTGCGTAAATATCAGGGTATATATATTGATTATATAGGCATGTAAATATATTTATAATTTATTAATATATATACATATATACATGTTATGTATATATATATGCGTGTATGTGTATATATATATAAATATATATAGATATATGAGTGTATGTGTATATATATAAATATATATAGATATATGAGTGTATGTGTATATATATAAAAATATATTGGTATGTATACATATAAGTGTATGTATATAAATATATATATATAATTGTTGCTAATAATAAAAAGAAAACCAAAAGAAATGGGAGAGCAGCAGGGGGCCCAACCCAGCCCAGCTGAGCCCAAGCCCAGTCAGGCCGGGCCACCTGCCATGCGAGCAACCCAGCCCTGCCTAAGCCAACCCCCTCTAAGCTGAACCAATTCCAGCCCGAGCAGGTGAGCAACCCAGCCTATGGTCTTCACATGCCCGATCCTGTAACCATACAGATATATGTAGCGATCGACAGAAGGGAGGGTTCGAAACCTTAAACCCTAATCTCGCAGCCTCACCCCCAGCCCCCAGGCGCCGGCGCGCACCCCTGGTCCGCCGCGCGCGGCCGCGCGCGGCCGTCGGAGCCGACCACGGTGCAGGAAAAACAGAGCAAGGCAGCAGCAGCGGCAGTGCAACGGGCCGTCTTCGCAACAATGTTTCCGCTGGATCGCTCGATCATTCTTCGATCTAATCGTTCAGGTATGCACACAACATATCCGACTTGACCTCCCTTCATTTTGTTTAAAACCTAGATGATCGAAACCCTATGAAAATCGAGTCGAATCTCGACAAAAAACAGTAGCGAATATGCCCTGTTTTAAGTGCAAGGATACTGAGTAGGAAGGCTATTTTTGGTGGAACCAGTAACAAACTCAGGAATCTAAGTGAACAATCACTTAGACAACCTAACCAGCATTCAAACCCTGTTTTTAGATTATTTTTATAATCAGTAGATGCTAAGATAAATCGACTGGAAAATGAGGAAAAACCCGATAAAATAGTTTTCAAAAAACTAAAAAATTTATCGATACGACGTGCGTCCCGCCAATCCGGACGACGTGGTCGCGCACCGTAAGCATCGAAAGACGTGTACGGATATTGCGGACGTGTGGACTTTGACGAAATTCAAATTGGTCGCGTGTGTGCGACGAATTTGATGCGTATCCGTCGAAATTCACCGTATCGGCCTCTGTGCAAAATTTTCAATTACTTTGTGCGCGTTCGTCAGATCGAGATGAAACTTACGCCAACAGGACCGTATCGTTTTTCTGGTCCTGTATGCCAAGTTTGGTCCAATTCTGAGACAGTTGATCGGATCCCCGTTTTGCGGACCCCACGATCCGATTCAACAGGTGATTTTGTGCACGGCCCACCGGAATCCAAAATTGGATATACCGTTGGGTTCGTATCGTCAAACCGGATCCGTAGACATATAGTTTGACGACTTTAGAGACCACTGACTCTAGCACGCTTTTCAGTGCAAAGCGGGTCCAACGGCGGACACCGTTTTGGCCCTAAAATTACCGTTTTGCCCCTGTGTCCAGAATTGGACTTAAGGACAGGCAATCCTAGCTAATTTGACTATTCTGAGACGTTGGTAATATTTATTTCAGCTTTCGGAGACAATTGTGAAGATTTGGACTCTATAGCTTAGCAGTTGACTATATTGTTGTTGGATCTGCGTGCAACCTCCAGGCAAGTATACCTTGTCTCCCTCTACAGTTTATTTACATACATATTTCTATTATTAAATAGTTTTACTAGTTGATTATTGACATGTGATTTGTATATCGTGCATGCTAGTATATATATATATATAGTTTTTGTTCATAGTTAATTTTGTAGTTCATATTGGATTGGTTCTCTCGTGTATCTTGATTGAGTCGTGTCGTATCATCACATGTACTTGGACTGAGTCGCATCGTGTCATAGGATGAATAAGTCATAACGGAACTGCTGTACCTTGAATTCTTGAAGCTAACCTGCGAGTCCACATTAGGGGCGAGGGTTAGTAGTTATTTGTATCTTGATTTCTTGAATCTAACCTGCGAGTCCACACTAGGGGCGAGGGTTAGTAGATATCTGTCCGCACCTGCGAGTCCACACTAGGGACGAGGGTGATTTCTTGAAGCTAACATGCGAGTCCACACTAGGGGCGAGGGTTAGTAGTTATCCGTTCCGCACCTGCGACACACTAGGGGCGAGGGTGATTCTTGAAGCTAACCTGCGAGTCCACACTAGGGGCGAGGGTTAGTAGTTGATCAAACCTGAGTCCACACTAGGGGCGAGGATGATTCTTGAAGCTTACATGCGAGTCCACACTAGGGGCGAGGGTTAGTAGTTGATCAAACCTGCGAGTCCACACTAGGGGCGAGGGTGATTCTTGAAGCTAACCTGCGAGTCCACACTAGGGACGAGGGTTAGTAGTTGATCAAACCTGCGAGTCCACACTAGGGCGAGGGTGATTCTTGAAACTAACATGCGAGTCCACACTAGGGGCGAGGGTTAGTAGTTGATCAAACCTGCGAGTCCACACTAAGGGCGAAGGTTTGAGTATTCTATTGGTTATCTGTTGACATCGTGACATCGTGTTCTCTTGTTCTCCTCCAGCAGTTCGTTTATGCGTAGTAGTTTTTTCCAGTCGTGTATAATCGAGTTTTCGTGTTGATTGAATTTTTCCCGTTTATTTCCTGTAGTTTCCTTATTGCATGATAAACTGCTAGATAGGCATATTTTTATGTATCTTGCTATGTCCCCTGAGGACCTGATGATCTCTTCAGGTTTAGCGATTGCAAGAAGTTAGCTAGTAGTTCTGGATGGCAGATGTGATGATACGCTTGCGGGATTCAGGTATCGTTATTGTGTTTATAATCCGCTTATGCTTTCATACCTTATCATGAGATATCATGTTTCTTGATTCAGTTTTAGACACTTGTTATTTTCTTTAGAGTTTTATCGGACATATATGCTAGTGGGCTGCAGACCACGACCCATAGTGTTCATTCATGTTTATTATTCTTATTGTGGATTGAGATATAGATTTGTTTGCCATGATTGGCAGCTTACCCTAGCCGTGACAGCGTTTACGTATTCGAGTCAGACTGGAGTCCGCTTGATGCGTAGCTGGCTTACTCACGAGCTCGCGTCCGAAAAGCGGGTGCGGATCATGACAAGTTTTTTCGGGATATGTGATGATGTTTGTTGGTGGAGGGGTATCGTGACAGTTGTCACGCCCCGCTCCCGTAGGAGCGATCGTCCTCGCTAAGGCGTGATGCCGCACGGGCCTAGGTTGCGTCCGTGCAAGGCTAATCCCAGAAACGGTCGATTTGAGCTAGGTCACAAAGTCGCACAGAGTGTCCCCATTTGCAGCGGAAAGTAAATGAACACAAATTGAAGCGAATTCAAACTCTTTATTGATTTTCAAGAAGTTTACAAGCGGCGCTAGGCCGAGTTTACAAGTCTCTTAAGCTCTCTCTCTGAAACATAAAAGGCGTGCCAAGTGGCTTACAAGATGGAATGATTCATGGCGATGTTCCGATACATTATGTCATGTATATGGTGCTTCAGCTCCTTGCAACGCTCCAAGGCTCCAGAGTTGGCTCCGCGCCTTAGCACGTTCGAGGGAAGCTCCGCACCCGCCGACGTCTCCTGCCCCCTGTAAGCAAACTATGGGGTTATCAGTACATTGTTATGCACTGGTGGGGAGGCTAGCTCGCCCACAATGCTATCATTACCAAACACGTTCTATTTGCTTTTGTGCACCGTCTATCATTCATTGTCTTTCTAATCTTGCCTTAGGATCAGTTTCATGGCACATATCATAACCTATCTCGTGTTACCGATTTCAAGTGGTTGCATGGAAATACATGCACGACTTACCCATACTTACCGTCCGGTCTTCCCTGTCCAAAGTAAACCATGTTAGGCAACAATTCATATGTAATAACTTAACGCAATTCACGTAAACATTCAATGTCAAGGGCGTGTCCCTGCCTCAGGTCCTAGCGCGCCGTAGGCGTATTTTCTAACTCATTTCAATGAAGTACTCTCGATCATTTGGTGTGTTATATTCAAGCCTGTTCAGAAGGCGCTTCATTCAGTTAACGTAGACTACTTTATTTCAATGCAAGGACTTGCACGTGGATTGCCACCAACAAAGCCCACTTAATCTATATGCACTGGTCGCTGGCATCACAAGCTAATTTGGACATATTCTCCTTTGGTATTCTTACCTATCATAGCGTGATGGCTGGTACACCTTGATAGTCTTTTGAAATACCCCGTACTTACGTCTACTTGGACTGTCCGAGCCCACACCCAAGCAGCCCGTAAGCCATGATTCCGCCTAGGCCGGCCACGATGTCTCGTTGATCGCTGCCTTTGGAATCCCTTATTACTCCTACCCCCCGTATACGAGTGGGTTGTCCGCGACCATTTCGTATTGTCTTGTCATTTTAACTTAACGGCCTGTCCCTGAGCCGTAGGCTGTCTGTGAGCCATAATGCGTTATCGACCAGGTTGGCGGCGGCGTCCGTGCAGCGCGGGTAGCGAGCCCCGACGCACGTCCCCGTCATACCTGTCGCTAACCATTCCTTTCTTCTTCTTTTTTATCTTTTATTCATTCTTTCTTTTCTTTCTTTCACCTGTTCGTTCGTTCATTGATTCATTAATATATTCATTCATTCATTCGTTGATTCATTCATTCACTTTCATTCTTTCACTCATACATTATGCAACTTCCCGTGCGGGAGTCGCCTTGGCGACCCATCGGTCCCGAAGTCTTCCAATGTTGCTATACGCTACTCGGAACGACTATGTCGATAGTCTTCCGTTTCAGTGTTGTAAACCGTTCATTCTTTCATTGTTGAACGCATAAGGAACTTGAATGTAAGCATGTGCCTTAGCACGAGCGCGGAGTGCGGTACAAGAGTTCACACATTTTCCATGTTCTTTTCCATATTCTATACAAGCATACAAGAGGGGATTATTCCCTTATCTAGGTGCATTGAGTCATTTATTAGCATGTGCAGTGTTATCGCCTAGCGATTCTAGCAATAGTGTCTGTATTGTTATGTGTCTAGGCTAAGCAAAGACGGGTTCATCGGAGCCACCCACCTTAGCGATGTTCGCATCGGCCGAGCGATACTCCGAGCGCGCCTTTGAAAGTCTAAGTCTGGATTCATCCTTGACGGGCCAATGTAAGTCTTGCATCGATTCTTCATCGGGTCGACGCAACTCTTCGAGTCGACGGCTCGTTTGAGTCGTCGCACTTGCCGTTTGAATCGGCGTTCCGCTAGGGCGGAGCGGGTCGTTACATAATACACCACTCAAAACAAGTCTCGTCCTCGAGACTTCCTGAGTGCAGGTCATCCTACCGTTCCTTAACTCATGTCGTGTGTGTATCTTAGACAATCCTTATCGAATGACTTTATCGCTCGATGGCATCGAACTATGCTCGGTTATCCTTCCAAGTTTTATGTTGCATACGTTTGGTGAATTTTATTGAATAACTGTTCACTCATTTTAGACTTGATGATACTTATTCAATCGTCGTGTTTCTTCGACTTAGTTGCTATTTTGTCATGTCATGGGACTGTAATGGTCGCACGAGGTGCGTTGTAATTCATCAAACGCGATGGACGTAGGCTGAGGCAAACTCACTCATTCGTTCATGCGCATCTCAACACCCACTTGTAGCTGCATTCGAGTTCATCATATCGCTGAGTTTGGATCGTGCACATATTCAAGACGTCCCCCGAATACGCACATTTCAACCAAGCTTAGCAATTAGCGAAGTCGGACAAGCTACTCGTGATAGTTTCGATTTGCCGATCGTTTTTATTAACTTCGATTAAAAATCGAACTCAAGTGTGTCTCACTATTGTTTATCTCGGTCCTCGAGATGATCCGATTCGTTTCTCAAGCGTTCTTGTCTACGAAATCAATACGATTTCTTCTTAGCGGAGTCGACCAAGTCTAAGTAATTCCCGTCCGATTCAAGACCAAGTATTGCACTATCATCAAGTACGTCTTCCAATCAATGATTCAATTTGTTATCCCAACTTTACTCGTGCACCATCGATCATCTGTCATTCACTTCGTTTGGGGCCAATCTCGTCATCGTTCACGCACACTCCCAGTTTTCCGTCCTACTCTAAGTCTTTTGCCCCAAGTCTATCGTCCGTTCAGACGATATTGTAAATGTCAGTCACACAGGTTCAATCACTCGGCATAGGGTCGTCCGCCTATCCGCTAGGTCATCTCAACAGGTCATAGTTACAAGTCAAGTTCATGGTTCATCGTGCAAGGTCATTGCACGATGCTCGCCCCAAATCCTATGGTCAAACCATTTTGTTCGTTCGTACGGGAGTTTCTACCCAAGTTCGTTTCACTCAAATTCCTAAACATCGAGCAGTGTTCGCCCTATTCACATCAAGACATTTTCTGCTCCAAGTCCGAGCTCGTTTAGGAAAGTCATCCTACGATAGGTTGTCCTCAACTGAATCCTCGACATGTTAATATCGTATGTCCACACTAGCAATTGTCGTAGTCTGTTTCTTCAAGTATGTTTGATACAATTCTCCTATCCATCCTATCCAATTCACGTAGTCGATCACAAGGTCGTCTAGCCTTGCAATATGTCGCGCCCCGATCTCACGCAAGTCTGATTATCCACGGCGGACATGAATCACCATGTCAACATTCCCGCGGATTAATCGTCCTCATCGGGACGTAACTCTTGCGTTGAGTCTAGACTTACTCATTTTCGATACGCAAATTGGGTCTACTCAATCCTCAACTTTACTTGGTCGTCATCATAAGTCCGATCCATCCTCAAATTCGCCTTCGCTTCAAACCACAAGTCGTAGCAATCAAAATTGCCATGTCAAGATATTTCGAGTTCGATCATTCCCGCTGGACATGAATCACCATGCCAACGCTCACGCGGAACGATCGTCCCAAATCCGACGTGACGTATGTGCGAGGCTGGAGTTGCGCTCGCGCAAGACAAGATCGTTGTCGTTGTGGTCATCACCGAACAATCAAGTCACTTCCCTTCTTCATTCCAAACATTCATTTCTATCAAAAAATTTCAACATAGTATCCTTCAAAACAATAACTTCTAACACGATCATCATTCATCGAATCAGAGTACCCCCGAGTTATCGTACATCGATCTTTGATACGCCTCAATATCATCGATGATGTACATAACCTGACGATCTTCCTTTTGCAACGAATTTCGAGTCGTGCAACTTAATTCCTCAATTCGCATTGTCTCGTGCTAACTCGTCGTTGAGCAACATCTATTCCAAATCCTTAGTCATTCTCGTATCTTCAAACCAACGTTTTCCATGCACGCTATCTTCCAATCGTGCTAACTTTTCATCTGAGTATTTCGTCTCAACTCGAGTTTCAATCCATTCGACTAAATTCAAAATCGCACGCACGATCCACTACATTTCCTCGACCAAAACATCCATTTATTTTATCGTTTCGATTCTCCATTCAATCGTTTCGTAATTCGCACTACGCATTCTTGATTCGTCCGAACGATATCTCGTTTGAGACTTTCGAATCATGGTCAACTAAGCGTTACTCATTCTAAGGCTTTGCGCGATATCATCGCTTGCCGACATACTCGTGCTATCCGTAAATCCTTTAGTTTTGCTCGAACCATTTCTATAACGTTCATACACCACTCAGGGTTCGAGCCACTCGACTAGTCGTCGACACTCACTCTTATTCTTCTTCGAAGCTATCACATACACCACTCGGGGTCAAGTCATTCTACAGTTCCTCAAAATGTCATTTGATTCCCGATCGACATGTTCAATTTCGCGTTCGCCCATTCCTCAAAGTATAAGAATCATTTTCCGTGTTCGTTTTAGCGTTGGTCAAGTAGCGTCTCTATCAACATACGTTCTAAGTCTCACTTATTCTCGTCCGAGCGATAGTCAATCTCGTTCGCAACTCGTTTGCACCAGAAGGTCTAGGTGTGCAATACTCGGCACAACTTAGCCAAAAGGCTACGTGCATAACCATCCCGTTCGAACTATACTTCGGTCTCGTATACTCGTTCGCTATTGTCAACGTAAGGTTATTCAAGCACGCACTGAGTTTGCTAACTTTTTAGCATTTTGGTTTTCTTTCGACTCAAGTCCGTCATGGTTTGGCACAAAGGCCTTCGCCTATCGATTCCGTTCAACCGAGTACTCGTACGAGCTTTTGAAAATATTAGACTTATTGTATGGAACATCTCAAGGCACAACGAGAGAGAGCATATACTTCTTTGTTTCCAAGCGAGCTTTCAAAACTGAGAGAATCGAAATGAAGTCCAAAGACGTAAAGCCGTGCTCTGATACCAATCTGTCACGTCCCGCTCCCGTAGGAGCGATCGTCCTCGCTAAGGTGTGATGTCGTACGGGCCTAGGTTGCGCCCGTACAAGGCTAATCCCAGGAACGGCCGATTTGAGCTAGGCCACAGAGTCGCACAGAGTGTCTCCATTTGCAGCGGAAAGTAAATGAACACAAATTGGAGCGAATTCAAACTCTTTATTGATTTTCAAGAAGTTTACAAGCGGCGCTAGGTCGAGTTTACAATTCTCTCAAGCTCTCTCTCTCTCTCTGAAACATAAAAGGCGTGCCAAGTGGCTTACAAGATGGAATGATTTATGGCGATATTTCGATACATTGTCCTGTATATGGTACTTCAGCTTCTTGCAACGCTCCAAGGCTCCAGAGTTGGCTCCGCGCCTTAGCACGTTCGAGGGAAGCTCCGCACCCGCCGACGTCTCCTGCCCCCTGTAAGCAAACTGTGGGGTTATCAGTACATTGTTATGCACTGGTGGGGAGGCTAGCTCGTCCACAATGCTATCATTACCAAACACGTTCTATTTACTTTTGTGCACCGTCTATCATTCATTGTCTTTCTAATCTTGCCTTAGTATCAGTTTCATGGCACATATCATAACCTATCTCGTGTTACAGATTTCAAGTGGTTGCATGGAAATACATGCACGACTTACCCATACTTACCGTCTGGTCTTTCCTGTCCAAAGTAAACCATGTTAGGCAACAATTCATATGTAATAACTTAACGCAATTCACGTAAACATTCAATGTCAAGGGCGTGTCCCTGCCTCAGGTCCTAGCGCGTCGTATGCGTATTTTCTAACGCATTTGCACGAAATACTCTCGATCATTTGGTGTGTTATATTCAAGCCTATTCAGAAGGCGCTTCATTCAGTTAACTTAGACTACTTTGTTTCAATGCAAGGACTTGCACGTGGATTGCCACCAACAAAGCCCACTTAATCTATATGTACCGGTCGCTGGCATCACAAGCCAATTTGGACATATTCTCCTTTGGTATTCTCACCTATCATAGCGTGATGGCTGGTACACCTTGATAGTCTTTTGAAATACCCCGCACTTATGTCTACTTGGAATGTCCGAGCCCACACCCAAGCATCCCGTAAGCCATGATTCCGTCTAGGCCGGCCACAATGTCTCGTTGATCGTTGCCTTTGGAATCCCTTATTACTCCTAACCCCCGTATACGAGTGGGTTGTCCGCGACCATTTCGTATTGTCTTGTCATTTTAACTTAACGGCATGACCCTGAGCCGTAGGCTATCTGTGAGCCATAATGCGTTATCGACCAGGTTGGCGACGGCGTCCGTGCAGCGCGGGTAGCGAGTCCCGATGCACGTCCCCGTCATACCTGTCGCTAACCATTCCTTTCTTTCTTATCTTGTATTCATTATTTCTTTTCTTTCTTTCACTTGTTCGTTCGTTCATTGATTCATTCACATATTCATTCATTCATTCACTTGCATTCTTTCATTCATACATTATGCAACTCCCCGTGCGGGAGTCGCCTTGGCGACCCATCGGTCCCGAAGACTTCCAATGTTGCTATACGCTACTCGGAACGACTATGTCGATAGTCTTCTGTTTCATTGTTGTAAACCGTTCATTGTTTCATTGTTGAACGCATAAGGAACTTGAATGTAAGCATGTGCCTTAGCACGAGCGCGAAGTGCGGTGCGAGAGTTCTCACATTTTTCATGTTCTTTTCCATATTATATACAAGCATACAGGAGGGGATTATTCCCTTATCTAGGTGCGTTGAGTCATTTATTAGCATGCGCAGTGTTATCGCCTAACGATTCTAGCAATAGTGTCCGTATTGTTATGTGTCTAGGCTAAGCAAAGATGGGTTCATCGGAGCCACCCATCTTAGCGATGTTCGCATCGGCCGTGCGATACTCCGAGCGCGCCTTTGAAAGTCTAAGTATGGATTAATCATTGACGGGCCAATGTAAGTCTTGCATCGATTCTTCATCGGGTCGACGCAACTCTTCGAGTCGACGGCTCATTTGAGTCGTCGCACTTGCCGTTTGAATCGGCGTTCCGCTAGGGCGGAGCGGGTCGTTACAGCAGTCGCGGTTGCAGAAGTGTGTTGCCTTGTCGACGACAGATGCAAAGTACATTGCGACGACGGAGGCTTACAAGAAGTTGCTGTGGATGAAGAAGTTGCTGCATGAAGTGGGGCTAAAGCAAGAGCAGTATACTTTGCTTTGCGATAGCCAGAGTGTCATTCAACTTGTGAAGAACCAGACATTTCATAGACGGTCCATGCACATTGAAACTCGGTATCATTGGATACGGAATATGGTTGAGAAGAAGGACGCGACGCTTGAGAAGGTCCATACTGACGACAATGGAGCGGACATGCTCACGAATGTTCTTCCAAAGGAAAAATTTGAGTACTACAGACGGATCGTCGGGATGACGAATTTCTCCACCTAGTTATGAATGGAAAGATTTGTTGGAGTAGGTGGGATTCCCAACCTATGTAGAGAATACCCCGGAGTGCGACGAGCGTCATCCGTGTGTCGGAGAAGCTCGGGGAGTGTATCGATCCTATTTTGGAACATATATGGTTAGAAAATATATGATTGAATTTTCATATTTACTTTGATCATATATTTATGATTGGATCCTTCATATAGTAGTTTTCCATATAATTGAGCTTCCAATTATGGCAAGCCAATTATGATTGGATTTTCATTAAATATATGATTGATGCATATTGAAAGTTTTCATATATATTGACCTTCCATGTATGGATTACCAAGGACTTATAAAAGGGTGATGCATGCTAGTTGAAAATCATCTCAAAAAGAAAACAAGAGTGTTTTACAATCTTTGAAAGAGAGAGAAAGGATTGAGGACTATTGTGAAGAAGAGATCGCTTCGAATAATTTTTCTACATCTCTTGTTCTTCGGAATCCGCAATTAAATTTTCTTCTTTCAAGTGAGTTGTGATGATCCGTGTTGGATCGGGAGGAGCTTGTAGAGGGTGTATTCTCTTTATTCCATTAGTGGAGGTTTTTCAGGGTTTGACTTCGATCGTCCCATAATTTTTTTCTGCAAGGATTTTTCACGTCAAAAATATTTGTGTCTGCGATTGTGTTTGGCGTTTTTGGTTTGTGTGCTTTTGCTCGGTTCTCTCGCAGGACTTTCTGGTTTGGGGGAACGGTTTACGCGCTTCGTTTCCAACATTGCCTTGGGAATTACGAAGAAGAAAGGTCGCGGTTTCATTAGAAGGCTTCTTAGCTCCTCACCTTTCTTTTCTTGTGTGAAGAGTTCGGAAATGTTGGAGATTGCTTGCTCTTTGATGCGAAGTGCTTCTGGGGTCTTTGAAGGGTCTTCAAGTATAAGGTATAAAATCAAGATGGATCTAGAAGGATCTCTAGCCTCCAAGGCCTGTGCCAATGAATCAGTGGTGGCAGGAAGATTTGATGCTGAAGCCATATATTGCACCTGCTTAAAGAAAACCCTACAAGATGAGAACATGAAAACTGTCACTCATCGATAGATTATGCAGAAATTATAAGATAGATCAGAGAAAGAAACTATTTGGTCCATAACTAATATCTAATATCGAAGCCAACTTTGATGATAAATCATGACGGCCAGGAAACAACTATTGAAGTAACAACAAAATAACTACTGCAAGGAAACCTAAATAGAGAAGGAAATAGAAGATGCTACTAACAGGGAACTTATCAAAGAGATAATTTACTGATATGCAGTAGAGACTAGTCAGTATTTATAAGCAAGAGGATAAAATCTTGTGGTATTTTGATCTTTCAATCTGGTTATCTTATCTTGCTTAGCCAATCCAGATTGATCTCCCAAGCTGCATCAAGCAGTGGAATAGATCCTCCTCGGTTCAAAATGGATACTTTATCCACTTTCTAGTTCCCTTCCATATAGCAACTGATGGGAATGATCTTTCCAATTAATCAAGGAAGAAGACGTTACAACAGGTTCATTCCACTCCCCCTTTCCAACCATCATACACAACAATCATCTCCATTGTATTTACAAAAAAAAGGTCCTTTGAAGTGGGTAGTTGGGTCCTTAGTTTTAAAAAAAATCTTCCATCAGCAGTTGATATGCTCCTTTGAAGTTCAACTCCGTAAAATTCAATCCACCTCTTGCCAAAATCAGCCTGAACAGATTTTACTGGTTCAATTAACAAGCATCAACAGCCATAATTGCTTTGGTTCAGAAATTGTCGAAATATATGTTGGAGTTTGGTCTTTTTCTAAGTGAATTTTAGTCCCACATCGGCTAGACCAAAGGAGTTGTATCTCTATATAATAGCTTTCCTATTTTAGAGATACATATAAAAAACGGTTGCTACATGTTCGGGGTGGTTATTACCACGTCCCTAACTTTGTGGCAACCGACCAGTTGCTGCAGGACCTATCTAAGGCATCCTCTCTCTCAAGGCTCAATACAGAATAGAAAGAAAAGCCACCACAGAAAGTTTATGAGTGTTCTTTAGCACAAGTAAACAGAGTATTCAGACGTGTTCTTTAACACAGTTCTGATCTTCCAGTAGCCTTCGAGAGAGAGGGAAAAGGCGCCGCACCAGCGTTGCTTTTGCACGGAAGTTCGTGTCCGTCCGAGGAGTCAGAAGAGCAGGAGTGTTCCAAGTTCTCCGACGAACTTGCTGGTTCCTGGAAGCTGTTCGTGTAGGACGAATAAAGCTTTGAGCAACGGTGATCATTCACCCCAGCAGGCCGTCTTCCATCTTTCGCCTGTCACCTTCTTCACTGCTGTGATTACGAAATCTTTTTAGATTCTCGTATATCATATGTTGCTGTGGATTACGAAATCTTTTTAGATTCTCGTAATACTTATAACGAGATCTTTTTAGATCTTCGTTATACTCACGCAACCTTCCTAGAAGTGTTGCGTTGGAACATTGTTTTTACAATTGTTTCATCTTCTCAGTTTTCCATCGGAAAAATTGTGCCCCGGCTCTAACAATCTCAAAGCTTTATTGCTACGATGGAAAACGTTAATGTTTCACTCTTCAATTCTGACTTTTGCAAGTTAGAAAAGTTTGATGGAGAACATTACCAAGTCTGGAAGAGGAAGGTATATCTCACCCTTCAACTCAAAGACGTAGATCACGTGCTTCTGGAGGAAGAACCTACCGTTCCAGATACTGGGTCTGCTGCCGCAATCACTGCGGCTACTAAACTTCAGGCCAAGTGGAGAAGAGAAAATAGCATTTGCAGGCTGCTTATCCTGAATGCTATGGAGGATTCCCTTGCAGAATCCTATTCTAAGAAGAATATCGTTAGAGACATATGGGAGTCTCTAGAAAAACTCTACGAAGAAGACAAGAACCGCAGTAAAATATTTGTGGTTGAAAAATATCACAAGTGGTTCTTTGAGGACGAAAAGTCTATGCTGCCGCAGGTGAAGGAGTTCCTGAAACTGCGACAGAAGTTGGAAGACGAGGCAATGCCCCTCCCAGACAAGTTTGTTGTTGGAGGGATTGTCTCAAAGCTTCCCGCTGGGTGGAGCAAGTTCTATGCAAACATGCATAAGAAGAAGCTTGAGATCAGCCTTGAAGATCTCTTGCAGGAAATATATGTTGAGGACCAGATGCGGGCTCAACTGAAGGTGGACACACTGTCCAAGCAATTGGCTAACGCCAATCTGGTTCAGACCAAGGAACCAAGGGAAAAGCAGGCGGCTTCCCACAGCAAGAAGAAGGACCCTGACAATCTAAAAGTCAAGGGAACTTCTATCAAGAAGAAGAAGCCAAAGTCTCAAATGCCTTGTTTCAAGTGTGGCAAGAAGGGCCACTTTAAGAATGAGTGCAACGCAAAAACCAAGCAATCAGAGCAAGGAGAGCCTAGTAAGATATCTATGATCACTGATATTGTTGCTATGATTGCACAGGTTGATGCGGTAAGGACTGACTCTGACTGGTGGGTAGACACTGGAGCCTGCTGCCATGTCTGCTCCAGTAAGGAGTGGTTCACCACCTATACACCTACTTCTGAAGTTGTTATGATGGCGAACCAGGCATAAGCTGAAGTGCTCGGGATCGGGACGGTGGTGTTGAAGCTGACTTCGGGGAAGTCTCTGACGCTTCAAGGCGTGAAGCACGTACCTGCTATCGCCAAGAACCTGATCTCAGGAGGCCTACTCTGCAAAGCAGGCCTCAGGATGGATCAATGCTGGCCAGATGGTGATGTCTATCAAAGGAACATATTTCGGGAAAGCTTTTTATACCGAAGGAATGTTCAAAATTCAGCTTGTAAATCAGTCCAATGTAATTAATGTGATTAATGAAGTCACTCATTCTGTTTATACTCTTGAGTTGTGGCATAATAGGCTAGGACATGTTCATTGTAAACGAATAAACAGAATGTCTAATCTAGGACTTATCTCCAAGTGTGGGGGTAAGGTAGAGAAATGTGAAGTTTGTGCTCAAACAAAGATCACAAGGAAACCCTTTCCTCGGGTTAATCGAAGTACAGATCTTCTGGAGTTGGTACACTCCGATATCTGTGACTTCAAACAGTTCTCTACAAAGGCCGGGATGAAGTATTTCATAACCTTCATCGATGACTTCTCAAAGTATGCGTTCGTCTACTTGCTGAAGGCTAAAGACGAAGCATTCGAGAAGTTCAAGGAGTTCAGAGCCGAAGCTGAGCGGCAGACTGGACAACAACTCAAAAGGATAAGAAGTGATCGAGGTGGGGAGTACAGGTCTCATGAATTCGCATCGTTCTGCAAAGAACATGGAATTGTCAATGAGACTACGGCTCCGTACTCTCCTCAATCAAACGGAGTAGCAGAGAGGAAGAACAGAACGTTAACTGAAATGATTAACTCAATGTTGTTGACTGCTGGTCTTCCTAAGTGCTACTGGGGAGAACCTACATTGACGGCCACTTTTATTCTAAATAGAGTGCCTCATGCAACTTCAGACGTTACTCCTCATGAACTCTGGTTCAAGGTCAGACCTAACTTGAATGTCATTCGAGTGTGGGGGTGTCTGACGTATGTCAAGCTTCCAGATCTGAAGATTCAGAAGCTTGGGACAAGGACTACTAAGACGATCTTCTTGGGGTATGCCGAGAAGAGTGATGCTCGGAGATTTCTTGATATTGAGTCAAATCATATCATTGAATCTCGCGACGCAGAATATTTTGAAGACAAATTTGCAAGGCACAAGAATATTGTTCTTGCGGATGTTCCGGAGAACAGTGAGGGTGCGCAGGTCTTCAATGAAGATGTGGTCCTAGAAGATGTTGTTGAAACAACGGTTGAACCAGATCTCGCTGAGCCGTCAACGAAGCGAGTGAGGAGGCCGAAGGACTTCGGAAGTGATTTTGTCACCTATCATGTGGAAGCAGATCCGCTTACCTATGATGAGACGATGAAGACCAGAGACGCGGTTTTCTGGAAGGAGGCGATTGACAATGAAATTGATTCCATCACCTCAAATAACACTTGGGTGTTGGTTGATCTTCCTGAAGGAGCGAAACCCATCGGATGCAAATGGATCTTCAAGAAGAAGATGAAAGCAGACGGAACTATTGACAAGTTCAAGGCTAGGTTGGTAGCCAAGGGATTTTCTCAGAAGCAGGGGATTGACTATTTTGACACGTATGCTCCAGTAGCCCGGATGACCACCATCAGAATGTTGATTGCTCTTGCAGCAATACATAAGATGGTGATACATCAGATGGATGTGAATACGGCTTTCCTAAATGGCGAGCTGACCGAAGAGATTTACATGCAACAGCCAGAGGGATTTGTCATCAGGGGTCTTGAAGACAAAGTCTGCAAGTTGGTGAAATCCTTGTACGGTCTTAAACAAGCTCCCAAGATGTGGCATGAGAAATTTGACAAAGTTATAAGGTCAAATGGCTACATGGTCAGCGATACGGACAAGTGTGTTTACACGAAGTTCGCTGATGGAAGAGGTGTGATCTTTTGTCTGTACGTGGACGACATGCTTATCCTGGGTACGAATATTAGCTGTGTCACGGAGACAAAGAAATTCATCCCAAGCAAGTTCAGTATGAAGGACTTGGGGGAAGCTGATGTGATCTTAGGGATCAAGATCATCCGGACAGACACTGGACTAGCGCTGTCACAGTCTCATTATATTGAGAAAATGATCACTCGTTATGGGTATCGGGATCTTCCAGAGATCGATACGCCGTACAGGTATGATCTGAAGCTGAAACCTAATTCAGGGAAAAGCGTCAGGCAGATGGAGTATGCAAGCGTAATCGGAAGTTTGATGTATGCTACTAATGCCACAAGGCCTGACATAGCTTTCGCCATGGGAATGCTGAGTCGTTTCACGAGCAACCCAGGTGCTGAACACTGGAAAGCTGTGAAACGGGTTATGAGATATCTCAAGAAGACTCAGACATATGCACTGTACTACAGCGGAGATCCGTCGGTAGTGGAAGGCTTCAGTGATGCCAGCTGGTGCTCAGAGGTGGAGAGCGAGAGATCCACAGGTGGATTCATTTTCACAATGGATGGAGCTGCTATATCGTGGAAGTCGAAGAAGCAGATTATGCTCTCGCGGTCATCCATGGAATCTGAGTTCTTTGCACTTGATACCGCAGCCGAGGAAGCAGAATGGCTTCGGGAGCTCATGTATGATCTTCCAATGGTTGGGGCGCAAGTACCGACGATACCAATATACTGCGACAACTAGGCGACTGCGGCGGTGGCATCAAATGACCTCTTCAACGGGAAGAAGAGGACTGTGCGGTTGAAGCACAGGGCAGTACACAATCTTATCAAGAGAGGTGTTATTGCAGTTATTGATGTTCGGAGTCAGGAGAACCTGGCGGATCCGTTCACCAAGGGCCTCAAGCGCCAGCTGGTCGATGACACAGCTTGTAAAATGGGCTTGAAGGCATTCTGATATTGTATTATTATATTCCTACCATAAAGTTTTATGCTATTAGTTCAAAGATTTATCTACTAGGCATCTAGCTTTTGGTTCAAGGAAGGACCACTAATCGGAAGAATATCAGGAACGGTGGGTACATGTTCTATTGGGCATGGAGAGGTTACGGACCTATAACCACTGTTGTCTACTGTTGTTTTCTGCGGAGAACGGTTCCTGTAGGAAGGTTGGCTTAATTGCCTTAATGAGTTCTCAGGCAGAGTGAATGCCTGGTGTGCTTTACATGAGGCACGGTAGAGCAGCACTACAAGGAGTGAATCTCCATGCTACAGTGGGGTGACTCCACAATGAGGTTCCTATATGTGGGATGCTGCCCAGTAATAGGATAAAGTCTCGGCTTTGCAGGCCAAGTCACAGCGGTGTAGCACCGCAAATAGGCAGTTAGCCTAATGCTGTATGTTAAAAACAAAAAGGGACGTAGTCAGCACTACAAAGAGGAGGAGTTCCTCATGTTACAGTGGCACAACACCACGATGAGGTACCCAGTTAGGGATAAAGCCTCGGCCTTGCAAGCCATGTCGTTGCGGCGTAAAACCGTAAGGGAGCCTAAGGCTTCATGCTGGGTAGTTTGGCACTACAAAGAGGTGGTTGCCTCATGCTACAGTAGTATGACACTACGATGAGGTTCCCGGTACGGGGTAAGGCCTCGGCTTTAAGCCATGTCATGGCGGCGTAGCACCGCAAGGGAAGCGCAAAGCGCTTCATGCCATGTCTCTTTATAATGAACTCACCTATAGTGTATGGACAAAGAGATATCAGGCCGTCTCTTGAGGGTAAACTTGTAGATGCCCAAAATTATACACTGAAACCAGGCTGGCACAGGGCCTTTAATGTGTAGCCAGAAGCACACGTAACTACATTATGCGAGTGGAAAGAATTTCAGCTATGATGCAGAATTCAAGGCTTAGTCCATTCTTGTATTATAGTCTGTTGTTTGACCCACACGGGAAGATTCAAGTCGTAAGCGACATCTCTCCTAATGCATGATGGAAAGTTACTGTGGGGAACACTTATACCCATATATATAGAGATATGTGGGAGATTGTTGGAGTTTGATCTTTTTCTAAGTGAATTTTAGTCCCACATCGGCTAGACCAAAGGAGTTGTATCTCTATATAATAGCTTTCCTATTTTAGAGATGCACATGTGGTGTGGAGGTGCACATAGGTGTGCCATGTAGGATTATTTTTCTAATGGAAAAAGGACTAAATCAACAATAAAAGCATTCATGCTTTTTGCTCTTGGGAAATTCATTTCCATGGGAGCTAAGCCCCGTAGGGACTTAGCGACTCGGACTCGGACTCGGGCTCATGGGCTCATGAGGCGTAATGTGGCGTTTTGTTGGCGCACTTTGCACTTAGCACGTCAGCATCGTCGCTAGGCGCATAGTGCGCTTTAGTTGCGCTCGTTGCGCGAGCCACTTGCGCTGCCACGTTGCGCAAGTCCAGTTGCGCATGCCCAGGTGCGCAAGCCCAGTTGCGCATGCCCAGTTGCGCAAGCCCAGGTGCGCGCCCAGGTTGCGCTCAGGTTGCACTTGGGTGCGCTGGGTTGCGCAGGGTTGTGCTGGGTTGCGCGGGTTGCTCGGTTTGCGCTGGTAGCGCTGGTTGCGCAGTGTGCGCAATGCGTGCAGTGCGCGCAGTTCAGTGCGCGCTCTGTCGCGCAGAGTGCGAGGTGCGCTGGGTGTGCGCAGTTGGCATCAGAACGTGCGTTAGCATGTTCTGGGCGGTTGCTACATGTTCGGGGTGGTTATTACCACGTCCCTAACTTTGTGGCAACCGACCAGTTGCTGCAGGGCCTATATAAGGCATCCTCTCTCTCAAGGCTCAATACAGAATAGAAAGAAAAGCCACCACAGAAAGTTTATAAGTGTTCTTTAGCACAAGTAAACAGAGTATTCAGACGTGTTCTTTAACACAGTTCTGATCTTCCAGTAGCCTTCGAGAGAGAGAGGAAAAGCGCCGCACCAGCGTTGCTTTTGCACGGGAGTTCGTGTCCGTCCGAGGAGTCATAAGAGCAGGAGTGTTCCAAGTTCTCCGACGAACTTGCTGGTTCCTGGAAGCTGTTCGTGTAGGGCGAATAAAGCTTTGAGCAACGGTGATCATTCACCCCAGCAGGCCGTCTTCCATCTTTCGCCTGTCACCTTCTTCACTGCTGTGATTACGAAATCTTTTTAGATTCTCGTATATCATATGTTGCTGTGGATTACGAAATCTTTTTAGATTCTCGTAATACTTATAACGAGATCTTTTTAGATCTTCGTTATACTCACGCAACCTTCCTAGAAGTGTTGCTTTGGAACATTGTTTTTACAATTGTTTCATCTTCTCAGTTTTCCATCGAAAAAATTGTGCCCCGGCTCTAACAATATAGTCATTTTTCATATATAATTAGCTGTCTGAAATAAGATCAAATATGGTCGGCCTACCCAGCTCGTCAACCCCCGAAACAACAACAAAGCCTTTAACCGAGATTCATTAGCTACATGCATCCTTTTCTTCATTCAGACTCACAAAAGGTCGTCTCTCTGTACCGTATCCTTTCTTACTGAGGCCCATTTTGGAAATACTCCTATGACAACTTCAACAACGACGCTGTCACTCCTATCTAGTATCTGTCACTTTGTTCTGCACGTCCAGAAACTCCAAACTGCCTCAAACAATCTTCCATCTTCTTAAACCACTCTTCCTTCTCACCATTCTCAGTACAACTATTCTTCAAAATTTGGACATGTTCTCTGATTGCCAACACTGTGACCCATAAGAAATGGCTGCAGATTTTATACTCTCCTTCAGGAAGGATTCATTTCCCTTGGTCATGTACAACAGGACCAGTCCATCTCCGCAAGTACTTCATAGCATATTATGTTTCAATCACTCAGTCAGCTCAAAATCTTGATATTTAACCTTGCATATTATACTTGACACAGATCACCTACTGTGTTGGGTACATACTCAATTGCAACTTCAAAATTCCTAGTTTGACAGATGACTCTGCAGGGGTGGGTACAGTAGATTAAATTTTTTTCATACCATTGCTTTCTGCTGAACTAGCAGGGAATCTCCTCAGGACAGCAAATAAAAGATAGCATCAACAAGTAGAGGAAGAGAAAGTATCAAGCTCTATCCTGAAGAATGCAATACTGCTGATTAAAAGTGGTCCACACTAGTTGTCCCTAGGTACTTTTATCTTCCATAAACACCTTAAAGGCTTTAACACAATCTTCTTTGGAATTTTATTAACCGATATTGGAGTTGTTCGGATCATTTTTGCGTGTAAGAACAATAGTGAAAGGCCATGAGCTGCAGTGCTAAAAAGAGCCCGATAAAACTCTTGATGGACCAAGAACTCGTGTGAACAAATGGAGACTACAGATTTTAAGATCAAATCTAATTAGAATACGACTTCCTCCATTATCTGATAAGATTTTCAAGATCCGCCAGTTCAAGATAAGTGAATTTCATAATATTCAAGAGTACAAACATTGTAATATCCGTAGAAGAATCTACAACTAATATCGTCATTCAATTGGGAAAAATTATCACAGTATTGACACCAACTCCAGTAAGGTCAAGCTCTATATAAAAAGTTTGAACGAAAGAGTAGTAACTTCAGCAACATACTCCAAGCAGCAACAATGATATTTAGGCTTGGTTTGGGATTTCTGCTGCTTCTCAAAAAGCCACAGCAGAAGCAGCTTTTGACAGTACGTGGGAGGCTGTTGTCAAAAGTTGTCCCAAAATTGAACTGACCTTTAAAAGGTAATTTTAATTTGATAAGTTGTTGTTACCAAACAGCCTTGGACCGATTTCCAATGAAAAGAAAAATCATAACAGCCTCTAGTAAGCAATCCCAAACCCAGCCTTAAGGATGAAAATTGTGTTTCTCGCCAAGACGACACTTTCATTAAACAAAAACTGAAACACGTATCAAAACAGATAGTTCTAAGACCATCTCCAATGGTGATTTCTAAAATTGAGTTCTTATCCTACTTGGCATTGTACTTTAAGGAGATTTCTATCCTAGTTGGAAGAGTTTCTACATAGAAATTGTAGACATACAAAAATGTTCTCCAATGGTTCTCCATTTCTATCCTATGTGTCACATAGTAAAAGAACCAATTTAATGGTGTGGGGCCCAATAATAATTGTCATGAGAGATAGGAGAATTTCTATGAGAGTTTCTACATGTAGAAACCCTCCTAGAAAGTTTCCATCCTACATCATTGCCACCTAGGATAGAAATGGTGATAGAAATCACCATTGGGAGAAGTTTTTTCTAAAATGGATTTCTTCCATAGAAATAGGGAAGATAGAAACCCCCATTGGAGATGGTCTAACCTCCGCAGTAAAATTCTTGGATTATATAGAACACATTGAATATTATGGAGCTTCTTCATAAATGATTTTGGGCATTCACAGAATTGGTAATTGAGAATCAAATACAAAACAAGCATCTGGTTGCAAATTCTCTTTCAACCGCAGGATAGCTTGGAATTTTTCCAGTTGTATACTTTCATATGCAGATTTAATCCCGAGGGTTCTTAAGTTACATATTCGTGAAATGATCAAATGACACTACAAACAAGGCCTTGATCTAAATTTAGGTTCATTATATTAAACATTTCCAATTCCATCTGATCATCTCTACAAAGGTCAAATCTCCTCGTAAAAATCCTGGACATTATTCTTCCTCCTACTAGGAGTACCTTCAAGTCGGCACACATATCAAATCACCCTTGCAAATGTTCGAAACATCTCAAACAAATTTCTCATATATCCTTAAATGAAAGTATATTTAAAAATAGGGTTTCTGAAGGTAAGTGCTTCAAGAAAATAAAAAGTGGAAGGGCCATGGGTCTCGATGATATCCCTATTAAGGTATGGAAATGTTTGGGGTACAAATTGATGTGGCTAATAGACTTATTTAACCAAAATCTAAAAGAGAAAATTTCGATGTATGGAGAAGCAATGCTGCTATTTTGACCGCCCGGAGGGCTGGCCCGCCCCCACGTGGAAGGCGCCCATTGGCTCCCCCGCCTGGGGGGGGGGGGGGGCCACTGGTTGCCCGCCACGTGGGTGCGGGCCAGCCCCACGGGCGGGCAAAATAGCGTTTTCCATGGAGAAGTATCTTAGTACCAATTTTTAAAAACAAGGGAAGCGTGCAAAATTGTACTATAAGTAAAGAGGCACCAAGCCTATCACTTAAACGATGAATGGAGAAGTATTTTGGCACCAATTTGTAAAAAAAAGGGAAGCATGCAGAGCTGTACTAACAAGAAAGGTATTAAGCTTTTATCATTGACACAATAAAATTCTGAGAGGGTGTAATTAAACATTTATCAACAAAAAGAAGCAAATATCTACATCAGTTAATTTTGTTTTATGCCATGGAGGCTTGCTAGGGAAGCTATTTATTTACTAATTTAGAAAGAAAAGGGATTACATGTGGTTCCCACTGATTTAGAGAATACTCATGACAGGGTCCCAGATAGATTATGTGTTTAGTTTTGGAGAAACAAGTCATTTGTAACCAATGTTTTAAAAGACGAAGGTGCTAGGTGAGGTGTTTAGACCCTCCTCCGGACTCCGGAGGACGCACAAGTCTGAAGGCGTGGGGCGTAAGTTTTCAGGTATTAAAAGTTTTAATCTTTTTTTTTAATATATATAAAATACTGAAAAATAAATGAAAATATTAAACAATAAAACATAAGTTAAGAATATGATCCAAATTTCTGAGGACAATTATTAAACTGACTAGACCAGTCTTTAAGAGTCATAGGGTCCAAGATTAAACATTTCGACAATAAAAAAAGTAGCAATATCAAGAAACATAAAATGTAGCCACTACCAATTCCAAATATTAAAATAAGAAAGATATGTCAGAATCCGTGTGTTGCTCATCTACGAGTAATTGGATATGTAGGAACAAAAAGATGAACAAGGAGAAAAAGTGAAAGAACAGTTTAAGAACTACGAGATTGAGGATGTTAATGGTATTGCGGATCTCGAGGTAGTGTGGCGCTCGATTGGAGGGGACGGTAATGCTAGATCTAGCACGAATGAAGGGGGTTGTGTGCCTTGAAGAGAAGATGGAAGGAAGAGGGGTTTTGTTGAGATTTAGTGTGTTCTCGAGTGCGTAAGTGGATAGTTGGGTCCTTAATTGTTTGGTATAAAGTACAATCCAAAAATAAACTCATATTCGACAGAAATTTTGCTAATAGGGCGTTAAAATGTACCCCTCTATGTAAAAATGGTCTCCCCTAATAATAAAAAAACGTACACCTCCTACGAATATGGCTTGATTAAATAAGTCTTGGGAGTTTTTGTGGATCCGTCGCCTCGAAATGCTCTCCGAAACGAGTTTCGTGATGGGACCGGAGAATAGTAAGACTGAAAAATAAAATCATAGTTTGCATTGTCGTCCAATACCGACACAGTCGATATAGTTTGGTATGTCCCGATCCAATACCGACAGCTACCGAAGCCGTAGGTCTCTGTCCCGATCATTTCGGTAGAAAAGAACTGAACAAGAAAGACCATCACAATGGTGTAAAAACATAGTAAGGCTGTAAAAGCATTTAAATGAAAAAAAAAAAAAACTTATTTATGGCAGGTGAACTAATCAGCAAATGTCATTGTTATTTCATTCAATTACAAAACTAACTAAGGAACAAAACAGGAAATACTTAAAGTTTATGCCTAAATGTTAAAATAATTAATTAATTAATTTTTATTAATAATTATTTGATTTTCGATGCCAAAAATTCCGATACTCCGATCCGAGACTACTGATATTGGCGATACCAATACTTATAGGAAGGGTCCAACATCGATTCCGTACTTCGAACCTTTAATAAAATATAGAGAGAATCTTTGCAATTTAAATGATACATTAGCATGGTAAAGACGATGTATATGGAAAGTAACTTAGCAAAAAGTCGAGATGAATGAAATAACTTTACCAAATACCACTAATATCGCATTTTGTAACAAAATACTATGAATTATTTTTATTAGCAAATAAATACAACGAACTTTCAAATATTTTGCGACTTGCTACCCTCCATTAATTAACTATCAAAATTGATGGTCAAGTGTAATTTCTGAACAGTTTTACCTCTCAACAATGTACAAATTGTCGACGACTTCTTCCACCGTCCCTTCTTCCCCACACCTCCCCTAGATGTCTCACCTCCTTCACCCTTGTTGGTCGCCTCAACCCCCCTTCCCCGACCCCTCGCCTACCTCCTTTTTCCTACCCTCCCTTACAAGTCCCCCACACCTAATCTCCCAATGCTCCTCTTACCCTATTATTGCCTCCCTCCACCCCCATCCCCACATGCCAAGGCATAAGCTCATGAGCAAAATTGTCTTTTTAGCATATTCATTTGCAAAATAGACGATAGCTTTGGGTGGAAAAATAAGTTCATAGTATTTAGTTGTTAAAAAGAATAGTTCATAGTATTTAGTTGTAAAAGTGTGATAATTTGTGTATTTAATTGCAAATTAGCCAAAAGAAACATACTACTTTACATTTTGGCCCATAAATATTCAAGAGTTACAGTCTTTGCTCTTTAGGATCGATCAGTTGTTATGATAGAGAAGATACTGATTTAAGAATGAATTTCATAGACATAAAAGTAGGACTTCTAAAGTAGAGAAGCATATCTAGACTGCCTTGAGATCATGGAATACCTTTTCTATTGGATGAAAAATTACAAATTGACCATAAGGCTGATCATGCTTTATGGGCCAGAATGTAGGGTGGGAAAGAAACATGTAGGGGAAAATGAGCTTAGCTTAAATGAGAGAGATAAGATGGATCAAAAAATATAAAAGTTAAGATATGAAATGAGTATCTATGGAGGTCGTAGGTGGTATCAAATGAGTAGATGAAGGAAAATCGATGCAATAGTATTGACATGTGTAAGCACAAGCGATAGATGCACCAATGATGAGTGATTTACATGATTTGTCCTTACCATCGCTATCAATGTGAATTATGCCAGACAACAGACACAAAGAAAAGTCTTGGGGTAAAAATGAAAGGAATGGATACATTTAACATGATTGTCATAGGTTAGCACCAACACTGGGGATATATTTTGATGTCAAGACCATCAGGTGTTAATACTTAAAAGACAAACATTCTTCATATACCAAGGTATAATATCCAGAAATAGTTTTTATGATTGACTTGTTCATTTAGACCATTCTGGAAAGATAGCAATCTAGTACTAACTTCATAATTGAAGCAATACGTCATTCACTATAAGTTCACCAATATTACATTCATTACCACTCTCTCTAACAACTAGTCTACGTTCACATTCAGACTAGTTGCTAGTCTTTAGTTCAAAGTTTCTTTTACTCAAGGTCCTTTGCTTAGAGATGGAGCCATCACACAAGCAACGTCTCCACCTCACAATGGCTATGTGGATCCTTTCTTTGCGAATTACATATCCATAGTTGTATTGTTATCTAGTGATGGGGATATCAGGAAAGCCTATGTCTTCTGCTCAATAGATATCAGGGAGGATCCATTCTTTCATAACTACACTTCTATGACCCTTTTATTCTCTTGTGAACAAGTATATATAAATAAGGATAAATATATGGGATGCATGTTTCATCACCATTTAATGCCCAATCACAATCATAGGTATGTCTTGATCCAGATACATAGCATAGCTCAAAAAAATTCTAATCAAGAGTGACAGCTGAAAGTTCACTTCGTGTAGCATAAAGAATTGATGAAGGCGATGGTTAAAAAACCCGACAAGCATGTAGAATAAATAAGACTTCACATTCAAATTAGAACGAAATCGATCATTACAGACTGGAATTAGGTAAAACTAGCTGGAGTTTTCACAGGATTCAATTCATCATTTATTTCTGCTTTGGGTGTTATAACTGCTATATAAAGTAGGATGGAGTTTAGGTTAAAAGTTTGAAGTATATGTTAGGGGAGGATTATACAGCACATTGCTACATTCTTTGTATTTTTCACCACTTGCTATTAGCTGGTTATTTTGGACAACCTTAGTGTCCTCATTTGAATCTGGTTAGTATTCTTCTATTTGTCAGATTTGGAAATGAAATGAATTACTTTGATGAACTTTTCACCAAGTTGCTGCTTCTTCTCTTCTCCATTTTGTAATTTTTATTTCCACAGAACCATGTTAGTCTTACAGAGGACATGACCCTTAACAAAGCTGAATGAAAGAAGAGGATTCAAACAGCCAACTCCAGATATTTAAGATAAAGGCTTTATTGTTGTTGTTGTTGTATTTCCATACAACCATGTACTTATTTGCAGGAATGCAATTCCTTTTTATTCTTTGACTGTCATAGAGATGGAGTGCAGCTCCCTATAGCAAATCATATCACCTAAACTCTTCATTTAGACTCATTTCAAGTCCAGGGGAACTGGGGGATACTCCTAGGTTGCCTGAGCTTAAAGCAAATACGCAAAAAGTTATCTCAACCTATCCACCAACTGATCCTCTAGGTTTTTTAGCAAGGCCCACCTTGCTCAAAAGTCATAACAATTAAGTTCCTATCTAATTTTTCAACAATATCAATGGAATTTTTTTGGTAGCAATCATATTGCCTAAAAGTGAGATATTTTTTAAGAAATATCTACTATTATAAAGAGGCTGGAAAATGGCACAAAATGAACGGTCTTCCGTATGTATATCCTTGGGTTGTTAAGGAAAAAAAAGGAAAAAGGAAATCCTAACTAATTCGTAGACCTTAGCAAACGTGTGAAATCCTAAAATCCTGATATTATCTAACAACCTAGTTTTTTTTGTTTCTAACTAAACAAATATATATGTGTATATATATATATATATATATATATATATATATATATATATATATATATTTATTTATTTATTTATTTATTTATTTAATGTCCATTTCTTTGGGCCTCCAGCACCGGACCGTGGCCGCCCGGCGGCCATCCGTGCCCGAGAGGGGGCTCGAACTTGGGACCTCCCCCAAGTCAGCCCCCACTCCTAACCACATGAGCTAGGAGGCTTGGACTATATATATATATATATATATATATATATATATATATATATATATATATATAAAGAGTTAAAGACCTAAAAACATATCTATAACAAATCCTAATTAAAATATATTTATATCATATTTAAACTATTAAGCAAATCAGTGATCAGTACAACAGCGTGCTACAAATCCATAAACACTACAGTCCAGAACAGTAATAGAGTTACTAGGGCTGAAAGGAGAATTTAGGGAATCCAAACAGCAAACCAACACAAAAATGTACACATATATGCAATCTGTAATTAGTAAATCACATTTGAACAATCACAAAAACATCCTTACAATAATCAAATACAGATGAAAAACTAAATATCTCTGACGAAATAATACGTGCAACCCTAATACTCCAGAATGCTTACCATGGCCCGAACCATAATGCTATGATTCCCAATCTCCCCTTGCGCACAAACCCCTCAACTAGAAAAGCACGTTAAGAATTCAGCACTCGTGGCACGGGGACGCCCTTGTTTGAAACTTCCCTAGGAACATGGAGGCATGCAACCGCAGAAACTTGTTACAGCCACATTACCACGTTTGAACACCCCCCCCACCCCCCCCCCCCCCCCCAACACACAAAGGCTATGGCGCGATGACCAGCACGGGCTGCTGCCATCAAGAACAGCTCCTTGACATTGACGTAAGACCAACAAAAAGCTTTGACAAATAAACTCTAAGGGCTTAGTTTGGCCAGCAGATTTGCGGAACGCTCGGCAGGGGAGCTAACTCATAATTCGCAATGGACACACGGAAAGATCATAGCTCTACAAAAGTATCTACCTAGTACCGATTAGCTATTGCTACTCAAACGTTGACACGAACAATCGAGTCGGACAATGGACAAGTGGGTTCTTTAGATCAGGAACAACTACAGCCATAGATTCACAGCAGTTATTGTCCAGTTCGAACAGATCAAGAAAGGTGTTCTTGTTCATCAGCGACGGAAAGAAACCTATATCTTAGGTTTTCCATGGCTTGGAAGCACAGTATTGAAAAGAAAAAAAAAAAGGAAGAAGAAAAGAGGAGAGGGGAACTCACTGATTTTTCAATGCTGGTGGCTTCGCCAGCAGAAGAGGAGGAGGAGGAGGAGGAGGAGGGGGAAGGATTTCTAGCCTTTACAAAAAGGGACATCAAAAGTTACGCTAGTCCAGATTGGGACTAATCCGGTTTGAGAAAAAATTATTCAGGACAAATCAATTTTTTACTCTTGGAGGCTGTTCCAGCCCAACACCCCCAAATCCAAAGTTTTACCTTTATTTCAATATTTTACTCCCCCCCCCCCAAAAAAAAAAAAACCTATTTCTTCTTATCCATCATTTCCATCTTCCTCGTCTCCATCAAAGGCTCATCACAAACAATGCATGAAAATAAACCCTAAATCCTAGTTTTATTCTCATTTCCAATTTCAGATATGACATCCAAAGGCTCATCATAAACCATGCATGAAAATAAACCCCATTTTTCTCCTCATTCTCAATTTCAGATATGCCACACAAAGGCTCCTCATAAAAAATGTATGAAAATAAACCCTACTTTCTGACAGTTGCAGTCGACCAAGTCGATTTTATGACTTGTCGCAGTCCTCAATACTTCTAGGGCTGCTAAAAATTTGGACAGTCCTGAAATAGATTGTTATACAGCAACTCCATTTCGGAACTGTCCACTTTTCTGGCAGTCCTATAAGTATTTAGGAGTATAAGAAATTGTGTCAGTCCTAAATATTTATGACATGAATTATGGATACTATTACATTTTCATTTTGAAATATAGGATTACATTCCAAATAGCAGTGACCAGATAAACTTTTGATGTAATAACTAATAACTTTTTTTTATCTAGGAGGTAAAGTTACCTTGTACACATTTTAACAAGTTGTTCATAGTGATCGACTTTTAGTTACTCAATTTCGTATACAGATTGTGTTATCTCCGTTAGCATTTAGCTTTCAGCATTTGATCTTGTCGACTTATGTCTATACCTTTGTAAACTATTATCGATATACTATATAGTATCATATTGAACTTTTACACGTAAGTTGATTACTTTTGCATGCAAGACTCTTACAGTAAGAGTACTGATAATGTTAATAGTCTACTCATTGATTCTTTATTTTGTTATGAACTTGTGTTTTCTGGTTGGTAAAGACATTATTTGTAATCTTTAGTTTATTATGCAATCTATACACGATAACATTATCAACGTATTCTTTCAGCTTATTGGATACTGCTGCCAGTCCTAGGACTGCCTAAATTTCTGGCAGTCCTATCAACTATCATGACTGCCAGAAATTTAGGCAGTCATAAAATGGACTTGCTGTCAAGCAAGTCCATTTTAGGACTGTCAAAAGTTCTAGCAGTCCTATCCAATACCAGGTCTGTCTGAATTTTGGGCAGCCAATCATTGTCCCAATCGCGACTGTGGACGAATTTTTGAAGTTCGTAATCCCAAAATGGGTTCAAAAATTCAAAAATATGTCTATAATGAATAGTAAATCAAATTTTAGTTACTAGAAGATGAAATTTAGGCATGAACATGGATTGAGAGAGTTTTGGAAGAGAAAATGTTTAGGATTTTGGGAGGGAAATCGGAAGAAGAATGAAAGGCAAAAAAAAAAAAAAAATCGACTTATATACTTATAGTTGGATTAGCTATGAGTATTTTTTAAAGTGGCAAATTTGTAAATAAACCAAAACTATATTTTGGTTATCTCTGAATAACTTTTGATGTGCCCTTGTAATTTATCTTACAAAATTGATGAAATAATATAACTCCTTTGCTTTAATTGCCTAGTTCGAGTTATCTTCTACTAATACGCTAGGAACCGACTCAAAAGTGAGCCATGAAAGCCGTATGTACGTATATCATAATTTATTTAAATAAATTATAAAATAACTAAACAATTACCTAAATTTTCTATTAATTATTTTAAAAAACTTAACTAACTAATATAATTTGTTTATAACTAAATAATTTTAACTCAAGCTGTTAAGATAGGAGGTATATTTTTTTAATTGTTTGAGTATACAAATGACATATTTTTTTATAATAAATTAATATTTAATTTTTTTAATATTTTGTTTGCACGTGCACATTACTAACAAGTGTTTATTGGGAAACCTAACCCACAAACTTGGGTTTTTTTAAATTTTTTTTTATGTGCGTGTAAAAAAAGTTTGCAAACGAAAAAAAATCAGAACGACGAAAGTACGAGCATAAATCGGTACAATATAAATAAAATATGTTAAAAAGTTGGTCAAATATTTGTTAAATGGAAATTTTGAGGTGGAAACTTACATGCTTTTTAAGGTTGTCAAATTTAGTTAATTAAACACGTTTCCATTTTTTTGTCAAGTTTTTTAATAATTCATATAAAAACGTTAAAATTTTACATATTAAAATTTTAGGTTTTTTCTAAGGGCACCACAAAATTTACTTGGGGCAGCCCAAGAAGGTGGAGCTTTTGCTGGAGGTTGTCCACAAGTTGCTTGGGGGCAGCCCCCCTCTCCCTCCCCCCCCCCCCCCCCCCCCCAAACCCTTTCTAACAATTCATTTCATCAAATATTTTCTCTCTCTTCTCTTTTCCTAAAACCTAAATTCTAATCCTCTTCTCCATAACTCCAAGTTAACCCAAATTACTAAACCCTAAATTACTTTTTCATTCATGCAATTTCAAGCAATGGCACCCAAGCCCAAACCTACATCACAATCTAGATATATTTTGATATATTTTTGCTATATTTTCGTTTAAAATCTATTGAATCTTTGGTAATTATAAAAATAGGTTAGAACGAATTTAGGGTTCATTTTTGTATCATTCGAACACAATAAGACCAATTTTTTGCGTGAAATTCGAACCCTAGGACGAATTTAGGGTTTATCTTCGTCGTTCTGGCCAACAGTCGGGCACGAGACGGACAGGACTACAGGCAGTCGGGCAGTCCTTTGAGAAAGTTAGACTGCCAACTGTCCTGCAGTCCATTGTAAAAGATGGACTGGCAGTAATTGGGTAGTCCAACATGAAGCAAAGACTGCCACAATGTTGGCAGTCCAACTCATAATTCTCTGTATGAAAATTTTGATACACATCCATTCATGACTGCCAGCAAATGGATAGTCCCACATGAAGCAAGGACTGCCACCATATTGGCAGTCCAATGTTTTTGACTGAATTTATGAGATATGATATGTTGACTTGGTCTCTGTTTCAATTAGGACTGCCAGTACCCTGGCAGTCCTACTTTAGTATAGGACTGCCAGGGTGTGGCAGTCCTAATTGAAATTCTATGTGAGGAGAGTTTGTATTTAAAACTCTCATAACAGAGAGTTTCAATTAGGACTGCCAGGCTCCTGGCAGTCATATTTGAAACTGTAGCAGCCGAACGGCCAAAACGATTTGTCGTGTTCTAGAGTTAGGGTTTCAAGAAATATGTGAGAATTATCATGTTCGAAAAATTAATTCATGAATCCTAAAGTGATTCTAAACCTAATATTTATGTTTTTGTTTTCTGATTTTGAGTATGAGTGAAAATATTTTTTGGTAGCTGATCTTAGACAGATTTGGGGAAAAATTTGTGCCAAACATGATTGAGATAGGAGAATTTTTTTGGGGATAATTCTCGAAAAGAAAAGAAGAAAAATTGGAAAAAAATTTGTACTAGGGTTTAATTCTATGACCTAGAAATGTTGGGAGAGAAGAAAAAAATAGAGGGAGAGAAGAAAAGAGGGCAAATGTTAAAGGCCATCCCATTTTTACTAAGGGCCACCAACTTAAAATTTTAAAAAAATTACAAGTTTGCATTTTGAAAACACTAAGGGCCATCCCGCTTCTGTCAATCGAGGACTGCAGGGCTTGCCTGCAGTCCAAAGTGAAGACAGGACTGCATGTTGTCCTGCAGTCCTCGCCATGGGGAGGGAGGCGGAGGAAAAAGAAATTTCTCAGCCATGAGGAAGTGGGCTCTCCCTTCCATTTTCCTCCTCGTCATCCTCCTCTCCAACCTTTCCGATCATGGTGAGTTCGTAAAAAATCTAGGGTTTCCTGGTCCGGATCTAGGGTTTATGGAGAGATTCGTCACTTTGACCCCCCATTTTCTTCTTCCAGGTCGTAAGCTCTATGCGGACGCGGAGGAGGACAGCGACGATCTCGTCGATCCTCCAAAGGTGGAGGAGAAGCTCGGCGCCGTCTATGGAGGTCTGTCCACCGACTCCGTAAGTTCCAGGCGGAGGGAGGGGTGCTGCAGCGAGGATGTTGTGAATGGGGATGAGGTTGTGGACCTCGGGGAAGCGGCGGGAGGGGTGCTCGGCAGGGCTGACACCGCCGAGGGGGTTGCCTTTAGTAATCTTGTTCAATTTTGGTTGCCCTTAGTAAAAAAAAAGTCGGTCATGGTTGCCCTTAGTAAAAAGGGGGTGGTCTTTAACATTTGTCGAAAAGAGTTGAGGGAGAGAGAAAAAGAGTAGAGGGAGGGAGAGAGAAAAAATAAAAAAGTTATCTTTTATACCTATTGTTGGGCTGCCCCCAAGTAAAAAAAAACTGATGACAAACTTGTAATATTTGCAAACATTGTTGGGCTGCCCCCAAGTAAAAAGTGTGGTGCCCTTAGAAAAAAACAAAAATTTATATATTAATTTGAATCTTTCAAAAGCAAGCAAGTATTGTACATTTCAGAAAGATACTAAAAATTTCACTTATAATACGAGTTTTATCGGAGAATGTTAACAAGGGTGTAAAGAAGGTGCTCGTTACTAGTCGAAAATAAAGGCAATTTATATGGGCACATCATATTTTGATCATGGCTAGTCCGGATTGTGGCTAGCCCAAAATTTTGTGATTTTCACTAGGCTAGCCCAAAATTTTGATCCATGGTTGTCCCAAATTCCCCCCCCCCCCCATTTTTTTTTCCTTTCATTTGCAAATTATTTTCTCTCTCTTCCGAAACCCTCACCCCTCTCTTCTTCTTCTTCCTCTTCTCCTCCACATCTCCTCAATCCCAACATCTTTCCCTTCTCATCCACAACTCCTAAATCCCCAACATCTTTCTCTTCTCCTCCACCATCCTCCTCTTTTGAAAAAATTAATTCAAGCACCCAAATTCTTTCTCTATTTGTTTCCAAAATCCTAGAAATTAATTTAAAAAATTCAAGCATCAATTGCTTTGTTTATTTTAATTGTTTGTAGCCCATTTGAATGAATTAAACTACATTCGGAGTGAGAAATTACCCATTTAAATTAAACCCAAGTATGAACGAATGAGAAAACTCAGCGTCGACAAGGACTGCCCAATTTTCTGGCAGTTCTACATACAGTAAGGACTGCCAGAAAACTGTGCAGTCCTAAGTCACAGCATGTGAAACAAAAGACTGTCTATTTTTCTGGCAGTCCTTACTGTATGTAGGACTGCCAGTTTTCTGGCAGTCCTACATACAGTAAGGACTGCCAGAAAAATAGACAGTCCTTTGTTTCACATGCTGTGACTGACTGCCCAGTTTACCGGCAGTCCATTCAGTTTGTAGGACTGCCAGAAAATGGACAGTCATTTGTTTCACATGCTGTGACTTAGGACTGCCCAATTTTTTGGCAGTCCATTCAGTTTGTAGGACTGCCAGAAAATTGGACAGTCCTTTTTTGCACTAGTTGAACAGCAATATTAGGGTTTTCACCAATATTAGGGTTGTACATTATGAGGAGCCTTTGGGTGCCATCAAAATTAGAAATGAGAAGAAAATTAGGGTTTAATTTTTGGGTGTTTTCTTCTCATTTTTTTCTTCTCCATTAATTGAAAATCGAAATTCGAAATAGGAATAAAATTAGGGTTTAAACCCCATTGTACTTGGAGATAGTGTCACCCTCGAAATCCATGTTACGTATTTTCGTATACGTGTACATATTTCGGGTCCGTATTTTTATTAGTCATGGTTAGCTAGTTATGATTTTATTTTTAGCATGTTGCATTGGCATGGTTATTTTGGCATTTCATTAGTTATGGCTTAGCTTGGTTCGGTTTAGCTTGGTTTGGTTTGCTTTTGGGTTCATCATGAACCAAAAGAAAACCCCTACCTACTACCACCATCATCATATATAACCCAACTCCTTCTCTCTCTCTTCATTCACTTCTTCATTTATTTTCTTCATCTTCTTCATTTACTCCTCCCACATACCAAGTCCTAGGAAAGTGCAACTTGCTTCACGATGGATCTCAAGTTTTATTGTTCTATTCTCTTCCTTACTTGATTTTAAGATACTTTAGAACTTGGCATTTTTCATTTTGATGGATACTTTCTTGTAGATCTAAGTTTATATTATTTTCGGTTTTCTTGGGTTTTGATCTATTAAACTTCCTTATTTTCATGTTTTGATTGTTCCATGTTGTAGAGAATTCGATTTTACCCAAAATAGACCTTTGAAAAGTTGGATTTCGACTTGTTTTGAGGAAGTTATGGCCAAAAATATTTTTGGCCATTTCTATGTTCATCTGTGCTGATTCTGGCAGGGACGATAAATAGTGCCGCATGAATAGTGCCAGTGCCGCAGCCGCATGAGATGAATAGTGCCGCAGCCGCATGAGATAAATAGTATCGTAGCCGCAGGAATAAATAGTGATGCAGTCGCAGGAATGAATAGTGCCGTAGCCGCATGGATGAATAGTGCCGCATGAATAGTGCCACAGCCGCAGGAATAAATAGTGCCGCAGCCGCATGAGATAAATAGTGCAGCAGTCGCATGGATGAATAATACCGCATGAATAGTACCGCAGCCGCATGGATGAATAGTGTCACATGAATAGTGCCACAACCGCATGAGATGAATAGTGCCGCAACCGCAAAAATGAATAGTGTCGCAGCCGCATGAGATGAATAGTATCGCAGTCGCATGAGATGAATAGTACCGCAGCCGCAGAAATGAATAGTGCCGCAGCCGCAGGAATGAATAGTACCGCAGCCACATGAGATGAATAGTGCCGCAGCCGCATGAGATGAATAGTATCGCAGCCGCATGGATGAATAGTGCCGTATGAATAGTGCCACAGCCGCATGGATGAATAGTGCCACATGAATAGTGCCGCAGCCGCATGAGCATGAATAGTGCTGCAGAATGCCGCATAGGGCCTATTTTAGCTGTTTTTTTTGCTGTTTTAAGTCCTATTTGGCTGAATTGTGGCCAGAATTTCTTCCAACTTCCAACATGAAAGTTGTAGATCTTTTCTTTGGCTTCAAGAATATGTCACTAGTTATTTTATGCAAGTTTCTCTCATTCATGATAAGGTAAGAATAGAACACGATAAAGGCCCGCTGTGGCGCACTCTTGACGAGCAAACTGACATGATATATCATGACATGCTGTTACGACAGCTAGTCTGACACGACAAGTATGAAAGACCTGGACACCGTGGGAGATTGTGCTTGTACAAATAAATCAGTCTTGTCTTGCATCATGTCTAGGACAGGGACCCCTGAATACCACGGTCAGGGGTACCTACTGAATTCAACTAAGACTAATAACTAGAATAATCCAATAGTCATGAAGAGATTTTTCAGCTACAGGCAATCCCGTTATCTGGGCGCATTAAGTGGACTTGTAGCCTACCGACGAGTAGGGCACATTTTCAGCACACAGTCATGTGTTGCATTCTTCATAAAAGGACATTCGACCTGAATAATCGGATGGTCTGCAGGACTTGTGGCTGTTGGGATAATCTCATTGCATCTTGCTAGTAACTAGGCCTGTGATAACCCTAGTTAGTTAAAATTATCAAGTCGTAATTAGCCGTGATTGATTGGATGGAGTTTATGTAGGAACGAAATCGTAAAGCACAATACTCTATAGGGGGGTGAATAGAGTAGGCAGCGGAATATTGCTAATAAAAAAATGTTAGCAGCAAGATCACAGAATAATAATCACAACTAAGTAAAGTAAAGGCAGAGATAAGAAAGCAAACGCAAAGACAACGATGTATACTGGTTTCCCTCTGTTGAGGACTAATCCAGTCGGTTGAACTATTGCTACCAGTTGAATCCACTATTGGAAAAACCGCAAGTTTTCTTACGAAGTCCTTGCAACTTCTACAACGCGAGCTTTGATACGAAGAACTCGTCCAACTTCAAGTGTGAAGAGGTATTCTTCAATCAAGCCTTCTGATTACAATCTCTCAGAAACTTCTAGACAGCACCGCACTGGCAAATCGACTAGAGGATTGTAATTGGCTTGGGATCTGAAATTTAAAGCTCAAAAAAACTCTTTGGAAGATTGAAAGCTTTAGATAGAGAGAAGATTGAAAGTGAATGAGTGAGTTGAAATGATCGAAATCCTTCTCTATTTATAGGAATTCCAAAGACAGAATTCTGGCAGAATTCGGGCAGAATTCGGGCAGAATTCGGGCAGAACTCGATGAGGAAATCTCGGTCAAATCCGCAATTACAGGAGGACCAAGTTCCAGAAGAATTCAAAAATCAAACGGCCACCAACCGAACTCTGGCCGAACTCTGGCCGAGTTCTGTCAGGGTTAGGTTAGGTTTTTAAAATCAGTTATTGGGGATTTTTGAAAACCTTTTTGAAAACCTTTTTGAAGCTTTTGTTTAAAAGAATGTTTTTCAAAACAAAGGACATTTTAAAAGTATTTTGAAAACATTTTAGAATAGCCTGTTTGCCAGTACGACTCGGTGTACAACGTATTCCTAGACTCAATAAAATGAAAAATACATTGCTTAAAGGAAATACAGACTCGAACAGACAAATATAGCTTCGGTCTTGAACTGTGTAGATAGCTGTTCTTGTTCATGTCCAAGAGTCCGATACATCTTGACTAGCTTCATATATTCAGACAGAGTTTGATCAATTATTAAAATCAGGTTGACCATATGACCAATGGACCAACAATCTCCCCTATTTTGATAATTGACAAACTATGAATGATATAACATTTAAGCTTGAAATAAAATCAAAAAATAGTTCATGTCCTGCATTTTCTAAAAAGAAATGTTAGATCTTTATTTTTCTCCCCCGTTGTCACTTAGCAAAATAATTGCAAAAGAGGAAAAAAAACTCCCCCGCAATCAATGCATAAATAACAAACAGTGAAGAAACACAAAAATAATCATGATAAATGATAGTAAAGAAAATTTGAATGACATCACAGGCATGTATTTGTACGCAGGCAGTTTATAATAAACAAAGAATTATATCACAGGCAGTTTATAGCAGAGAAGCAGATAAAGAAATGCTAAGTAAATAAACTGATGTGAATCATAAAGTACGAATCTCATAAAGATAAAGATAAAGATGTTCAGATGACATGTTCAGATGACATCAAATAAAACAAATCCAGTACAAGTCCTCAAAAATACTGATAATAAAGTCTGAAAATAGAAAAACTTGGAATGTCGGAGCATTTCCAAGTATACAGAAGATAATGTCTAAGTCTCATATCAACTAACATATCAACTCCTATCATCATCATCATCATCAGTATGATGACCAACATGTCCAGAAGGACCAGCTCCAGAGGTACCCTGTCACGTCCCAGTACCGAAATACGGAGACGGACTAGGCCAGCTACTCCATATGAGGTACGTAACGTCATACGGCGATCGTGGCTGTCGAGAGACTAGGGGGTACATGCTACAATCAAGTCTCCTATGGTCCCACAGAGTTCTATGTCTCAATCAATCAAGTCACATCAGCAATGAAATGAACATTAAAGATAAAGCAGTAAGGCGTTCCTGACGCTTCATCAAAATGATCATGAGAGACTAGCTTTATAATTTAGCTATCTCAGAGAGTCAGGAGTACAAAATTATACACAGCTGCAGTCTGTTTATTTACAATTCTGTACTGACACAAAATATCATGTAATCCGGCTAACAGGTGCCGGTGGCTAAATGCCGCACAAAATATAAGCAGGAGTGGTGGAGAAGAAACCCACTCGAGTCCCCGAACCGTCATGCTCCTAGTATGCACCATGGATGTCAAGGAGGAAGATCGTGTCCTCTGGCTCTGCTACGAGATCTGGCTAAACAAAACCAGCGGGATCAGCCCCGAATAGCAAGTACCGCCAAAGGGGCACAAGAGTTAAGATTAAAAAACCCAGATAATAGAATAATTGATAATAGTAATACTTATGCAACTATTATAGGGTAGCGCAACATCCTCGAACCCATATGGCACCCTTACAACCAAACAAGGACAAAAGGTGCCGCATGGAGTCGGGACGTGTCGTACTCTATAACTTTCACATAAGTTAAAAAGGTATAAACAATAAAATCTCCTGATCGTGACTTCGGTCGATAGCCTATCGCAGCACAATAACCAACCCAACAATCAAATAAGAACATGGGTTGGATTATGTACCATGATAGACCATGTTCCTCAGTCATTCACAGAAGTAGCACTTCACAACCAGAATAAGTCTTCCATTCATAACTTCGGTCCACAGCCTGTCATAGTACGATAACCAACCCAACAATCAAACAAGAACATGGGTTGGATCACGTACCATGACAGTCCACTTCCCTCATTTATTCACGGAAGGTAATAAGATACACGCAAGTCGTTTTCGCGGCCAATCAAGTCTACGAGTTTCTAGTGGGACGAGGTTATCCTCGCATCATGTTATTTCAAAATCCTCAGATCGTATCTTTCCAGCAAGGCTAGCCAACCCAGGGGTTCGCGTAGACAGGTGTCATTGAGCACAGGTCCCTCGTAAGGCCACCTTGCCAAGACATATAATATATAGCAGGAATTAATCGGATACAGTCATCCGCTCGTTGCGGATGACACAGTATCCGTGGAGACCAGCCGGCGCGTCAAGACAATATCTCAAGGCGGCTGGTGTAACACGATCTCGGGATTTTGTCCTCCCCATGCATCTAGTATGTTTAGTTGCCTAATTTAACCCTAGGTGAAATCTTGGACTCACATGCTGTGGCCTGTATGATTATCCTCCTAAAGTCGTACTTTAGTACGAGTACCCCAAAGAGGATCCATGTCAATCAGTATGTCAACATGTGCTACCCTCCTTAGTGTAATGCATCATTGCAAATACGCCACTTGGAGTTACGAGTCATTTGTCGAGCATGAACAAGAACTGGGACATCCAGGTACATGTATCGGGTTAACACTTTGTTCTCCGGGGTCACATTAGTGCTCATATCATACTCGGAACAAAAGGCGTAAGGATATAAAATGGGCATAAAATATCTAATAAAATATCAAAATACAGGGTTATAGAAGAGCCAAGCTTAAAGAAATAAAAACCAAAGCTCCAAGAGCAATGGTTAAGCAAGGGGGTCAGGGGAGCAGCGTAGGTGAAAAGTCACGCACGCTACAGGGAGCAGCGTAGGTGAAAAGTCACGCACGCTACAGAGAGCAATGTACGTGAAAAGTCACGCACGCTGAGAGAGCAGCGTAGGTGAAAAGTCACGCACGCTACAGGGAGCAGCGTAGGTGAAAAGTCACGCACGCTACAGGGAGCAATGTACGTGAAAAGTCACGCACGATGAGAGAGCAGCGTAGGTGAAAAGTCACGCACGCTACAGGAAGCAGCGTAGGTGAAAAGTCACACACGCTACAGGGAGCAATGTACGTGAAAAGTCACGCACGCTGAGAGAGCAGCGTAGGTGAAAAGTCACGCACGCTACAGGGAGCAGCGTAGGTGAAAAGTCACGCACGCTACAGGGAGCAATGTACGTGAAAAGTCACGCACGCTGAGAGAGCAGCGTAGGTGAAAAGTCACGCACGCTACAGGGAGCAGCGTAGGTGAAAAGTCACGCACGCTACAGGGAGCAATGTACGTGAAAAGTCACGCACGCTGAGAGAGCAGCGTAGGTAAAAAGTCACGCACGCTACAGGGAGCAGCGTAGGTGAAAAGTCACGCACGAGAGCAGCGTAGGTGAAAAGTCACGCACGCTGAGAGAGCAATGTACGTGAAAAGTCACGCACGCTCAAGGAGACACGCTTCCAACAGGAAGCGTACTCAAGTCTGCGTACGCACGCTAAAGAGCGCGCGCAGCTCAGTGTGCGTACGCTAAACAGCTCTGCACACTGCTCATTGTCTTCTCCAAACAGCAAGAACACCATGGTTGAACCCAAAGCTTCAAAACATCACAACTTGGCCATCCGAACTCCAAATCCGGATTTTTAAAGTTCCATCTTGGGTGAAATGGAATTCTCTTCCACATGGAAGCATCAAAACCCACAAAACCCCAACGAAAATAGATCAAGACCAAGGAAATCCGAAAATGATTAAAACTTAGATCTACAAAAATCAAAGCTTCAAAATAGAAATTTTCAAGTTCTAAACTAGTATAGATTGAGAAGAAGAACATGTTTTGGCAAATAGTTTTGTAAAAAATCATTGACAAAATATGGATCCATCTCTTGAGCAAGTTGGTACTTGCCTTGGTTGGTGGAGGAAATAAATGAGAGGAAGTAAATGAGAGGAGAGAGAATGAGATGAGTTATATATAAAGATCTTGGACCCATGGGTTCATGATGAACCAAAGGGTTCATGATGAACCATTGGTGAACCAAGAATAGGTTACCCAAATGAGCCAAAATTGTAGGTCCAAATACAGAAAATAAATTAGGAAATAATATTTTGTCGAATATTTTTGGGAAATGCATGAAGAAATACTGCATAATAAATATCGTATAAATTCAAGGTAAATATAATTTATCGGTTTACGTATTAAAATACGTATTCCAGGATTGAGGAGTGACATACCCGCGCCAGAAGGGTGAGGAGGAGCGCCAGTGTAAAACTCACCAACATAATCACGAGGAGGAGCACGGTCAGAACGGTACCAATCATATGCGTTACCGGGCTGGAAGTAGGCATGAACAGCCTCATCCTCACAGCGGTAACCAGAGAAAGCTGGATCTCTAGGGATGAAACCAGCTGAATGTCCAGTCTGGGCGAAACGAAGATCAGCTAATGAGTTTGCAATCGCCTGATAACGGGTGACGTCGCGGAACTCACGTTCGCGAGCCATGTCCGTCATGGAGGCGTATAAATCTGAAAGGTGCTGGTGTATGCCCTCAAATGTCATAGCATACTGCTGAGGAGGTGGAGGAGGTGGAGTAGTAGCAGGAGCAGGAGGAGGAGCAGATGCAGTCAAAAGGGGTTGAATCCCTTAGGTGCCATTTGTACAAATAGAAGTAAATATGCACTAATTGAAAAGTGGAGAAAGATGGAGTTATACCTCCCGAAATCAAAGTATGTCGAAGAGAACGACGAACTCCGCACGAATCCAAAGTTTGGATTGATTTCACCACTTGGATTAGAAGATAGGGGGTGGTGAAGAACTAGGGTTCGGGGCTCCTTCGCGGCTGCTGTTGCTGGTTATGATGTAGTTTAGAAGCAATGAGGAAGAAAGGCTCTCGGGTTCTGGTATATATAACCTGACACCCTCAACCGAACTCGGGCCGAATTCGGTCCGAAGTCTGGCCGAATTCGCCTGGGTTTGATTTGAAATACTTTCTTTTTCATTGGCTCATTTCAAATATTTAATTCAAAGATTAGTAATTTCAACCTTCAATTAACATAATTAATATTATTTTATAGATTAAATATCATTACACAGCGACTGTTTCAGATTAGCTGTAGGAGTACTGTCCCAGCTGGCGGAGGTTCACCGGGGAACTCTTAAGTACCGCTTCGCTTCAACCGTAGTTGTGGTGACAGACAGACTCTTTATTGGCTTGTTTCTAACACAGTTTTTGTATATTAAAATAAAATCATAAAATAAAATCAATTAATATTATTGACGTCCAAAATTCCTAATTCTCGACGTAAATAATTGAAACGATCTTCTGCTAGAGATTTTGTGAAAATGTCAGCTAATTGATTCTCAGTATCTATGTATACAAGGTCAATATCTCCATTTTGATGATGATCTCTAAGAAAATGATGTCGAATCTCGATATATTTTGTACGAGAATGACATACAGGATTCTTAGTCAAATTAATAGTGCTCGTGTTATCACAAAAAATGGAAATATGTGTATAAAATAAATCATAGTCTTCCAAGATTTGTTTCATCCACAAAATCTGAGCGCAACAACGTCCTGCGGCGATATACTCGGCCTCTGTTGTTGATAGAGCTATAGAATTTTGCTTTTTACTAAACCATGAGACTAAAGCTTTGCCTAAGAAATGACATGTATCACTGGTACTTTTTCTATCAACTTTGCATCCAGCAAAATCTGCATCCGAAAAACCAATAAGGTCAAAGGACTTAGTTTTGGGATACCACAAGCCAACAGAAGAAGTGCCCTTAAGGTATCGAAAGATACGTTTAACTGCGCACAGATGTGATTCCTTTGGATTAGCTTGAAAACGTGCACACATGCAAACACTAAACATAATATCTGGACGATTAGCAGTTAAATAAAGTAAACTACCGATCATACCTCGATACTTACGTGTGTCGACCGGCTTGCCTTGTTCATCAATATCAAGCTTTATTGAAGTTGCCATCGGAGTGCCAATAGGTTTGACATTGTCCAGATCGAACTTCTTTAGCAAATCTTTTGTGTATTTGGCTTGATTTATGAACGTCCCATTGTCAGTTTGTTTGATTTGCAGTCCGAGAAAGAATTTTAGCTCTCCCATCATGCTCATCTCAAACTCATTCTGCATACACTTAGAAAATTCTTGACACAAAGATTCATCAGTAGATCCAAATATGATATCATCTACATAGACTTGTATTAAAAGAAGCTTACCATTAAAGGACTTAATAAAAAGTGTAATGTCAACCTTGCCTTTTGAAAAACCGTTGTCAAGTAGGAAAGAGCTTAGACGATCATACCAAGCACGAGGGGCTTGTTTCAAACCGTACAAAGCTTTCTTCAACTTGAAAACATGATCAGAGTTTTTAAAATATGTGAAACCTGGAGGTTGTGCTACAAAAACTTCTTTTTTAATAAAACCATTTAAAAATGCACTCTTGACATCCATTTGAAATAATTTAAAATTATGAAAATATACAAATGCACATAACATACGAATGGATTCTAATCTCGCAACTGGGGCATAAGTCTCATCGTAGTTGATACCTTCTTCTTGATTGTATCCTTGAGCTACGAGTCGAGCCTTATTACGAGTCACTAAACCATTCTCATTCAGTTTATTTCGGAATACCCAACGGGTGCCAATGACCGGACGATCAATAGGCTTGGGAACAAGTTCCCAAACTTGATTCCGTTCAAATTGGTTTAATTCCTCTTGCATAGCATCTATCCAAAAACTATCACTACATGCTTCATCAATAGTTTTGGGTTCTAGCTGTAAAATAAATGCAACACTAGAAACAATATCTCTACTGGATGTACGAGTACTTACACCTTTGGTAATGTCACCAATTACCAAATCCTTTGGATGATCAGCTGTAAATTTTAATCTTTTCGGCAGACTCTGAAGGTAGCTGGTTCCTGGATCTTCTCTAGAAGGATCAGCTAGTGCCGAGTTTGGTTGAGAATCAGCTGTTGTTGAGCTTGGTACAGTTGGATCTTCGTCATTGTCATCGATAGTCATTTGATTTAGTTCATCAAAAGTGACGTTGATTGACTCTTCGATGATCATGGTTCGTTTGTTGAAGACTCTGTATCCTTTGCTCTTGGCCGCATAACCTAAAAATATACCTTTATCGGCCTTTTCGTCAAACTTTTCCAAATTGTCTTTAGTATTAAGAATAAAGTATTTACAACCAAATATTCTAAAATATGAAACAGATGGAATTCTATCAAACCATAACTCAAATGGAGTCTTCTTCGATTTGGGTCGAATTAGAACTCTATTGAGAACAAAGCAAGCTGTATTGACAGCTTCAGTCCAGAAATATTTGGGTAGACTAAACAGGTTTAACATTACTCTGGCCATTTCGGATAGAGTTCCGTTCTTACGTTCCACAACTCCATTTTGTTGTGGAGTCCTAGGGCAGGAGAACTCGTATACAAAACCGTGTGTGTCACAAAAATGCTCAAACTCTGCATTCTCGAATTCGCCTCCATGATCGCTTCTAATACGAGTGATCACGTAACCTTTTTCATTCTGAACTTTCTTGCAAAAGGCGACAAATTCGGATAATACATCATTCTTGCGTGTCAAGAAGTATACCCACGTGTATCTAGGGAAATCATCTACAATTACGAAAGCATAAAGCTTACCTCCGAGGCTAGCAACTCTACTAGGACCAAATAAGTCCATATGAAGCAATTGTAGAGGTCTAGTAGTACATACTGCATTTACTGACTTGAATGTGGATCTGGTAGCTTTGTTCTTTTCACATTGGCTGCATACCGAATCCTTTTTGAATGTAATGTCCGGTAAACCGCGTACTAGCTTCTTTGTGGATAATCTTGATATTGTGTCCATATTTGCGTGACCGATTCTCATATGCCACAGATGACTCTCATCGCTTTTAGCCATTAAGCATCTACCTGAAATGTTAGTTTCTTCCAACAAATAGAAAACATATTTGTTGTCTTCCCTGATACCTTCAAAGATAGTATTACCAGTTGAGCTATCAACTATAATACATTTATCTTTGCCAAAGTTGATGCCATAACCATGATCAGCCAAATGACTTATGCTGAGTAGATTATGTTTCAACTCGATAACCAGACAGACATCTTTAATAACAGGATAGGGAGACTTACCAACATCACCGATACCAATAATATACCCTTTCAAGTTATTACCGAAGGAGACATAGCCTTCCTTCTTTTTTTTCGACAGTGTTGCAAATAGTGTAGCGTCACCGGTCATATGCCGTGAGCAACCGCCGAGGATCCATTTGCTTTTAGCATGTGAAAGGTGTTCCACCTACAAAATAGTTTACAGATGAAACTTTTGGTACCCATTTCTTGTAGGATCCTGAAATGTTAGCCTTTGGTATCCAAGCATAAATATTTAAATCAACAAGCTTTCTGATTCTACATGCAGATGAAATATGACCAATGAGGCCACAATAATGACATTGTGCATGTCGAGTGTTGAAAGCTGAGTGGTGTGCATGGTTGGTAGGTTTAGGTTTTCTAGTATAGAAGAAAGCATACCTATAATCCTGTTTGGGCTTAACCTTTTGGGGTAAAGGTTTGATAGGGTTAGGTCTGACAGTATTTGGCTTGGGAATGTTCCGATTTTTCGGTAAGTGACATGTGTTAGGGAAGGAAGCAGCAGTCTCAGGCTGTTTTCCTAACCTAATTTCCAATCTTTTGGAAGTGTCATACAACTTAGTATAATCAGAAGTGAGTGTTTCCATTCTGATTTGTGCACTTTGAAGACTTTTTTTCTCTTTAGAAAGTTCTTCCTTGAGTTGGTCAATAACTTTGTCTTTCTCTTCAGATGACTTGGTAGTCTCGTGTAATAAGAGCTTTATTGAAGAAAGCTCACCAGACTCACTAACATTATTTCTAACCTCAGCTAGTAGGTCGGTAAGTCTACCTATTTCACCTTTGTACTCTTTGAGTACCTTCTTAGAGGTCTGATACTTGCTACGCAGTTTTCTGTAATCAGTCATCAGTTCACTGAAGGCATCTCCTAATTGCTCAAAGGTGAAGTCATCATAAGTATCAACTACAGGTTCAGTAGGTACCTGATCGGATGCCATAAAGCATACGTTTGCAGCGTCTTCTAATTGTTCGTCTTCTGAGTCGCTGGCTTCACTTTCATGCCATATGCTGGTATTGGCATATCTCCTAGATGTTGATCTCTTCAGGTTCCCTTTTTCATACCTGTTGCTCTTCTTGCTTGATGATGAGTTTGTAGGACAATCCTTCTTCATGTGTCCCTTCTTCTTGCAGCCGTAGCAGACAGCATCATCTTGATACCAGTTGTTGCTGCTGTTGTTTTCTTTGGCTCTCTTCTCATATCTCATGAATCTTTTGAATTTCCTTGCTAGAAGTGCTTGATCTTCAGCATCAGATTCACTGCTGTCTGAGTCACCTTCAGTAGCTTTTCTGTGCTGAGCCTTGAAAGCGATCGTCTTCTCCTTTGGTGCAGGCTCTTCAAAATCTTGTAGCTCCAGTTCATGAGTGAGTAGCTTACCCATGAGTACTTCGAGGGACATAGTTGTGAGGTCGTTCCCTTCAATGATTGCAGTAGCCTTTGGAATCCAGTTCTTGGTAAGTGCTCGCAGGAGTTTGCGAATCTTTTCATGGTTACTGTACTCTTTGCCTAGGGAGGACAAAGGATTTACAATATCCAAGAATCTTTCGAACATTTGAGTAACTGTTTCGTTGGGCTTTATCTTAAACACCTCGTACTCCTGAGTAAGTCTGCTGACTTTAGATTCTTTGACTTGAGTCGTGTCTTCATGTGTGACTTCAAGTAGCTTCCACACTTCATTAGCCGTTGTGCAGATAGACACCCTGTTAAATTCAGTTCTGTCTAAAGCACAAAATAGAGCGTTAATAGCACGTGCGTCAAGACTGGCCTTTTTCTTTTCCTCCTCTGTATATCTGCTATGGGGTTTTTCAACTAAAACTCCATCAACATTTATACGAGGTGGCTTTTGATAGCCATCAATAACAATAGACCATAAATCAAAGTCAAAAGATTTCAAGAAGAAACTCATCTGTGTTTTCCAATAGGTATAGTTCGTACCATCAAACAGTGGAGGTCTGTTTGTGGCCTGGCCTTCACTTGTGAATTTCACAGTTGCCATGTGTTGTGCTGTGATCTATATAACAATTAATTAAAATGAATAAATAATTGCAATGTTACCTTGCTTTACCTGTAACACCCACTCTGATACCAATTGTAGGAATGAAATCGTAAATCACAATACTCTAGAGGAGGGTTAATAGAGTAGGCAGCGGAATATTGCTAATAAAAAAAATGTTAGCAGCAAGATCACAGAATAATAATCACAACTAAGTAAAGTAAAGGCAGAGATAAAAAAGCAAACGCAAAGACATCGATGTATACTGGTTTTCCTCTGTTGAGGAGTAATCCAGTCGGTAGAACTCTTGCTACCAGTTGAATCCACTATTGAAAAAACTGCAAGTTTTCTTACGAAGTCCTTGCAACTTCTACAACACGAGCTTTGATACGAAGAACTCGTCCAACTTCAAATGTGAAGAGGTATTCTTCAATCAAGCCTTCTGATTACAATCTCTCAGAAACTTCTAGACCGTACCGTACTGACAAATCGACTAGAGGATTGTAATTGGCTTGGGATCTGAAATTTAAAGCTCAAGAAAACTCTTTGGAAGATTGAAAGCTTTAGATAGAGAGAAGATTGAAAGTGAATGAGTGAGTTAAAATGATCGAAATCCTTCTCTATTTATAGGAATTCCAAAGACAGAATTCTGACAGAATTCGGGCAAAATTCGGGCAGAACTCGATGAGGAAATCTCGGTCAAATCCGCAACTGCAGGAGGACCAAGTTCTAGAAGAATTCAAAAATCAAACGGCTACCAACCGAACTCTGGCCGAACTCTGGCCGAGTTCTGTCAGGGTTAGGTTAGGTTTTTAAAATCAGTTATTGGAGATTTTTGAAAACCTTTTTGAAGCTTTTGTTTAAAAGAATGTTTTTCAAAACAAAGGACATTTTAAAAGTATTTTGAAAACATTTTAGAATAGCCTATTTGCCAGTACGACTCGGTGTACAACGTATTCCTAGACTCAATAAAATAAAAATTACATTGCTTAAAGGAAATACAGACTCGAACATGCAAATATAGCTTCAGTCTTGAACTGTGTAGATAGTTGTTCTTGTTCATGTCCAAGAGTCCGATACATCTTGACTAGCTTCATATATTCAGACAGAGTTTGATCAATTATTAAAATCAGGTTGACCATATGACCAATGGGCCAACAGTTTATTCCAGCTTAGTCTTATCCTGATCCTGTGCAAGATTGTGACATGACATGATTATTGATGCTTGCCTTAACAATAACGATCGGAGGTCCAGTTATGTTCAGGCGAAGGGTTACAACCCCGGTCCTTATTTGGTTTAATGGTTGTAACCTGGCTCCTGGAGCAGTTCTGTGTCCTCTCTTCGTTTATTGTCTTATTGCAACCCCATGCCATGTTTGTCATATTTTACCTTACCTTAATATCATGATTATTTATACTGGCCTTAGCAATAAAGATCAGGGGTCCAGTTCTGTTCAGGCGAAGGGTTACAACCCCGGTCCTTGTTTGGTTTAAGGGTTGTAACCTGGCTCCCGGAGCAGTTATGTGTCCTCTCTTCGTTTATTGTCTTCACTGTACCAATAGTATTTGAGACGGGTTTCTATTCAGGTGAAGGGCTGCAACCCCGGTCCTTGTTTGGTTTAAGGGTTGTGACATGGCTACTTAAATGGTTTCTTCGTACTCAGTTTACTGTTGTTATCTCTATTATTATTAATTCTTTATTTATTTATTATCTTTAATATTCTATTATGATATGCTGGTTTTAGTTCCTAAGTGAAGCCTAATTTGTGGCACTTGCTCTTTCTGGGGTCTGACCCAGCTGGTTTTGTGTGGCCAGATATCGGAGCAGCACCAAAGGATCCACCTGTCTTCCAGCCAGATGGTGACCACCAGGCGTAATCCTGGCAACGAGTGGGTTTCTTTTTGTCCTCCCACTTTATTGTAAAATTATTCTTTTGAGGCGTTTAGCCGGCGAGCACGTGTTAGCTCGTGTTGCACCTTTATTTACTGTCTGCCTACGGGCTGTAATATGATTGACAAATCCTAGGGTTGATCATGTATGACTAAACTCTTGCTAGTCTTAACATTTTGTACGACTAGCTTCATGATCATCCAATATGTAATGTATGGGACGCCTTGCTATTATATATTTGGTGCTCTGACATATTGTAACTATTATTGCTTGCTTGAGATTGAGACAATAGGCTTGTTTATGACCATAGGAGACTGTTGGCTTGTAGTTAAACCCTCATGTATTTAGACAGCCGTGACCGTATAGTGGGGTGGGTTGCACTTCAATATACGTAGATGGCTATGTACGCCCCCGCTCTCCAGTATTCTGGTTCTGGGGCGTTATATGGTTTTAGTGGTGGCCCATGCAGGTCTTGTAAATCAAGATATGTGAGGATTTACCGAATAGATATCTCAATCAGTACTCGCCCTTGATCTCTGCTCGTATCTTCTGAATCCCTGTAATCTTGACCTGATCACATGCTTGTATCTTTGAACTATCCTGGTCCTTCCTTATTGTTCCCTATGTCGTCTTCTTCAGCGGCATTATTCCTGGACCTGCCGATCAGCAAGGCGGAGCACCTCCCATGGACCAGCCGCAACCTAGAGATCAAGCCTAGCATTCAGGAGTAGCCTCCAGAGTCGTGCCTACTGGAGGAGAACCACCAATTCAGCCCGTCCAGCCTGCAGAGCCTGATGATGGCACTTTGGTGGGTCTCATCAGGTCCCTATTAGCTTCCCAGGATCGTCACGGAGATGCCTTGCACCAGGCGGTCGCAGATGCTTTGACCAGAGGAGGTCATCAGGGTAATAGCACGACCAACGGCTTCAAGCGCTTGAACCCTTCCTTCTTCAACGGCAGTGAAGATGCGATCGCTGCAGATGTATGGCTTCAGGACACAGAGGTGATTCTAGAAGTAGCCAGGACTCCAGAGAATGAGAAGGTGGCAGTGGTGCGCCTGTAGTTATTGGATCTTGCCCACAGCTGGTGGACGGCACAGGCCGTTGGATTAGTGGCCCCTATTGCCTGGGCATTATTCAGAAAAAGATTCCAGACCAAGTACTTCGATGTTGTAGCTCGGTACGATCTACAGACGAGGTTCACCAATCTGAAGTAGATGGACAGGACAGTCGATGGATATGCGACCGAGTTCTCCAGGCTTAGTCGGTTTGCTCCCACCTTGGTGGCGACCGAGTTCGATAGAGTCCAGCGGTTCCAGCAGGGGATCCACCTAGAGATTTTATTGGCGGTGGAGCAGTTTGAGCATCAGACTTTTGATGCAGTATTGAGAGCAGTCCGGAGACATGAGTATACCTTCCAGAGGATCGTGGATAGGACCGGAGGTCGGAAGCGATCTCACGGCCAGATGAATCAGTCATCAGCACCAGCCCCAGCAGCCAGGGCTTTGACCATTGGAGCTCTGAGGCGGGCGGCCTCAGTGACGTCGGTTCAGCATTCGACCCCGACGCACCCTCAGCAGCAGAAGCAGAAGCAGTCTTCCGCAGTGAGATGTTCACACTGCGGGAAGCCAGGGCATGTGGTATCAGAGTATCGCAGAGCACAGGGTTTGTGCTTGGTTTGTGATGCCCCGGACCACAGGGTTGGGAACTGCCCGAACAGGGGGAGTTTATCGGCCTTCTCTAGTCCTTCAGTTAGAGGACCAGTACCAGTCCAGCAGCAGCAGCAGCTGCAGTACCCGTTCCCGAGGCCATTGCCGACGCAGGCCCATGCATTCCAGCAGCAGAGACCACTGTAGTATGCCCAAGCCCAAGCCCTGATCCAGAGCAGGCAGAGGAATTTTTAGCAGAGGGGACCCACACCCAGAGGACATGGTCAAGTGCTGGCCTTGACCATGGAAGAAGAAGGATTAGCACCATGAGAGGTAGTGGCAGGTACTATTTTCGTCAACACCTTTCCAGCTTCAGTATTATTTGACTCTGGTGTATCACATTCATTTATGTCTGCACGATTCGCGACACGGGTAGGACTGGAGCCCGAGTCATTATCAGTAAGGCTCAATATACTTACTGGTAACGGACTTGTGGGAGTAGATAGAGTGTTTTCTTCGTGTAAGATCGTAGTTAGCGGTAGAGAATTCCTCGCTAGATTGATAGAGTTTCCGATGGCCGATTATGATGTGGTCTTAGGGATGAATTTGTTGAGGGACCAGTATGCTAGGATAGACTGCCACATTGGCAGGGTTATTTTTAGCATTCCAGGCGAGCCGGAGTTTTTCTTCTCCCGAGGCGAAGTTGAACCTTCTCCTCCCGTATTGCGAATGGCAGCAGCAGTAGTACAGTTACCTCAGATAGTCGAAGAGTTTCCAGATGTTTTCCCAGAAGAGCTTCCAGGAATGCCGCCAGAGCGAGAGATCGAGTTTACCATCGACTTGATTCCCGGGACAGTCCCAGTGTCAGAGAGAGTCTACAGGATGGCACCATCAGAGTTGAAGATATTGTACAAGATGATTGAAGAACTCAGAACCAAAGAATTCATTCGTGCTAGTGGATCGCCTTGGGGAGCCCCGATGCTTCTTGTGAAAAAGAAGGATGGTACGTCCAGATTATGTGTAGATTATCGTACCTTGAACTCAGTGACAATCAAGAACAGATACCATCTCCCGAGGATAGATGATTTGTTTGATCAACTCAAAGGGGCGTCAGTATTTTCGAAGATTGACTTGCGGTCAGGATACCACCAGATCAGAGTCAGAGAGCAGGACATCCCGAAGACAGCTTTTAGATCGAGATATGGGCATTGGGAGTTCCTTGTGATGCCATTTGGAGCAACCAATGCACCGGCAGTATTCATGGACCTCATGAATCGTATCTTTATGCCTTATTTGGATCAGTTCGTGATTGTGCCTAGACGACATCCTAGTCTACAGTAAGAGTGAGGCAGAGCATGAGCAGCATCTTCGTGTGGTTCTTCAGATTCTCAGAGAGCACCAATTGTATGCCAAGTTCAGTAAATGCGAGTTCTGGTTCGATCGCATTTCGTACTTGGGTCATATCATCACCCGATGAGGAGTTAAAGTGGATCTCCAGAAGATCGTGGCTATTGAAACGTGGCCGGTACCTAGCACAGTGGCAGAAATTCGCAGTTTTCTTGGCTTGGCCGGCTACTACATGCAATTTGTTTCAGACTTTGCTCGAATTTCAGCGCCATTAACCCAGTTGACCCGCAAGGATGTGCAGTTTGCTTGGACAGCAGAGTACCAGGATTCTTTTGAGAGGTTGAAGCGAGGCTTGATGACGGCTCCTATTCTCACGCTTCCATATGGAACCGGAGGATTATCAGTGTATTGTGATACTTCGGACAGAGGTTTAGGATGTGTTCTGATGCAGCATGGGAAGGTAATAGCTTATGCGTCACGACAACTTCGTGATCATGAGAGGAATTATCCAACCCATGACTTGGAGCTGGCAGCAGTAGTGTTTGTACTTAAGCTTTGGAGGCACTACTTGTATGGAGATAGGGTGGAGATTTTTACCGACCACAAGAGTCTGAAGTATGTGTTCACCCAGAAGGATCTCAACATGCGTCAGAGGAGATGGCTAGAGCTGCTTGTGGATTATGACACCAACTTGCAGTATCATCCTGGGAAGGCCAACGTTGTTGCAGATGCATTGAGCAGGAGAGTTGGAGTTTATTTTCTCACAGCACAGCCGGAGTTATTAGCCGATCTTCAGAAGATGGGAATAGAAGTTGTCCTTCCTACCAATGTGGCATTGATGGCCAGCATGCAGGTTCAGTCCAGCATAGTCGAGAGGATCCGGATGGCGCAGTCAGCATATTCTAAGCTTCAGCGACTCAGAGCAGAGTGTGAGGTAGGACGAAGACCAGAGTTATGCATTCATGAAGACGATACACTTCGACATAGTAAGCATCTTTGTGTACCTAGTGGAGATATCAGACAGGAGATCATGGCAGAGGCCCACAGTTCGCAGTATTCTGTTCATCTCGGTGGCACGAAGATGTACCGTGATATCCACCAGCACTTTTGGTGGAATGGCATGAAGAGGGAGATAGCCCGGTTTGTCTCTCGTTGTTTAGTCTGCCAACAAGTTAAGACTGAACATCAGAGACCAGTTTGACTACTTCAACCATCGCCAATTCCAGAGTGGAAATGGGAGCATATAACCATGGATTTTGTGACTGGATTGCCTAGATCCCCGGCTGGCAGAGACGCTATTTGGGTTATAGTAGACATGCTCACGAAGGTGGCTCACTTTCTCCCGTTCAGAGTTGGTCAGTCGACGGCTCAGCTAGCGGAGACGTATCTCCGGCAGATTATCAGATTGCACGGTGTACCAGTCAGTATCATCTCGAACAGAGATTCCAGATTTATGTCGCACTTTTGGCATAGCCTGCAAGAGAGTTTGGGGACTCGCCTCCAGTTCAGCTCAGCGTATCACCTACAGACAGATGGTCAGTCAGAGCATACCATACAAACCTTGGAAGACATGTTGAGATCTTGTACACTCGACTTCGGTGGTTCGTGGGAAGATCACCTGCACCTGGTAGAGTTCTCGTACAATAACAGTTTCTAAGCTAGTATCCAGATGGCACCGTTCGAGGCACTATATGTTAGAAAGTGCCGATCCCCGCTAGCATGGGACGATATCGGAGAGAGGCAGATGCTCGGTCCAGAAATGATTGCTCAGACCGTTGAGGTGGTCAGGAGAGTCAGAGATCATCTTCGAGTTTCCCAAGATCGCCAGCGTCATTGGGCCGATTCTCATCGGCGTCCTCTTGAGTTTTCTGTCGACGACCATGTATTCCTGAGGATTTTGCGTAACCGTGGCGTCATTCGTTTCGACGTGCGACGAAAGCTTAGTCCTAGGTATATAGGGCCATTTGACATTCTGGAGCGAGTAGGAGATGTATCCTATCGTCTCGCTCTTCCACCATCGCTACGTGAGGTGTATGACGTATTCCATGTATCCCAACTGTGACGGTATATTCCGGACCCGAGCCACATCCTGGATTATTCGGAATTGGTTGTTGGTACCAACCTTTCGTATGAGGAGAGGCCCGTGTCAATATTGGATCGAAGAGAGAAGACACTCAAGAACAAGACTATCAAGTTAGTCCGAGTTGCTTGGGGTCATCACTCTTTGGGTGAGTCAACGTGGGAGCGTGAGGATGATATCCGATCGCGATATCCCGACCTGTTTGACTCGTGAGGTATAATATCTTTCTTATGCCTTACACTTCGAATCCTTACTTGCATATTTGATTGCTTGATTGATTGCTTAGCTGTAGATTGCATCTGATAGTGTAACTTGTCTCGACACCTCTAGCCTCTTTAATTAAATTTCGAGGACGAAATTCTTTTAAGGTGGGTAGAGTTGTCACCCTCGAAATCTGTGTTACGTATTTTCGTATACGTGTACATATTTTGGGTCCGTATTTTTATTAGTCATGGTTAGCTAGTCATGATTTTATTTTTAGCATGTTGTATTGGCATGGTTATTTTAGCATTTCATTGGTTATGGCTTAGCTTGGTTCGGTTTAGCTTGGTTTGGTTTGCTTTTGGGTTCATCATGAACCAAAAAAAAACTCCTACCTACTACCACCATCGTCATATATAACCCAACTCCTTCTCTCTCTCTTCATTCACTTCTTCATTTATTTTCTTCATCTTCTTCATTTACTCCTCCCACCTACCAAGTCCTAGGCAAGTGCAACTTGCTTCACGATGGATCTCAAGTTTTATTGTTCTATTCTCTTCCTTACTTGATTTTAAGATACTTTAGAACTTGGCATTTTTTATTTTGATGGATACTTTCTTGTAGATCTAAGTTTATATTATTTTCGGTTTTCTTGGGTTTTGATCTATTAAACTTCATTATTTTCATGTTTTGATTGTTCCATGTTGTAGAGAATTCGATTTTATCCAAAATAGACCTTTGAAAAGTTGGATTTCGACTTGTTTTGAGGAAGTTATGGCTAAAAGCATTTTTGGCCATTTCTATGTTCATCTGTGCTGATTCTGGCAGGGACGATGAATAGTGCCGCATGAATAGTGTCGCAGCCGCATGAGATGAATAGTGCCACAGTCGCAGGAATGAAGAGTGCCGCATCCGCATGAGATGAATAGTGCCACAGCCGCATGAAATGAATAGTACCGCAGCCGCAGGAATGAATAGTGCCGCAGCTGCAGGAATGAATAGTACCGCAGCCGCATGAGATAAATAGTGCCGCATCCGCATGGATGAATAGTGCCGCATGAATAGTGCTACAGCCGCATGAGATGAATAGTGCCGCAGCCGCAGGAATAAATAGTGCCGCAGCCGCATGAGATAAATAGTGCCGCAGCCGTATGGATGAATAGTGCCGCAGCCGCATGGATAAATAGTGCCGCAGTCGCAGGAATGAATAGTGCCGCAGCCGCATGAGATGAATAGTGCCGCATCCGCATGAGATGAATAGTGCCACAGTCGCATGAGATGAATAGTGCCGCAGCCGCAGTAATGAATAGTGCCGCAGCCGTATAAGATGAATAGTATCGCAGCCGCATGGATGAATAGTGCCGCAGCCGCATGGATGAATAGTGCCGCAGCCGCATGAGATGAATAGTACCGCAGCCGCAGGAATGAATAGTGCTGCAGCCGCATGAGATGAATAGTGCCGCAGCCGCATGGATGAATAGTACCGCAACCGCATGAGATGAATAGTGCCACAGCCGCATGAGATAAATAGTGCCGCAGCCGCATGAGATGAATAGTACCGTAGCCGCATGGATGAATAGTGCCGTATGAATAGTGTCGCAGCCGCATGGATGAATAGTGACGCATGAATAGTGCCGTAGCCGCATGAGCATGAATAGTGCCGTAGAATGCCGCATAGGGCCTATTTTAGCTGTTTTTGGCTGTTTTAAGTCCTATTTGGCTGAATTGTGGCCAGAATTTCTCCCAACTTCCAACATAAAAGTTGTAGATCTTTTCCTTGGCTTCAAGAATATGTCACTAGTTATTTTATGCAAGTTTCTCTCATTCATGATAAGGTAAGAATAGAACACGATAAAGGCCCGCTGTGGCGCACTCTTGACGAGCAAACTGACATGATATATCATGACATGCTGTTACGACAGCTAGTCTGACATGACAAGTATGAAAGACCTGGACACCGTGGGCGATTGTGCTTGTATAAATAAATCAGTCTTGTCTTGCATCATGTCTAGGACAGGGACCCCTGAATACCACGGTCAGGGGTACCTACTGAATTCAACTAAGGCTAATAACTAGAATAATCCAGTAGTCATGAAGAGATTTTTCAGCTGCAGGCAATCACGTTATCTGGGCGCATTAAGTGGACTTGTAGCCTACCGACGAGTAGGGCACATTTTCAGCACACAGTCACGTGTTGCATTATTCATAAACGGACATTCGACCTGGATAACCGGATGGTCTGCAGGGCTTGTGGCTGTTGGAATAATCTCATTGCATCTTGCTAGTAACTAGGCCTGTGATAACCCTAGTTAGTTAAAAGTATCAAGCCGTACTCTTGATTGACCGTGATTGATTGGATGGAGTTTATTCCAGCTTAGTCTTATTCTGATCCTGTGCAAGATTGTGACATGACATGATTATTGATGCTTGTCTTAACAATAACGATCGGGGGTCCAGTTCTGTTCAGGTGAAGGGTTACAATCCCGGTCCTTGTTTGGTTGAAGGGTTGTAACCTGGCTCCCGGAGCAGTTCTGTGTCCTCTCTTCGTTTATTATCTTATTGCAACCCCATGCCATGTTCGTCATGTTTTACCTTACCTTAATACCATGATTATTTATACTGGCCTTAGCAATAAAGATCAGGGGTCCAGTTCTGTTCAGGCGAAGGGTTACAATCCCGGTCCTTGTTTGGTTTAAGGGTTGTAACCTGGCTCCCGGAGCAGTTCTGTGTCCTCTTTTCGTTTATTGTCTTCACTGTACCAATAGTATTTGAGACGGGTTTCTATTCAGGTGAAGGGCTGCAACTCCGGTCCTTGTTTGGTTTAAGGGTTGTGACCTGGCTACTTGAATGGTTTCTTCGTACTCAGTTTACTGTTGTTATCTCTATTATTATCAGTTCTTTATTTATTTATTATCTTTAATATTCTATTGTGATATGCTGGTTTTAGTTCCTAAGTGAAGCCTCATATGTGGCAATTGCTCTTTCTGGGGTCTGACCCAGCTGGTTTTGTGTGGCCAGATATCGGAGCAGCACCAGAGGATCCACCTGTCTTCCAGCCAGATGGTGACCACCAGACGTAACCCTGACAACGAGTGGGTTTCTTTTTGTCCTCCCACTTTCTTGTAAAATTATTCTTTTGAGGCGTTTAGCCGGCGACCACATGTTAGCTCGTATTGCACCTTTATTTACTGTCTGCCTACGGGCTGTAACATGATTGACAGATCTTAGGGTTGATCATGTATGACTAAACTCTTGCTAGTCTTAATATTTTGTACGACTAGCTTCATGATCATCCAATATGTAATGTATGGGATGCCTTGCTATTATATATTTGGTGCTCTGACATCTTGTAACTATTATTGCTTGCTTGAGATTGAGACAATAGACTTGTTCATGACCATAGGAGACTGTTGGCTTGTAGTTAAACCCTCATGTATTTAGACAGCCGTGACCGTATAGCGATGTGGGTTGCACTTCAATATACGTAGATGGCTATGTACGCCCCCGCTCTCCAGTATTCTGGTTCTGGGGCGTTACAGATATTGAGGATGATTTGAGGAAGAAAATTATGATTTAAATCCTATCGAAATTCTCATTTTTGTTGTTGTTGTTGTTCTTTTTCTTCTTCCTCTTCTTCTTTTTCTTGTCTTCTTGTTCTTCTTGTTCTTCCTCTTCTTGGACGAGTTGAGGAAAAAGAAGAGAAAAATTAGAATTTTTTACTTTTATACCAAAGAGTGGGATAGCCATGATCACTTTCTTCAATGGCAAACTTGTAAAAAAACCAAAGTTCAAAATGAGCTAGCATGATCATATTTTGATGTGTCTATATAACTTGCCCAAATAAAATCGTTGGATTGGGCTAATTATAAGGGCACAACACATTTTGATCGGGACTATCCAAGTGTTAGTTTTTCATTATTTACAAGTTTGCTACTGGAAAAATTACTCAAGGCTATCCAAGTGGTAGGTATAAAAGATAAGTCTTATCATTTTTGTTTTCTTCCTCACTTTCCATTACTCACAAGAAGAAGAAGAAGAAGAAGAAGAAGAAGAAGAAGAAGAAGAAGAAGAACAAGAAGAACAAGAACAACAAGAACAAGAACATCAATTTTTGCAAACCTAGTTTATTTTAATTTTTTGCTCTCTTCTAATTTCTCAGATCTCTTTCTCCAAACCCTACTTTATTTTTCTTCTTCTTGTTTGGGCATTATGGATGAAACCCTAGTTGTAGAAAAAATTTGGTTATCAAATCTATCAAATCTATTAATCTATTAGTCTATTAACCAATTTTTCTTTATTAATAGAAGAATTATGCATGAAATCCTAGTTGTAGAAGAAAACTATGGAAGAAATCCTAGTTGTAGAATAATTGGGTTCATATCAGAAGTGCCACAATTTCTGACAGTCCTAGAAGTATTGAGGACTGCCAGAAATTGTGGCAGTCTTGAAATAGACTCGATGTACAACAGAACTGCCACAATTGCTGGCAGTCCTAGAAGTAATGAGGACTGCCAGGAATTGTGGCAGTCTTGAAATAGACTCGATGTACAACAGGACTGTCACAATTTCTGGCAGTCCTAGAAGTAATGAGTACTGTCAGGAATTGTGGCAGTCCTGAAAGGGACATGCTCTACAGCAGGACTGTCACAATTTCTGACAGTCCTAGACATATTGAGGACTGCCAGAAATTGAGGCAGTCCTGAAAGATACTTGCTGTACAGCAAGTTCCTTTCAGGACTGCTACGATTTCTGGCAGTCCTAAAGTCAAAATTTCCGAATGAAAAAAACATGTTAGGATTTATTTCAATCTTGATAATAGAGTGAAATATGAATTTTAGGATTTTTTTCTATGCATTATTTGTGAGGAAAGAAGTATTTAATATTTTCATGCATTTTAAGATTTATTTAAATTTTTGGGTGCCATCGAAATTGGAAAAGAGAAGGAAACTAGAGTTTTGATGGAGATGGTGATGATGGAAATGGTGGAGAAGAAGGAGATGATGATGATGAGAAAAAAAATTAGGGTTTTGATGGAGATGTGAGAATGGAAATGGTGGAGAAGAAGAATATGGATAGAAGAAGAAAGCTAGGGTTTGTGATGAGAGAGAGTGAAATTTAGAAATGAGAGTAATTTTTGGGGTTTGGGAGGGCTGTGGGCTTTGGACAGCCCCCTGAGTGGAATATTTTGATAGCCCGAGTAAAAGTTCCTCAAATCCTGGCTAGTCCTAATCCTGGCTAGCCCCGATCAAAATGTGCTGTGCCCTTATAATTAGAGCATCTCCAACCCTATTGTGACTTTGGAAAAAGTTGTTGCCACATAGGAATGACAAAATTTTATTCAAAAGTTCTTCTTCAATGCAATTGTCAAGTCAATTGTGAAGCTTATGTGACAAAAATTAAAGAAGACATTGTGAAGTTGATTGTCTTGTTCTAGACAATGCACTTGACAATGTATTTTCTTCCATGTCATCAATTATGAATAAAAAAATATTAGAAAAAAGAAAGAAGATGAGTAGTTGTCTTAAAAGTTGCATTGGAAGTTGAAAAAAATACTTTTTATTGTCTCCTCAATACTTTTGCATTGGAGAGAGTTTTTCAATCTCATTGTCTTTTGAGATATAATTTTGCCACATAAACAAGATATTGTCTTGTGACTCATGCCACATAGGAGCCACCGAAGACTTACAGCACTTAACAAGACAATAGGGAGACAATAGGGTTGGAGATGCTCTTAGCCTTGGATTGGGTTGGTCCACTTTTTAATTTTGGTGTAGACGACGATTGGGTTCGGGATTGGCCAAACAATCCAACCAAACCCGACCATGCACACCACTGCATACTACCCGAGTATGAGAAAAGTCCAAAGGGTGATTTGGTAACTCTCTCTCTATAGCAAACGTCGTTTCTTTATTCCCCCAACCGCAAATAATCCACATTCGAACCAAACGCGTGCGAACGGCGAGAGCAAAGCTCACACAGCGGTAGAGCCCCACGAAAAGAAAGGGTTACGCGAGCGACTCCTCCACCGCCGGCGAATTCTCCTATCTCCGCCGTCGGAACTCCCTTGCCGGCGATTTCCAGCCGTTGGATCCATGTCGCTCTCCGCCGGATCCCCGCCGGGGCGGTCCTGCGCCCGGATCCGCTTCCGGGACCTCGGGAAATGAGCCCCCTCCACGCTGCCGTTGGATCCCGGGCCCCCTCTGCCAACGGCCACGATCTCGTCCACTGATGGAGGGAAGCAGCAGCGACCTAGGTCTTCCTATCTCCTTCTATATCTTATATAAAGTCACTCTCCTTTTCCACTTCACTCTCTCTATGAATTTCTCTAATTTTCTTTCGGAATAACATTAGGGCTTTCGATCCGCGCCTGTCAAATTGTAAGTTTTGAGCGATTTTCCGTCTGATTCCTTCGCGGGCTGTCCTCTTTTGAAAATTTAGGGTCTCGTTCGAATATTTGAAAAATTAGCTTTGCCGGGAGTTCGATTGGTTCGAGTGAGCTTAAAGTTGGGATCTTTCTGGCTCTTTTGCTGCCATTTTGGGGTTCTTGGGCTTAAATTGATTGCTTTAAACGTGATTTCTTTGCTTTTATTGGATTTTATTTTTGAAAATTTAGGGTTTCGTTTGAAAATGTGAAGAACTGGTTTTGTAGGGAGTTTGATTCACTCGAACGCGCTTAGGGTCTGCTTGGATTGAGGAATTTTTTTTAAGTAGAGTTAAGTGGGGTTAAGTGAAGGGGAGTTAAGTGAGGGGGAGTAGAGTCAATACATATAACCTTGCTTGGATTGGGGGAGAGTTAAGTGGGGTGGGTTTAATAACTCTTGCTTGGATTGAAGGTTTTGAGTGAGAGGAGAATTAATAAAAATATAATAGTTATCAGAATATCCTTATTACGTATGTCATAAATTAATTTTGATTGAAATTTTAATTAAAACTTGTCAAAATATCTTCACAAAAGAGGAAGATACGAAGCAATATGATAAAAGCATTAATAAATGCAGAAAAAAGTCACGATAATTTATATGACAAATAAAAGGTATTCATGACTTTTTAAACAAAATTCCTCAATTTTTTTCGTTAACCCTCCGATTTGGGAGGTTAAAAAATAGACAAAAGATGGTTAAATAAACCCTTACTTAACCCTATATAAGCCTCCTTCTAAACTTCTACCCTCAAACCAAAACCAAACATTGTTTTATAATCCCTTGCTTAACCTCCCCTCGCTTAACCCACTTAACCCTCAATCCAAGCCAGTGTTCTAAATGGCGGCCGCCTAGGCCGCCTATGTAAGGCCCGATCCCGCAGAGTCCTTTCGTCCTCGCTTGGGACTCCGTGGAACCGTTCGTCCTCGCTTGAACGTGATATCGTGCAATCCTGAGTTGCGCTTGCACAAGGCCAAGACCTGTACAATGACAAAATAGACAAGATAGACAGTAACGCAGCGGAACATAATGCAGATATTTGAAATTAGCAGTGGACACATTGCAAAATATAAATTGAACGCAAGGTAGCAGAAACAGATTCTCTTTATTAATATTATTTTGAACATATTACAAAGTTCTAATTGCCTCTCTGATACATATCATAATTGACTTACAATCTCTCAGAAACTTTACCGATTATAATGATTCCGTTCCATACATTACACACCTTTATATCCAAAGGGTGATATGGTAACTCTCTCTATCTAGCAAACGTCGTTTCTTTAGACTTTCCCAACCGCAAATAATTCACATTCGAACCAAACGCGTTGCGAACGACGAGAGCAAAGCTCACACAACGGTAGAGCCCCACGAAAAGTAAGGTTGCGCGAGCGACTCCTCTACCACCGGCGAATTTTCTTGTCTCCGTTGTCGGAACTCCGTCGCCGGCGATTTTCCAGCCGTTGGATCCATGTCGCTCTTCGTCGGATCCCCGCCGGGGCGGTCCTCGCTTGGATCCGCTTTCGGGACCTTGGGAAATGAGCCCCTCTATGCTGCTGTTGGATCCCAGGCCCCCTCTGCTAACGGCCACGATCTCGTCCACTGATGGAGAGAAGCAGCGACCTAGGTCGTCCTATCTCCCTCTATATCTTATATAAAGTCACTCTCCTTTTCCACTTCACACTCTATGAATTTTTCTAATTTTCTTTCGGAATAACATTAGGGCTTTTGATCGCGCCTGTCAAATTGTAAGATTTGAGCGATTTTCCCTCTGATTCCTTCGCGGGCTGTCCTCTTTTCAAAATTTATGGTATCGTTCGAATATTTGAAAAATTAGCTTTGCCGGGAGTTCGATGGTTCGAGTGAGCTTAAAGTTGGGATCTTTCTGGCTCTTTTGCTGCCATTTTGGGGTTCTTGGGCTTAAATTGATTGGTTTAAACACGATTTCTTTGCTTTTATTGGATTTTTTTTGAAAATTTAGGGTTTTGTTTGAAAATTTGAAGAAGTGGTTTTGTCGGGAGTTCAAGTATTACCTCTTACGTCGGATATTAATGAAGAGGATACTCTCAAACCTATGGTGAGGATTACTTTTTACGATTTGAGCGATTTTCTCTGATTCCTTCGTGGGCTGTCCTCTTTTCAAAATTTAGGGTATCGTTCGAATATTTGAAAAATTAGCTTTGCCGGGAGTTCGATTGGTTCGAGTGAGCTTAAAGTTGGGATCTTTCTGGCTCTTTTGCTGCCATTTTGGGGTTCTTGGGCTTAAATTGATTGGTTTAAACGCGATTTCTTTGCTTTATTGGTTTTTTTTTTTGAAAATTTAGGGTTTTGTTTGAAAATTTGAAGAAGTGGTTTTGTCCGGAGTTCAAGTATTACCTCTTACGTCTGATAATGAAAGATGATACTCTCAAACCTATGGTGAGGATTACTTCGAGACCTCTCCTGTGGCCAAAATGACGTCTGTTCGTGTCCTCATGGTCTTGGCCGTTAGCTATGACTGGCCGTTACTTCAACTAGATATAAAGAATGCTTTCCTCCACGGGGATCTTGATGAAGAGGTATATGTGATGCAACCTCCCGGGTTCGTTGCAAGGGAGGGTAAAGTGTGTCATCTGAGAAAAGTCCTCTATAGTCCGAAACAATCACCTCGTACATGGTTTGGTCGATTTACACATGTTGTTACTTAGCTTGGTATGTGTCAATCAAAGAAGGACCATTCAATCTTCTATTGACACACATCTGCTGGAAGAATACTCCTTGGTGTCTACGTTGATGATATTGTAATCACAGGAGACGACAACCAGGATATTGCAGGCCTGAAGAAATTTCTGGGAGAACAATTTCAAACCAAGGATACGGGATCCTTGAGCTATTTCTTGGGCATTGAGGTCACACGGGGTAAGCAGGATATTTAATGTCTCAAAGAAAGTACGTGTTGGACATACTAAATGATGCAGGCATGATGCAAGCAAAGGGAGCAACCTCACCTATGGAGCCCGGGGCGAAGTTACTTCCAGATGAAGGGGTCCTGATGACCAATCCAGATCAGTATCGTCAAGTAGTTGGAAAATTCAACTACTTGGCGGTCATGACTCGTCCGGACATTTATTTTGTAGTGAGTGTTGCAAGTAGATTTATGGCTTCTCCAAGAGTTCCACAATGGTAGGCAGTTTTCAGAATTCTGTGTTATCTAGTAAAGAATCTAGGAAAAAGCATTCGAATGAAGAATAATTGACACACTCGCATTGAGTATTTTACTGATGCTGACTGGGGAGCAAGTCTGACAGATAGACGATCTACATTTGGCTACTCAGTATTTATTGGCGAAAATCTAGTGTCATGGAAGAGCAAGAAACAAAGTGTGATAGCACGCTCAAGCTCAGAGCAGAATATCGAGCTATTGCTCATGGCACGTCAGAGATATTATATATGAAGCATCTTCTATAAGAACTGGAAGAAGACATAGGGTCTCAAGCGGCAGATCTATGGTGTGATAACCAATCTGCTATTCACATTGCCACCAACCCAGTATTTTATGAACGGACGAAACATATTGAAATTGACATTCATTTTGTTCGTGATGGATATACAAAGGGAGTGATAAAGTTTCAACATGTGAGGACCGGCGACCAAATAGCTGATATCTTCACAAAGTCTCTTCTGGGTCCTCGGGTTTAATTTCTATGTAACAAGCTAGACATGTGACATCTATGCTCCAGCTTGAGGGAGGGTGTTAACTGTTATATTAGAGTTATTTGTTAATGGGCTTTAGTCCTACATTGCTTAGAATAATAGGAGAGGAGGCTAGCCTCTCTATATATGTAGTCTCTCATCAATAATAAATCTCTCATTATTTTCCAACTCTACAGGGAGTTTGATTCGCTCGAACGAGCTTAATGTTGGAATTATGTTGCCACTTCGGCGGTGGATGAGGATGATTGGTTGGTTTGGATGGGATTTCTTTGCTTTCCTGGAAATTATGTTGTTTGAGTTACTTTTTTAGAAAAATCATATATATTCTTTTTGTAAGTTTTAGTAATTGTTGATGTAATACTCTGACTAATTGGTCAAAATTTGCAAATGCTCAGGCAACATCATCTTAGGTCCTTTTCCAGACCAGACTAATGTTTTTGTAGCCTTATTAAATACTCTTAGGACTAAAATTATTATCTAAAGTATACTCATTGCACATATCAATAAAATTACATCTTTAATCAATATCCATGTGTTCATTATAATCAATTTCGCTTGAAGGAAGTTCCACAAAAGTGGAAGTTCAGTGATACATGTGGGATTTTACCATGAAAGTACATGCACTCCAAAACAATGTGTGTCATATGGTAACAATTTATTTCGTATGAATGCGACATAGACATTCCAAAATACACTAGGACACGCCGATATCAGTGCCAGATTTGTGACCGTGCAACATAGGATTTTAGAAATTAACCATTCCCCACATGTTTGTGTCATGCCCAAAGCCTTTATGTAAAAATGGGTGCAAATTACACACCTTCTCAATAACATATTACTAACTACTAATAATCAGGACTGGCCCTGGGGTAAGTTCGACAAGACTTCGGGCTTGGACAACCCCCAGGCCCAACGTGACCTGCAAGAGGTCGGGGTCCCCCCCCCCCGCCAAACAAGAGACCGGATTAAGGGGCAATCAAAATTAGCTCTGGCTGAGGCAATCCAACCTCCTGGGCCAGCCTTGCTAATAATTACACACTCCAAACTACAATAAATGTTTACCATCTGAAAATAAATTTACTTCAAAATATTTATACTATTCCAAAATGGATTGTCATGTAAGTATACATTTAAAAAGTGAGGAAAAAAACATACATAAGACACGTGCACGAGCAGCACGACTTCTAGTATGTGTGTGTATATATATATCAACCGTGGACTCCGGCAAGGTGACCCTCTGTCGCCTTACCTGTTCACGCTTGTCATGGAATACTTCACTTGCTTGATGGGCATGGCGGTACATCGTGGGAGACTTGTTCCGTTGTTCAGGAGAGTCGAGCCACCGATCACCCACCTCATATATGTCGACGACCTCCTGGTATTCATACAGTCGTCTAAGGAGGGCTTGCACACGATCTCGGAGATTATGGGTGAGCTGGAAACCCTATCAGGACTCCAAATGAACAGAGAGAAGAGCAGGGTTTACTTCAGTTCCCTTTGTCCCCAGAAGGAGGAACGAGCCGATGCCCTGGGAGTAGAGAGGATGATCTCCCGGTGAAATATCTAGGGTCCCTCTGACAGTCAACTATGCTCGTGACCATGACTGCCATAGTTTGGTGGAGTACGTCCAGCGGAGGGTCGAAGGTTGGCAAGCCGTTGGTCTCTCTTTTGGGGGTCGCATCAAGGTTATAAATGGCGGTAGGCGGGTGCGCGGCGGAGAGAGTCCGCCTACCGCCTAGGCCGCCTAGGCGGTTGATACATTTTGAACATTTTTTACTATTTTACCACTGTTTTTTTCATAATGCATATTTTAAGGGTGTTCCATGCATAACTAAGTTGTAGAACGAAGATTTATAGAGTTTTAGTGTTGTTAGGCCCATAATGTTAAAACAAAACCTTTTTGGCCAAAATATTTTGTAAAGTATTTATCCGCCTAGGCGTTCGCCTACGCTGCCTCATCTCCGCCTATGCCGCCAACCTCCATTGGCCGCCTACTCCACCGCCTACAGCAAAGCGGTGCGGAGAGGGACCGCCTACTGCCTAGGCGCCGCCTAGGCGGCCTAGGCGGGCGCCATTTAGAACACTGGGTCGCATTGAGTTGGTTAGATCGGTTATCTCGGCTTTGGCTCAGTTCTAGCTGCAGTCTATTCTGATCCATGTTGCCACCATTAAGAAAGTAGAGCGGATATGTGCAGACTTCATCTGGAGGGGAGGTATGCATGCGATTTCCTGGGAGCAGCTGTGTCGGCCAAGGAAGGAGGAGTGGGACTTCGACCCCTGCTGGAGGTCAGGGAGGCCTCGGCGCTGAAGCTGGCATGGAGATTCATTAATAAGGGATCTCTCTGGGCCAATTGGATGCATAGTAGATATGTGAAGCAGGACAACTTACCACTGATAACAACTATTCCGTCACTTTCAAGCTTATCTTGAGACGCAAGGAGGTTCTACAATCTGCCATCCGGAGATCATGAAAGATGGAACTGGAACGGACCTCTGGCAGGATCCGTGGATAGATCGGCAATCTCTGTTAGAGATCATGGGAGTCAGGATGCACCGGGAGGTTGGAAGGGGGCTGACTTGCCAATGCATTATCCGGAATGGAGGTTGAAGCCTGAGTAATACAGCCATACTGTGGAGCTTGGAGAGGTGATCAGCACAGTTGTTATTGACCCGACACAGCCATCTGACTGTTGGATCCGGGACCCGCCGGGAGATTCGGTGGGTTCTGTGAAGTTCAGGTTCCAAAGCTGCTACAATCTCATTCGACATACATTTCCTTCCAGTGCTGACTATGAGTTCATATGGTGTAAGGGACTAGCCAGGAATTTGCAGCTTTGTGTTTACCGACTTCTACTGGGCCGCCTGCTGACGAGGGATCGTCTTATTTCTTTTGGGATTCAGGTACCTGACCCAAAGTGTGCGCTATGTGGCGGGGAGAATGAATCTATGAGATACCTATTCTTTGAGTGTGAGGTGACCTGACATATCTGGACGGAACAATGCAGGGCGATGGGCGGTTGTGACTCGAAAAAGTGGATCGGTGATATCATCACTGAGATTCGGGACAGAAAAGGGAGAGGGCAGGGCTGGTTTAAGACTGCTAGAGTTCGGCTGACTGCTGCTGCCTGCCTGGCATGTATGGAGGGAACGAAACCGCCGCATCTTCGAGGGGCTTATCACCCCTCCTGTAGGCATCCTCCATCAGTATTCTAAATGGCGGCCGCCTAGCCCGTCTAGGTGGCGCCTAGGCGGTAGGCGGTCTCTCTCCGCACCGCTTTTCGGTAGGCGGTGGAGTAGGCGGCCAACGGAGGTTGGCGGCATAGGTGGAGGTGAGGCGGCGTAGGCGGGCGCCTAGGCGAAGCAATACTAACAAGATATATTTTGACCAAAAAGGTTTTGTAAGCATTATGAGCATATGGTTCACTTTTACAAAACTAAAACTTTATAAATCTTCGTTCTACAACTTAGTTATGAATGGAACACCCTTAAAATATACATATTATGCAAAAAATAGTGGTAAAATAGTAAAATATGTTCAAAATATATCAACTGCCTAGGCAGCGCTTAGGCGGTAGGAGGACTCTCTCCGTCGCGCACCCGCCTACCGCCATTTAGAACCTTGTCCTCCATAACATTGAATTTGATGTAAAATCGATGGATAACTGATGAGTGGGACACTCACTCGGAGTGTATGAATGTATGATTATATGTTGTTTTGGAATAAAATTTACCAATTTCCATAATATATATATTATTATATATATATATATATATATATGCGAAACCATCATGACTAGAACCAAAAAATCTTCCAAATTGTCGAAATCGAAACCACAAGCGGAGGAGTGTGAATGAAAGGCATTTCTAGAAACTTTGATACTCTCTCTCACTTGTCTACACATGAGCCTGTTGGGCCTCACTTCAGCCAAGCGTGCACCTTGCTCTTGCTGCGAACAAGCGTTATCTTCTGTAAGGATCTAATATCGTCATCATCCCTTCCTATCAACTGTTCAAGTGCCAACGGATCTTCCCTTTTTTGTTGTGAACAATTATCACTTGGAACAAAATGGTTTCGAGGTTGAGGAATTTTTTTCTCTTCTTATTATGAATGTGTCATGCTTTGCTCAAGCGTGCCCACTTTGCACTTTTCGCCTAAGTACCCAAGCGCGGTTTGCTTTCCTCAGATACACTTTGTTTTTGCACTTTGCACTTTACGCCTGAGGAAATTGGTGACTAAGTGCGCTTTTCTCTGACAGCTATACTCCGTAAAGTGGGCATTGAAGGTTTGGCACATTCACACAGTCATGCTGAAGAGTATGTATCAAATAATTTGATCGATGGCTTGGAAGATCCAATTGTGTGTCTACACTTTAAGATACTATTACCCACTCATGAATTATATGAATACACCTTTATTGGAATCTGATTTTTTTTTAAATACAACATTTAAAGTTTAAAGTCTTTACTCTTTAGGATCACTAGTCATTGCTTGGATCCAAAGTTTACAGAAACCAAATTGTAACTTCCATTAAGTTATTATATACCTCATTTGTCATATGAGTTGTAGCCTTGGAGTCGATAGCTAACCTTTTACTTCAAAACCTTTTCAGGGGAACTCACATGGATTATGATGACAGCGAATTTCAAAACCAGAGTTTTCAGCTAGTAGGAGAAGAGAGCAACAAATGTCCTTCAAGCTTACAGTCATTTGCTCTACCGAAAATTGATATTGATGAACACCTTCAGGTACATCTTAGGTTCGATAGCTTAGTTGATACAGATGTTTTACTAGGCATACAAGGTCAGGACAACAATTGGATCGAGGACTTCTCATCTGGAACAACTGCAATTGAATTCAGTTCGACTGCTGCTGAGTCTTGCTCGATTTCTAGGCATAACAATGTCTGGTCTGAAGCTACCTCATCTGAATCAGTTGAAATGTTACTGAAATCTGTTGCAGAGGATGAGATGACTGACAGAAACATGGAGGCAGTTGCACATGATGGGTTAACCGGCGAGAAAGAGGAAAGGGATAGCACTTTAAAGCAAGATGATGACCATAACTCAAAGATGGGGGATTCCAGGCAGAATGACCCGTTACTACCACCTGATAAATGCATGAGTAACTTAACGTTGGTAGATGAAGACACAATTGTAGTTCAGACTCTGGTTGAAGGTATGTGTCAAACTTCGTCTTTAAATAGGTATACATCTCATACTTACTTATGATGATAAGATCTGGAGTTAAGCTGAGCTCAAGTTTCTCGGGTGCAAAGTGGAACTCTTATGGGACTTTATTGTTGAGCTCTGCAATATAAGTGAAAAATGTTACTCACCATTTGATGACTCAAGTAGAAAAGTGTTCAGCAACCCACTAGGTTGCATCGAGACGCCCAAGAAAGGCCTTTGAATGATAGCTAATAACAAAATCCAATTTCTACTGAATAATTAGGTTCAATGTAAAAGGGAACCTGTATTTCGGGTTTGGGTCGGATGTGAAAATGGAACCTGGATCACATTGGTTCTGTCGTTTTTAAGTTCTGTTCCGGTATGGGCTGGTTTGTTTTTGGAGATATGATCATTTATGTTTTTTTATAATCCTATATTATTCCACAACTTTCGAGCATACATGAATACGGAAAGAAAACGAGTCAACCAAAAGTGAACCCAAACACGCGTTTTTAAAGTGGGTTGGATAGGATAGGGATACTACGGTCCTTATTGAGCTTGGATTCAAATTTGGGCAAAATATACTTATTGGGTTTGATTCTGGTTATGTTTGAATATTCAAACCAACTAGTTGACAAACCTACACTGTCGGTGTTTGTATCTGTGTCAGCTCACACTTGGCTTGAATCTGGATAAAAACAGGAAAAATTGTGGACTCAGTGAGGAGACAGTTATTGTGTTTTATTGGGTCTTAGGCTCAGAAATCTAAGTGTCCGTGACAGATGAACGGGACATGGATGCAACCAGATTTACTTTGAATTCGGATGAGAAAGAGGGCAGGGGCTGATTTGGTGTTTTTTTGGGTCAGTTGCACTCTTAAGTATAAGATTTGAGTCTGTTCTCTACAATTAACAGGTGCTCTGCCCCCAATAATTTAAGTCGCGAGTTCTCTCGTTTGAGCCCCCACAATTCCGAAACAGGAGGGTGGGGGTTAGGCCAGGGCCGGCCCTGGCCCAGGGCGACCGCCCAGGGCCCCATGAAATTTGGGGGCCCAAAAAAGTTAATTTAAATGTATATATATTAGTATCTTATATTGAAAATAGAACTAATATATACTATGATCCTCCTTTATCGCAAAACATTTGTGGTGTAGTGGTAGTTTGTTATACTTGTACACAAGATATCCTAGGTTCTAGCCTTGGCTGTATCATTTTTAAGTTCAATTTTTTTTATATTATACCATTTTAAAAATTTGCCTAGGGCCCCCATTAACTCAGGGCCGGCCCTGGGTTAGGCCATAACTTCAGGTCTTACAGTTACCTCAAAATGGTCTTAGAGTTTTCCTTTGGGTAGAGACTGAAGAGGGGAGGATTGGAGTTGGTTCTTGGAAGTCAGAAGTGTTTTTATGTGGATTATTTAGTGGTGCCAAAAATTACTTAGATGACCCTGGTTTTTTTGATGTTAAATTGAAACTGCAAGAGGGGACAGAGTTTCCTTCTTTTATTTGATTTATGGGAAAAACAGATGGCACTATAGTTTCATACTTGCGCGTTGGAAGTTGAGTTGAAGGTATGCAACTCAGTATGGTGGCAGTGCAATTTATGTATTGCTTGGTATGCCCTTGTCAGGACTAGTTAGATGTGTTAGATGTATGTTTGGTAATTTATTTGTTAATTTGTATTATTGTATGTGATGTTAAATCATCAGCTACCTGTATTGGTTTTTTTTATTTATTTTATCTTGATATCCGTCAGATATATATAAAGCACTAGGCCAAAGAGCGGGGACAGAGATAACTTCAAGTCTTCAATGCATATAACATACAGAAGATATGTATCACATGCATGCTTGTGTAGATAGATAAATAGAAAAAAGAACAAGTAACTAGAGATATCTGTGGAGAGAGATACATTACAGATAGAGATAGATAGATGTAGGGGTGAGCATCGGGTCGGTTCGGTTCAAACTGGCCCGATTTGAAGAAAACCGAATTAACCGACAACCGAAATTTTAAAAACCGAAAACCGAACCGTTTTTACTAAAACAGAACGAAACCGAACCGAGTTAAAAAAATCGGTTGTCGGTCAGTTCGGTTTCATCTGTGGATCCGGAGGGGATACCACTTGTTCGGTTTAAATCGATCAAAAAATATTTTAGGTATAACATTAGTTTATAAAAGATCACACAAGTGGTCGGTTACGACGGCGTCCCAAATCCCACAATAAAAAACGATAAAAAAGATCCCACAAAGAAAATCGATCAAATAACCGATCACACAAATAAACAATTGATCAAAAAATTATAAATTAGGTATAACGGATTTTAGAAAAGATCAGCTCACTTCACGTAGTAAGAAAGTATAATAACAAAATCAAGCAAAATCTTGTATTTTGCCACTGAACTAGAATGGTGTCATTAAACTAGAGTGATGTCATCAAACAAAAATAAGATGTAAGAATCTTGCATTCTGTTGGAGGAAAGTACATTTTTTTTCCGGTTGACGTACCTGATAATAGCGCTCCAGGAGGAGGATGATGAACCATGGTGTCCCTGTGAGAGTGCAGGAGGCTGTTGATGAGTAGGGTGGTTGTTGATGCTGTCGGGACCCCTACTGAGAAGGGGGTGGAGCATAGGAGAAGAATAGAAAGACCCATTGAAGAAGGCTCTACCATGCTCTGACTTCCTCTGTGACAGAGCCATCGTCGCCTGTAAGCACCGGGGGAGAGAGAGAGAGAGAGAGAGAGAGAGAGCACATGAGAGTGAGAGAGTCTGAGAGAGAAAGAGAGCATGAGAGTGATAGAGAGAGACATGCCATGTCGTGGAGTGCTTCAGGAAGAGGGAGTGAATAGAGAGTGCTCCTCTTTCTTAATAACAGAAAGAGGCGGCGGCAGAATGGGAAATGAGGAGGGAGGGGGTTCAGCTTTAGGACTTTTGTTTTAAGTAGTGGGGTAAAAACGTAAAACACATTCAGTTTTCGGTTTGGGTCGGAAACCGAATTACAAATCCGCGACCCGAACCGAAAAACCAAATCTTACCCATTTTAAAACCGATATTCGACCTGTTATTTTTAGAACCGACCCGAATTATTATTTCGGGTATGTTTTCGGCCCAAAACCGTTGTATGCTCACCCCTAGATAGATGTAGCATTCGAGCCCCAAAACCAAAGAAAACCCACTTGTATTGAAAATCCGCTGCATATATCTTGTTGTACATTATTTGAATGATTTGGAATTCTCTTGCCTAACCACCGCATGGTACCAATGTGCATGGTTGACAGCAAGGTGAATTGGTTCATCACATTCTGGCTGGGTGGGTTTGATTCCACGGAAAAACGGATTATTCCTTCCAATTAATGGCGGGAGTAAAATAACACACACAAACACACACACACCATTCACATCCATTTTCTAGATCGATATGGATCGACATGTTTGTATTTTTATGTCCATTTCAGTGGACATAGGTAATCAATTAAACGCCACACAAGCTAGTTCAGAATGGCCTTTGTTACTGTTGCATACACGGCAATATCTGATGGTTATTGCTACGGTGCAGGTAGTGCTGTTCAGAAAAGTTCACATTGTATTACTTGTACCAGTGCTCAAGATGATCCTTCATCTTCATTTGGTAACCTTAGTGTGGGCTCTGGAGAGATCCACATTCCAGTTCTTCCTGATCAAGTAGTGGAAAACACTCAGATTAGCAGGACCGAGAGGTCAGACTTTCTATCTGATTATGGTCGGAAAGAGACAAATCATATCATGGGAAGGGACGAAGTGAATGAGCAGTATCTCAGGGGAAAGGACGGAAAAGATTCTTCTTTTCTCGACCCTATTATGCATTCTGTGGTGCCAATGGATCAAGAATGCAACAAATCTGGTTATTGTGAGAACCCTGATGGGTTGCTAGAAGCTATTGCTTATCCAGTAAAGGCTTTGAACAAGGACACTGAAGCAAGTGAGAGAAGTTCGACACCTGCAAGGGATATGTGTTCATTTATGACGGAAGGAGATACATGTATTGGTCCACTAAGTCTCAAAGTTAGCAATGAACATGTTCCTGTTTTGTCCCATCTGGGTGAAGATGTGTGCTATAAGCAATCAGATCCTGGCAATGAGTATCTCCATGCTGAATTGGCAACTCGTACTGCTAAGAATCATGGAGAGGAACAACTCGATTCTTTCTTAGAAGTAACTGGAGGAGAAGAATCCCCTGAATGCCACCTGACTGAAAATAGCAATGTAGGAGATACATCAGAAATGGCATTGGAAGTGCATGCTGCAGCTCCCGTGGATTTTGAAACACAGATTAATGAAGTGAAAGATGTCAATGTCTTGGAAAGCTTCAAATCTCAAAATCCTGAGCCTGCTGTTGTAGAAAAGCATTTTGAAGATGAAGTTACTAAGAAAATTGAAGCTGAAGTGTATGTCTCAGATGCTAAACCAAACGATGCTCACATGCGTGCTGCTCTTTCCATTGTTGATGTTAAGATCACTTCTCTTATTTCTGATGATTTGGATGGGAAGGACGAACTGGTGCCTTCTATCCGTCCTGATGTTACTAGTGAGAATAATGATGGTGATGTTTCCACGGAGAAGGCAGAAGACACATCATCTTCTGGGGAAAATGCTGATACAACCTCAGTTCCGACTGATACAGTTGCCAAGATGACAAAGGATGAATCAGGTGACTACTAACAAATTTTCTAATACTACTTATTTCTTATAAATTCTTTTAAATATCGAAAGTGTTATGCATAGATTTTTCTGCAGTAACTTGTTGTGAATCAGGTGACTACTAACAATTTTTTTACTTCTACTTATTTTCTTAAAGGCTTTTAAATATTGAAAGTGTTCGGCATAGATTTTTCTGCAGTAATTGGTCATGCCTTGGTTGATGTTGAATTGGTTCCCCTCGAGAAAGCTACAAATATTCAGCAGTCACATCCTGATGTTTCTAATCTTGTGGATGGGGTTGTTGAACAAAAGGGAAAGAGTATAGATGCTTATTTACCAAATGAACTAGTTGCAATTATTGATCCAGTTGTTACTAGCAGCTCGCATCCTAAAGGAAAGCTCCATAACGAGTCAGGTGACTCTTGCTTTTACTCTCTCTCTTACTGTTACTGTCAAAATATTTTTGGAAATGGATTACAAAAATATATATGCACTGCCCGACACTGATTGGATTTTCATGGTAGGTACCGAGGTTGCTTCTCTTGACCACCAAGATATATCTGCTGTTGAACAGAACGATGAAACTAACTCAGGGCCAATTGCATCAGAGTTGGTTCATCCCCATGAGAAGGAAATCTTATATTCTACTAGTGCCTGTTTATCATTTCCGGAGGGAAACTTGCTGACCCAATTATCAAGTAGATCAGCTACCAAAGCTACTATTGATGATCATAGTCCTCTTGACTCTACAACAGAATCACAAACTATTATAGATGGGCAGTCTTCATCTTATGTGGACAATGTTGATCCCTCGTGTCAGAATGAGCCTCAATCGTCGATAAATAAACCAATCTCACAGGAAAGTACTGTGGGCGTCGAAGGGTTCTCGTTGTTAATGATTATGCTTCAAATGTAAAGGATGGCACCGTTTCTCCGGAAGTTTTTACCTCGGTAGACAAGGAGATAGTTGTCAATGTTACTGGTAATCTATAGTAGTTTAGTTGTCTTTTGTTCTTATTTGGAAACCTCTTCTTAGATTTGTATGGAAAGATTGTGTTGTGACACTGCGCTCCTCTTTTTTGTTGTTTTAAGGTGGTGCTGCTTCCAAGTAGCTTATGGATCTTCTATTATATGTTTATAGTTGAACCTTTTATGTTTTCCTTTTCAGTGGGACTTGCTAGTAATGATGAGGGACAAACATTGCTTGAAACCCCATCTTCTGAGAAAAATTCTTCAGGTAATTATCTTTACAAGAAACAATGTGATATGAATAGTTTAGTCTTGGAGAAGACTAATAGCCATAATATTTTACCTTTGACGTGTCTGCATAACTTACTTCCAAGTAGCTTATGGTGATCTTCTATTATCTGTTTATAGTTGAACCTTTTATATTTTCCTTTTCAGTGGGACTTGCTAGTAATGATGATGGACAAACATTGCTTGAAACTCCATCTTCTGAGAAAAACTCTTCAGGTAATTAATTATCTTTACAAGAAACAATGTGATATGAATAGTTTAATTTTGGAGAAGACTAATAGCCAGAATATCTTAAGTTTGACATGTCTGCATAACTATTTGAATGAATTTCAATGTGTTTCTTGCAATATTGCAAAAAAAAAAGCTGGATGTAAATGCCTTTCCTTATCTTGATGTTTTTATGGAGGTGAGATATCAAAAACATAATATATGAGACATAATACCACCATGTATCAGTAAAATTTCATGCATGCTTAATAGGTGCTATTTATCTATATTATCGTGTGTTAAATGGATTTTAAATAAATCACATACTCTACTAGCGTTATGACTATTTTGTCTGAGTTTCTAGAATCTGAATGTTGAAAAGACGATAAATGCAACAAACTGTGTGTGCTCAACAGGTTACACCGTTACATGCATGGTCTTGTGGGGAAAATTGAACTTAAAGAAGCAGATGCATCACATGTATTTGGACTTCTGCCATGCTATTCCATTAACCCATGAAATTTCCCGTACTTTTAATAATTTGAATCAGTTCTTAACTAGCGATATCTGTGTCTAGCTGGGATGAACTTACAACCCATGTGTAAACATTTTTGTCTGCCATCTTTTATGTGTCTATCTGCTTTTTTTAATCCTGGACTCTCATTAAGTTTTTTCAGATATGTACAATGCTCATGTATTGCGTGGGGTGCTCAGATTGTTCTTAGACATTTCTACCTTTACCCTATCTTGAAGCAGTGCTTATAATGCTCAAACTCTCTGTATAGCTGCTATGTTTCCCCTTCTATCTGAATTTCGTACTGGACTCATTAAGTTATTTGTAGTCATTTTAGATAGCTACATGGGTTATGTAATGCAGGTGGTGCTCAAAATTGTTTTGCGAATGTATCTGCTTTCCCTTCATCTAGAAGCGATGCTGAAGACCACTTGGTAGAAGCCGATAGTGGTAAACCAAGTTCCTTGGAACCAAATTGTGGCTCTCCCACGGTTATCAGTTGCAGTGGACATGTACAAGACCAAGAAGGGAGCAGGGTTCTCTCAGATCGAACAGGCATTGCTTCTAATTGTGCCCCTCAGATTTCTTCTGAAACAGGGGGTAATAGTGATAAAGTCCAGTCAAAAGTTGAGGATGATAGAAGCTTCACATTTGAGGTTGGTTCACCAGCAGATCGTTCTAAAAAACGTCCTGGCAGTGAATGGAAACCTTTCCCCAGTATGCAGACTTCTGAACTTCCCAAGGTACTTTATCACCATAGTAGATTATTTTAACACTAGTTTTTAGTCGTCCTAGATTATGGTAAATGGTAAGTAAGTTTTGTTTATTTATATTGATATTTAGATTTCAAACGAGAAGTCTCCTGGAAGTCCTACAGAATCCAAAGAAGGGAAGCAACATGGTGTTAGGAGAAAGACACCTAATGCGGATAAAACTACTGGTGTGACTGTATCCTCAAATGAAAGTCTATCGACGCCAAAAAGGAAGTCTGTTAAAGGAACACCAATAGTAAAGAAGCCTGTTGATAAGGATGCAAGATCATTCAGTGTGACTTCTACCTCTCTTGAAACTGTGAGCAGGGAGACACAGTTGGAAGAAAGTCATCAGTGCGAAAGCAATGAAATGAAGGCATCTTGTTCACCAATCGTTCAGACATCTGGTTTGCCTGATTTGAACTCATCAGTTGCAGCGACAACATTGTTTTACCAACCTTTCACAGATATACAGCAAGTGCAATTGCGTGCACAAATCTTTGTATATGGATCTCTAATGTAAGTAGTGGTCCTTATATTTATTTTTCCTTCCGATTAGGATTGTTATTTGGTTGTTTCTGTCCTTCATGATCTGTTTCTTTCACAAACTTACCAAATTGAAATTTCTTGGGTTCTTTGAGAAACTGGAGTGATCTTTTCAAGAAACTGAAAAGGAAATTAAACCAAAATTATAGAGTTTATTTTCTCATATTTTTCTTGTTTGTATCATGTGCCTGGCATGGTCCCATCAATAGTAACATGTATAAAAATGTATTAAAAAATCTTGTTGATATGGCCCATGAGATAAATGTGCTTTATTCAGGCTATATGAAAATATGATAAAAATTCCTACTGGGTATAGCGTGAGGTTCATGAGATAAATATGGGGATTCATGGTAGTGCATCTCATGGAGTGGACGGGACGTGAAAAGAAGTGAGAAATGGAAAGGTTAGAAGGATGAAAGAAGCATGGGGGTTTGGACTTTGGAGAAGGGTCAGTGCCATAAGTACAGATGATGGCAATGGAGACAAAGCCTGATAAGAAGGGTTTGGCAGTCACTGATGTAGTTTGTAATCGATGGATTGCATGATTTAGAGGTTGACATCAGGAGAGGAGAGCTTGCAGGTTTTCTCAGAAAAGAAACACAGAAACATAGCTTAGTGGTAGTGCAGTAAGGATTATGTTGATATTTATAGAGAAATAATAAAGTGGCACTGAAAGATAGATTTCTAATCCCATTGGGCATCAGTTTGGTTTTATTTGGTCGGTTCGTTTAACTTTTTCCCATAGTAAAACCAAATAGTGGAAGAGAAAAGTGAACTTAACTGTACCTGACTACACTGAATCAAATAAACTAAATTTGGTCAGTTTGGTTCAATTATTTGGTTTTAACTGCATAAAGCACATCCTTGATTGCCATTATATTCATCAAATGATACTTTAATATTTTATTGTTGCAGTCAGGGTATCCCACCGGATGAGGCTTGTATGGTTTCGGCTTTTGGAGGAACTGGTGGGTCTATTTTAGTCTCTTTTTTATCATCACTTCTCATCTTTTTTAATTTATGCTTTTATTTTGGTTGCTTACTATTACGTACGAACAGATAGGGGAAGAAGCTCGTGGGAAGCTTTGTGGCGTTTGTCTTCAGAAAAATATCAGAATCAGAAGTCACCCCTCATTAATTCTGAGACAAAACATCCTCGTTCAGGTATGTCACTAAATGCTCTTTTAAACTAACTGTTGTAGTGAACTGAATGGATTTAGGTTTATCTGGTATTGAATGAATACAGCTGTACGGGTGCCTGAACATGTGGTGCGAAGCAGCTCTCTTCAAAGCAAAGTCTCCATACTTCTGCTAATCAAAGTGGTGGCAAGGTTGTACCCTCAGCTCTTCAAAATTCCACTCCTTTGCCATCTCCTGTGTGGAGTATCTCTACTAATGATGTGCTAAACCCTAATATGCCAAGAGGCGTGCACCTTGACTTCAATCAGGTTTTGTCTCCATTGCAATCTTATTATTCTTCACAGACAAGGCAATTTGCGAACAATAGTACACCGTGGTCATCTCAAGCCCCTCATAATGGACCAGGAGGTGTCCCAATCAAAGGTTCAACACTTAGTGCTGTGACACAATATTCAACAGTTCCTTTTGTCGAAACAGTCCAAGTAACTCCTGTGAGAGACTCATCAATGCCACGTGCTCCGCATATTCAGCTTGTGGCCCCTAGTGCTTTACTGCCAACTTCAAGTCCCTTGAGTGTAACTGCAGTGACAGTTGTGAAGAATGAAACTCAAAGGAAGACACCAGGGACCAATAAGAATGCCTCCAATAGTCCAGAAGCCCAGAAAAAGAAAGAAGGCTGCAGGAGCTGAGGACCTTTGTTCAACTATTCCTGTATCTCAATCGACTACAGAATCCTGTTCTACTGCTATTGCTGAAATTGTTCCACCTGCATCTGCAGACTTGGTCTCGTCTTCTAGCATGCCAACTAAGGTTGCCTCTGGTAACCTTATCACAACTACGCCTAACATCTTTCCTGCCCCTTATCAGATAGTAAGCAATAATAGTACTGAGCAGAGGGCCATATTTTCAGAAGAGACAAACAGTAGAATCGAGCAGGCTAAGCTGCAAGCTGAGGATGCTGCTTCTCTTGCTGCTGCTTCCGTCAGGCACAGTCAAGACATATGGAGGCAGTTAGCTGCCCAGAGAGATACTGGACTGGCTTCAGAAGTTGAAGTAAAACTTGTTTCTGTAGCAGTAGCTGCTGCTGCAGCTGCATCTGTTGCAAAGGCAGCTGCGGCAGCTGCTAAAGTTGCATTGGATGCAGCTTTACAGGCAAAGATGATGGCTGATGAAACTCTGGGTTTGGCAACAAAAGGAACTCTGACTCAGATTCCAGAGAGTGGCCCTGATACAGGAAAAAACTTGGGAAGGTTAACACCTGATTCAGTCTTAAAGGGAAAGGACAAGCTCAATGGCTCTAGTTCAGTCATTTCCGCTGCTCGTGAGGCTGCCGGGAGAAGAGTTGAAGCTGCTTCTGCTGCAACAAAACGGGCGGAGAATATTGATGCCATAGTAAAAGCTGCAGAACTTGCTGCAGAAGCTGTATCACAAGCAGGAGCCATCATTACAATGGGTGATCCCTTGCCTTTCAGATTGAGTGATTTGGTAGATGCTGGTCCAGAGGCTTTCTGGAAAGTACCGCAGACTGGCACTGAAAATCTCAATACAAACAACCTGCTTGGAGCAGGAGATATGGGTTTGAACCACAGTGATCATCATGATCAAGTGGTAAAACAGTCTAACGAAAAGCCTTTGAACAATAAAGGCATACGAAAAACTGGTACTGAATGTAGAGTATCTAACAGTGATACATTGGCTGGAAACTATCAAGGTCTAATAAGTAACTATTATGTTACTTTTTGAATACGAAACAATGTTATTTTATGTATAAAAGGTGTTAACGAATGTGGCTTTATTTGAGCAGGTGAATTAGTAAATTCTGTAACTGTTCGGAATGATAGGCATCAAAGCGATCAATTGTCGACCATTCTGATGGAAAGTGACATACAACCGGGATCTCTTGTTGAGGTAATATACATTTTAATAGGTCCGAAACTGAACAAGTTTGATGTTTTCAATGTCTTTAATTGTAATTTAGAAGTGCCCATTTTTTGACAATCTTTTGATCTGGTGTATTTCATTTTGCTCTCGTTAATATATTCTTCGAAGCTGAACTGATCTAATGTTCTGACTGTATGTATTTGTAATTTAGGAGTGCCCATTTTTCGACAGTATATTGGTCTGCTGTATTTGACATTGCTCTCTTTGAGGTTTTACATTGTAATATGTTCTTCGAAAATGAACAGGTTTAATGTTTTGAATATGTGTTATAGAAGTGCCCATTTTTTATGAACTTTTGACCTGGTCATTTTCACATTGATCTTTTTAGGTTATATCTACTTTAGTCTGTACTAGGCCTTTACTGAAATCTTTACTTTGAAATCTATTTTAGGTTGCATCTGATGCTGATGGTCTTAGAGGAACTTGGTTTTCTGCTCGTGTCCTTGATTTAAAAGATAATAAAGCATATGTTTGCTATGATAATCTTCTCACCGACAAAGGTAAGCAAGCGATTCTAATAGCAACACTTCTAATCATGACTTCTTGTCTCCTTTAATAAGGTGCACACCAACTATTTTGATCACATTCTTCTGGGTTTGGTAACATTTACCGCTATAAATTTCTCTATGCAGATTCTGGACAGCTAAAGGAATGGTTATCGCTTGAAGGTGAAGGAAACACAGCTCCTAGAATACGCATGGCCCATCCTATGACAACATCAAAACATGAAGGCACAAGGAAGCGTCGCCGTGAGGCTGTTGGGAATTATGTATGGGCAGTTGGAGATCATGTAGATGCCTGGATGCGTGACAGGTGAGCATTTTTTATATTTTCCAAATTGTTTTCTAGGACCTTTTGATGATTAGGGAGTTCTTAAAATTATAGTGAAGTGTCAATCATTTTAGGGGGCATAAGGTACATGGTATTATTGATGGGAATCTGATATTCCCATCCATATTATTGCCTTTGGCATAAGCCAAATTAAAAATTCATGGGAATAATGAATTCCCTTGGGCATCATATTCCCACCATATGGAGGAATACTGTTCCTAGGGTGAGATGTATTATATATACCCTTCTATTGAGAATACTTGTAGTTTAGATATTAAACACACTACCATGATTATGATCCGGACTGGACCTGACCTGACTAGATCCAAACCTGGCCTGATCCATACCAAATTCCACATGACGCGACTCGAGCTCGCTGAATCCCACCAGGCTCGAACCTCACACATACCTGAATCCGAATCCGAGCCTGTGTGTTGGTTGGAACTCGACCTGACTGGGCCCTAACCGAATCCTGTCCGACCCGAGTTTATACTGGATATGAAAGCACAACCTGGCTCGGACCTGAACTCAATCCGAAACGGGAGCTGACCAACTCGGGCCCGAACAAGATCTGTTACTCCCAAACCTGATCGGATATGACCCGATCCAAGCAAGATCTGACTTGACCATATCATACCAATGGAGTTTGGAGAGAAAAGAAAAGGAGAAGAGAGAATATGAGAAAAGAGATTGCAAGGGTATGAAACACTTAGGTTGCATCTCATGTTATTTATATTGATATGCAGTACATCCAAAATTACTATTATACCCTTATAATATAAATAACAATACTCTAACACTCTCCTTCAAGCTGGAGCATATAGATCAGACATGTCCAGCTTGTTACATCAATCAGAAAATGGACCACGAGCAAGTGGTTTGGTGAGGATATCACCCAATTGATTCTCAAACCGAACATAAGGAGTGACGATCTGTTTCTTCAGCAACAAATCACGAATAAAATGACAATCCACCTCAATATGCTTAGTGCGCTCATAAAACACGGGATTACTGGCGATGAAAATGGCAGACTGATTGTCACAATACATCTCCATAGGAATAGGAACCATAATTTCCATTTAATGAAGAGGAAGAGTACACCCACATCATCTCAGAAGGTGTATGAGCCATTGCACGGTACTCGGCCTCTTCACTAGAACGAGCAATAACATTCCGCACCTTACTACGTCATGTGACAAGACTGCCACCCACAAATGTACATAGCCAGAAGTAGACCTCCTATTATTGCGATTGCCTGCCTAATCAGCATCACTGAATCCCGTTAGTGTAAGCAACTGCGAAGGTTTGTACAACAATCCCTTTCCAGGTGCATCCTTCAAGTATCGTAGAATGCGAGAGATAACCTTCCAATGTGGTTGCCGAGGCGCATGCATAAAGTGACTAACTACTCAAACTGCATAGGAGATGTCTGGCAGTGTAACAATAAGATATATAAGTTTTCCAACCAGCCGTCTATAATTCTAACATCCTCAAATAACTCTCTCATGTCAGTATCAAACTTGTCATTATAATACATAGGAGTCTGAACTGGCCGACACTCCAACATCCCAGTCTCTGAGAGTAAGTCTAGAACATACTTGCACTGTGATATATACATACCTTTCTTAGATCGAGTAACCTCGATTCCAAGAAAATATCGAAGAAGATCCAAATTCTTAGTATGAAACTGACGACTAAGGTAGGCCTTCAAGTCTACAATCCTAGCAGAATCAGTTCCAGATATAATGATATCATCAACATAAAAAATCAACACAATAATACCTGCCAAGGAAGAATGATAAAATACTGAATGATCTGATGTGGTGCGCCGAAATCCATACTGAATAAGAACTGAACTGAACTTGTCAAACCAAGCTCGAGGTGACTGTTTCAGCCCATATAATGCTTTCTTCAATCGACATACGAGTTTTTCACTTCCAGCCACAGTATACTCCGGTGGTTGATCCATGTAGACCTCCCCTTGAAAGTCACCATGCAAGAAATTATTTTTTATGTCCAGTTGATACATAGGCCATTGGCGATTAACCGCCACAGAGATAAGAATCGGAACTGAATTTAGCCGATCCATTGTAGAATATAATCCATACCACTTGTCTGAGTATGTCCTTTTGCAACCAACCGTGCCTTGATATGCTCAACCAAACCATCTGGAGGATACTTAACAGTGTACACCTATCGACAATCCATTGTCTGCTTCCTAACAGGAAGTAATGTAAGCTCCCAAGTCTAAGTTTGCTGTAAAGCACACATCTCCTCATCCATTGCACTTTTCTAACCAGAAGATGACATAGCCTATTTATAAGTTTTGGGAATGAAAATGGAAGACAGTGAAACAACAAATGCATGAAAAGATAAGGAAGCACAATGTAAGGAAACATAATTATAGATGGAATGTTTGTTTTTTGTGATACAAAGACGTTTGCTTCTTCTGAGAGCAATAGGAATATCATCTGAATCTGTGGTAATGGGAACAGAAACCGCATGCTCAGAAGCTGATTGGTTGAGGGCTGAATTATGCAGAACCACTGACCTATCCTTGGATCTCTGATAAACTTGTAAAGGAGGAATGGAGAGAGAACTGATTCAGGAATGACCTGAAATGGTATGGAAGATACCAAATCTGATGAAACCCTTAGGTTGCATCTCATGTTATTTATATTGATATGCAGTACATCCAAAATTACCATTATACCCTTATAAGATAAATAACAATAATAGCTTTAACAATACCCAAACCCGAACCTAATCTAACCCAAACACGACCGGAATGACCCCTCTATGGAGCCAAACACCATGAGAAAGATACATTGTCACGTTCATGATAATTGACTTATTTAAACACATCAATTCTATATTTTGGGGAATACTACATATTACACCAAACACAGTAAATAGATAACACCCATGAATTTGATGTCCTGGATATAATTCCCAGGAAGATGGAATTTCGGGAGAAAATTGAAATCCACGTACCAGTTGCTCCTTATACATTCTCTCTGGTGTTTACATTTATCTGTTATATTACAGATACTTCTTCTATTCCATAAGTATGCATGTTTATCTTTTTGAGACAAGGATTTCATAAGTACATACTGCAAAGCTATATCTGTTTATTTGTATCACTTGAGCATATATGGTCATTTCTGTAAGTGTTGTAAATGTTCAATGCTAGGTTCTAAATTAGGGATCTAGGTCATTGCGGATTGAATTTTGGCATGGATTTGGAATAACGGCAGTGTTTTAAATGGTGGCACCTAGGCCGTCTATGTCACGCGCTGCTCCCGCAGGAGTGATCGTCCTTGCGAAGGCGTGATGCCGCGTGAGGCTAGATTGCGCTCACGCAAGGTAGGTCCATAACGGCCGATTACAGGCTAAGCGACGGGGGTCGTCGCACAGAAGTCCCAGCAGAAATATTGACCATGCTTTCCAACTTTCTATCGAGACTCCCAAGTAGCGGGACCGATCTCGGCGACAACCAGTCGCGTGGACTTACTTATCGAGACTCCCAAGTAGCGGGACCGATCTTGGCGACAACCAGTCGCGTTCCTTTGAACCCAGGGAACGACTACTAAGTAGTCTTCCAGCTTAACTTGAACATAATGTGTTCCTTTATCCGTGGCATGCTTATCTTTAACCCAACAGTGGCTCGTGCCTTAGACAGACCTTGTTCTCTAGGCGACGCTATCGCCCAAGTCACATACTTATATGACGAGCCTTAAGATCGTGGGACTATGTGACTTGACAACCGCAGAAAGAGCGGGACAGTGCTAGAAATGGCTTTGATAGCCCAGCAAAACTCTTGTCTAACTTATTCGGACAACAACTTGACGAGCAAAGGCTACGCCAAGCTTCGCATCGAGGGAACGTGCTATGCACGCGGTCGAGTTGAACAACCAAGCTCTTTAGGTGCCAAGACTTAACGCCACAAGCCGTGCTCTGCAACGTGTACTGTAACTTAACCCGTGGGACGAGCAAGGCAATGCCAAGCCCTGGACGATGGGACCGTGCATGCTTTATCAAGCATTTACACGGACGACGCCTATGGCTTAGGCTAATTCCAGCATTGTGGCAACTTAGCAACTTAGACCAACTTTCTTCTCCCAAGCTACGGAACGAAGGACCGAGTGTCATTTTGAAAGCACGCTGAGCAATACTTCTAAGTCGATCGTGGGACCTTTCCATATTCTAACTGTCTGACCCAAGTTGGGATTATTTTCTTAGCTATGTGGATGCGTCTCTTTTATTATCAAGCCTACTTGTGCATTTGAAAGCTTTCGTTTTATTAGTGTGAAGGCCAAGCTGAGGCAAGTTCACCGAAGCCACCCACCTGAGCGAGTCTTCGAGCAAGCCGTTGCGTGGCTAAGTCCGAACGCCGTTGGCGTTTCGATTCCTCCGATTGACTGAACGGGACGGGACACTACATCATACACCACTCAGAAAAAGTTTCGTCCTCGAAACTAATTGAGTACTTACTCATCGACGTATCACTTTATTCAACATTCTATAACTCTCGCACACACTACGCCTATGCGTTTCTTCAATCCGAGCCACGCTCACACTACCATCAATCTTTCCTTCAAAACACGATTTCAAAATCCTCGACACTTTTCCATTCCTCAAGTCTCACTTGAATTCAACGTATCACTTGGTTGGATCGTGCACATATCCCAGGCGTCCCCGAAATACATGATTTTCAGGCAAGCTGCGTGATAGAGAATTAATCATTCTCACTCGAGTCGCATCGTGCACATATTCAGGCGTCCCTAAAATATATGCATGTCAGCCGAGTCTCGTGAGGGGTATTTTCACGTTCTAGAATCATTCTATCCGTCCATACCAATCCTCAAGATCAATCATTCCAATGCTAACTCTTGTAACATGGACGTCTCGCCTAACCCGCTAGGCCATCTCTCAAGACTAAAGTCAATGTCAGGATTGGAATCATAGTTTTCCAACAATAATGCCAACATTGACCCCAATCCTAGGGTCAAACCAAGTTGATAGTACAGAGTTTTCTATCCAAGCTCGCGTCACTCAGATTTCTAAACATCGAGCATACATATCTCCTATTCACACTTGCAACACTTAGTCCAAGGGGTCCGAGTCATTCAACAAAGCCATCCTACCCTGAATCAGGTTCAACCATTTCTCGACATATCAATATCGTTCATCCAACATGCAATTCACATAGTCTATCTCTTCGAACACATCCAATATAGTCCACCTATCCATTCCTTCCAAGTCAAGCACGTTATGACACGACTTGTCACTAAACCATAATTCCCATTCCATATTCCCTAAGTTGACTATCACAATTCATGTAATCGATCATAAGGTCGTCTGACCTTAACAATATGATACGTCCCAATCTCACGCGAGTCCGATTATCCACGGTGGACATGAAATCACCATGCAATGCTCCCGCGGGATAATCATCCTCATCGGGACGTAACTCTTGCATTGAGTCTAGACTAATTCATTCTCGATACGCAGATTAGATCTACTCAATCCTCAAGTTTACTCAATCATCAATCACAAGTCCGATCAATCCTCGAATCCTCCTTCGCCTCAAACCACAAGTCGAAGCAATCCAAATTGTCACATCTTAATTTTTCGAGTTCGATCGTTCCTGCGACATGAATCACCGTGTCCGCGCTCACGCGGAACGATCGTCCCCAAATCTGACGTGACGCATGGGCGAGGCTGGAGTTGCGCCTGCACAAGACAAGAACGTCGACATTATGGTTATCGGCGTAACCATCAAGACACAATCATTTTTATCCAACATTCACTTCAATCAAAATTCCAAGTGTAGCATCCATCGGAACAATAACATTTTGCACGATCGTCATTCCTCGAATCAAAGTACCCCCGAGTTATCGCATATCGATCTTTGATACGCCTCAATACCATCGATGATATGCATAACCTGACGATCTTCATTTGCAACAAATTCCGAGTCGTGCGACTAATGCTATTGTCCGAACTTGACAATCTCCTCAATATTCAAGATCAATTTCGATCATTATCCCCCAAACCCGTTACATGTTCAATTCGTCCAAAATCAAAATTAAGTATACTCGTCTGACTATCTTAAGTCATCCAGCAACATATTTCCTCAATTCATGTTGTCTTATTTCTAACAAAAGTCATCGAGCAACATCGATTCACATCCTTAGAGTCATTCTCGAATATTCGAATCATTTTCATGCACGCTATCGTCCAATCGTGCTAACTTTTGTATACGATTCATATCGATTTCCTCGATCAAGTCATCCGTTCGTACACCTTAACTTTTCCTCGATTTAGTCTTATCTTTTTTCTTATCACTTGCATTTCGTGCTCAATGTAAATTCCAATCCCGTGCCCGTCGATTCTACTTATGTTCGAATCAACTCGTCAAAAATTTCAAGATTATAACTTACTCAATGATACTCGATTTAAGGCTTTGCATACATGCGACGCTTGCTGATAGACTCATTGGCACCCTGTATCCTCAATCGTTCGACATCCCCGAAGCTATCCCATACACCACTCGGGGATGAAGTCATTCAACAAATCCTCAAAACAAGTTTCGAATCATACTTCGGATTTTCGTTCGAGCCCAAGCACACTCATCTATATCACATCGATGATAACATCGTCTAATGGTACCCCTATCGATAGTCATCCCGTATACTCAATCGAGTCTAACTCATTATCGTCCGACACAATTTGGATCCCACACTCGACTTTGCTAAAGTCGACACGATTCTTTGGTGTATATGTCCAGCCCGACTTAGCCAACCGTTCTTTACTTGAACTTTTGTTCAACCAAATTTCTTTCGTGCGATTTTGCAAAATATTTAGACTTATTGTATGGACATGTCGTAGGACATTTGAGAGAGCGCACCAACGATACCGACTCGAGGAAACAACATCAGAGTTTGCGGAACATCGGAGTTAAAGAATTCAATCGAAAGTCCAAGGACGTAAAGGCGTGCTCTGATACCATTATGTCACGCCCCGCTCCCGCAGGAGCGATCGTCCTCGCGAAGGCGTGATGCCGCGTGAGGCTAGATTGCGCTCACGCAAGGCAGGTCCATAACGGCCGATTACAGGCTAAGCGATGGGGGTCGTCGCACAGAAGTCCCAGCAGAAACATTGAATAGTCAGCAACGGAAATTGGAAGCAAAACATAAGTCATGCAAAATACTCTTTTATTGATATTGAACAAAGATTACAATGTGGGCACTAGGCCAAATTACAAGTCTCTCAAGCTCACTTTTCTCTCATATTACAAGTCACTTTGCTCTCTCTCTCATTTCTCAATACAAGCTTCAAGGCGACGGGTGACAGATTCCGTTGAATGGCGATGTCTATACATTATGTTCCGTATAAGTCCGACTCCATGCTGTCGCACGCCTCGAAACGCTAAGGAACTCCGTGCCTCGACGCATCCAAGCGAGCTCCGCGCCATCGGGCTTCTACCTGTGCCTGCACATGAAAACTGTGTGGGTGTCAGTACTCAACTGTACTGGTGGAGTGAGCTCCTCGTCCACCCATACAAAATCGATACGTTTATTTACTTTGTGCATCTTAATTCCCTTTTTGATTGTCTTGCTAGTCTTGCCTTAGGATCAATTTTAGGACAAAGACGCCTTGGCCTATACTTGGCAACGCAACGACAGGGTCGTGCTATACTCTATTCATGGCTTCAATGTATTCGAGGCAATGCCTCGCCGAGTGGAAACTTATGGAACTCTGCCGTGCCAAGAATTTCACTTGTTTTTCATGTGCCTTTAGACCATTCTCGTGCCAATGACGTCAAGGGGACGACTCGTGCTGGTCGTGCCAATAGACTTGATCATGCCTTAAGATCGAGGCCGTGCCTCCCAAGGATCAACCAGACTTAACCAACTTGCCTTACGGTCCTTCCTGACTTAACTCGAGACGACTCGATGACGATGCCACATTCATGCCGAAGCACGTGTCCTTGCTATAGCCAAATCTTAGGCTCCAGAATGGTGTTGCAACCGTGCACACCTAGCCCGCGCCGATTCAAGGTTAGCGCTTGCTACAATTACGTCTTGTTAACCAAACTCGTAACTTGCTAGTACTCGACTCAATCCAAAGGCACACACGCGGATAATCGCTCTTATGCCGACACATCTATATGAGTGATCACTAGCAATGTCAAGCTATCCTGGATCTTTGCATACGGTGACCATCCGCGTGCGAGATACGAGCTCCCACCAATGACCCGCAGCCTATATTGTAATGATTCAATTCAATCGAGTCGTACCGTCGATGAAGACCGTACAATATCTGCAATTCCTCTTAGGCCGACACGAACCCGGCGCCCCGGGATCGTTCGAGGAATTCACCTTGCGCGCAAGTTGTCCAATGACCATGCAAGACTCAACTCGATCTACCAAGTCCTTCCTTATTCTTGACCATGCTTTCCAACTTTCAATCGAGACTCCCAAGTAGCGGTACCGATCTCGGCGACAACCAGTCGCGTGGACTTCCTTATCGAGACTCCCAAGTAGCGGGACCGATCTCGGGACTTCCTTATCGAGACTCCCAAGTAGCGGGACCGATCTCGTGACTTTCTTATCGAGACTTCCAAGTAGCGGAACCGATCTCGGCGGCAAACAGTCGCGTGCCTTTGAACCCAGGGAACGACTACTATGTAGTCTTCTAGCTTAAATTGAACATAACGTGTTCCTTTGTTCGTGGCATGCTTATCTTTAACCCAACTGTGGCTCGTGCCTTAGACAGACCTTGTTCTCTAGGACGCTATCGCTCAAGTCACATACTTATATGACGAGCCTTAAGATCGTGGGACTATGTGACTTGACAACCGCAAAAAGAGCGGAACAGTGTTAGAAATGGCTTTGATAGTCCAGCAAAACTCTTGTCTAACTTATTCAGGCAACAACTTGACGAGCAAAGGTTATGCCAAGCTTCGCATCGAGGGAACGTGCTATGCACGCGGTCGACTTGAACAACCAAGCTCTTTAGGTGCCAAGACTTACGCCACAAGCCGTGCTCTGCAACGTGCATTGTACTTAACCCGTGGGACGAGCAAGGCAATGCCAAGCCCTGGACGATGGAACCGTGCATGCTTTATCAAGCATTTACACGGACGACGCCTATGACTTTGGCTAATTCCAGCATTGTGGTAACTTAGCAACTTAGACCAACTTCCTTCTCCCAAGCCACGGGACGAAGGACCGAGTGTCATTTTGAAAGTACGCTGAGCAATACTTCTAAGCCGACCGTGAGACTTTTTCATATTCTAACTGTCTGATCCAAGTTGGAATTATTCCCTTAGCTATGTGGATGCATCTCTTTTATTATCAAGCCTACTTGTGCATTTGAAAACTTTCGTTTTATTAGTGTGAAGGCAAAGCTGAGGCAAGTTCACCGAAGCCACCCACCTGAGCGAGTCTTCGAGCAAGCCGTTGCGTGGCTAAGTCCGAACGCCGTCGGTGTTTCGATTCCTCCGATTGACTGAGCGGGACGGGGCACTACAGCCTAGGCGGCGCCTAGGCGGTAGGCGGTCTCTCTTCGCACCGCTTTTCTGTAGGCGGTGGAGTAGGCGGCCAACGGAGGTGAGGCGGCGTAGGCTGGTGCCTAGACGAAGCAATACCTAACAAGATATTTGGCCAAAAAAGTTTACTAAACATTATAGGCCTATGGTTCACTTTTACAAAACTAAAACTTTATAAATCTTTGTTATACAACTTAGTTATGTATGGAACACCCTTAAAATATGCATATTATGCAAAAAAAATGGTGAAGTAGTAAAAAATGTTCAAAATGTATTGACCACCTAGGCGGCCTAGGCGGTAGGCGGACTCTCTCCGACGCGCAAACGCCTACCGCCATTTAGAACCTTGAATAACGGACATATTGGTGGCGATGCCTTAAAAATGGGATTATTTATTGGATGCCGTAAAGGTTTATAGGGAAAGATCATATCATAATAAATGGATATACCACTCCATGCTTTAAGACTATAAAAAAATTAAATGACTTATCTCTGCTGTTCATCACTAAAGAGGATATTTGTCAGTATCTGGAAAAAGAAAAGATAGTTGGTCATAGACTCAATGATTTCTACCATATTTGTATAAAGATAAAATGAAAATAAATAAACATAATGGTATTAAAAAACAGAATCAGTAGTCCAATATATATATATATATATATATATATATATATATATATATATACTCAACATCAATGTTAACGAAAAATGCTATAAACATAAATGAGCAAAGTTATAAACTACTATGGAAAGATATATTACAACATTAATAAAACATATCTCTGTCCAAACTCGAGTTCTGAACCAGAGAAAGCTATATTACAACGTTAATAAAACATATCTATGTCCAAACTCGAGTTCAGAACCAGAGCAAGCTTAACGTAGTAAATTATGACAAATTAATGACACAAGCAAAGGCCAATAGCTGACAAAGTATTTAACTAGTACATATCTTAACCAAATATGAAAGCATACTTCATCCATCTTTTCTCCCCATTCATTTTCTTTGGATTTAGTCTTGTTTAATCGTCAGAAACTATTTGGCTCTTCTTCCTTTGTAGAATCACTATGATCATCTGGTATCTTCTTTAGTATCTCTCTTGGGTGCTGACCTCTTTCCTTTCGAAGGTGGAGCTTATTGTCTTCTACTCTTTTAGTACGAACCTATTTAGTTTCATTTGTAATTGCAGTGGCTTTAGAACTTCTCCTTCGCTCTTGACTTTTTTTAATTGGCTTCCAGGTCAATACTTCCCCAGAAAACCCCTCATCATGACTACCTTCACCATCAGAAATTGAACCAATGGCTTTTGGTGTCTTAGAAGGCTTCATCTATTTCAATGACCTTTCCTTCATTAAAATTCCTTGTGGCAAGATATCTTTATTTTATTTGGAACTTTGTCTTAACAAAGATTAGGTCCTTCAATCACATATTACTTATTACGTTTCTTCTCTTTGTATGTTGTATGCATGTATAATTAGGAAAGAGACGGCCATTTAGCTTAATCGTAATTCAAAACCTAGGCAACATCCATAAAACATGCCTATTACTATGTTTGATGTTCCTGCTTTGAGTTAGTGCAAAATCATGATTCTCAAGCTCAGCATGCCCAAATCGGGAGCTTCAGTCCAGTGTTATTTTCACCAAATAACTAATAAGCAAGCATAATAAATATATCAATTTAACCGTGCTATTGGTCAATTGTCAATTTTGGTATGTTGGTAAACTTATGTAAGAGCACTATTGAGGCTCCGCCTCTTTTCTCTCTCCCAGACGAGTCTTATGGATAATGACAGAAAAAGATTTAGCCATTAAGCTTGTCTTGTGTATTTTCCTTATATTCTTCATGCATTGAACCACTCTTTCCATGATTATCACATCCTATTCAATTGTTTCCATTAGAGTAATAGAAGTCAATAATCGAGGAGTATCCCGTCCTTAGAAGCCATAAACTCCTAGAAGGTCAAGGAATCTCAGTAAAAATCTCGATTCGGCGGTTCTTGCTTGGGCTTGTTGGGAGCTCGCTTCCCCGATGACGGAAGCTCGTTTCTCCGACGACTGAAGCGTGTTTCTCCGACGACATTAGCTCTTCCCATATTATGACCATAATTTTAAAAGAGGACTTAAATTTTGGGAAAAAAGTTAGAAGTTTTTTAATACACGTTTATCAAAGTACCAAGAAACTAAAGATTATTTACCCTGACATCATGCGAATGTTCTCTCGGTAACTTTGAAATGAACTTTATAAATTCTAATAAATATTAAGATATTTATAAGTTTTGATAACAATAATTAGTATTCACAGTTTTTATTAGCGCACACTCCCAACTTTAAGACTCTTCTAAGTAGTTGCGTTCCCCCGCCTCCGCCTCCGCCTCCGCTTCCGTCCCCTCATCCACTTATGGCTTCTAAGGCCTAGTGCCTAGATGTTGCCTGGGCCGATTTTTAGAACAGTGATTGGTTTAACAGATGGTTAGATGAGTTCCTCATCTTGGACTGGCCTGTTTAGGCTTTAAATTGATGAATGGCACTGTTTATCGTTCGAGGCAGATTTTGATAGCATGGTTCAAAATTCTCAAAACCACGCATCATTGTCTGACCAAAATAAAACCTTTAAAGATGTCTTACCTTTGCCATTCTGGAAAAAAACTAATATTTGGGTTGGACATGTCCAAACCTTTTTTATTGTCAATTGAAAGGCATCCATGTGCCATCTCAGTTTCTTATGTCAAATGTATGTTTTTAGTCCATTCAAAGGATGATCTGTAACATCCGTTCTTAACTGCTACATCTTAAAACATCACACTTTTTGGGTATGTTTTGTCTGGACCAAGCGATTGATAATAGATGGCTTTTCAATTGTAGAAATAGTGAGGCAATTCTGTACAATATTTAGGAGTCTGAGAAATATACAAGATACTGTTTATGCTTGGGCTTTTGAAATCCCTGTGAAGAGTGGACCATCCACTTTGGTGGTCTACTTTGTACTTTGATTGACGAGTACAACTGGACAGGATTACACCATCTCCCATGGATGAGTTAATATAATTCTATGACTTTTTTCATATTGTCTTTTTCCATTTTAATCAATTGTGAGAAACCGGGGTTAGATAACATGCGCTAGAGGGTCTAAGTTCGGAACAATGTGTGATTTACTTAGAGGTATGAAATTGAATTTGTTACCATCAATTTTAGGACGTTTTAGTACAATATGTTATGTTGCAAACATTATAATTTGGAAATTTGAAACTTTGATGCTTTTCCTTGGCGTCATCTTTTACTTGAGCTGTTATTCTCTTTTAAATGGAAGTTTGAGACTACTATGTGTTAGTCAAGTAACATTTTGTGAGTTGGCTTTAGGGATACTTATTTGCATTTGTGCATTTTTGGTCGTTCGAGCCTTTTTTTACATTATTTGCAGTTCTGTCATTATTTTACATCCTCATGCCCCATGGAGAAATCTGACATTACGTGCATGATTGTGTGTGGGCAAATTTTATTGTTTTGGAATTTCTTCTGTGATCATTCTTATTCTCCTCCATTTTTTATACATGATTATTTTCAGATGGTTGGAAGGGATTGTCACTGAAAAAATCCAAGGAGATGAAACAAAACTGACTGTGCATTTTCCAGGTTTGTTCATTCATATGCAGGCATAATGATTAATTCTCTGAAACATCGTGTGTTTCCTTGTTGCATTCATACATTAATGATCTACCTGCATGTTATTGCATATAATTCTGTCATACAACATGGTATATATGAGTATCTAGCTAATGGGAAACAAGAGAAAACCAATGAAGTCTATAGTTCACTATAACAAAAGCCATACAAGAGCACGACTAATTAAGTATATTCCTTGTAGGAGATGTTGCTTAGTTCAGGCACTTATTTTAGCCTTGTTCAGAATTGACTTTTTTCAGTAAAACTACATTTTATGCAACAAAAAGCTTATATTTTTTGTGGAGTGTCTAGAAAAATATGGGTCAAGGGTTGTAATTTCTTTCTGATGTTCACTTCAATTTAATAGTAGAAAGTAGAGAGATGGTGATTCATAACATTCTAGTTAATTTAGATTGGGTTGGCTCCAGGATGTAGCATCCTTAGCAAGTTGTGACGGCCACTTCTGATAGCAGAAAGTCAAAAGAGTTGATAGAAAGAACCACATTCACATGGCAATCAGTTTATGGTTCTCTATGGACTTGAACGAAATAAAAATATGTAACTGTAAGCTTTAGTTTATTATGGTGCTGTGGTCACGCACATTTTTTGGACAATAACCTGACATCTAGAGTACCTTATTTATTTTTAATTAATCAATATGTAATCACACTCTTCCCATTTAGAGTGTGGAACATCGGACCTTTATTATATGTTTAGGCTTAATTGCACTTTGATACCCTTAACTATTTCAGTTTTTCAACTTAATACCCTAAACTTTTTTACTCAACAACTCGATACCCTCAACTATTTTAGTTTTTCAACTTAATACCTAAAACCAAAAAAATTCCGAAACTACCCTTGGCTCCCTCCCTCTCTCTCCCCATGCACCCCCCCTCCCCTCCCTCTCCGCCGATGCCCCCCCTCCCTCTCCGGCGAATTTTTGGACAATAACCTGACATCTAGAGTACCTTATTTATTTTTAATTAATCAATCTGTAACCACACTCTTCCCGTTTAGAGTGTGGAACATCAGACCTTTATTATATGTTTAGGCTTAATTGCACTTTGATACCCTCAACTATTTCAGTTTTTCAACTTAATACCCTAAACTTTTTTACTCAACAACTCGATACCCTCAACTATTTTAGTTTTTCAACTTAATACCTAAAACAAAAAAAATCCCGAAACTACCCTTGGCTCCCTCCCTCTCTCTCCCCATGCACCTCCCTCCCTCTCCGCCGATGCCCTCCCCTCCCTCTCCGCCGATGCTCCCCCCTCCCTCTCCGGCGGTCGATGCCCCCGCGAGGAGGGGGCACGGGTGTAGGAGGGGTGGGGGCGGCCGACGGCGAGAGGGGGGGGGAGGGTGCGGGTGGCCGGAGGGGGGAGGGGGGGGGTGCGGACGGGGCGGAGAGGAGGAGGGAGCTGGGGGGTGGCCGGAGGGGGGGGGGGGGGAGCGGGGAGGGAGGGGTGTGGGTTGGGGGGTAATATTAAATTTGAGCAGGGGCATTATTGTCCAAAAAAAATTCAGGGTATCAAGTTGAAAAAAAATATTCAGGTATCACGTTGAAAAACTGAAATAGTTGAGGGTATCAAAGTGCAATTAAGCCCTATGTTTATATTATATATGTTGGGATCTTAGCTTTAGGTGTTCTTGGCTAAAGGCTTACCCTTTTCTTAATTAAAGATTAGTGAACTTGTAAACGTTTCCAAACTTATTCTTGTCCAACTATCTGACCACAGCAAGCAAAGCGTGATCAAGTATCCAAAATATCGAACTTCTGGCTGATCGAGTGATTGTTATATTTATTTGTAACGTGTAACACTCTAACAGACATATTCTGAGATGGGGGAAACACTGCTCGACCTTTCCCCACTAGTGAGAGAGGTCGGTCCTTGGTCATGTGATATCTACAGGAAGGTAATTGATGCTGGAGGGAATTAAGGGGAGGTTTTCTAAACCCTTTTTTCGGGTTAGTCTTGTTAATCAAAATCATGGAAAACCCTACTTATATTTTATCTTTCATACCCCTTAGAAAGGGGGGTTCCCGTCTGTCACGCCCCGCTCCCGTAGGAGCGATCGTCCTCGCTAAGGCGTGATGCCGACGAGCCTATATTGCGCTCGTGCAAGGCAGTTTCATAACGGCCGATTACAGCGGCTGCGACGGGGTCGTCGCACAGAAGTCCCAAGCAGAAACATTGAAACATGCATCGAAAATTTAGAACCAACACACAAGTTATTCAAAAGTGCTCTTTATTGATATTGAACAATAAGATTACAATGGAGCGCAAGGCTCCGATTACAAGTCTCTCAAGCTCACTTTTCTCTCATTTTACAAGCCACTCTGCTCTCTCTCATCTCTCGATACAATGCTTCAAGGCGACGAGTGCAGATTTTGCAGGATGGCGATGTCCATACATTATGTCCTGTATAAGTCTTGACTCCACGCGGCCGCACGTTTCGAATCGCCAAGGAACTCCGTGCCTCGACGCATCCAAGCGAGCTCCACGCCACGAGCTTCTACCTGTGCCTGCACATGAAAACTGTGTGGGTGTCAATACTCAACTGTACTGGTGGAGTGAGCTCCTCGCCCACCCATACAAAACCGACACGTTCATTTACTTTGTGCAGCTTAATCCCTTTTTGATTGTCTTGCTAGTCTTGCCTTAGGATCAATTTTAGGACGAACGTCTTGGCCTATACTTGGCGACGCAACGACAGGGTCGTGCGATACTCTATTCGTGACTTCCATATATTTGAGACAGTGCCTCGCCGAGGAGCAACTTTTGCAAACTCGGTCGTGCCAAGACCTTCACTTGTTTTTATGTGCCTTTAGACTATTATCGTGCCAACGACGTCAAGGTAACGACTCGTGCTGGTCGTGCCAATGGACTTGATCGTGCCTTAATAAAAAGATCGAGGCCGTGCCTCCCAAGTATCAACTCGACTTAACCAACTTGCCTTACGGCCCTTCATGACTTAACCTGAGACGAGGCCACATCCATGCCGAAGCACATATCCTTGCTCTAGCCAACTCTTAGGCTCTAGAATAGTGTTGCAACCGTGCACACCCTAACCCGTGCCTGATTCAAGGTTAGCGCTTGCTATAAGCGTAACTTGTTAACCAAACTTGTAACTTGCTAGTACTCGACGCAATCCAAAGACATACACGCGGATAGCCGCTCTTGTCGACACATCTATATGAGTGGTCACTAGCAATGTCAAGCTATCCTGAATCTTTTGCATACGGTGATCATTCGCGTGGCGAGGTATGAGCTTTCACCGAATGACCCGCAGCCTATATTGTAACGGTTTACTTCAATCGAGTCGTACCGTCGATGAAGGCCGTACAATATCTGTAATTCCTCCTAGGCCGACACGAACCCGGCGCCCCGGGATCGCTCGAGGAATTTTGCCCTTGCGCGCAAGTTGTCCAATGACCATGCAAGACTCAACTCGATCTACCAAGTCCTTTCTTAATCATGACCATGCTTTCCATATTTCTATCGAGACTTCCAAGTAGTGGGACCGATATTGCGTGATTCCTTGTCGAGACTTATCGAGACTCCCAAGTAGCGGGACCGATCTCGTGAACGAGACTTATCGAGACTCCCAACTAGCGGGACCGATCTCGTGTGCTTCCTTATCGAGACTTAGCGAGACTCCCAAGTAGCGGGACCGATCTCGTGAACGAGGCTTATCGAGACTCCCAAGTAGCAGGACCGATCTTGTGAATGAGACTTATCGAGACTCCCAAGTAGTGGGACCGATCTCGTGTGCTTCCTTATCGAGACTTAGCGAGACTCCCAAGTAGCGGGACCGATTTCGTGAACGAGGCTTATCGAGACTCCCAAGTAGCAGGACCAATCTCGGCGACAACCCGTCGCGTGAACTTCCTTTGTCCGTGACATGCTTTTCACTAAACCGATCGTGGCTCGTGCCTTAGACATACCTTATTCTCTAGGCGACGCTATCGCTCAAGTCACGTACTTTATATGACGAGTCTTGTTCTCGTGGGACTAAGTGACTTGGCAACCGCAGGAAACAGGGGACAGTGCTAGAAATGACTTAGATCGACCGGCATAACTTTGCCTAACTTAATCGTGCAATGACTTGACGAGCAAAGGCTGCGTCGAGCTTCGCATCGAGAGAACGTGCCGTGCACGCGATCGACTTGAACAACCAAGTTCTTGGGTGCCTAGACTTAAGCCACAAGCCGTGCAATACGACTTAACCCACGGGACATGCGAAGGCTATGCCAAGCCTTGGACGACGGGACCGTGCATGCATTATCAAGCATTCACGCGGGCGACGCCTATGACTTAGACTAATTCGAGCGTTGTGACAACTTAGCAACTTAGGCCAACTTTCTTCTCCCAAGCAACGGGACGAAGGACCGAGTGTCATTTTGAAAGCACGCTGAGCAGACTTCTAGCAGACCGTGGGACCGTTTTCCAATGTTCTAACACATTCCGACCCGTCGGGATTATTTCCTTAGCTACGTAGATGCGTCTATTTTATTATCAAGCCTAACTTGTGCAAGTTGAAAACATGCGATTTATTATGTGAAGGCAAAGATGAGGCAAGTTCACCGAAACTACCCCACCTGAGCGAGGAGTCGCCTCGATCGAGCTGGTCTTCGAGCAGCCGTTGCAAGGCTAAGTTCGAACGCCGTCGGCGTTTTGATTCCTCCGATTGATTGAGCGGGACGGGGCACTACACCGTCAACCTAACTTCACACTTTTTAGTATCCCAACTCAAAAGATCTCGTTTATTTTGTGTGTTCCACAACAAGATCTCTATTTAAGTGTTGATATCAATTCCTTACGTCAGAGCCCGCTCTTAATATAGAGGAATTGCTGGTCGATTTCCTTAAGCATGTCTTTTCTTTCAATATTTTTATGGTATCGTGTTTTCTGGTGTTTTCTTTGTCTCAAACAGTATTTCCTATTGTACTCGTCATATTGGATTGTACTAGACGACAAGTGCATTATGTATAATTTTGTTTTTGTAGCTGGAGACGATTCTTCTGTTGTTCGAGCTTGGGATCTCCGACCATCACTCGTTTGGAAGGACGGTCAGTGGACAGAGTGGTTGCGAGCAAGGGAAAATACACTTTGTCCTTATGAGGTTCCAAATTTTTCTTCAATTTTTTTTTACTCTTCTTTTCTTGTGTACTCTGATGCCTGGTTTATTAGTTTTGTCTACTCACTTATGTCTCTTATGACTATTAGGGTGATACGCCAAAGGAAAAACGACTGAAGTTAGGCAGGTCTGAAGCCAATTTTGATGGAGAGTTCGAAGGAAGAGGAATAGGAAAGCTGTGGGAGAAAATTCCCCTTGAGGATCCTGGACATACTGAGGAGTCAATACCCCTTAATTTATCTGCAAAAGATGGAGTATTTTCTGTTGGAAGGAATGTGAGGGAGGAGAGTATTTCTGATGCACTTAAGGTAAAACAGACCGGCTTCCAAAAGAACGATCAAGGGTAGTCTTTGGTGTTCCAAAGCCTGGAAAGAAAAGGAAATTTATGGAAGTAAGCAAACATTATGTTACAGATAATAAGACAGACAAGAAAACTGATGGGAATGATTCCCTTAAGTTCGCAAAATATTTGATGCCACAGCAATCTCGACTGTGGAAAAATACTTCTAAGGTGGAACCTAAAGGAAAACCGGCTGGTGAATTTAATAAAACCAGGGGGATTAAATCTGTGAAATCTCAAACCATTCAGACTAGAAGTACAAGTGAGAAGGATCTCTCTTCACTCTCGACTACTTCTGTTTCCAACAGAGGAGACAGCTCTCGTGGTGCTTTACATAATCTCATAGCTGGTATCAGTGAGAAAAGTACTTTAGAAAAGAACCCTGTAGAGGTTGTTTCCTTCCCTAGCAGTCTTGGAACATCAGCCAGCCTGTCTCTGGATTCCTGCGGGCAAGCTTTATCAGGTGTCCCTGCTACCAAGAAAAAGTCAACATCAGCTGCCGAGGGTGATTCTGGGGCAAAAGGAAGGTCTACATCTTCTGTTGATAAGCGGCATAAGCCTACGAGGAGCGAAGACAAGGGAGAGAATTCTGTTAAGGAAATACCCGATTCCACAGAACCAAGGAGATCCAACCGTAAAATTCAACCTACCTCAAGGGTAAGTTTGTTTCCTTTCTTACACTTTCACTTTTGCACTGGTGGCCCACCATGAAATTGGTTTAATTACTATGCTCTCCAAGACATAAGATGCTTTATCATATTTGCAGCTTTCAATTGTTTCTTTATAAATGACTTCCTATAGACATAAATATTAAAGTAATGTCTTCAGTCACATTTATTTTGGATACACTGAAATCTTAGCATAACCATCATATCTATCAGTTCATTTTGTTCTCTTTGTTCTTGATAAATGATAATGCTGGTAGAAACAATCATGTTCATATCTCACCAAAGTTAATTGTGTTCACATAATTAGCTTTTGCAATATCCATAGCCTATGCAAGATTTGCTCAGTTTGAGATTTTTACTTTCTTGGGAGACACAAAACACACATACGTAAGCTAATTTTCACTTAAATACACCGAACAATCAAATTTTGTACTTTAATACCCTAAACTATTTTAAGCAAGTTAATACCCTATTCTTTTTAAGTTCTGCGAAAGTTGCTCCCTCCATTAGTATCTCATCTGAATTAATGGTCAGACGCAAAACATATGATCATTCATGACCTTTTTGTCCATAAATAGTTTATTTTTTAATTTATATTACAAATTATTATCTTCTCCCTAATATCTAATTCCAAATCCTAGCCCCGCCCCCAACTCTTCCCCTCCACCTCGCCCCCACTACACTGCCGACGTCACTACTGCACTTGTTCTCTGCTCCCCTCCACGCTAGAGTGTGGACGACCAGAGGTTTAGCCAGCCCCTATACAGGGAAGAAGATGATTTATTTTGAATGAAAAAAGAAGGAAAAAAAAAGTATTTTTTAGATTTCTTTTTAATAAAATTTTAGGAAAGTTTAAAGGAAGAACTAAATATCGTCGGGGCAATGGTCATGTTGCCCTTAAGTGCAAAGTAAACGATAGTTCAGGGTATTGAAGCAAAAAAAAAAAGTTGAGGGTATCAATTTGCCAAAGGAGGCATTGGGAGGGTATTAAAATGCCAAAAGTCAAAAGTATTAAAGTGAAAATTAGCCAATTATATTTATTAATATAAAGAGAATTTAGGCACGTAATACATGTGTATCAAAGATTCAAAGTGAGAAAAAACCCGTTATAGTATGCATGCATTGTTGCATTTACAACTATATCTTGCATGGTTTAAAATTTAAATTTAAATTTCTAAAATTTTGGTGGACTTCTGAACTTTTTTGCATAATGGCGGTCGATGCCCTCACCAATATGATGACAGAATGCCTCACCAATATGATGACATCTGCAAATTGCTGTTGTAGTTAAATAGTTATATGCTTTATCTGAAGGATGTGGTTGAAGTTGTTGAATCGTCCTTCCCATATATTGGGGGTATGGCTACATACACCGACACGTATCTTACTCTCTTTCCTTATCATATCTGATAAAATGCATGATCAATGCGTTCCAAAATGTTGTAAACTATGATATATTGTAAATATGCTCAAGTTCAATGCCTAAAATGTGTGTATAGTGTATACTAGTAAGTGTATAGAAGATACAATGCATAGGAGATGCAAATGTGAGAGTGGGTAATTAGGAGGCAAGCAATATGGAGATTGCTTTATTTGATAGCTTTAAAGTAACTCTTGGACATTTCTGATGTGATAAATGCTTATTATTATTATTATTATTTTTAATTGAGTAAAACAGGTAAGCACTAAACCATGATCACCTTGTGTAGTACTCAATCAGATATCATTGCTAATCTCAAAATCAATACCCTTACGGCATAAGCATCATACCGAACTCAAGTGACCCTAGTGGTCAATGAGGAGAGGTATAAGGTTGAGGGGCAGCTGGGTGGCAGCCGGTCTCAGGATCGAGCCACGTATACCCTTACAGCATAAGCATGATGCTGTCCAAAAACCCTACTTGTTGACCTTGTCCAACACAAACATAAAAGCTATTACATTTTGATTAACAAACAACTTAAGCAATTTGGGGACTACTGGAAGTTTGGTCCAAAAGAAACTTAAGTTTTAAGCATAGTTTGCAGTATCTGCCGATACCTATCCGAAACGGCCGATACCGATAGAGTTTGACATGTCCCGATCTGATACCGACCGATACTCGATACTAATTGATACCGACATTTAGGGTATCTTTTCCAGTCAATTCGGATAAAAAAAATTGAACGAAAATGATCTATCAGCAAGGACGTAAAAGCATAATAAAATTGTAAAAGCATGTAAGAGAAGATATCTTATTGATCGCATGTAAACAAGTCAGCAAGGGTGACTACTATTTCATTCAATTTCAAAATTACTAAGAAACAACACTGGAAATACTTAAAATTATGCCTAAATGTATAAAATATATTTTCTAAAATGTTAATAATAATAATTATTTGTTTTCTAATACCAAAAATTTGATACTCCGATCATAAACCGCTGATAATGCCAATACCGCCGATCCTGGTACTCATAGGAATAGTCCGGTATTGATACCGATCCTGCGAACATTTGTTCTAAGCTCTCTTAAAACTCCCTCTTCTTGATCTATTAAGCATCATGTTCTCCCAGAGTAGTAGGGCCAGAAGCATCTACCATAGCCCTTATGATGGCTGAATCTCTTTCGCAAGTTATCACACTTTAAATAGTTGCCACCAACACAGCTCCCTTCTTACCAGTAGATAAGGAACCTGTCCAAAATTGAATAAGGAGATAATATTAACAAAAATATTAACCACAATACTCTTTTGTTCAAAATCTACAATTTTCTTTCCCTTTGTATGTTCCAGACAGTACTGTCCATTGAAATATCCCACAATCTACATAACTAGTAGAATATGTTTTTCTCTCCAACTACACCAAGAATGCACTGAATCCTAGATGACTTTAATATTCCAAAAGGCTAATTTTCTCTCTCTCTAAATATACATAGAATAGTCGCACTCAACAACGATGTTGAAGCAGTTTCATTCTCTTACTACATAAGACACAAAGATGATATATATATATATATATATATATATATATATATGCAAATGACCTCTAGCCTAGTGCTTAAGAGAGATGCATGTGGCCCTTGTGGGCGGAGTTCGAATCCCAGCGGGAGCGATTCAATTACCCTTGCTTCAAATTTTATATATATATATATATATATATATATATATCAAAACGGCTTATTAACTTTTCCTTGTGATATAAAAGTCTACAATTTAAAGCTTTTATACATGTTGCTCTCTCTTTCCTCGTTTAGTGTCTTTGCTCCTTTTGAAAACAATATCATATACTCAAATTTATTGTATTACATAACTACTAAATATATTACATTTATTATTAAAGAGTCGCTAATACCTGGATCTCTCTCCTTCCCTACATTATGGACCCCCATGTCTCTCCAATTGATGACAATTACATATATACAATTTTATTGTATTAATAATTTATTGTTTCTATGTCGTAATTCAACTCCTTGATATTGTGTTCCACTTGACTAGGGTGTAGAACACCTTGGATTTAGCATTGCCTAGTAATATTTAAATTGCTGTTTTGAAGCTTTCTTCAATTATATGGACTTCTGGTGTCAGTCTTAGCTATTTTGAGTCACATTTGTTCATGGATTATGTTTCATCAACGTCCACTACCTATAAGTTCCTATCATCATTTGCCTGTGATTTCTACCATGAACTTTACCTGACAGCTGAGATGTCCTCCATTACCTTTTGGCTTTACCATTCCTCGGATTGACTTTATATTGTTGGGTATTTTGGAGATTCCTTGGATCTTTTTTTACTATCCTGTTAAAATGCTGACTGTAAGATCAAATGCTGGGTATTGTAGTCAACAAGGGCCAAGTAGATGTCTAGTCATGTTTCTTTTTGTGTTTTCTGAAATGCTGTCAACCAGTGTTCTAAAAATCGGCCTAGGCGGCGCCTAGGCGCTAGGCGGCCGCCGGCAGCACCGAAAAGGCCCTAGGCGGCCGGCCTAGGCGCTGGACGGGCCTAGGCGGCCATAGTCGGACCTAGGCGGCCCTAGTCGGGCCTAGGGTTAGGGTTGGGGTTAATTTTTTTTAAAATTTTCAAGAAAAAAAAATCAATTTTTTTTCATATTTGACAAAATTAAATACTTACCTGCCGCCGTCGCCGCCGACTGCTGCTGTTGCTGTCGTCGTCGTCGTCGTCGTCGTCGTCGTAGGGGAGGAGGAGGGAAGAGGGGAGCGGAGGGGAGGAGGAGAGGGGGGAGCGGAAAGGGGAGCGGAGAGGGGAGGAGGAGGGGAGAGGGGGGAGAGAAGTCTGTGGACTCTCTCTCCTCTCCTCCCCCTTTATAAGTGTGTGTGTGTGTGTTTTTTTTTCAAGTAAAAAAAAAAATTTGAAACACAAACATGGGATTCGAATGTAAAGTCTTAAGTATAGCTACACTAGCCATAAAAGTCCAATAGCTTTTGTGTCTACAAGTAACATACATGTTATTTATATATACACTCATGAGCAAAAAGTTAAAAAAAAAAAAAAAAATCGGCCGCCTAGGCGGCGCCGTCTAGACGCCCTAGGCGCTGGGCGGGCACTCGGCGTCCCGATTCCGCCTAGCGAAATCTATAACATTGCTGTCAACAATTAACACACGCTCACTTTCTATGGGTACATTGGGTACCATGGGAATTCTACGCTTTATTATTAGTCATGATTGAACATTCAATTTGATTTAGATCACTTATAGAGACCCCTTTTTGTTCTTATTTGTATTTGTTAGTATTACTCGCTGAAGTACTCCTTTGAAAAATCTTAAATACTTGGTAGAAAAAAAATTGACATCATCTTTGTTTGTGATTTTTGTCTTATTCTTATCGGCTTGATTAGCTAATGCTCCACTTATGATGCTTACAGTTACTAGAAGGATTACAAAGCTCTTTAATTATATCAAAGATTCCCAGCTTTTCACATGATAGGAGTGCCCGACCCAAGCATAGAGGTTCTTCTTCTTCTTCAAGAGGTAATTCTCCATTCAGCTTAATTTTACCATCCTCTATTTGTGATTTAGGTCTGGTGGTAAAATTTACTTCTTGTAACAGGGAGCTCCCGCGGCTGAGACTATGGTGTTTGCTAACGTTTGTTTATCGAAGTCATGATATGAAGGTGATGGGCTTCATCAGTCTGGGTTATGTACATAAATACAGTTGTAGGTGGTGGAACTAGAAATCTTCGATCTCATATTGCAGGCTGTAAAATGCTAGTGGATTTTGAGAGTTGATTTTATCTTCTTGGTATTGCAGATTCTATTTCGTGCTGTTGGTTTGTTACCTCTACTGCTCCCTTGTTTAACATCATTGTTTAGGTTTATCGCAGACGACCTTTTGCAGGATAGGTAGGCATACGTGACGAGAACGTTTTACTGTTCACCACCTTGATCTGGTACTTAAACCAGGTGCGGATGAAATTGTGAATCTGTACGAGTTTAAGGTGCCTTTGATTTTAATTTGTTACATGGCTGTGCAAACCTAATGGTGATTGGTTGAGTTGAATTTGTCAAACCATGTGAGTTATACTGATAGCACCTTCCGGAACTTCAACAAGTCTCTGGAATGAGTTTTAGACTATTGAACATGACTAAACATGTTCTTTGTTGTACAGTTAAAATTTCAGTCTGTACGAATGTTCTCCCAGGCACTAAGCGAGCGTATCATGATGTCTTAAAAGCACTTTTAATTTTAAGTTGATAAGCAAAGGTGAATTATATATATATATAAGCCGGGCCTAGAAACTCCTCTTTAAGGTTCACAAACTACATCTCTGCCTAACACTGTGTTTGGGAACATTTGTGGGGAGGGAGAGGAAAATTTGAGGGGAAGGAAAATGGAGGAGAGTAAAATAAAAGGAAAGTTAATTTTTCCTTCCTTTGTTTGGATGGACAAAAAGTAGGGGAAAGAAAAGTTAAAAACAATTTTTTATTGGGAAGATTTATGAAATGCCCAAAAACTAAAAAAGTTTTATGTAAAACCCACCGCTAAAAAAACTTTCATCGCGTGCCTAGAATTAGAGAAACTTATCCAAAGCGGGTTCCAAATGACCCTTTTGCCCTTCCTTTTAATTTATTGGAAACACCCACAAAACTGCTCTTAAAAAAACGTTTCAATACTCCATCTTCTTCCATACGCTGCTCACTTTCGAATCTAGGTTTTCTCCTCAAAAATCTTCAAAAACTCGTCGAAAAATTTCGGAAAGACCGGGACGAACGACAAAAGTGCTAAAACGGAGGTCCAAACATCATTTTTTTGCGAATCTAAAATTTCGGAAGGCCGTCTAACTGTGAAGCTGTTACTTTCAGTCTCCTCGACGATACGCTCATTTTGCGACAAACGGGACCTCGTTTCGACCTCCCAGTCAAAAGTTATGGCCCTCCAAAGTTTCAGCTAACCATAAAATGCAGGAGAATGGCATTCTCCGTCTTAATTTACACGGAGAATGACCATTCTCCGTCTTAATTAGGACGGAGAATGACATTCTCCGTCTTAATTTACACGGAGAATGGTCATTCCAGTGTTAAAACGCAGGAGAATGACCATTCTCCGTGTTAGAAACACGGAGAATGCCATTCTCCGTGTTAAATGAAACGGAGAATGTCATTCTCCGTGTTAAATAAAACGGAGAATGGAATTCTCCGTCCTAATTAAGACGGAGAATGGTCATTCTCCGTGCTAAATTAAACGGAGAATGACCATTCTCCGTCTTAATTAGGACGGAGAATGTCATTCTCCGTGTAATTTATCACGGAGAATGGTCATTCTAGTGTTAAAACGCAGGAGAATGACCATTCTCCGTGTTAAAAACACGGAGAATGCCATTCTCCGTCTTAATTAGGACGGAGAATGCCATTCTCCGTCTTAAATAAAACGGAGAATGTCATTCTCCGTCTTAAATTCTCCGTCCTAATTAAGACGGAGAATGACATTCTCGGTCCTAATTAAGACGGAAACGGAGAATGTCATTCTCCGTGTTAATTAGGACGAAGAATGGCATTCTCCGTCTTAAATAAAACGGAGAATGACATTCTCCGTCCTAATTAAGACGAAGAATGCCATTCTCCGTCCTAATTAAGACGGAGAATGGTCATTTCCAGTGTTAAAACGTGTAATTTAGTTTTTTCAGGAATAAAGAGTTTCGTTCTTCTTTCAAAGCGATGATAATTCTTATGGAAAAGAAGAAGAAAGATCTTCTCTCCACAATTGAAGATCTGAGTTCAAATGTCTCCACGATGAAGATGATGGTGATGGTGATGATGATGACGAGCGATGATCTGAGTTCGACTGAAGAAAAACACACCGAACTACGAACGATCTTTGCGATCTCTGCTGAATATGAGAGCAATGGATTTCAGATTTTCCGTGAAGAAGAAGAAGACGAAAATCGCAATCCAGATCTGAGTTTTTTGAATTGAAATACATATAGATGACCAATTCGCGCGGAGGGGTAGTTTCGGTATTATAAAAATAGCAGTTTCTAGCGGGTGGCATCTAAAAGGGAATCTTGGAATATTTAACGTGAAAATACTTAATTCTGGGTATTTCATAAAACTTATCCAGCGGGTGGGCATTTCATAAAAGCCCATCCCGAAATTGGGTTTCTCAGCAATTTCCAGTTTTTTATTTGTTTATGGATATATGTATAATTACTATTTTCTCCTTGGTATTCTCAAATGATGCTTTAATATTAACTTTTTGAGGGGTGGTGGGGTAAATTCACTCAAATTCCTCTATCTCTCTCCATTTTCCTCCCACATTTGGGAGGAAAATTTTTGGGTGGGACCCCACCTACTTTTTCCTCTCAAATTTTCCTCTCTCATGTTCTCTCCTCCTTTCCAAACACCATCATTTAAAATTTTCCTCTCACTTTCCCCTCAACTTTTTCTTTTCTCCCACTTTCCACCCTTCCCAAACAGTACCTAAAGGTCCACCATCATCCAAGAACGTACCTGCATTGATGTGCCAATTAATTTTTCATTGAGAATTAATTGCTTTATAGCATTGATGTGCCAATTAATTTTCATTGAGAATTAATTGCTTTATATATATATATATATATATATATATATATATATATATATATATATATATATATATATATATTTGGAAAAGGTGATTTTATTGAGTAAGTAACAGTACAACTCAGTCAGTGTAATTAACCGGCCCCGAAACTCTCATACATGCTATGTCGTATTCAATATTATTCAGAATTTTCCTATCGGATGTCAGTATAGACTCAAAAATGCGTCTGTTTCTTTTTCGCCAGACGTGCCATACTGCTGCAGCTAGCCTGATTCTAGCCTCCCGATACCAAAGCGCACCATTGGATCTCCTCCTTATATATATTTTTTTTTTTTTTTTTTTTTTTTTATTTTATATATATATATATATATATATATATATATATATATATATATATATATATATATATAAAAGTTGTGAAATGCTCGTAATTTTTATGCTAGTAATTTTCGTCAAAAAATTATGGATTTTTTTTTTCTGATGTTCAAAATCCCTTAAAAATTTATTTATATTAAAATAATCTAAATATGATTTAAAGTTCCTTAAAAGTATCATTTAAATTTTTAAGCAATTTTAAACAACAAAAGAATTTTTTATAATTTTTTGACAAAAATTACTAGGATAAAAAATGCGCGCAATTCACAATATATATATATATATATATATATATATATATATATATATATATATATATATATATATATATATATATAATTTGAATATATTTTAATAAAGATTTGTTATATGTATGTTTAGTTAGTTAATATTGAAATAGTTAGTATTTCATTTACTGTGTTTTATTTTCAAAATATTATTTATTTGAGGATTTAAATGAATGTTTCCAAAATGAGTGATACAAGCATCAAGGAAAATTAGCGTTCCGACCGACAATCTCGTGGCTGACCAATTATCATCCTTAATTATAATACCATTCGTGTCTCCAAAATGTTCCTCCAAGTTATTCCTCCTTACATGACAGCTGACGTGGCATCTGCCATGTCAGCTAGCTTAGCAAATTCTAATCCAAAAAATTAATTAACCAATTTTTTTAATGTAATATTAATATTATTTTTAATATTAATATTAACTTAGTATTAATTTTAATTTTAATATTAATTTTAATTTTAATTTTAAAAATGGTCTTGTCAAGTGTCATGTCAGACGACAAGAGAGATTTTGGAGAATCAAACGGTAGTCAACACAACAGTCAGAATTTCAAAGTGTCACTGTCTTCTCCTTCCAGAGCTCCATCGGAAAAAAAAAAAGGAAAGAAATTTCATGGAATCGCTGCCGGTGCCGATCGTCCAGTCACTCGCCTCTGGCGCCGCCGGTGTCCCGGTGAGGTACATCAGGACCGACGCCGACGCCGTGCCGGTGGTTCTCGATCCCGACCTTGAGATCCCTACCGTCGATTTCGGGAGGCTGCTCGATCCCGGCTCCTCTCGCCAGGAGTCCCTCAAGCTCCACTCCGCCTGCCAGGACTGGGGCTTCTTCCAGGTTTTCCTCCTCCTTCCATATAGACCCCTGCGAAATTTGATATTTGCACTTTGTTGCCCTCGAATTCTCAAAAACATTTGATATGATGGTGCCGCCTTCGGACACGGACTGGATACGACACGTACATGCCAAGATACATTAGGACGCAATAAAGCATATACCGTGTCGGTGCCCCCTTGGCCGTTTTGCGTCGTGTCATAGACAATCAAACTCTTAAATTTTTGGACTTCCAAAAGATGAGGGAGTACTTGACTAATAGTACAAAAAATAGACAATTATACCATAGCTAACATAAGTGACATTGCATGTGACATTACATAAAGATAAGGGTTACTAAGGCTATGCTTATTTCTTATTTCAAAGCTCAACAATGAATGTTCTTAGCATTTGGTCAGAGGAAAAAGGAAAAGAAAGTAAGGAATTACATTATGTCCTGCTAAACACCATTTTTTTTGGAAGACGGTAATTTTTATTCTGGCCCGAAGGCCTACAATCACAGTCTGAAGTCTGAAGGCTTACAAACTCTGCCCGAAGGCTACATCCCGGCCCGAAGGCCATATCATGGCCCGAAGGGCTCCTCCACCAACATCGCGTTTGCATCGCACCACACCCGCACCTAGGCCAGACCGCACCTATCTAAACCGCATCCCTTCAGCTCCAAGCTGCACCGTACCCGCCTCACTTTAATTATAACATCAAAGAATTTAAAGTGCTTCGTCCGTTTGCTCGAACCTGCAATCTCTGGGGAGAATATGCCTCACTCTAACCACTTGAGCTAGAGGTCCTCGGCTGCTAAACACCATCTTGCCATACCCTAGAATTATAACTACTTGTTCCAAATGAAAAAAGAAGAGAAATTATAATTCCTTAATTGTGGCCAAACCTCCTAAATTTTTGTTTATCTTTGTGTGTGTGTGTGTGTTTATGAAATGCTACTTTTGTATACCATGAATTTTAATTCCTTGATCCAGGTAAACTTCCTAATCTCTTTTCTATGTACTTTTTGACTATTCCTTAGGTTCTTCTTTGACAATGGAAATTTAGATTCCTCTTTGAGGTTGACATTGATGAATTAGTGTCAATTTTCTTACTGCTAATGTCTAGATTATTGGATGCCAACTTGGTGCTTGATTTAGAAATTAGGTCTAATTCCTTGTAAGAACTACCTAAAGTCTCAATTTGTTGATTCCTTAATTCCTTATCCAAATGGTGTTATAAGCAAAAAAAAAGTACAAAAGAAGAATTAGGGAGGCTTGTCCAAATCAAGGAACTAATACATTGGTATGCCAACATCCTAGTTGACAAAAGTTTGGTAGGATCTAGGAGTGTAAGCCAAAAACACAAGAGTGACATTTAACGAGGTAAAATCGAGTAACTATAATACCTGGGTGTAGCAAAATGGTGTTTGGCAGGAATTTAAACCATATTTTCTTGGTATCTAAAGACAAAGTTTCTTTGGTCCGTGGTTGCAGTAATCTGTTCCTTCAAGTGAGAGACCACCTTCAGTGGCTGCGTTACTCTTCTATTTGATTATGATAACTAACTGGAAGCCTGGAATTGTACGTGAGAGTGAATTCCCGGTTATCTGGTTACTGCTCAAGTCTCCAATATAAAAAGGTTACCTGGAATCAATTGAAATGGCAATTTACAATATAAATGATCAATCAAAATGACAGTGTTGCAATATAGATGGGTTGCGAAGGTCAACCTGTTCTCTGTTTTTTTTGCCTCATAAATTAGTCTTAAACTGCACTGAATTTGCACATTATCTTTACTATCACAAGGAATGTACATTGGCTCGTTGACAGGAAATCTAAATAACATTGGCTTTCCGCTCCATCTTTGCTACTATTATCACTCCAGATTTGTGTGGTTGATGCTTGATTGTGCAATTCACAGTTGATGAATCATAACATTCCTCATGAGTTGATCGAGAGGATGAAGGTTGATATTACTGAGTTCTTTAAGCTTCCCTTGGAAACAAAGAAGGAATTCAGTCAGTTACCAGGCAATCTCGAAGGTTATGGCCAATTGTTTGTCTTTTCAAAGGATCAAAAACTTGACTGGGGAGATATGATGTATTTCCATACCCAACCACTTCGGCGGAGGAGCAAAGATCTCTGGCCTACTCATCCACATACATTCAGGTAGGGAGATGCTTTACGATTCATTTTACTTTTGTTGAATTTGCCTCTACCCAAACCCCCCAAGCTGGAAAGATTGCAAGAATTCCCACTGACAATCTCGAATGCTTCACGGGCATAATCCTTTTGTCCTTTCTCCACTATGTCAACACCAAAAGCTAAACCATGAGACAAACAACAAGAAGTTTCTCCAGGGTGGGGCTCGTTAACTCCATCCAAGATGAACAACACGAAAGCCTTCATCTCCAGTTATTTGGGTCTGCAACATGAATCTTTCGTTAATACTATGCCATCTACCATGTAATATTCCATGATACTCAAGACTCTTCTTAGTGAACTTATTATGTCCATCTGTGTGGTGTTTCCATGAATCACGAAGATTTCGTAAGACTAGGAGTATCGTGTCTCTAGTTAGCAAAATACTATAAGGTTTTCAACATTCTTTGTCATTTTTCTACTTATTAAGTTCCTTGATATCCAAACTCAAACTCAACGTGCCACCGCTAGCTCATAGGTAATCTTTTCATTAGAATTTTGGTCTCTTTAATATTAGTAAAATTTCAGCTACTATCGTTTTACTCCTGGCTAGTGATATTGACCTGTATTCACATGATTATCTTTATCACTCTCCAAGCCCATCAAAAAGGGGTTGGTTTTGAGTGATTGTTAACCCGCTATGTAGTGCCAAATCCATACCGATAAGTATAAACAAGTGAAACGTAGAAGGCTGGTTGGTGGGTATAGCAGGTCCTGGCCTGCAGGTCGGGAACAGTTCATGTGCCTCATATACATGCTTTGCGTACGTCTTGGGTGAAGCCATGAAGTGCCTGGGCTTACTTTTTTTGTTTTGTTTTGTTTATTTATTTTTGTTTAAAGAAAAGCCGAAGTACTCGAGCCCGACATCTGACATGTTTGTATATAACCGAGGGGGTTGCAAATTCGTTTTTCTTCTCACACACATAAAAATTGATCTGTAATCTAATCCCGAAATTTGAGATGTCTTCCCCAATACCGTGCCGACTCCCAAGCGTTGTGACCGCCTTGATTTCTTCTCCTATCGTCTTCCTGTATCAACTCCATTAGCAACCTCCCCAACCAATCTCATGGACCGCGTTGAAACACCAATCTCCCTCTATTTTTTCCCCTACCAATCTCGTAAAAATGTTGGTATCCCGCTTTTGTACTTTGCGTCTAGACTTCGTAGGACCTTAGCGTCTAGGTGTGCTTTTCGCAAATGACAACTATGAGGTTACCCTCAAGCATTTATAAATAAGCCTATGAAGTCTCCATGTCTCACTATTCATTCAGAGAGACACTGCAAGCTTCTTGGGTTACTTAGTCGGTGACAAAACTTATCCATCCCCCGTTCAATCTAGTTCTTCTACTGATCTCTTTATACCAATGAAATGTTGTGCATTAATTTTATTCCATTCCTTTCCTTTACTGCTACTGTTGCTCTAGTAGGTCCAGTAAGGTGGGTGTGGGGGCCGTGAGGGGAGAGATTCCGTTTTGGGCGTAAAACTTGGACCCCGTTTAGTTCACTGTAATGTAATCGTAATCGCAATGTAATCAAATGAAAAAAAAATAAAAAATTCATTTGTTTACATTGCGATTACGATTACATTACAGTGTACAAAACGTGGCCTTGGTCTTCGTTATTCTATCTGCTTTGTTACTATATATCAATTTTCTCTATATTCTTTGTGTCTCAATTAGTTGCATGATAACTCCAGGGACACATTGGATAATTACTCGTCAGAGCTATACTTGCTGGGGAAAATTTTCTGAATGTGATGGCTACGAACTTGGGAATTAGCCCGGAAGTCATGACCAACACGATAGAGGAAGGGGTTCAGTCGGTGAGGTTTAATTACTATCCCCCATGTCCTCAGCTGACAAGGTTATAGGGTTGTCCCCACACTCTGACGGTTCACTTGTAACATTTGTACTTCAAGTAAATGAAGTTCAGGGGTTGCAAATCAAGAAGAACGGTAGATGGGTCCCAGTCAAGCCTCTTCCTGGTGCTTTTGTTGTTAACATTGGTGACAGCTTTGAGGTACCTGTGAGTAGAGGATTAAAGGGTTATTTAATTTTAGGTTCTCGTATAATATTAAAAATTTGTGTTTAGACCTTCTTAATACGTATTGTTCATAATAGAATTTGAGTCTCGTTTTAACAGTTGACTTGGTTGACCGTCCAAATTAGAGACTTAAATGTAAATTTTGAATATCATATAAGATCCTAAACTAAACAAAAATATGTGAGGATTGTATGATTTGGATTATTTAATTTTGTCATGACCAATCGAGAATGAGACTTATGACACTATTGTTTATTTCTATTTTGATCTCAGTAGCCATACAATCATCCTGGCGACAGTTCCGACGGAAAAAACTTTAATGGACATTATGTATCATCAGATGTCTCTTGTTCCTCATTGTTGAATGCTTGTTACTCAAAAGCTCTGAAGGGTTTTGTGGCTGTTAAGATCAGAATAAAACAAACATTATCTTAAGTCTCATTCTCGATTGGTCATAAAAAAAAATAACTCAAGTCACACTACCCTTCCATATTTTCGTTACCACTCACATATTTTTATTTGGTTTTACGGTCTTGTATAATATTCAAAATTTACATTTAGATCTTCAATTTGGACGGTCGGCCTAAGTCAACCGTTAGGACGATATCCAAACCCTCTTCTGGACAATATAAAAATATAAACACAATCTCGAAACTAAATAACCCAAAAATAAATGTGGGATGATGCTGTTATCTGGCATTAAATATGATGTATGATCTTTTACCAACACACTAACTTTTATTTTACTCTGCGTAGATACTGAGCAATGGTAAGTATAAGAGCATTGAGCACAGGGTTGTAGTGAACCCAGAGAAAGAGCGCCTCTCTATAGCAGCGTTCCACAGTCCAAGTTTGGACACTGTGATCGGCCCACTTCCAGAGATTGTGGGAGGAGGCGAGGCAAATTACAAGACTCTGAGCAATGAGCATTTCATGAAGCTTCTTGTCTTCGAAACTTGAAGGAAAGAGCTCCTTGGATCGCATGAAGTTGAATAAGTGATCATACACTGGTAAACCAGCTAGGCTTAAATTCCTATATGTTCCGTTCGGCTTCTCGTCGTCCTGCCATCATGCATCTTTGAGTTCACATGAACTTTTATATTGTAAAAGAAATAAATACACCGAATCCTCTATGTTTGATGAGTATTATATATGGACTATTAATATTTTGAAAATAATTACACTTATCCCTCTGCTTTATAATTTTAATAAATATAGGGGTTAGACACACTAACTGGGTTAGTGTTACTATTAGAGCATCTCCAACACTATTGTTTTTTGTGTTGTGAATATTAGGTGGTATGGGACACAAGACAATGTCTTGTATATGTGGCAAGATTATATTCACAAATGACAATGAGTTTAAAAAGTCATCTCATGCAAAAGTATTGAGAAGACAATACAAAATAATTTTTTACAACTTCCAAGGCAACTTTTACTCTTCTACCTCTTTTATAAATTTTTTTATTCACAAATGATGATGTGGACAAATACATTGTGAAGTGCATTGTCTAAATCTAGACAACCAACTTCACATTGTCTTTGTCATGTCATTGCCATGTCAACTCCACACTTTATTTCACATTTGCATTGGAGAAGTACTTTTGAAAAAAATGGTTGTCATTCCTATGTGGCAACCATTTTTTTTTCAAACTCACAATAGGGTTGGAGATGCTCTTAGGGTGGTCCGTATAATTAGTTTCAAAGTATGGATGTTTTTTGTAATAAATATAAAACATACTAATAGTTAACCTAAATTGTCCTATTGTAAAACAAAAACGTGCAGTACCTGCATGCGGCCCCTCCTGCTTTGCGCACGGCTGCCTTCGCCAGCACGGGTGCACCGCACCTTCCCTCCGCCCCTCCCTCTCCTGCTCTGGTTCCAGCGGGCACAGCGTGGGGTGCCAAGAAGCGCTTTTGATTGTAAAAGTACACCAGTTTTTATAATTAAACGAAAGAAGTTCTAAACCTTGTTAGCAATCACCCGAATAAAACGCGTATTATACGCAAATTTTTTCGTATCTTCCATAAACGTATAATACTTACGTGCTTTTGAAAATTCGGATTTGTACGCAAATTTTAAGCTTGTGGCGTTTTAAACACGTACCATACGAATTTTTAAAAAATTTGGCTAAAAAAATGTGACCATTTGACTTTCTTGACTCTTGCTGCTATTAGATATTAAGACTGGCATATCAAAAGAAAAGAAAAAAAAAGTCTCACATTAACCAAAAAAAGAGACCCAAGAGTCTTCGCACATGTTGATTGGAACATTCAAAGAAAAACATTTCGGTTTTCCATCATCCAACTGTTGGGTATGCACTGATACCGCTAATTGGGATGGAGATAGCTTACCCACTTAACGTGGGAGCTACAATGAGTTGAAGTTTAGCTTATCCGCTTAACACGGAGGCTAGAGAAAAGAAAAGAAAAAACAAACATACAAAAGCAAGAGAATTAACGAGGTTCGGCTATGTGCCTACGTCCTCGACAACAATAGTTCTTTTCTTTCTTCTTCCACTAAGAATAGTGGGATTACAGAGTTACAAACTCTCTCTTGGATACACTCAAGAGGATCTCTCTCATACACAAGTATGGAAGACACTTTGGTGAAGAAGCACCCGAGGTAGAAGCACCGCCCGGAAGAACACCGCAAGCAAGGAGCACCAACACTTCTAGCACCAAGATCACAAGGGAGGATTAACCCAAACATCTCCCAAACCATCTCCTTATATAGCCATAAGGGAATGAACATTCTCCTCCAAGATTCATTCATGCAAGATGAATGAACCTTGGGAACTCCACAAGTCTTTAGACTTTCTCCAAGGTGAATGAACCTTGGGAACTCCCAAGTCTTAGACTTTCTCCAAGGTGAATGAACCTTGGGAACTCCAAATCCTCTCTCCAATTAAGGAGGGACCACCAACAATTTCTCCCATTCCGACTTAAGTGAAGGCTCCGTCATACCAGCTGCACTTCTGCAAAGATGTGCTTGTCTTTAGGTAAAGATTTAGCCATCATGTCTGAGACGTTGTCATTGGTATGGATCTTCTCAATCTGAAGTTGCTTGGATTCCACCACGTTACGAATCCAATGATATCTCACGTCAATATGCTTTGTCCTTGAGTGAAAACTCGAATTCTTGCTCAAATGGATAGCACTCTGGCTATCACAATAAAGAACATATTCTCGTTGTTCTTGACCCAACTCTTGTAGGAATCTTTTCATCCACAGTAGTTCCTTGCATGCTTCTGTCGCTGCGATATATTCTGCTTCTGTAGTCGACAGAGCAACACACTTCTGTAACTTTGACTGCCAAGACACAGCTCCCCCTGAAAGAGTAACCAAATATCCTGAAGTAGATTTTATGGAGTCAAATCTTCAGCCATATCTGCATCTGTGTACCCAATCAACAGGCTTGTCATTTCCAAAGCACAATCTCATTTTGGAAGTACCTCTGAGGTATCTCAAAATCCACTTCACCGCTTTTCAATGCTCTTTTCCCGGATTGGATAAGAATCTGCTGACGACACCAACTGCATGTGCCATGTCAGGTCTGGTGCACACCATCATATGCATAAGACTGCTAACTGCTGAGGCATATGGCACCGATGCCATCTCTTCTTTTTCTTTGTTGCTTGTAGGACACTATCTTGAGTTGAGCAAAAAATGATTAGCAAGTGGAGTTGCTACAGGCTTTGCCTTGTCCATGTTGAACTTCTTCAACACCTTCTCGATATAGCGCTCTTGTGATAACCACAGCTTCCCATTCCTTCGATCACGGGAGATATGCATACCGAGAATTTGCTTTGCTGGACCTAATTCCTTCATTGCAAAGGACTTGCTGAGCTCTTTCTTTAACTTGCTGATCTTGTCATTGTCACGACCTACGATCAACATATCATCAACATATAGAAGGAGTATAATCAGTTCACCATCAGAGTACCTTTTGACAAACACACAATGATCAGAAGTGGTCCTCAGGTATCCTTTCTTGGTCATGAAGAGATCAAACTTCTTATACTATGGCGTGGTGCCTGTTTCAGTCCATACAGGCTCTTCTTTAGTCGACAGACTAGATCTTATTTTCCTTTGACTTTGAAACCCTCTGGCTGCTCCATGTAGATTTCTTCTTCAATCTCTCCGTGAAGGAATGCAGTCTTCACATCTAGTTGTTCCACTTCTAGATTTAGACTTGCAGCCAAGCTGAGCACTACTCTGATAGATGTCATTTTCACCACTGGTGAGAAAATCTCTTCATAGTCAATTCCTTGCTTCTGACTAAAACCTTTCACAACTAGCCTCGCCTTGTATCTTGGTTGTGATTTGTTTTCTTCTGTCTTCAGCTTATATACCCATTTGTTCTTGAGTGCCCTTCTTCCTTTTGGTAATTTTACCAAATCATAAGTGTGATTCTCATGCAAGGACTTCATCTCATCTTGCATGGCTTCCAGTCACTCCCCCTTTTTCTCGTGTGTTACGGCTTCTTGATAGTTTTCAGGTTCTCCTGCATCTGTTTGCAATACATAGTGTTGTGGACTGTAGAGGCTGTTAAGCTTCGGTTGTTTGTTTGATCTTCTCAGTTGAGGTCCTTCAGGAGCTTGCTCTTCTTGAACATTTTCATGTACGATGTCATCATCATGATTGTTCTCGACATGATCATGGATTTCAGCTTCATTGTTCTCGACTGGATCTCCCCTTTGTTCCCGGGGCTGAGAAACTGGATCTAGGTTGACAGGAAATTCCCTGGAGCTATCAACCTTTTCTTCCTTCTAAAAATCTTCAATAGTTTGATCTTCAAAGAAGACCACATCTCTGCTTCTGGCAATCTTCTTATTGACAGGATCCCAGAGTCTGTAGCCGAACTCTTTATCTCCATAGCCAAGAAAAATGCATTCTTTTGATTTGACATCAAGCTTGGACCTCTCGTCTTTGGGAATGTGCACAAATGCTCTACACCCAAACACCTTCAAGTATTGGTAGGACACATTTTTTCCTGTCCATAACTTGTTCGGTACATTACCATTGAGTGGAGCTGATGGAGACAAGTTGATTAAGTAAACTGCTGTCATTAATGCTTCACTCCAGAAACCCTTTGGTAGCTTGGAGTGAGATAACATGGTTCTGATCCGCTCAACGATCGTTCTGTTCATCCTCTCCGCCAACCCGTTGTGCTGAGGGGTCTTTGGAACCAATCTTTCATGTCTGATCCCATTATTCTTGCAATAGATTCTGAAGTCTCCTATGTACTCTCCACCATTGTCAGTACGGATGCACTTCAGAGTCGTACTAGTCTCATGTTCAACGCTGGCATGAAACTGTTTGAACACATCAAAGACTTGATCTTTGGATTTGATTGCATATGCCCATACCTTCCTGGAATGATCATCAATGAAGGTGACAAAGTATCTTGCACCACCAAGATGTGTAGTAGTCATAGGCCCACAAACATCAGAGTAACAACATCCAGTACATTGGGTTTTCTAGTTGCAGCCTTATAATGAAATGAAACTCTATGTTGTTTTCCAGCCAAACAATCAGTGCAAGGTTCAAGAGGTGTACCTTTCGATTTCAGCCCGGTCAATACCTCTCTTTTGGCTAGAATTTGCAATCCCTTCTCACTCATATGACCCAATCGCTTGTGCCATAACCCAATCGTTGATCCTGATTGGTCGATTGCTGCATTAACATGCTGATTGTTGATCTTAGCATATGTCGTATAGAGTGTGTTCTCCTTCTTCCCTCTAGCAAGCACTAGGGAGTTTTTGCTGAGTTTCCATTTGCCTCCACCAAAAACATTGGTGTAGCCTTCATCATCCATCAGGCCAGTGGATATCAAGTTGAGACGCATGTCTGGAACATGTCTCACATTCTTGAGAATCAAGGGACAACCAGTGTGTCACTCCCCGTTCCCAGAATGCGTAGTCTTATTCATGTACAACTCATGTGTATTTATTTTAGTATTTATCATGTATTACCCTGTATTTAAATTCCTTTAATTCATGTTAATTAAGTTTCAGTTAATTAATTATCTGCTCTTTAATTCTTATGTTAATTTATTTCCTGCAATTAATTTTCCGTAATTTATTTCTGTATTTTATTTCCTGCAATTTACTTCTCTGCTTTAGTTTTATTTTCGGTTGGATGAGCCCCTTAAACCCGACCCATTAAGAACCCGGCCCAACTCCCACCTACCACCCCTTTGCTACTTAAAGCTACCCTCTCCCTTCTCTCTCCTCATTCACTCCTTCTTCACCATTACTTCTTCTTCTTCCTTTCATTACTCTCTCCACCTACCAACTAGGCAAGTACAACTTGCTCCCCATGAGAACCCATGTTTTGTAGTTCATTTATCTTCCTCTCAAGATCCTAAGAAAGTTTAGAACTTGGCATTTTTCATTTCGAAGTCTTAATCTTTGTAGATCTAGAAATTAGTTATTTTCGGAGTTTGGTGGTTTTGATCTATCAAACTTCTTTGTTTGCAAGTTTTGATGGTTCCATGTTGTAGAGAAGTTTGTTCTACCCAACTTTGACATTTGGAAAGTTGGATTTGGACTTGTTCTGACCTAGTTATGGACTTTTGAAGCCTTGGGGTACGACCATGGAATTTTTGCTGTTTGGAGAAGACAGTGAGCAGTGTATGCTAGCTTTTTAGCTGCGTCACTGAGCTGTGTGCGCTCTTTAGCGCAGCATGGAATCCATACGCTGCCTTTTTAGGAAGCGTGTGTCTTGCATACGCTACCTTTTGGAAGCGTGTGTCGTATGGAGTTCATACGCTACCTTTTGGGAGCGTATGACTTGCATACGCTGACTTGGATGGTCAGGAGTCGTATGGAGTTCATACGCTACCTTTGGGAGCGTCATACGCTGACTTGGATGGTCAGGAGTCGTATGGAGTTCATACGCTACCTTTTGGGAGCGTATGACTTGCATACGCTGACTTGGATAGTAAGGAGTCGTATGGAGTTCATACGCTGCCTTTTGGAAGCGTATGACTTCCATACGCTAGCTTGGCTTGAGCGTAGCTTGACCTGGACGTACGCTGGCTTGAGCGTAGCTTGACCTGAGCGTACGCTGGCATGAGCGTAGGCTGACACGAGAGTAGCCTGCTTATCCTGGATCTTCTATAGCCCTGTATATTGATATCTTATTAGATGTTTAACGTCCATTTTATATCCTTACGTCTTTTTGCATAAACTTGATATAATCATGATATGTTGATATTTCTGTTAATTATAGATTGTTACGTGGGATGTACCATGTGTCATGAATTGAGTTATAGATACCCGGATTGACTAGAATTAAACCCTGAGAGTTGTAGACTCGACCCCACTGAATGCTAGTTGACTTTCATGCCTTGCCACTATTGATAATGATTGTGATCTTGACTAAATTGATCATGCGTTCCTAGTTGGAACTACGAGACTGGCTAGTCGTCTTATTGAAATGAATGAATGAGACACGTTCATGTAATGAACTATTGTACTCGACTGGCTGATCCCGAATATTGACATACATGCACATGCAGGCTTCAATCTATTTATTTATTTATTTATTTAGTTATTTTTCTACAAAAGAAGCATGTGTACTTTATGGTCAAGGTATGATTACCGTGGATAGATTTGATTGTTGCATTACGCTATGTAAGACCTGCAACCTAACCGCACTGGTATCGTTGTAGAGTTGTGCATATCGTACCCCGTACGAAAGTACTCATTTGAATGACCATGATCCACGGTATGGGATTTTACTCAACGTAGAGACTATTAAGTTAAATAAAATAATGATTGCATGGAGAGAATGGATTCCCGAATTCTTACATGGCAGCCCCCTTGGGACGAGTAGTACCCGACGGGCCGGCTGGTTCCCACAGATACTGTAAATTTGCCACACGGGCAGGGAACAGTATCTGCTTTTATTATTATTGTATATTGTATATTGACGGACGTCCTGCTAGGACTCGTCTAATTCATGCATGGGCCAATTGATCGACTGGATAGACTAGCCTTGCTTGCACATAGTAAGAACTGAGGAATCCCTAATTGCATTATTCCAGGATAACTTGGGACTCATAATAGCAAGCCGTAGGAGTTGATTGGCCGTTCAAGATGTTTTGTTTGTGCACTGTACTCTGTTACCTAACTGGGATGATCAGAATGTCAGGACATGACGGGCCAACTTTTGTTCTTGTTTGGTTGGGAGGTTGGTTCGAAGTGTCTTGATGTGATGTGAGTTCTAGTAGCAAGCAGAGATCTATTATTATATTCTCTTACTTACTGGTTTTAGTTCTCATGTCGTGCTCCCTTGTGGTACTTGCTATTAGAGGTCTAACCTCTCTGGTTTTGCATGGCCAGATTTAGAGCCAGTTCCCGAGGACTCAGCGTACTTCCACCTCCAGGATGGTCAATACTAGAGGAATGATCGCAGGAGGCCTCGAGTGGGTTCCTTAACTTCACCACTCGTTTTGTTATCTACTTTATACCTTGCCGTTTGGCACCGACATGTTAGTCGGATTGTCTTGTACTTACTTTTGCATAATTGTAATTAAGTCAGACTGCAGCTGATAACAATTGTGTATACTTACTACATCATCTGGCTGTATTTTGTAAAGCCAGATCTCAAGAACATTTTGACTGAGCGTTTGGGACGCCTTACTTGCTTTACCTTACATGTTTTATATTTCTGTTTCTTGTTTGAAGGATTGAGACAATAGATATGTAATGACCATAGTAAGACTTTTATGTAGTATGCACCCCCTCGTCTGGTTAGACAGCATTGATCGTATTATACGGTATTCTTCTACCCGTAATACGTAGCTAGCTGAGTCACTCCTCCGCTCTCCAGTATTCTGGTTCTGGGGCGTGACACAGTGTTGGTCTCAAGAGCTATTTCTCCTTTTCCCACAATCTTGGAAATTTTTTTATTTTCCATCCTCACATTTTCAAAGTCTCCACTTGTGTAGGTTGTGAAGAATTCCTTTCTGGAAGTAACATGGAATGATGCACCAGAGTCTACAATCCAGCAAGAATCTTGAGAGGTTAGATTAACCAGACCATCATCACAAATGATGATTATCTCATCACCTTTTGAAGCAGTGGCAGTTGTGTCTTTGGCTTCATTCTTCTCATTTGATTCATTTCTCTTTTCCTTTTTGAGTTTTCTGCATTCTCTTTTCATATGACCCTTAAGGCCACAATGAAAGCATTCTATCTCTTTTCTTGGTTTGAAAGCGCATCTGGAATGATCTTTTGGCCTGCTTTTGGAGCGGTCACGGTTTTAAAATTTTCTTTGATGAGTTCTTCCACGATTCTCAGAAACAAGAGCATCTGACTCGGTTGTTATGCCTTGTTCTTTCCGCCTCGCTTCTTCATTCAATAAACTATCCTTCACTAAGGTTAAAGTGATGATGCCCTGAGGAGCGGAGTTGCTTAAGGAAACCACAAGTGTGTTCCAACTATCCGGCAACGAGCTGAGTAGCAAAAGTGCCAATAGCTCATCTTCCAGCACCAGCTTCATGGTTGAGAGTTGATTTACCAACTCTTGGAAATCACTCAAGTGTTCAGAAACACTTCGTCCGTCTTTGTATTTCAGGTTCACCAAACATCGAATGTATGACGCTTTGTTTTGATGAGTCTCTCGCTCGTACATCGATGCTAACTTCATCAACATTTGATGAGCATCGGTTTCTTTGGAAACATGGTGAAAAATGCTTTGGTCGATCCAAGGACGGATCTCTACAATAGCTATTCGATTTAGAATGGTCCAATCTTTTTCAGATTTGTCTTCTGGCTTCTGTCCATTGCAGAGTAACACTTCGTACAAATCCTTACAATAGAGGATATCTTCCATCCGCGGCCTCCATATGGAATAGTTTGAAGACGTGAGCTTGATCATGGTTGAGGAGGTAGAAGACAATGATTCCGTCATCACGATCAATAAGCTTGTGTGGCTCTGATACCAATTGTTGGGTATGCACTGATACCGCTAATTGGGATGGAGATAGCTTACCCACTTAACGTGGGAGCTACAATGAGTTAAAGTTTAGCTTACCCGCTTAACGTGGGAGCTACAATGAGTTGAAGTTTAGCTTATCCGCTTAACACGGAGGCTAGAGAAAAGAAAAGAAAAAACAAACATACAAACGGCAAGAGAATTAACGAGGTTCGGCTATGTGCCTACGTCCTCGAACAACAATAGTTCTTTTCTTTCTTCTTCCACTAAGAATAGTGGGATTACAGAGTTACAAACTCTCTCTTGGATACACTCAAGAGGATCTCTCTCATACACAAGTATGGAAGACACTTTGGTGAAGAAGCACCCGAGGTAGAAGCACTGCCCGGAAGAACACCGCAAGCAAGGAGCACCAACACTTCTAGCACCAAGATTACAAGGGAGGATTAACCCAAACATCTCCCAAACCATCTCCTTATATAGCCATAAGGGAATGAACATTCTCCTCCAAGATTCATTCATGCAAGATCAATGAACCTTGGGAACTCCACAAGTCTTTAGACTTTCTCCAAGGTGAATGAACCTTGGGAACTCCACAAGTCTTTAGACTTTCTCTAAGGTGAATGAACCTTGGGAACTCCAAATCCTCTCTCCAATTAAGGAGGGACCACCCAACACCAACCTCTTCTTATTCTCACACTGAACCCTTGTTTATGAAGGAGTAGAGGTGGGTAGACCCTATATTTATGTCAAATTTTTAGTGTCGAATTGGTTCATATGAAACGTACTAAACACGAATTAAATCTGATCCGAATGTTTTTCGTTAGACGAATTTTTGACCGTATTTTACTTACATTGTGCCGATTTATACTCGTACTTTTGCCGTTCCGAATTTTTTCCCTTTGCCGAATTGCTAACAAGGGTTCTAAACAGGCATACATTCATGCACTGGTGGGACCGTGGGGAGTGAACGGCCAAAGAAGTTATACATGATACATCCATAGCATTCCATTTTAGTAGCTCCATAATGCTTCTATTTTCGTCATAAAAAAAATCCTTAATGCCAACGTTTATAGAAGTTATGTCACCTTATCTTCAAGGCTTCTTGGAAAGATTCATGCACTATTCCTCGTTGAAATGTTTACACTCACATACAAGAGAGACGATCGAGGGTGAGGGTGTTTGGTTTGCTGTAATGTAAATTCATGCAATATTTGTTGTATTATTTATATTTTTTTTCATGGTTTGGTGTAAATGATAGAAGTGATGCAACAAATGTTGCAACAATTATTTTACCTCCCTCAATATTTGTTGCGGTGAAAAATGGTCTACCCTTGTGTTGGCACTCAAAAAATGATCAAGTTTTGGTTTCGTGATCTTCAAACCTCTCATGAGATATCATGCGACAGGTGGTACGATGAACCTCTCTTCACCGTTTAAGATCGTCAAAGTTCTGATTACAACACAATCGGCCTCGGCAGCATCTGCTAAGAAGAGGGTGGTGTTGATAACGATTTATGAAAGTAGAAAAAAGAAAGAATATTTTGTAGCCTTCAGCAGCTTCGTGCCGCACTGGAGTGGTCCAATATGTGGTAGTCTCACGAATATAAATAGAGGAGATAAAGATTCGGTTTTGTCTATTTGGATCAATGTGGTAGTCTCACGGACTTTTATTATTAACACATAAATAATATAAATAGAGGAGAAAAAGATTGGATTTTGTCTATTTGGATAAGGACAGCCACTTATTTTATCTATCTAGAAATGGTTTACAACAATAATCAATATTTATCTTCTTGTTATTTTGTTGAAAAACTAGTTCATTAGATATGTTTTGAGTGCAAGAGAAAACCCTTTTCTTTTAATATATGCTTCTATATGCCGTACCAAACCAAACCAAACCAAAACTTACAAGAAGTAAAACGAACCTTAGTTTACAAAAACAAAACAATATCAAATGAAAACCAGAATTGTCTACTAGTTTTTTCCAGATGTGATGGGTTACAATACGCATATTTGGATAACAAGTACTCTCGAATCAAGATTAAGTCGTCCTGGTAATAAATCCTTGAGACGGAGAAAGAAACAAACTCATGATCAGAGCGTCTGATTTCCTTTTCAAAGTTGGTGAATAGAAGAAGTTGAATAATTCAACAAAGATTCAAGGTGAACGAGTCTTATTTAGATTTGAAAATGGGACCAAAGTTCGTTCCGTTGAGTGGAAGAACATGATCAATGTCGACTTCAACGTGTTCAAGTTGCTCTTCCACTGGTAATATAAGCAGTACAAGCCCTGCCACTACCTTAGTTGTCGATGTCAAATTTCCATCGCTGATCTGTCGCTATAGCCATCAGCATCTTCTTTGAGGTCGATTGATCGATCCATCATGGAGGAATATAGGACACTAATGCTCAGCCTCATCTCTGCAGAGAACCTCACGCAAGTCAGCCACCTGTCCAGGATGAAAGTATACGTAGTCGTCTCCGACCACCCCAAGCAACCGAGACAGAGAACCGACACCGACCGCAGCGCAGGCTTCAACCCCTCGTGGACCCCTGGCTCACCCAGGGCCAGTCCAGGGCACGGACGAGGTGGACGACCGTCCTGCATCCCAAATTTTGGAAGGCTCCATAATTTTAAAATAGTCTAGGTATATCATAAAAAATATTTTAAAAAATTAAAACAAAGATCCATTCTGGAAACAAGAAAAAAGCCAACGCTCCAAGTTGGAAAAAATATGATCGCTTGATTGATGATTTTGATAGCTTAATTGATGATTTTGTTTGTAAAAATGCTAAAAAAAATTATGTGAGAAAAGGACCCAAATTCTAGATTTTGTCCTAGGCCCACAAATTATAGGACCGGCCCTGGGCTCACCATGTGCATCGTACTCCGAACCGAGCGTGCGCTCGGACCGCGACGTTGGACAGGTCACTGTCCCGCTAAGGGAGTTACTAGTGGTTGATGATACTAATGTTGCCAAGCGCGTGAGCTATCAAGTTCAAGACTTGAACTCGGAGGAGAGCGTAATGTTGGGTTCGACGCTGGTGGTGGTGCAGCCGGAGACGACAAGGAGGAGAGACGAGATGACGAAGGCCATGGGTTCTTCTGGGGGCGGCTAATTCCTAAAGCTCTTGTTTCAGGGATTCCTCCAGTGTGATATATATGGGAAAAAAAAAACTTCCCTCCAGACAGGGGCGGATCCAAGGGTCCCTTGAGTCCACCCCATTTTTTTTTTTTTGCCATATATTTTTTAATTAATTTTTAATGTGGATTTATCTACTTTCAGCCCACCCAAATTTTTGGTAGTCCATTCCAGTTATAGTTTTTGGATCCGTCTCTGCCTCCAAAGCATTAAAATTTAACAAAATTGTGCAAAATGAGAAACAAAACCCAGCATTTCTCTAGACAGTCCACGTTCAAAAATCCCAGGGGAACTAAAGCGTTAAAATTTAATAGAATTGTAACAAACACAGCATTTCTCTACATAGTCCACGTTCAAAAATCCGTGAGGAACTCACGAGTTCCTATTTTATCAAATTCATCACAAACCGATTGATTTTTTTAAGAACCTAAATAGAAAAAAATGAAAGATCTAAATAGAAAAATTTCTCCAAGTGTCATAATTATATTGCAAGTACCTATTTTGAGTTTGTGTAGTTGAACTGTTCTACATTTTTGAAGTAAACAATCCAAAAAAATTCTACAATCAATCAAGAAAAAAACCGCATGAAATGAAACGTAGTAGCATAAACTGTGCAAATTTAAAATATAGAAATTAAGAAAGTGCAACAGCAACGGACTCACATATTTTCACGAACTACGTCTTTGGATTCGTAACATCAAATTAAATTATCTATATGAGAGTATTTTTAACGAATCATGTAGCACTTCTTCGTTACTGGCTGGCTGATTGTCACGCATAAGAATTGGTAAATTCTATTGGCACTCCAAAATTTACTTTAGGACAATTCTTATTTCAGAACAGTCCAGCTTGGTGGAACATGATACCCCAATTTTACTTTGGGCTGTCCAACTCCCAAGTTTTCAGTGTCGTCGGAGCCAGGGACTGGTCGGAGGGCACGAACGGGAGGCTCTCCAGCGGCGGACACCCACGGGGGCGCGGAGGCCGGTGGGGGCGCTGGGGCGAGGACGTCCGTGGGGGCACAGACGACAAACATATAGGATTGCCAACAAAGTTGACAGTTCTATCTAAACTCTCTGTTTAGACATATGACATTCCTATATAAACTCTCTGTTTGGACATAGGACTGCCAACAAAGTTGGCCGTCCTTACACCAAGTAGGACTGCAATAAAGTTGACAGTTCTTACACCAAGTAGGACTATCCTACAACAAAGTTGACAGTGCTACTTTATGTTAGGACTGCCAACAATGTTAACAGTCATAACATAAAGTATGATTGTCCACTTTGTTGACAGTCCTACTTGATTTTAGAATTGTCAACTTCGTTGGCAATCCTGAAAGAAATTGGACTAGCCTCAAGTTACAAATGAGAGTGACAAACTTATAATTTTTTTGAAAAAAAAAATTTGGGCTGCCCTCAAGTAAAACTTAAGGTGCCTGTAGAATTTACCTAAGAAATTGCTCAACCCCCCCCCCCCCCCCCCCCCCCCCCCCCCCCCCCACACACACACACACACACACACACACACACACACACACACACACACACACGAAAGGAAGCTGTGGTCTTCAAACGGAAGCTATGGCTTGAGAAGACCGTGATCCTTCGCGATTGATGTCGGGTGTTAATTTTAGCTGCCCAGAATCCACGTTAGTGTGGAATATATATGAGATTCCTCGTCTCTTTGTGCTACCAACATCATGACATGTTGTAGTATGTCTACGTACGTTGCATGAGTTATAGGGTTCTAGGGACACATTGCTCAGCGTACTCCGTACGTATATAAACTGATTCCCCAGTATTTATCACCAGGATATCATATGGCTTCATCCAATATATGACACTGCAGCAAAAATTCTGTATTTTTGCCTGCAGGTGCTGTAGTGACAGAAATTAACTTTAACACTATATCGGATTAACCATCCAGGTCCAATCGAAACAGATTAGTCTACGTACAATGTGCTGATGTGTACTAGTTATGGATTCTGCAAATGTGCATATGTTCCAGTCGCAGACATGACATCAATTTGGAGTGTCGATACACCCGTGCTTCCCAGTGTTGAATACTAAAACTGCATGCAAACAGTTCAAACCATACTTGGTGGAGAAAATGTTACAAGACATACATTGGAAGTTTGGAACAGTTAAAAGAGGACATAAAGCTATATATACTGCATCGAACACTAGCTAATACTAAATGACATAATACAGACACAAAGACTGGCAGACAGATGTTGTAGACATGCATTCTGCAGTATCCTTGTCATGTATGACACGTGTCTGACACAGTCGCAATATCAGTTTGGCTGAGCCTATGTTTTTTTAGGATACAAGACTTGTTAATGTAACCAAGTCACTTTCTTGATAGGCCCAAACTGAGAAATTTCACGAATGTTTTGTTAGTCCCGGGGCTTGACCAAAGATGGAAAACTGATGCAATCGAGATCTGAGATGTCACACAAAAAATTTTGCAGTGATCAAATTCAAGATCTACGATGATACAAAAAACCAAATAGCCAGATTACAATATAAAGGAGGGAAATAGAGAAGAGAAGATCTCTCGTTCTTCCTTGCAAACGTGTTGCAATTGGGACAGAACGAGTTACAATAACCTAGAAAAAGAAGAGATGAAGAAAAGTTGCTGGGGTGTAAAAACACCGATGCTCAAAGCAAGATTCGCCCCACACGAATTGCTTCCAGGAACCAGCAAGTTGAAGAACTTGTGGAACGCTCGAAGTCACCTCTGTTCTGACTTCTCGGATGGACTTGCAATGGCGGCAACAGCTCCCTCTCTCTCTTTTTTTCTGACTTATAAAAATTCGTAGTCCCTCACAAAGGAGGCCAGAAGAGAGTATATATAGAGGGGGTGGAAACCCTAACCGCCTTTTCAGTTATGGAAAGATTGAATTAAATCCCACAAAGATAGCAATGAAATTAATTCAAATCTTATGGAAAGATTGAATTAAGTCCCACAAAGATGGCAACGAAATTAATTCAAATCTTATGGAAAGATTGAATCAAATCCCACAAAGATGGCAATGAAATTAATTCAAATCCCACAAAGATAGCAATGAAATTAATTCAAATCTTATGGAAAGATTGAATTAAATCCCACATAGATGGCAACGAAATTAATTCAAATCTTATGAAAAGATTGAATTAAATCCCACAAAAAGTGGATCTGAATTAATCGCATTGAATCAGTCTTTCCATAACTGACTTGTAGTCTGCACAGTCAGCCTGGTACGAGTCCATAAGCCCATGAGCCCGAGTCCGAGTCCGAGTCCGAGCCCGAGCCCGAGTCGCTAAGCCCCTTTGGGGCTTAGCTCAAAATAGAATTAATCCAAGAGAATGACAAAAGCATTAATGCTTAATCCTTGGAGCCTTATTCTTACCTCCTAGTAAAATCACCCACATGGTTCCCTCCTTAGGGTCACCACCCCATGTGCATCTCTCAACAACACAACCAAGTATATATGTTGAGATAACTCATGGTACATTTTCGATGTGGGACTAAACTTTTACAAGGCATGTTGAGAGCAAGCTCTCTCCATGTAAAGAAAGCACCAACAATCTCCCACATATCACAACATATATATGTGTCCAGGGTTGAGCGTTCCCCACAGTAACTGTCCATTTTGCATTAGGATAGATGTCGCTGACGACTTGAATCTTCCCGCATGGGTTAAATAACAATGTGATACAAGAATGGACTATGTCTTGAATTCTGCACCACAATTGTAATTCTTTCCACTCACAAAGTATAGTTACGTGTGCTTCTGGCTGCACATTAAAGGCCCTGTGCCAGCCTGGTTTCAGTGTATAATTTTGGGCGTCTACAAGTTTACCCTCAAGAGACGGCCTGATATCTCTTTTCATACACTATAGGTGAGTTCTTTATTAAAGAGACATGGCATGAAGCCTTGCGCTTCCTTGCGGTGCTACGCCGCTATGACATGGCCTGAAGCCGAGGCATTACCCCTACCTGGGAACCTCATCGTAGTGTCATACTAATGTAGCATGAGGTCTCAGCCTCTTTGTAGTGCCAATCTACTCAGCACGAAGCCTAAGGCTTCCTTGCGGTCACTACCAAAATACATGGATTTACCGACGGCCTTATCCGTCGGTATTCCGTCGCCAAAAATAAATACCGACGGATTATCGACGGATATTTTGGTAAAACAGCCGTCGGGAATAACCTCGTCGCTAAAACATATCCGTCGCTACTCCGTCGCTCAGCGACGACTTAGCGACGGAATACCGTCGGCGCATTTAAATATATATAGCGATGGATTACCGACTAGCTTTCGTCGAAACATGTATCAGGATATAGGGTTAGCGACGGAAAACTCCGTCGCTAAAGAGTCGGCAAAACCGTATCAGTGATTTTCTGATACGCAATTTCCGTCGCTAATCCGTCGTAAATTTGTCGGTAAAAGCGTATCAGAGATTTTTCCATACGGCAGGTCGTCGTTATGCCGTCGCTAATCCACCGAGGTGTACGACGGATTAGCGTCGTATTAGCGACAAAGCATCCGTCGCTAACTGCAAAATTTATGGACATCAAACAGAACCATGTCGACGAATATTCCGTCGCTAAACCGTCGCTAACTTTAAAATTTTCCAGGTAGCGACGGATATTCCGTCGCCAATCCGTCGAAAAATTGAATTCCTACAGTTAGCGACGGATAGTCCGTCGGGACGTTGTCGCCATTCCGCCGTAAGTTAGTCCCCAATCCGTCGCTAACTACAAAATTTATGGACATCAAAACAGAACCAGGTCGACGGATATTCCGTCGCTAAACCGTCGCTCAAGGTAAAATTCTCCAGGTAGCGACGGACATTCCGTCGCCAATCCGTCGAAAAATTGAATTCCTACAGTTAGCGACGGATAGTCCGTCGGGACTTTGTTGCCAGTCCGCCGTAAGTTAGTCGCCAATCCGTCGCTAACTGCAAAATTTATTGATATCAAACAGAACCAGGTCGACGGATATTCCGTCGCTAAACCGTCGCTCAATGTATCCAGTTAGCGACGGTTTTTACGTCGCCCATCCGTCGCTAACCTCAGTTTCTCCAGTTAGCGATGGGCTATCCGTCGCTGAGGGGTCGCTTGTCCGTCGCTAACTTCTAATTTTTGAAAAAAAAAATACAGCAAACAGACTCTTTCCTGTTTATACAACACATCCAACACAATATCAAACATGCCAAATATTCATATACAACACCATATATCCATATCCAACACGAATATCCAACGTAGCCAATATCGAACACCATATATCCATATGCAAAATATCCATATCCGACACCAATATCCAACGTATCCAATATCCAACAAAATATTACCAACACAATACATCCAATATCCAACATTAAATTATCCAAACATAAAAAAAATATCCGATCATACAATGTATCCAAATGTCTACAAAACCAATAACATAAACAAAATCAAACCCCGTCCGTCGGATCGTCTCGTGCTCGTGCCGCCGCATCCGCTTTGCGTATGTACTCCTCCACCGTGTGTGCCGGCACTTGGGACAAGACATGGTCTGGAAGCGCGCGTAGCTGCTGTGGCGACAACATGTCAAGGAACGTCAAGATGGTGTTATCCGATACGATGCGGGCGTCCGCAGAGCGGTTAAACGAAAGCCGTCCGGGGGAAGAAGGACCAGGTCGATCCGAAGCACCGGCAGCAGCAGTAGACGGACCGGGAGCAGACGGACCGGGAGCAGACGGATAGCGTCCCAACACTATCGTCCGCAAATCTGACACCGCGGAGGTCAGAGTCTCAAGCTGCGCCCTCACATCGTCAACCGGGGGCGCTGGGGGAGGCGGAGGCGGTGGATATCTCGGGGACGGCTGCAACGAGGGCGCCATGGAACCTAAGCCGTAGACGCGTCCTTTCCTAACGCCGCCGACGGATTCTACGAACACGTCGTCGTAGCGAGCGGCCATAGAAGAGTGCGTCTGGGTGGGCGTCGTTTCGCCGACATTCTCGGAAGGGGGCTCGATCTCAAGCCGACTAAGTGCCTCACGATACGCAGCCTATCCAATGAATGTGTTTGTACTATAAGTTTTCCTAAGTTATAATATAAATCCTATGTTTCCCTAAGTTATAGTCTGAATCCTAAGTTTATCTAATTAACTTAACAATAATTATATTTCTAACATAAATCTCATAAACGTAAGTACTTACATCAGTCTCCTCGGCCCTCGCGTCGACGAAGCTCCCGTCCTTCCGCCTCTTGTGCGTATGCACGAATACATCGTGAGCGGTGACCGTCTCCGCCTCTTTCCCCTGCTTCACCGCCCGTCGGACCTGCATACGTAGAATTTAATTAACTTCGTATATTAAGAGTACGAAATTAAATAATAGAATGAATTTGAATTTGCGCTATCTCACCAAATCTGCACGCGTCGATGCGTAGGGCCTTGATCCCCCCGTATGCAGACCCGCGCCCTGTCGATTAGCCTTAGCTTTCTCCGATTTCAGCTTGAACTGCGGAGTATCCATCTTCTCCAACATCTGCTCATAGTACTCCGCCCGGATCCAGTCCTTTGTCGTATGCGCCGTACGAAGGTCGTACACCGCATCCCGTATCTTCTTTCCGGCGACGGCTTTGTAGGTCCTGCGGATCGCCTCCTCGCGATGGGGGGGCCACCAGAACGTCCTCTGACATACAAATTCAAATATCACGTAATAAAAAATTTAATGATTTAAAGAATAATTAATAATTCACCGACGGATTTATACCCTCATCTCGTCGAGCCAGACGTACTTCATGTCCTGAGGCACCTCAGAAAAATTGATGTAGGGGCCATGGTAGTTATCCCGGATAATGCGCCCTAGAATCCGGGCAGCATCCCACGGGAAAAACCTATAAAGAAGCAACGACTGGATTATTAACTTGAATAAATAAAACAAATTTAATAAATTAACTTAAATTTACTTACGATTCACCAGCGGGCCATAGCTCTCGTCGGAACTCGCCCACCAGCCTCTCTGGTGGCGTCGGGGGATCCGCGGGTCCGCGAATGTACTCCCCGGTATCAGGATGAAACTGAATCCCGGGGTACTCCGAGGCCCACCCTGCAGTAACTGCTGGGCCCCCTGCTGCATCTGCTGCTGCATCCGCTGGTACATCCGGTGGCGGAACGGATCCGCTAGCGGATGGAGTCACAGGCCTCGACGACGATGTCGGTGGCACCGAGGAAGAATGACGGCGGGAAGAGCCTGTGATCGGGCTCTCCAAGTCGGGCTCGGAGGTCACATCCGGGGAATGCGGCTGGCGACCACGACCGCTACCACCACGCCCACGCCCACGCCCACGACCACCACCACCACCGCCGCCGCCGCCGCCGCCACGACCATGGCCAGCACCACCAGTACGGGTGCTCGCAACCATGTCCTGTAAATAAAACACATAAACAAAATACCGACAACATAGATTTATAAATGAATATAAACCTAAACATATCCATACCAGCAGCAGGGCGATGAGTGCCGTCCAGACGAGTAGGCCTAGGAGTGCCATCTGCAAAAAGAAACTCATACAATAATACGCAAATATCCCAAACTGAAATAAATATTACAATCAGAAGTGAAGTACGAATAAAAGCTAGATACACAAAATCTGATAAAATCATGCACCAATACAACAAAGTACAATTCTTGTAACTTTTGATGAAAGGGCATCTTGTGTTCCACTAGACTTGTAATTGTAAATCCAAATGTAATAGGGTAATTTAGGATTCGAGACTAGATATTGGGTGCTTCAAGATACAACTGAAATATAGCGATATTTAATCATCGTCATCGTCCTCTTCCTCGGCCTCGGCCTCATCATCATCATCATCATCATCCTCATCGTCGAATTCATCTGTATCCTCATCCTCATCCTCATAAAGTTCTTCTTCTTCTTCTTCTTCTTCAGTCTCAATACTTGGGACAAGACGCCTCTTTCTCCCCTGGTTGACATCTAAGTCTTGTATATCAACCTCTTCCTCCCCTCTATTTTCATCAGCAAGAGGTATATCAACCTCTAATTCAACATCCATGTCACAAGACTGTTGTCCCAAATATTGGAGCTTTTCGATCTGGTCCTCTTGGTATGCTGGGTCTCCAACGTTGAATGTATTTCTAGATTTAATCTTGCGTACTGCCCACCAGTCAAAGCGATCTCTACGACGTCTTGGGTAGCTTGTATAGTAGACTTGAACAGCCTGACTTGCTATCGCAAACGTGTCGGACCCTCTATACCTCCTGCGATGATTTATATCGACGAATCCAAATTGTTTATCGATTCTCCAACCGATATTTGGTGTCGTATCGAACCACTCACATTTGAACATAACAATATGCATATCAAATGGGGCACTATATTGTAATTCTACAATATCCCGAAGCACTCCATAATAGTCAAAGTTCGGCTCGTCGTCATAGATTGTGCCTCTTATGCAAACACCAGAATGCTTCGTACTGAAGTCGTCATTGAGAAATTCTACATTTATAGGATGTTGAGTTGTCTTAAACTTGAAGCCATTAACGACATAGCCGGGCCAAGTCTTTGCATGCTTCTTCGGTCCCAATGACAAATAACGGATGCTCTCATTTGTGAGTGTACTTGGTTCAGCTAATAAAACCTGTAAACTTTAAATGTATTAGTGGCATATATATATTTAAATGGTAGCCGCATAACATATTATCTCAGTTACTTACGTAATCTCGAAACCATGACGGAAAGGTAAAATCAACCTCTCTTTGAAGTCCCTCATCGGTAATATCGGGTGTCCTTATTTTGACTTCATCTCTAAATACACTGTTAGAGAGAATAAAAATTAGTGTAGTCACTTACCTCACCAAATTAGAGATTATAACGAGGTGTAGTCACTTACTTCTCCAAATCTCTCACTTCTTGTATGTCACAATTTAACAAGACATATCGGTGAGCGGCATCATACTCATCGTCACTCAACCACCGTTTCTTACTAGCCCCAATAGGCTTGCCCCTTAAATTGAATATACCTCCTTCCTCAACGTCTTCGTCATTCCTTTGAGGTCTATTTCGATTTGTCTCAACATGAGTATCGAAATAAATGGAGCAAAAGTTTGACACCTCCTCGATAAGATATGCTTCGCATATCGAAGCCTCTATATGAGCCTTGTTGCCAACTTTCTTCTTTAGATGATGTAGATACCTAGAGAGACAAATTATCTTGAGAATTAACAATGAATTGTAAAATCCACTTAAATTATATCGATTTTTATTTACCTTTCAAAGGGGTACATCCATCGATAATGAACAGATGCACCGACACGGGCTTCGTATGCTAGATGAATCGGTAGATGCTCCATACTGTCGAAGAAACCCGGTGGAAATATTTTCTCTAACTTGCAAATTGTTAAGACAATCTTCTCCTCAAGTTGTATCATATGTTGCACCGTGAGCTTAGTTGAACAGATATCCCTGAAGAATGTAGACAGCTCGGCCAACGGAACCCATACAGCAGAAGGCAACAACTCTCTCAACGCAATGGGCAGTAATCTTTCCATAAACACGTGGCAGTCGTGACTCTTCATTCCTGTTAGCTTGCGTTCATTGAGATCAACGCATCTAGACAAATTCGACACATAGCCGTCGGGAAATCTTAAAGTAGATATCCACTTGCAGATTATTAATCTATCTTCCTTGCTCAATGCGTATGGCGCTATCGGCTTAGTTACTTGTCCACCAGCTCCCCTTTGTATCAAGTTTAGATTATGACGTTTGCATATCTCGGCCATGTCTTGTCTTGCTTTTGGATTGTCCTTCGTCTTTTCTTTAATATCCATAACGGTATTGAAGACATTATCGAACACATTCTTTTCGATATGCATGACATCAAGATTATGCCTAATAAGATTATCTTTCCAATAAGGCAAGTCCCAGAAGATACTCCGTTTGGTCCAGTTATGGCTTTGTCCGAATCCCTCGACACGATTGTTCGATGGATCTTCCATTGCGGTGGGCAATTCCTTTACATCTTTCCAAATATCGTATCCCGACAATCTGGCAGGAGGTTCAGAAAATTCTTGTTTTTCATATCTGAACGCGGCCTTGTTCTTTCGCCAAGGATGTCTCGTTGGCAGAAATTGACGGTGACAGTCAAAGAAAGAAGTTTTTCCTCCATGTCTAAGGCGGAACGCTTTACTATTTTTCATACATATCGGATAAGACATGTTTCCGTGCGTACTCCATCCCGACAGCATACCGTATGCTGGAAAATCCTTGATTGTCCACATGAGTGAAGCTCTCATCTGAAAGTTTTGTTTTCTGAAAATATCATAGGTCGTGACGCCGATCTCCCACAACTGTTTCAGCTCATCCACCAACGGCTGTAAATATATATCGATGTTCTTTGTCAGATTTTTGGGACCGGGTATGATAGCTGTCAAGAACATATAAGGAGTCTTCATACACATCCATGGTGGCAGATTGTAAGGGGTAAGAATGACCGGCCAGCATGAGTATTGAGATCCCGACTGTCCAAAAAGGGCGAAGCCATCAGAACATAGCGCCAGGCGTACATTTCTAGGCTCTGCAGCAAAATCTGGATGACACAAATCAAAATATTTTCACGCCTCCCCATCCGAAGGATGTGACAATTCTCCTTCGTCCTTTATGCGATCTTCACTGTGCCACGTCATGTGTTCTGCTGTATTCAGAGACATATACATCCTCTGTAAGCGCTTCGTGATCGACAAGTAATGCATATACTTGTAAGGACGTCGTTTTCTAGTTGACTTTCCTTTTCCCTGTACTGTCTTGTAACGATCCGCATTACAGAACCAATAACTTTCTAATACGCAATTCTCTTTGTAATACAACATGCATCCGTTGCGACAGCAATCTATCTTCTCGTACCCCAGTCCCAGTTGTCGGACCATCATCTTTGACTTGTAGAAGTTTCTTGGGAGCTCTTTTGATTCCTTCGGTAACACCTCATTAGTTAATTGTGTGATCCGATCATAGCAAGCTTGTGGCAAGTTAAAATCAGACTTTATGTTCAACAACCGCATCGTCACTGACAGTGCAGAATGAGTCTCACAACCAGGATATAGAGGAGTATCTGCGTCCTTAAACATATCATAGAACTCCTTTGCCTCGGGATTAGGATCCTCCGGATCAAAATTAGGCCCTGCCGCAGCATACACCATATCTCGTGCAAGGTTCTGCATGTCTCCATAATCCACAGAGCATCCGTCGTCTTCGAAGACATCCGTTGCAGCATTATCATCAAAAGCATAAGTACCAGCTTCTGCAGCCTGTCTTTCTGAATATAATTTACCTTGCGATGACCACAGGCCGTAATCACATACGAAACCCTTACGGGTCAAATGATCTCTCACAGTCATCACTTCTTCGAAACGTCTATTGTGACAATTAACACATGGACACTTGATTTTGTTATCGTCCATGTACTGAGTTTTGCTCATGGCATACTTAAGAAATACTTCCACACCTGCCTGAAAATCGTCACTCACACCAATTCTGCTCTCGTGTTGTCGTTTGTACATCCATGTACGATCAACAAAACAACGATTCATGCTCGATTTGATGTGAATATCTGTATCGTAAGACAAACTAAACATAAGAATTAATAGCCCGATACCGATACTCATATCGTAAGAAAAACTAAACTTGTGGCTAACACGCTAGGCCTACGACGAGGCTACTTAGTATCACAATCTAACATAATTAGTATATAATCATGTAACTGGTGGATCCGCTAGCTAGTAAGCCGGATGTACTTAATATCAGAGAGTAACAGATTAGTATCAGTATATAGGTTAGGTAGACCGTATCAAACGTATATCGGAATAGTAGGGCGAATAGGAGGCCGAGATAGTCGAGAAGAAGGGAAGAAAGGAGGAGCAGATGTGTCCAGAGCCATGGTGGAGGAGGAGAAGTAACATGAGAGCAGTTTCCGCCGTAACATCTCCTGGCTCTGCTGGCAACTGAAGTCCAGATGCTACAAAGGACGATCCTTCGCTGAAATCGACTACAACACCCATCAGTTCAAGTTCATTTCTATATGAGTAGATTCCAATGCCATAGAAGCCATCAGTTTGTTGACCTTCCTCTATGGCATTGGAATATACTCATATACTGATCGATACTAATCCGCTACGCCCGATACTAAGTATATACGGTCGATACTGATAGCGATAGTCCGATACCGATAGCGATAGTTCGATACCGATAGCGATAGTCCGATACAGATACACATGGACCTACATATCTATATATCACTAGTAGCCATACTCCTCTACATACTACTCTACACTAGGATCTAGTAACCATATACTACTCTACACACTAGCTACGTAGTCATACTCTAAAATAAGGTAAACTAATTATGCCTATATATAGATATATATATAGGCATAATTAGTTTACCATAATTAGTTTACCTTATATATATAAGGTAAACTAATTAAGCATCTTAAAATTATGCCTATATATATATATATATATATATATATATATATATATATATATATATATATATATATGTCTGTGTGTGTGTATCCATGTGTCTGTGTCCGTGTGTGTCCGTGTGTGTGTGTGTGTGTGTCTGTGTGTGTGTGTCCGTGTGTCCGTGTGTGTGTGTGTCCGTGTGTGTGTGTGTCCGTGTGTGTGTGTGTCCGGCCAGCCCCCCTCCACACATACCCCCCCCCCCCGCACCCCGCGGCCAGCCCCCGCCCCCATCGTACCCCCCCCCCCAACGCTGCCCGCCCCCTCGATCCCACCGCCCCCTCCACACCCCCCGCCCCCTGCGCACGGCCAGCCCCCCTCCGCAACCCCCCGCACCCCGCGGCCAGCCCCCGCGCGCCCCCATCCCTCCAACGCTTCCCGCCCCCTCCCACCGCCCCCTCCACACCCCCCGCCACCCGCCGCCACCCGCCGCCCCCCCGCAGTCGACGCCGCTCCCGCAGCCCCCGACGCCCTCGGCCCGCTGCACCAACGACCACAGCGCGCGCGCGAGAGAGAGAGAGAGCGAGAAAGAGAGAGAGAGAGAGAGAGAGAGAGAGAGAGAGAGAGAGAGAGGGAGAGGGGAATACCTTTGGGAGAGAGAGAGGAGAGGGGGTCGCCGATCACCGTCGCGGGAGAGAGAGGAGAGGGGGTCGCCGATCGATCACCGCGGGAGAGAGAGAGAGAGAGGAGAGAGAGTGAAATTTGGGGGGAATGAAAAAGTTCCCCCCGTCGTTTCAACTTAAGTCTGGAACGTAAATTTAGCGACGGAGTAGCGACGGATTATTCCGTCGCTAATGCGTCAGTAAATCTCGCGCGAGTAGCGACGGATTATTCCGTCGCTAAGTCGTCAGTAAATCTTGCGCCAATATTTTAGGCTTTTGCCGCCAAAATATGCGACGTTCTAGCGACGGATATAAAACCGTCGCTACATGGCCGACTACCTATCGACGGCATAGCGACGGATATGGACATAAAAAAATAAAAAAAATGTCCACTGCTTTCCATCGGTATTCCGTCACAAATCCGTCGGGGATCCGACGGTGATAGCGACGGAAAATGTCCGTCGCTAAATGACCGTCGCTAAAGTACTGTAATTTGGTAGTGGGTGTTACGCCGCAACGACATGGCTTGCAATGCCGAGACTTTACCCCTACCTGGGTACCTCATCGTGGTGTCGTGCCACTGTAACATGGGGCCATCCTCCCCTTTGTAGTGCTGTCTACAACTCTTTAATTACGTCATACAGCACTAGGCTACCTGCCTATTTGCGGTGCTATGTCGCTATGACTTGGCTTGCAAAGCCGAGGCATTACCCCAGACCTGGGAACCTCATGGTGGAGTCACCCCACTGTAGCATGGAGTTTCACTCCTTATAGTGCTGCTCTACCGTGCTTCCTGTAAAGCACACTAGGCATTCACTCTGCCTGAGAGAACTCATTAAGGCGTTTAAGCCAACATTCCACAGGATCTGTTTTTTCGTAAAAAATACATAGTAGACAACAGTGGTTATGGGTCCGTATCCCTTCCATGTTCCAGAGAACAAGTACCCACTGTTACCTGATAGTTTTCCAGTCAGTGAACCTCCTTTGAACCAAAAGTTAGATGCCTAGTAGATTTCTCTTTGAACTAATAGCATAAAACTTTATGGTACGATTACAAAGACACACTATCAGAATGCCTTCAAGCCCATTTTACAAGCTGTGTCATCGACCAACTGGCGCTTGAGGCCCTTTGTGAATGGATCTGCCAGGTTCTCCTGACTCCGAACATCAATCACTACAATTACACCTCTTTTGATAAGATCGTGTACTGCCCTGTGCTTCAACCGCACAGTCCTCTTCTTTTCGTTAAAGAGGTCATTTGATGCCACCGCCGCAGTCGCCTGGTTGTCACAGTATATCGGTATCGCCGGTATCTGAGCCCCAACCACTGGAAGATCATACATGAGCTCCCGAAGCCATTCTGCTTCATCTGCTGCAGTTTCAAGTGCATAGAATTCAGATTCCATGGAGGAACGAGAGAGTATAGTCTGCTTCTTCGACTTCCACGATATAGCAGCTCCACCCAAGAAAAAGACATATCCACCTGTGGATCTCTCATTTTTTACCTCTGAACACCAGCTAGCATCATTGAAGTCTTCTACTACTGTCGGATACCCGTTGTAGTGCAGTGTATATGTCTGAGTCTTCTTGAGATATCTCATCACCCGCTTCACAGCTTTCCAGTGCTCAACCCCTGGGTTGCTTGTGAACCGACTCAGCATTCCCATGGCGAAAGCTATGTCAGGCCTTGTGGCAGTGGTTGCGTACATCAAACTTCCGATAATGCTAGAATACTCCAGCTGCCTGACGCTTTCCCTCCAGTTTGGCTTCAGCTTCTGATCACACCTGTATGGCGTATCGATCCCTAGAAGATCCTTATACCTATAGTGTGTGAGCATCTTCCCAATGTAGTGAGATTGTGACAGCGCTACTCCAGTGTCTGTCCGGATGATCTTTATGCCCAAGATGACATCTGCATCCCCCAAGTCCTTCATACTGAACTGGTTGAGAGGAACTTCTTTGTCTCCGTGACACAGCCTATATCCGTCCCTAGGATTAGCATATCGTCCACGTACAGACAAACGATGACTCCTCTTCCATCAGCGAACTTTGTGTAAACACATTTGTCCGTCTCGCTGACTCTGTAGCCGTTTGACCTAATAACTTTGTCAAACTTCTCATGCCACATCTTGGGAGCTTGCTTCAAACCATACAATGATTTCACCAACTTGTAGACTTTGTCTTCAAGACCTTTGACGACAAATCCATCTGGTTGTTGTATGTAAATCTCTTCGGTCAGCTCCCCATTCAGGAATGCTGTCTTTACATCCATCTGATGTATCACCAACTTATGTATAGCTGCTAGAGCGATTAACATCCTGATGGTGGTCATCCGAGCTACTGGAGCGTACGTGTCAAACTAGTCTATCCCCTGTTTCTGAAAAAAATCCTTGGCTACCAGTCTGGCCTTGAACTTGTCAATAGTTCCATCTGCCTTCATCTTCTTCTTGAAGATCCATTTACATCCGATGGGTTTTTCTCCTTCAGGTAGATCTACCAACACCCATGTGTTATTGGAGGTGATAGAGTCAAACTCGTCATTCACTGCCTCCTTCCAGAAGATAGCATCTCTGGTCTTCATCGCCTCATCATAGGTAAGCGGATCTGCTTCCACATGATAGGTGATAAAGTCATCTCCGAAGTCTTTAGGTCTCCTCGCTCGCTTTGCTGACGGCTCTGCGAGTTCTGGTACAAGAGTTGTTTCATCAACAACAGCTTCTTCTTGGACTACTGGCCCATATGAGATTTCAGTCTCATTTGCACCTACATCATTTTCTGGAATGTCCGAAAGAACAATGTTTTTGTCTTTTGCAAACTTGTCTTCAAAGTATTCATCATCGCGAGATTCGATGATATGATTTGACTCAATATCAAGAAATCTCCGAGCATCACTCTTCTCGGCATACCCCAAGAAGATCGCCTTCGTAGTCCTTGTCCCCAGCTTCTGAATCTTCAGATCTGGGAGCTTCACATACGCCAGACACCCCCACACTCGAATGACATTCAAGTTTGGTCTGACTTTGAACCAGAGTTCATGAGAAGTTACGTCCGAAGTTGCATATGGCACTCTATTCAGAATGAAAGTGGCCGTTAATGCAGCTTCTCCCCAGTAGCATTTTGGAAGACCTGCAGTAAGCAGCATTGAATTCATCATTTCTGTTAATGTTCGGTTCTTCCTCTCTGCTACTCCGTTGGATTGAGGAGAATATGGAGCAGTAGTCTCGCATATGATTCCATGTTCTTTGTAGAACGATACGAAGTCATGAGACCTGTACTCCCCACCTCGATCACTTCTCAACCTCTTGAGTTGTTGTCCAGTCTGCCGTTCAGCTTCGGTCCTGAACTCTCTGAACTTCTCGAAAGCTTCGTCTTTAGTCTTGAGCAAGTAGACGAACGCGTATTTTGAGAAGTCGTCGATGAAGGTTATAAAATACTTCATCTCGGCCTTCGTGGAGAAATGTTTGAAGTCACAGATATCGGAGTGTACTAACTCCAGAAGATCTGTGCTTCGATTGACCCGATAAAAGGGTTTTCTTGTGATCTTCGTCTGAGCACATACTTCACACTTCTCCACCTTACTCCCACATTTGGAGATAAGTCCTAGACTAGACATTTTGTTAATTCTTTTACAATGAACATGTCCTAGTCTATTATGCCACAACTCAAGAGAATAATCAAAAAATGCAACTGCATTAATGTCATCAAACTGGTTGACAAGCTGAATTTTAAACATTCTTTCGGTTTGATAAGCCTTCCCGAAGTATGTTCCCTTCTTGGACATCACAATTTGACCAGCATTGATGTCCATCCTCAAGCCTGCGTTGCAGAGCAGGCTCCCAGAGATCAGGTTCTTGGCAATCACCGGAACATGCTTCACACCTTGAAGCGTCAGAGTGTTCCCAGAAGTGAGTTTCAGCTCCACAGTCCCGATCCCCAGAACTTCAGCTTGGGCCTGGTTCGCCATGACAACCTTCTCAGATATCGGCTGGTACGTGACGAACCATTCCTTGCCAGAACAGACATAGAAAGTCGCACCAGTGTCTATCCACCAGTCAGAGTCAACCCCCACAGTTGTGACCTGTGCGATCATAGCAACAATATTAGAAACCAATGAAACCTTACTAGGCTCACCTTTCTCTGATTGTTTAGGCTTGGATCTGCATTCACTCTTGTAGTGGCCTTTCTTGCCACAATTGAAACAAGTCACTTGGGACTTGGACTTTTGTTGCTTGAATGAAGGACCCTTCACTTTTAGATTGGTGAAGTCCTTTTTTTTGTGATGAGAAGCCGCCTGCTTTCCCTTGGATCTCTCGTCTGTACTAGATTGGCCTTAGCCAACTGTTTAGACAGAGTGTCCATCTTCTGTTGGGAACGCATCTCGTCCTCAATATGGATATCTTGAAGTAGATCTCCCAAGCTAATGTCTAGCTTATTTTTGAGCATCCTTGCATAGAAGGTACTCCATCTAGCAGGAAGTTTTGAGACGATCCCTCCAACGACAAACTTGTCGGGAAGGGGCATCTCTTCGTCTTCCAGTTTCTGACGCAGCTTCAGAAATTCCTTCACCTGTGGCAACATGGACTTCTCGTCCTCAAAGAGCAATTTGTGATATTTTTTAACCACAAACATCTTGCTCCTGTTCCTGTCTTCTTCATACAGTTTTTCCACAGACTCCCATATGTCTCTGGCAAATTCCTTCTTCGAGTAGGATTCTGCCAGGGAATCCTCCATATCATTCAGGATGAGAAGCCTGCAGATGCTATTTTCCCTTCTCCATTTGACCTGGAGTTTGGTAGCCGCATTGATTGCGGCAGTAGACCCAGTGTCTGGAACAGACGGTTCTTCCTCCAACAGTACATGATCAACGTCTTTGAGTTGAAGAGTTAGATAAACCTTCCTCTTCCAGACTTGATAATGTTCTCCATCGAACTTTTTCAACTTGCAGTAGTCCGATTGGACGAGCGAAGCATTAATGTTTTCTATCTAAAAGGATCTTGCTTTGAGATTGTTAGTTCCGGGGCTTGACGAAAGATGGAAAACTGATGCAATCGAGATCTGAGATGTCACACAAAAAACTTTGCAGTAATCAAACTCAAGATCTACGATGATACACAAAACCAAATAGCCAGATTACAATATAAAGGAGGGAAATAGAGAAGAGAAGATCTCTCGTTCTTTCTTGCAAACGTGTTGCAATTGGGACAGAACGAGTTACAATAACCTAGAGAAAGAAGAGATGAAGAAAAGTTGCTGGGGTGTCAAAACACCGATGCTCAAAGCAAGATTCGCCCCACACGAATTGCTTCCAGGAACCAGCAAGTTGAAGAACTTGTGGAACGCTCGAAGTCACCTCTGTTCTGACTCCTCGGATGGACTTGCAATGGCGGCAACAGCTCCCTCTCTCTTTTTTTTCTGACTTATAAAAATTCGTAGTCCCTCACAAAGGAGGCCAGAAGAGAGTATATATAGAGAGAGGGTGGAAACCCTAACCGCCTTTTCAGTTATGGAAAGATTGAATTAAATCCCACAAAGATAGCAATGAAATTAATTCAAATCTTATGGAAAGATTGAATTAAGTCCCACAAAGATGGCAACGAAATTAATTCAAATCTTATGGAAAGATTGAATCAAATCCCACAAAGATGGCAACGAAATTAATTCAAATCCCACAAAGATAGCAATGAAATTAATTCAAATCTTATGGAAAGATTGAATTAAATCCCACAAAGATGGCAACAAAATTAATTCAAATCTTATGGAAAGATTGAATTAAATTCCACAAAAAGTGGATCTGAATTAATCGCATTGAATCAGTCTTTCCATAACTGACTTGTAGTCTGCACAGTCAGCCTGGTGCGAGTCCATAAGCCCATGAGCCCGAGTCCGAGTCCGAGCCCGAGCCCGAGTCGCTAAGCCCCTTTGGGGCTTAGCTCCAAATGGAATTAATCCAAGAGAATGACAAAAGCATTAATGCTTAATCCTTGGAGCCTTATTCTTACCACCTAGTAAAATCACCCACATGGTTCCCTCCTTTGGGTCACCACCCCATGTGTATCTCTCAACAACACAACCAAGTATATATGTTGAGATAACTCATGGTGCATTTCCGATGTGGGACTAAACTTTTACAAGGCATGTTGAGAGCAAGCTCTCTCCATGTAAAGAAAGCACCAACATGTTTTCCCTAAACATTTTCTTTGTTGTACAGTCAGTCTGTACGAATGTTTTCGCACGCACTAAGCGAGCGTGTCATGATCTCTTAAAAGCACTTTTAATTTTAAGTTGATACGCAAAGGGTCTTTGAAGGTTCACAAATTCAATCCGAAGGCTACATCTCGGCCTAAAGGTCATACCTGCATTGATGCGCCAATTAATTTTCGTTGAAAATAATTGCTTTATATATATATATATATATATATATATATATATATATATATATATATATATATATATATATATATATATATATGTATGTATGTATTTGAAGAAAGGGTCATTTTATTGCTGAAACAAGAAGAAAACAGCCAGTACAATCTCACAAGTACTATATACAACTCAGGACATGGTTAACCCTCCATACTCCGTATATCCGTCTCAATATTATTTATTATCCCTCGAGTAGTAGTGACTACTCCATCGAATATACACCGATTTCGTTCTCTCCATATATGTCATACTGCTGACAGCAACCGAAGTCGGGCTTTGTTGTATGTGTCTGGACTTCGTCTACTCAAACCACTGATCTCTTCCACGATCTCCAGAATACCTCTCCCCTGACCGCCTCCAATGCCAAGCTTGATCCAACTTTGTTGCCATATAAATTCAGAAGTAGGACACTGAAAGAATAGATGATCTCTATTTTCAATGCCCCCAGTACATAAGACGCATGCAACGTCATTCTCAAGTATTCCAAATATGTTCAGCCTCTCCTTAGTGAATAGTCGATCTCGAACCATTTTGTATGCACACAACTTCATCTTCACCGCCGCCTTCTTATACCAGATGACCTCCGCCCAGCTAACTTGAGGCCGACGTGGTCGGATCTGCTCGTAACACAATTTTGTTACAAAGCAGCCATTGTCCGATCCTTCCCACCCCCATTTGTCCTCGGTCTCAGCAGGATGTATTGCAATGTTGGCTAGGTCGGCAGCCAACCAGTGGCCAAATGGTCTATTATCCAGCCGCCATTGGCCATTATGAATGATTACAGCCAAAGGCTCATCCCGACCACACAGTTCGTACATTGGCCAACCCCACCGGTCGATCAGACTACTGTGGTGGAGCCATGGGTCGAACCACAAGCTCGTGGATGCGCCGTCGTGTACTACACGAATAATTCTCTCCTTCAGTTTGGGCCGTGCTCGGATTATATTCTTGTACGTGACCGAGAAGTTGTTATCAACTTGTTGGGTCCAGAAGTTGTTAGCTCGGCAGTACCTGTTCCTGGTCCATCTAGCCCACATAGACTTACTTCCAAGCAGCCGCCACACCATCTTTAAGAGTGATACTTCCCGTAGTACTCACTACACCAAAACAGTCATTTCCTAACGATTATAAGCGTTACGAAAATTATTACTAATGGTTTTTTGCCATTGGTAGTACGGCGTGGGCACTTTTCCTAACGAATATAACCGTTAGGAGAATAAATTTCCTAATGGTAAAAAACTGTTAGAAAAATTAATTTCCTAACAGCAAAAAATCGTTGGAAAATTCACTTTCCTAACAGTAAAAAACCGTTGGTAAATTCACTTCTCTAACAGCAAATACTATTGGTAAAAATAAATCTACTCACAGTAAAAAACCGTTAGAAAACTAAACACAACCTTTGAAATTTTTAACAGTTTTTAACTGTTACAAACGAATTTTTTTTAAATTAATCAGTGGCTCTATTAAGCCGGAGCTGTCAACTTTCAATTATCAACCAATATTCATTATAAAAATATAATTTACACAAGACAATCCACCAATACACATTCAAATTAATAAACAAAACCACTATTAACATTTATAAATAAACAGATGCATAGTTACAATTATTCTTCATATAATGGTGTCTCACCATATGCATTAAATAACCTCTTAAGGTATGAAAGAAAACCATCTGATATGCTTCCTTCAACGTGAAGCTCCAAGAAACACTGAGCCATCATGTTAACAGTCAAAACAAGCATGATACTCTCCTAGTACCACTGTCTGTACTCACGCACTCCACATATTCAACCAGAGTACCATCAATAATACGAAGAGCTACAAGGACCTCAGAAGGGAAGTCGACGTGTCCAGGGTGATGAGATTGATAAGTACTAATTTCCTGATCTTTATTCCTTATAGGCTTTAAGATCGTCATCAGACATGTTGACTTGATTCTGATACCAGCAATGCTTCAGCAGCACAAATATCGGTCATCCTGACATCTCCAAGAAATTCCTGTGCAATGATCTCGGCAGCAGACACAAAAGAGTCCGTTAATGTGGAATTCCCTGAAAATTAAAGTGTCGTTAGTAAACAAATAGCTAGACAACATGAGTAATACTGACATATCAAGAAGTATTAGTGGACAGAATGAAAAATCAGTGGTATTTTTCTTAATCTGTAAGTTATATCTTTGTTTGTCCATTTAACCTCCAAGAGAAGTTTTATCTATTTGCATCACGGTCCATGATTGGTTTTTATTGATTTTGTCAATTGAATCTCTCTATGAATTTATACAGCATCAAAGGTTCATGATTCCACTGAATTCTTGACATAACTAAGTTTAGAAAGCATAAATATCAAAAGTTGTTACAAGGCACCAATAGATGAAAAATAAACTACAATAGGCCCAGGACCACTACGATTAGCACGTATAAGCTCCAGGTACTGCGCCATCAATTATCAAGACAACAACAAGCTAACATGAGAATTTTTAAATCGAATTCAAGTTCAAGTGAAGAAACATATATTATGTGGGAAAAAGAAATTCTGAAGCAAGTTTTTATGTAACAAGGAGAAAAGATGATTTGTTTCTAGGGTCAGACTTTTCACAAAAAGCTCTCAAGAGTTGAATTTCAATGGATCATGAAATGGTGTATCCTGCACATATCCGTTGTAGACTGATAGTGTACATATACTGTGATCAGAAGTTCATGAAGAAATTATCAAGAAAGAAAAGGCTATCGCCAATATTATTCAAGGATTCTCAAATCAAAAATAAAATAGGCCACAAAGTACAAGTCATGAAGGCTCTTTCAAAGAACCTAGTAACTTTATATAAGCAATTGCATCTGACATCAACCGTTTATGAATTGGCAGTTGGCGCCAACTTCTTCATAAGAAATATATACAAGAAATGGGCCTGCCACTCTCACATTTGCAATAGGAAAACATCGTCAACTTCCATCAGAAACAATGCCAGAAAGGATGTCTATTTGAAAATAACAACAACACATCAATCTTTCATTATTATAAATAAAAAATCTTATCTTTATTAGTCATGCAACCATGGATTGTAGCTCCTCGCAATTCGACAACAGGGAAGGTATGGCCATCATCACTGGCCCCATGAAGAACCTGAGCCATTGCAAATTAAAGAATGTATAATCAAACACAGATATGAGGGTTCTCTAACACAAGTAAGAAGCAATAACAAAATAATGCAGGTTGTGTGCTTTATTTCAGCCCTCGATGTTTATTCTTGTTTCGAAACAGTGTTCATTCCGTTGGTTCTGTTCCTGTTACCACGAACTGAGACATAATGGACTTCTTTAGCATGTAGGAATCATTGGCTACAACACATTTCTCAGTTAGATCTATGTCACTCGAGTAATTATAGTAAAAATATCAATCAATGTGAAAGAAACCTTAGAAGAGGAAGTTTAAGATGGACATGCCTTTATCACTGTCCAGTTATCATATGCGCCAGGTGACCAAGGATTTGGACTGAAGAGGCGCCTAGGGATACCTTTAGGAACACTAGAGGAAGGTATATAAGAAACTCCGGTCCACACAAGAACCATGAGTGGCACTCCATAGTCTGCAATGAAGCCTCGTAGCCAGCCTGCACACAACATTGGTATTTGCTTATTAATAAAAGTGAAAGACAATCACTACATCCACATCGATAAACAAGCTGAGTAGTTGTAAGAAGACAAACAGATTTATATTTCAAAAGATAAGGTTGTGACTGGATGTTTCTACATAGCGTGTTTGTAATTTTCAACTCAAAATCATTAGTGTGGTTGTTGGAATGGCTTTGCAGAATGACATAATTCTGACTAGAGTTATACCACAGATAGATGAGTATTCCAGTTTAATTCATGATGTCATGGGCATATAGTTGTTTTACTAAAACTAGTTTCTTTTTCTTTATTTTTTTCTTTCTAAAACTAGTAAGTGAAATCCCCAAGGGCCCAAATGTTGTCTTTCAGTTGCATCTGACTACCATTGGAGAACCTTTGCTTGCATGAGTGCATGTTTATTGTTTAACAAGTTATTTAATAATGATGGCATTAGTAACAAAATTAAGATGTCAAATCATATACATACCAGCTCTGTGCGCCACGACCTTGCCTCATACTTTTTAGTACTGTAAGTAAAAGGCCGAACGAGAGAACCAGAGCAAACATCCCATTACCGAATCTCCAAGACGGAATGAACTCCAATGCCTTTGGGTTCTCTCTTTCAGGTATGCAAAATTCTTCCACGAGCCCCTGAAACCCTTAGCTTACTTCAGTACATACCTCAACATTATAATCATCTCAGTTCATTGCTACGGAGCAAATTTTGAACAATTTCTTATACTCGACTACATCATGATCTTAATTATCATCAATATCCTAAAACTACACTACTAAATAAAAACACTGCACAAGACTAGCAAGAAACATAACCATTAAATTGCTTATTTTGATTGCTTCTTGCATGAAGAGCATCGCAATCAGTAGACCAAACAGTTCACAGGTAACACGAGTAAATGTATTAATAATGGAACACGCACCAAGAATAGCCAACAAGAATAGCAAGAAGGCAGTCCACACACATACCCTACCAACGAAAACAACATTAGTTTATATGTGTCATATTAATAGCCCAAAAATAAATTTTTACATGATTCAAAGAAACAATGGTCAGGTAACTCACCATCCAGTTCATGCTAGCAACAGCTTAGGGCCCATATCCGATCTATATTTAGCAAAGTTAAACATGAATGTATACATGAGCAGAGACTGACCTCCTATGATCGAATGTATGATTCCACACAGCGTGGTCGAGGCCAATGTTTGGACCGCTGTTATAAGACCACCTGCACAAAACAGAATTTTCTTTTCATATTCTTAGTAATTTTCAACTTTAATTAAAAGTATAATGATTTATATATACGAACACATATATATTAGCCTGTGATTGAACAACATAAGCCTATATTCCACATCATGCAGAAGGCGTTCAGGCACTCATCTTTTAAATTTCAATATCTAATAATCATATTCAAGGATCTAAGGGTGCAAAAACTAAAGAGAGGACCACAAACATAACCATTGAAAAACAAAGAATGAATTAAAGTAACTACAAAAAAGAAACAAAGCTGATACTTACAATGCAGATGTGATTCCGATAGTCAAACCATATCTTAATTTGGAGACAACTGCATGTCAAGAAACAAAAGCGTACACCACATGAAAAGAGCAGCAAAATGATATAAAATAAATAACTTTTGGTATTGGCACATACTGCTTTGATCCATCTCTATCATTTTCTGTGAGTTGATTAACTACATCAATTTCAATCTTTGCAGCCACATGCTCCAAACATTCCAAAACATGACCAAAAGTACCTGCAGAATCAAGTCCTAACAATGACATAATGTTATATGCAATAATGGAGGAAGAAACATGTGCTGGGCTCAAATTCCTGAAAAAGCAAGTGGGCAAGTATGGCCCAAGCCCAGCCCCCCACCAAACTGAGTAATGTGTCCTTACTTGCATGAAGAGACAAATACCAACTTATGGTTACATAGCATAAAAAACAGTTCTGAAGAGGACGTAAAATTAAAGTTTTATATTCTAACGGAATTCCAAATGCTCTTTGGCATGAATAGTCCTAAAGTCTTCCCTAACAATATCTGGCCCTCTATTACAAATATCTCAATCTAAAAGGAAAATAATTTTGAAAGAACTTGTTATTACACACTGTATACTTCGGCTACAATTTAAGACACCATCTCCTAACAAGAAAACATGACAATTGGAAAGGCAAGGTACTCAAGGAGATACAAAATCAATAATGTGAGGAGCTAAGAATTGGGATTTGGAGATTAGAAGACATCCTATGTTCATGTGGTTCATGTCTATCAAGTTTTGTCATGGACAGGATGGCATTTCCTCTAATCCCTTCTGAATCACCAAATGTGGTCTGTCCATTCCAAGGGAGAAACCGATAATATTCTCCAATCCCCAGATAAATATAAGTACCTTATATGCCCCTCTTGAGCCTTGATTCTCAACTCTTTTTATGCAATAACACTACACACCCAGCCCACAAGCCTCTGATACTACACATTTCCTCTTTTTTTCTTATTTGGTTGATCAAAAGAATAGGGCTGACTCGGGACCTCAATATTTATTCAGGCCAGAATTGGTTTCTTACTAGTAAAGCCTGTCCGAAACATACTCTTAATTCTTACGCTTAGTAAAATTTCTAAATTCCTTGAGCTTTACGAATCCAGTTGGATTTATTTTACCCCTAAAATCTTATTTGCCCTAAAACTATGAGGGACGGAGAGGAGGTGAGAGCGAAGGAGGGGAAGAGAGAGAGATTACCCCTAAAATCTTCTTCCTTTTCCTGACGCTCCTTGTCTGCAACCGCCTCCTTTATCTCCTCTGCTCTCTTCCTTTACGCACACCCTTCCTCCTCCATTATCAGCCTCAGGGCCTTCTCCACCTCCTTCCTCGTGAAGGACCCATCCTCATTGTCCCTCTCCAGCTCAACTCTGACCCCTATCTCCTCCAGCATCCGGGCGTTGAGCCCTTGGTCTCCGAACACCGGCAACAGAACGAGCGGGTGCCCAAACTGCAAGCTCTCTACGATCGAACCCAACCTGCAGTGCGTCAGGAACCACCCCCCCCCCCCCCCCCCCCCCCCCCCACACACACACGGACGGGCGGGCCAGGATCTTCAGCTGGGGGGACCACCCTGCCACCACCTTCCCGCGGACTCTCGTGCGCTCCTCGAACCCCCGCGGCAGCATCTCCACGTCCTCCGTCGCACTGGAGGGCCTCCGCAACGCCCATAGGAAAGGAAGCCCGGAGGCCTCGAGGTCGAGGGCCAGCTTGTGCAGCAGCTCGACGCCGACCGTCACCTCGCTCCCTAGAGCAACGTATACTACCGACTTCTTCGCCCGCTCCTCCAGCCATCCTATGATCTCTTCCTCCGACTCGTCGCCGCCGTCGCAGGATCTATCGGCTACCACCGGAGGGAGGAGCCCGACGGCGACGACCGGGTTCGGGTAGACCCGTTCGAGGTGCAAAATCCACTCGGGCTCCAGCTCGGCGCAGGTGCGCACCGCGACGACCTCACTCGGGCTCCAGCTCGGCGCAGCCTGTGTAGAGAGGAGAGGAGGAGAGGAACCACTCTTAGAGCATCATTAGTAAGCTCCATCCCAATTTCTACATTCTACATTCAGAATCTAGAAGCTCATTCAGTAGAATAATAAGTCCCATGTATGGTTCCAATTTCTACATTTTCGGGCCCAACCCACCCACAGGTGCTATAGGTTGGGCCCTTGAATTTCTAGATTCAGAATGTAGGAAATAATTTTACAGAATAGTAAGCTCCAATTTGGAGCCCAAAATTTTAAATCCTAGATTTTATAAATTTCTTAACCGTTTTTTATTTTACACATGCTATCAGCACAGGCAGCACAACAACGGATAGTTTGTTTCTTTCCATTGCAACATTCATCCAACTGGTAAATAATACCACCAACGGTCATATTGAAGTTCAATAATTTTACATGCAACGGATATATTTTATCCACTTTGTATAAAAACCAAACCACACACATTTTCAGCATAGTAAAAACCAAACTACTACTACTACTCCTTTATTTTTTACTACATATCCACCATCATGTCAAATCCAGAGCCTAGAAGAGGAAGAGGAAGAGGAAGAGGAAGAGGAAGGGCACTCAACCAATATGTTAATGTTGGTGAAGGTGGTGAAGAAGCCTCCCAGCATGTTCAACCTCACCAGCGGCAACAACCGCAACAGCCTTTTCATCCACTGCAACGCCAACAAATTCCGATCTCTCAACCGCAACAAATGAACCAACGGGAAGTGCCACAATCTCATCAATATAGTCCAGACTACGAGTTTTTTTCGACCCAATACTACGAGACTGGTTATGGCGGTAGCCAAACCAATTATGGTGGAAGCAGTGAAAACATGGCTTCCCCGGAGACAACATATTCTCATCATTCAACATACTTTTTTGCTAATATAGCTAGTGAAACAGCAGAAAACAGAGCGGCTCATCTATTGATCGCTTTAAATGCAGGTTCCGATGAAGATGAAGAGGAAGTCGTGGAACATCTGGGAGTGAAGCGCAACTGGAATGCAACTGAAGACGTTGCATTATGCAATTCATATGTGCGCGCCTCCGAGGATCCAATCCGTGGACGTGACATGGATGGGGAGAGTTACCACAAGCGTATAGCTGCGGGCTACCACCGCCAACAGGTTGCAGATACGACGGACAAGCTACGTCCGCGTACCGTCAAGAGTTGCAAGGCTCACATTGGAAAAATAAAAAAAGATGTTACTTGTTTCAAAGCAAAATTAAAGAAAGCAGAATGTGGATTGGTCTTGCCACCATCGTGGCGTAGTTGTTCTTAATTATATCGTATTTGGTGGATCCGGATCTTCGAGGTCGCAAAATTGGGAACCTGCATATGTCTTCGTACTCACAAGGCTCTACACCTCGCTCATTCTCAACAATCATGTTGTGCATTATTATGCAACAAAGCATGATATCATGAAGCTGTGACTTTCTCCAACCCCTGGCTGGTTGCCTAACAAAACCCCATCTTGCTTGCAGAATGCCGAACGCACGCTCCACATCCTTCCGTACTGCCTCATGTTTTTTTACAAAAATTTTTTCTCTGTCACTCAATAGTGATGGACACGTTGACACCAGCGTCCCATACAATTGATGGTTTCTTTTTGTACGAAACATAAGCTCCATGCCAGGATTTTGGGCAATTTTTCCATTGCCAGTGCATGCAATCGATGCTACCCAACATGCCGGGAAACCCACGCTCCCCATTAACCTGGAACAGGTCATGCATATCAGCAGCTGTTGGCTCCCTCAAGTATTCTGGCCCGAACACTCTAACCACAGTGGAGCTGAACTCTCTAAGGCATTCAAGGATAGTTGTCTCCCCAATTCTAATATACTCATCCAATGTATCAGCCGCACTACCTGATGCAAGCATCCGGACAGCAGCAACAACTTTTTGATGAGTTGTTAAACCAGGCTCCCCTGTACACTGCATTCCTTGGACAAAGTAAGGGTTATTTTCTTTAACAGCCTCGAGAATACGGTTGAACATCGGACGACGCATACGAAACCGTCTTCTGAAAAATGATTCCCCGTACACCGGATTCTCTTGGAAGTAGTCGGCAAATAAGCGATGCCCGCCACTTACACGGCCCCTTGGCGTGTACTCTCGGGTTATTTTTGGGGTAACTGCCCTTTGTAGTTGTTGTCGCTGAAGAACAAGAGAATTAGTCACTACGGTCACCACAGCCGCTTCAATTGCAGAGTCGTCATCGTATAACATCATATCAAGGAATTCTTCATCCGATTCGATGGCCTCACCGGAGTCGTATGAAGAATCGCTACTTTGAGACATTTTAGCAAACACCTAAAGTTCAAGAGATAGAGTGTAGAAAATTGTACTGTTGGGAGTTACAATAGTGAAGGAGCTTCTGTCTTGTGATGCCTCACGATCAACATGAAAGTGCTTCTGGTGGTGCAGAAAAATGTTGGAGGACTTCCTTCTAAAATTGTTGGAGGACTTGTTGTTCTTGGTCAGTTGTCAGCTAATTGAAAGAGGAAGGTGGCGAGAAAGAAAGCAGGCATGGAGTAGAAGAAGAAAGAAGGAAGGGACCTGGTGGTTGTGCCAAAAAAAATGGCCGGGAGTTTCCTTGACGGCTAGCCAAATGAAGAACGGTGGAGAGAAAGAATGGTAGGGCATGAGAATGGAAATGATCTCATTTGGCAGTTGGAGTTGGGCAATTGGGCCTGAAGCTAAAATACTACTATTCTTATGTAGTCACAACCCAATCCACAATTTTCTTTCTAGGAATATTTTGGGCCTGAGATTGCATTTCTCAGCCCCAACTATTAATGATGCTCTTAGAGCTCGAGAGGAAAGAAGGATGGGAAATGAGTGATTTGAAAAGTGTAACCCTCAATAACACAGTCTGTCACGTGAAACTCACATGCTTGGTAGATTTTTATCTTATTAACCTTCCTAATGGTTTTAATTGTTACCAAATAATTAGTATGTGTTACTAATATAAAATTTTATTTATTTTTATTTATACCAGCAGTTTTTTATGTTCCTAACGGTTTTTATCATTGGTAATTAGTAACGGTAAAAAACCGTTAGTAAACTCAAAAATAGTGTGTTAGAAAATCTCTCTTTTGGTGTAGTGACTTTTAGTGAACGAAGTCCTAAACCACCTTCATCCCTTGATTGACACAGTTCCTCCCATGAAATCCCATGTAGACCTCCTTTCCAAATGAAGTTGGCACACATTTGTTCAATTTTCTGAATTATTTTCTCAGGGATGAAGATCGCTTGTAGCCAGTAGCACGCGATAGCAAGAATAACCGATCTGATGAGTTCGACTCGTCCTCCAAAGGACAACAGCTGTGCTTGCCATCCTTCTAATCTTGATTGGATGTGCTGGATCAAGCCCTGACAATCTGAGCCGCGCGTATAATTAACCGATAGCGGCAAACCAAGATATTTAACATGAAGTTGGCCGATCTCAACCTGTAATAGAGCTGCTATCTCTACTTTGTCGGGGCAATCTTTGCTGAAATATATATGGCTCTTCTCAGCATTCAATCTTAAACCTGAAAGTCTCGCAAATTCTTCCAAGACTTCCAATAGTGCTATCATGGTCCTCTCCGTAGGCTCATCAAAGACGAGTAAATCATCTGCGTAAATCAGATACGACACCACTGGATCCACACTCCTATAAAGAGGAGTGATACGCCTCTGAAGCGTGGCGAAATCTATCAGACATGTATAATACTCCATAACGATGGTGAAAAGATATGGGGATAGCGGGTCCCCCTGCCGTAAGCCCCTATTACTTCCGAAGAACCAACAAGATTGTCCTTTCATCATAATTGAGAATGTAGGCGTGGAGATGCATTCTCTGATTCTATCAACCCACCACTTGTCAAAACCCATGCTCAGCAGAATATGGCAAACAAAGTTCCTGTTAACCATGTCGTACGCCTTTCTGACGTCTAGTATGATACAAATTTTTCTTCCCCATGCCTTGTTAAAGTCCCGGACGAGCTCATGGGCTAATAAACAATTCTCAGCAATCGACCTGCCCTTGATAAATGCTGCTTGATTTTCAAAAATCAGACCTTCATGATCTTCTGCATTCTAGAGCACATTAAATGTGTAATAATTTTATACAGCACATTGCAACAAGCTATCGGGCAGAAATCTCCCAGTGCAGTGGCCCCCCTCCTTCTTGGGGATTAAAGTCAAAAAAGTGTGATTAAGTTCTTTCAAAAGTCTACATGTCCTGAAGAAATCTTGAACCACATACAAAACCTGATGTTTAAGCTGACCCCAGTGGTGTTTGTAAAAAGCAGCGTTGAACCCATCTGGCCCAGGCGATTTATTAGGGTCTGCTACTGTAGTGTCCCGTCCCGTTCAGTCAATCGGAGGAATCGAAAAGCCTACGGCGTTCGGACTTAGCCTTGCAACGGCTACTCGAAGACATCGCTCGATCGAGGCGACCGCTCGCTCAGGTGGGATAGTTTCGGTGAACTTGCCTCATCTTAGCCTTCACATAATAAATTGCATATTTTCAACTTGCACAAGTAGGCTTGATAATAAAATAGACGAATCCACATAGCTAAAGGGAATAATCCCGACATGTCGAATTGAGATAGAATATGGAAAGGTCCAACGGTCTGCTTAGAGTTGGTGCACGACGTGCTTTGAAAATGACACTCGGTCCTTCGTCCCGTGGCTTGGGAGAAGGAAAAATTGGTATTCGCCACAAGCTAAGAGTTAACCAAATTCATAGGCGTCGCCCGCATTAATGCTTTATAAAGCATACCCGGTCTCTTCGCCCAAGGCGTGGTATAGCCTCTGCCCGCCGACGGATTTAGTTGTATTGCACAGCTTATGGCATAAGTCTAGGTACCTCAAATAACTTGGTTGTTCAAGTCGAACGCGTGCACGGCACGTTCCTACGACGCAAGGCTTGACGCAGCCTTTGCTCGTCAAGTTATTGCAAAGTAAGTTAGACGAGTTACGTTAAGATAACAGGAGTAGTAGCAGGCACGGCCCTATGAGTCCTACGGGCGGGTATAACCACATAGTCTCACGATCGTAAGGCCCGTCATATAGAGTATGACTTGGGTGGTAGTGTCACATAGAGTTTCAAGTTGGTTTGAGACACGATGTCACGGATTTAGTGTTTTAAGACACGGGCCACGGTTGAGTCATTGAGTTTGGAAAGTGTTTCAATAGTTGCTCTTGAGTTTAGTAAAATGATAGGGCAAGAAAGAAAGAAAGAATGCTCGCGACTGGGTCGTCGAGGCAAGAAAGAAAGAATGCTCACGACTGGGTCGTTGAGGCAAGAAAGAAGAATGCTCGCGATTGGGTCGTCGAGGCAAGATCTCAAATGTGAGAAGTGTTGAACTTAGCCCTGAAAGAGATGGTAACACTAGAAGTAGATGTTAGCCCAATGATTACATCATGTTTTTAAATATGGCTAATCAATTAAGTTTACCATAATGACATCACTAATACTCATGTAATCACTATCATGTTGCTACTTAACCTTAGCATTGTCATAATATTAGCATTGTCCTAAATGTTATATATCATATTACTATGCTTGTATCATATTGGTTTGTTTATCTAACATTGATTTGTAGACATGCAGTAAGCATGATCAAGCCTTGTCAAACCAGGACACATGCAATAGAGAATTATTGATGGGCCAAAGACGGCGTTATACAAGAAGATTTCTCTGAACCGCCTAACGACCTATCCGGGGCCTCGCATCGGGAGTTCCGCTGCCCGGTCAGCGGACAGGGGTCGAGGGGGCAGCGCCCCTCGTCAGGGGTTCGGGCGCGAAGCCCCCGAAAGGTATTCAGATTTTTAGATCTGTTTATCTTTGGACGATTGCCGTCAAGGAAAAATACGTCTTCTATGTCAGGAAAAAGATGTCATCAAAAGGGCTATTAGTTTTCATATTTATTCTGTATTTTTCCTTTTATTGAGTCTAGGAAAAATATGAGATTGATCCGATCGGTACTAGCTTAGGTTTTTTTTCTCAGTCCACAAACAAATAAATAAGCCTACCTACGTATCCCAAAAATCCACAATTCCAAAAGGCCCAAAACCTATACAAATTTGGTTTATTCCTTACTGTTCTGAACCAGCAGAACTCTGACAGAACTCCGACCGAGTTCGTTCCGAGTTCGGCCCGAGTTCGGTCTGGGTTATTTGAATTTTAGTTTCCACTAAATCTGCATCCAACGTTCGTATGCGAAATCCTAGCATCCGAACTCTGTCCGAACTCTGCCCGAGTTCGGTCTCCCAAAAACACTATAAATAGAGTTGAGATTACCATTCATTTCAACAATCCAATTTCATCTCTTCTCTTCTCTATCTAAAGTGTTCTGAGCTTTTACTTTCATATCTAAGCCTTTACGACTCTTAGCCAAGCCAGTACAGTTTCTGTTTAATCTAGAGTTTGGTGTTGAAGAGTTGTATCGGAGGTTGTATTCAGAAAATGTTCCAGTTTTCCAATTGCCTTGTGGAGTCGGTCGTGCGCTCGTCACCAAGCACGGTGTTGTGAAGTCGGTCGTACACTTGTCGCCAAGCACGGTGTTGTAAGAGTTGCAAGCACTCAGTTAAAGCTTGTGCCATAGTGGATTAACAGCGAGCAAGAGTACTCGCGACTGGACTAGTCCTCTCAGAGGGAAACCAGTATACATCGTGGTGTTCACTGAGTTTGAATTCTTGACTCTTACTTTACCGTATTTTATTTACCGGCTTTTATCTGCCATAATATATAACTGCTTAATATTTTTAATTGGTGATTATTTTTTGCTGCATACGCACACACTCTATTCACCCCTCCTCTAGAGGTGCTCAACGGTCCTACAGTAGATTGACTGTGTGAGACGTCAGTTGAGTCGAGTCTTGCATGGTCATGGATAACTTGTCGACAAGGTAGAGTTTCTCCGTACGGCAACCCGTGGCACCACGGGACCGATGCGGCCTAAGAAAACAAAAATGGCTATGGGAGTCTAAAATAGCTGGGCCTGGGGCAAAGTATTCGGTGGACGCTCATTAGGACTAGCTACCCGAACCGGTCCATCCTATACTCAGCTAAAAGGGAGTCCACAATGGCTCTGGGAGTCAGTGACCAAGTTCATGTAATTGAGTCGGCATGGCAGCGATCTGCGTGTATGCCTTTGAATTGAGTTGAGTTGTTGAATGTGTGTACAGTTAGAACACAAATGTTTGGGCCTAAGAATAGCTACAACATAGGTGATGTATTTCTGCACGAGATGTGGCATCGAGTCTTAAGTTGTCGGCATATAAGTTGCATTATTTGGATGTAAGTTGTCTTGAGTATAAGTCAGAAAACGCCGCAAGGCAAAGTTGGCCGAGTGACACTTGACCCACAAGTTTTGATTGGATCAATATATTGATGATTTAGTAGCAAAGGACCGCAAGACGGCGATATGATTGTGTCTTATTGAGTTACGAGACACGGCCTCAACAAGGGTTTGTAGCACGGTCACACAAAAATGGAGTCTATCGTGTAGCTGCGTCTCTGATTTAGGCCGTAAGGCAAACACGACTTGATAGATTAACCTTGTTGGCACGAGAAGGGTCTAAAGGCAAAGTATGAGTTAACACCGTCGTCACAAGCACGGGATGGTCTAGAGACACGAAATAGGCCAAGGCGTCTGTCCTAAAACCGATCCTAAGAAAAGAGTAGAAAGACAACCATAAAGGGGACTATGTTGCACAAAAGTAAATCAAACGTGTTGTTTTTGTATGGGTGGGCGAGGAGCTCATTCCACCTGTACAGTTGAGTACTGACACCCACATAGTTTTCATGTGTAGGCACAGGTAGAAGCTCGTGGCGCGGAGCTCGCTTGGATGCGTCGAGGCACGGAGTTCCTTGGCGATTCGAAGCGTACGGCCGTATGGAGTTAAGACTTATACGGGACATAATGTATGGACGTCGCCTATCGAAGCTTCCGCTAGCTCAAGTGTTGTATCGAGAGATGAGAGAGAGCAGTGTGAACTTGTAATATGAGATGAGTGAGTTTGAGTGATTGTAATCTTGGCCTTGCGCCCCCAATGTAACCGTTATTTCGATATCAATAAAGAGAGCTTCTTGGATAACTTGTGTTTTGTTCTAAAATTTTCGCTGCTGTTATTCAATGTCTCTGCTCGGGACTTCTGTGCGACGACCCCGTCGCAGTCGCTGAAATCGACCGTTATGGAACCCGCCTTGCACGAGCGCAATCTAGGCTCGTGCGGCATCACGCCTTAGCGAGGACGATCGCTCCTACGGGAGCGAAGCGTGACATAATGGTATCAGAGCACGGCTTTACGTTCTTGGACTACCGATTGAATTCTTTAACTCCGTTGTTTCTGCAAACTCTGAATCGTTGCTTCCGTAAAGTTGATATCGTTGGTGCGCTCTCTCTCAAATATCCTACGGGATGTCCATACAATAAGTTTAACTATTTTACAAAACATAGGGGAATAAATTTTGACAAGAAACAAAAGATGGTTTGCGTAAGCACGGTTGGCTAAGTCGGGCTGGGCATATACACCAAAGTTGCGTCAACCTTAGAAAAGTCGAGTGCATGAATTGAATAGTGTCGAGCAAGAATGAGTTGAACTCGATTGAGTATAGTGAGATGACTATCGATACGGGTGCTATCGAGCGACGATATCGTCGGTGCGATATAAGGTGAGCGTGCTTGAAATTTAAGGAATTGTTCGAACGAAAATTTAAGGAAGTAGATTGTGAATCGAATGATAGTTTTGAGGATTTGTTGAATGACTTCATCCCTGAATGGTGTATGCGATAGCCTCAGGAATGTCGATTGATCGATTGAGGATTCGGGGTGACGATGAGTCTATCAGCAAGCGTCGAGCGCATGCAAAGCCTTAGATTGAGTGTCGTTGAACAAGTTGTAGTCTTGAAGATTTGACGAATTGATTCGAATAACCTAGAATTTACGTGCACAAAACGTGCACGGGATTGAGATTACACGAGTATGAAACATGAAGACGACTGAGTAGGTGAAATCAAATCGAAAAAAAGTTAAGGTGTAGCGAACGGATGACTTGATAAAAGAAATCGATAGGTGGATCATATAGAAAAAGTTAGCACGATGAGAAGATCGCGTGCATGAAAAGTGAATTTTGAAGTTACGCGAATGAATCGGAGGATTGGAATGAATGTTGCTCGATGATTTGAGTTAGCAAGGAATGATACGAATTGAGGAAATACGTTGGTCGATGACTTAAGATAGACGGATGAACAATACGTGAAATTGGTTTGAGGAAATTAATGTGTGAATGATTCGAGGGATAATGATCGAACTTGAATTTGAATGTTGAGGAGATTATCCAGTCGGATGATAGCATCATTCGCACGACTCGAAATTTGGTTGCAAAGGAAGATCGTCAAGTTACGCATATCGTCGATGGTATTGAGGCGTATCAAAGATCGATATGCGATAACTCGGGGGTACTCTGACTCGGCGAATGACGATCGTGCAAGTGTTATTGTTCGTTGAATACAATACTTAGGATTTTGATTAAGATGAATGTTGGATGAAAATGATCGTGCCTTGATGGTTACGTTGATAGCCACAACGTCGACGATCTTGTCTTGCGCGAGTGCATCTTCAGCCTCGCACATGCGTTGCGTCGAATTTGGGACGATCGTTCTGCGTGAGCACTGACATGGTGATTCATGTCGCGGGAATGATCGAACTCGAAAAAATTAGGATGCGGCAACTTTGATTATCTCGACTTGTCGGTTTGATATGAAGGAAAATTTGAGGATGTTAGGACTTGCGATTGATGAATGAAATAAACTTGAGGATTGAGTAGGTCCAATCCGCGCATCGAGAATGAATTAGTATAGACTCGAACAAGAGTTACGTTCCGATGAGGATGATTATCCCGCGGGAGCGTGCATGGTGATTCATGCCTACCGTGGATAGAGTGACTCGCATAAGATCGGAGCATAACGTATTGTTAAGTCAGACGACCTTGTGATCGATTGCGTGAATTGGAATAGATGACTTAGGGAATGTGGAATGTAAAATTTTGGTTAGCGACAATTTGTGTCATAGCGTGTTTGATTCGAGAAGGAGTGATAGGCGGATTATGTCGAACGTGTTTGAAGAGATAGACTATACGAAGATGGTTTATTGAACGAGCGATATCGAGATGTCAAGGAATTGGTTGAAACGTGAGTTATCGTAGGATGGCTTTGTTGAACGACTCGAACCCCGTTCGACAAATGTTGGGGTGTGCGTAGGCAATCTATGCTCGAAGTTTAGAAATTGGAGTGATGCGAGTTTGGGTAGAAAACCCCGTACTATCAATTTGATTTGACCTTAGGATGGGGTCAGTGTTGATATTGTTGTTGTTTGGGAACTATGATTCCAATACTGATGGAAAGACATAGCCTAGCGGTTAGGCAGACGTCCGAGTGCGAAGTGGTAGGATTTGTGGAGGCACCACTCGCGAGTATCGGTTGACATGAACGTATATCAGGGACGTCCGAATATATACAAGATTTGACTCGAGTGGTGATGGGGGATTCTCTATCACGAGGCTTGGTTGAAATACATATATTTCGGGGACGCCTGGAATGTGTGCACGATCCAAACTAAGTGATACGTTGAATTCAAGTGAGACTTGAGGAACAGGAAAGTGTCAAGGATTTTGAGATTGTAAGTTTTGAAGAAAAGATTGTGGGTAGCCCGAGCGTGGCTCGGATTTTAGAGAAACGCATAGACGTAGTGTGTGCGAGAGTTCTTGAATGTTGAGTAAAGTGATAAGTCAATAAGTAAGTACTCAGTTAGTTTCGAGGACAAAACTTTTTTTGAGTGGTGTATGATGTAGTGTCCCGTCCCGCTCAGTCAATCGGAGGAATCGAAAAGCCGACGGCGTTCGGACTTAGCCTTACAACGGCTACTCGAAGACATCGCTTGGTCGAGGCGACCGCTCGCTCAGGTGGGGTAGTTTCGGTGAACTTGACTCATCTTAGCCTTCACATAATAAATCGCATGTTTTCAACTTGCACAAGTAGGCTTGATAATAAAAGAGACAAATCCACATAGCTAAAGGGAATAATCCCGCAGGTCGAATTGAGATAGAATATGGAAAGGTCCAACGGTCGGCTTAGAGTTGGTGCACGGCGTGCTTTGAAAATGACACTCGGTCCTTCGTCCCGTGGCTTGGGAGAAGAAAAAGTTGGTATTCGCCACAAGCTAAGAGTTAACCAAATTCATAGGCGTCACCCGCATAAATGCTTAATAAAGCATACACGGTCTCTTCGCCCAAGGCGTGGTATAGCCTTTGCCCGTCGACGGATTTAGTTGTATTGCATGGCTTGTGGCATAAGTCTAGGTACCTCAAATAACTTGGTTGTTCAAGTCGAACGCGTGTACGGCACGTTCCTACGACGCAAGGCTTGACGCAGCCTTTGCTCGTCAAGTTGTTGCAAAGTAAGTTAGACGAGTTACGTTAAGCTAACAGGAGTAGTAACAGGCACGGCCCTATGAGTCCTACAGCCGGGTATAACCACATAGTCTCACGATCGTAAGGCCCGTCATATAGAGTGTAATGCCTGTTGTCCATATTACGTATTTTGGAATACGTATACGTATTTATTCTGTATTGCATGTTTTTTCTTGCTTAGCCTGCATCTTGGCTTGGTTATTCTTGGCTCGGGTTGGCTTGGTTCGGTTTGGGATTGCTTTGGTTCACCATGAACCAAGGGTGAACCCCCTACCTACCACCACCACTACCATTTATTAACCCATTCTTCTTTCTCTCTCTTCATTAAACCTCTTCTTCCTTCCTCCATTAACTCTTCACCTACAAGAGAGAGAGGTCTAGGCAAGTGCAACTTGCTTCATGGAGGAACTCAAATTTTATTGCTTTATTCTCTTTCTTACAACATTTTAACTTACTTTAGTACTTGGCATTTCCACTTCCCATGGCTAGATTCTTGTAGATCTAAGTTTATTTTATTTCCGGATTTTCTGGGTTTTGATCTACTTAACCTTGTTATTTCTGAGTTTTGATGGTTCCATGTTGTAGAAGCTTTCGTTCTACCCCATTTTTACCTATGGAAGTTCGGATTTGGGCTATGGATGATGGAGTTATGGAGCTTGAGAACTTGGCTCTCATGGTGTTCTTCTTCTCTGAAATTTTGGAGAAGATGAACTGTGCTTGACTTGACCGCATGAATAATTCATACGGCAAGTGTTCTCTTCAGCCGCATGGCTGGAAGTACTTGAGCCGCATGAGGGCCGAACTCATCTAGCCGCATAACTCGCTCAATCCCCAGCCGCATATACTCTGCACTCCTTCAGCCGCATGAGACGTTACTCATTCCAGCCGCATGAATGCTCTGACTTAGTCTCATGCGCCCTCTCTTCCCGCTGGCCGCATGGGACCTTACTGGACCCAGCCGCATGAGAACTTCTTCCCGAGCCGCATGAACTTGGTCCACTTGTAGCCGCATAGGCGCATGACCCCGCTAACCGCATAAGCGCATGGCTTCGCTCCTGTCCCTGTCGCATGGATTCTCTCCTTGGCCGCATGGACCCTATTCATCCCAGCCGTGTGGACCCAATTCATATCAGTCGCATGCGCCCTCTCTTCCCGCTGGCCGCATGAGGACTGATATCCTTAGCCGCATAGGCTTTCCTTTATCAGCTGTATGCGCCTGACCCTATTCAGCCGCATGGGCTGCTCTCCTCCCAGCCGCATGAGATTATTCCTGAATCGCATGTCTCTCCTATAGCTCTGTACTGTTATTTTTATTATTATTTTTGCCCATGCTTTGGAACTCCTATGGTATGTTTTATGCCCATTTTATATCCTTACGTCTTTTGTCCTGAACTTGATAAATCACGATTTGATTGATATGATTGAAATGACAATTGTACATGACATGGTGTGACAAGGAACTAGCATAACACGACAGTGACCCGTAGTGGTGCACTCCTGACAAGTAAACATGACATGACCTGATAGTGGCCCGTCGTGGCGCACTCTTGACCAGTACACTTGACATGAAAACCTGACATGATATATCTGATAAGCTGTTGCGACGGCTACCTGACATGACATGACATGACCTGTATAATTAACCTGGACACCGTAGGCGATTGTGCTTGTACAAATAATTCAGTCCTGTCTTGCATCATGTCTAGGAGGGGACTCCTGAGTACCACGGTCAGGAGTACCCATTGAAATGGACTAAGGCTAATAACTAGATTAATACATTAGTCATAAAGAGATCTCCCAGCTACAGGCAATCCCGTTACCTGGGCACGCCTTGGGATCTGTAGCCTGCCGTCGAGTAGGGCACATTTCCAGCACACTGTCATGTGTTGTACCCTTCAAGCTACCTAAGGGTACATGCATTTCCTGGACGATGTACCCACCTGAATTCAACCCTAATCTTTCAACCCAGGTAACCTGGATGGTCTGCAGGGCTTGTGGCTGTGGATGATTCTCACTGCAGCTTGCTAGTAACTAGGCCTGTGATAACCCTAGTTAGTTAAAGTATCAAGCCGTAATTCTTGCTTGGCCGTGAAATGATTGGGTGGAGTCTAACCAGTCTAGTCTTGTCCTGATTCTGTTCCAGATTACTGCATGACCAGAATGCCTGTATTTATTTTATCGATAAATGGTGAGAATTCCAAGTTCTGTTCAGACGAAGGGTTACAATCCCGGTCCTTGTTTGGTTTACGGGTTGTAACCTGGTTATCTGAATAGTTCCATGGTTATCTCATCGTATATCACCTGTTATGCTTTTCCTAAATTCATGTCTTTATTATTAATCTATTACTATTGTGCTAATTGCTGGTTTTAGTTCCTAAGTGAAGCTTCTTTTGTGGCACTTGCTCTTTCTGGGATCTGACCCAGCTGGTTTTGTATGGCCAGATTTCGGAGCAGCTCCAAAGGATCTACTGCTTTTCCAGCCCGATGGTGAACACCAGGCATAACCAGGGCAACGAGTGGGTTTATTTTTTGATCTCCCACTTTATTATAAAAATATTCTTTTGAGGCGTTTAGCCGACGAGCACCTGTTAGCTCGATTACATTACTTACTGTCTGCCTACGGGCTGTAACATGATTAACAGATCCTAGGGTTGATCATGTATGACTAAATCTCTTGCTAGTCCTAACATTTTGTAACGACTAGCTTCATGATCAGCTGAATATGTAATATTTGGGATGCCTTATTATTGTATATTTAATGATCATACATCTTGTGACTTTACTTACTTGCTTGTGATTGAGACACTAGGCTTGTTCATGACCATAGGAGACTGTTGGATTGTAGTAAACCCTCATGTATCTAGACAGCCGTGACCGTATAGCGAGATGGAATCCATTTCATATACGTAGCTGGCTATGTCTGCCCCCACTCTCCAGTATTCTGGTTCTGGGGCGTGACATAGAGTATGACTTGGGTTGTGGTGTCACATAGAGTTTCAAGTTGGTTTGAGACACGATGGAACAGATTTAGTATTTTAAGGCACGGGCCACGGTTGAGTCATTGAGTTTGAAAAGTGTTTCAATATTTGCTCTTGAGTTGAGTGAAATGATAGGGCAAGAAAGAAAAAAAGAATGCTCGCGACTGGGTCGTCGAGGCAAGAAAGAAAGAATGCTCACGACTGGGTCGTTGAGGCAAGAAAGAAGAATGCTCGCGACTGGATCGTCGAGGCAAGATCTCAAATGTGAGAAGTGTTGAACTTAGCTCTGAAAGAGATGGTAACACTAGAAGTAGATTGAATGTGTGAGACATCAGTTGAGTCGAGTCTTGCATGGTCATGGACAACTTGTCGATAAGGTAGAGTTTTCCCGCACGGTAACCCGTGGCGCCACGGGACCGATACGGCCTAAGAAAACAAAAATGGCTCTGGGAGTCTAAAATAGCTGGGCCTGGGGCAAAGTATTCGGTGGACGCTCATTAGGGCTAGCTACCCGAACCGGTCCATCCTATACTCAGCTAAAAGCGAGTCCACAATGGCTCTGGGAGTCAGTGACCAAGTTCATATAGATGAGTCGGCATGGCGGCGATCCGCGTGTATGCCTTTGGATTGAGTTGAGTTGTTGAATGTGTGTACAGTAAGAACACAAATGTTTGGGCCTAAGAATAGCTACAACATAGGTGATGTGCTTCGACACGAGATGTGGCGTCGAGTCTTAAGTTGTCGGCATATAAGTTGCATTGTTTGGATGTAAGTTGTCTTGAGTATAAGTCAGGAAACGTCGCAAGGCAAAGTTGGCCGAGTGACACTTAACCCACAAGTTTTGATTGGGTCATTTGATGATTTAGTAGAAAAGGGCCGCGAGGCGGCGATATGATTGAGTCTTATTGAGTTGCGAGGCACGGCCTCAACAAGGGTTTGTAGTACGGTCACACAGAAATGGAGTCTATCGTATAGCTGCGTCTCTGATTTAGGCCGTAAGGCAAACACGACTTGATAGGTTCACCTTGTTGGCACGAGAAGCGTCTAAAGGCAAAGTATGAGTTAACCTCGTCGTCGCAAGCACGGAATGGTCTAGAGACACGAAATAGGCCAAGGCGTCTGTCCTAAAACCGATCCTAAGGAAAGAGTAGAAAGACAACCATAAAGGGGACTATGTTGCACGAAAGTAAATCAAACGTGTTGGTTTTGTATGGGTAGGCGAGGAGCTCATTCCACGAGTACAGTTGAGTACTGACACCCACATAGTTTTTATGTGCAGGCACAGGTAGAAGCTCGTGGCGCGGAGCTTGCTTGGATGCGTCGAGGCACGGAGTTCCTTGGCGATTCGAAACGTACGGCCGCATGGAGTCAAGACTTATACGGGACATAATGTAGCACCCAGTTTTTCAAATAAGAGTAATTTCAAAATTTTGTGTTTATAATTATTTTAATAATGATATTTAATTCATGATATGATTTTTGGTGATTTTAAATTATTTTAAAATTATTTAAATCAATGACTTGTGGTTTTGACGTTTTGCTAGTGAAACCCTAGAGACTGTTTGACCTAGAGCCTAACCATGTGATTATGATATTTTAATATCATTTTTGGCCTAAGGATATTTTTGCATTTGACCTCTTTAAATTATTTTGATATTATTTTATTATTTATGATATTGTTTTGGGGTTATTTGAGTCGGGTTCGAATTTCAGCTCAATCCGACTTGAAACGGGGACCCGGGGGTAGTTTGACTCTAGTGGGACCCACACACTAGTTAGGCATGGCCCACATAATATTAAATTTAGTCCACATGATAGAAATATTTTAGTTAGAGGTTAGACTAATTATTATGGATAAGGTTAGTGTGATTAGAGACTTTAGAATGACTAATTTAGCCCCAACCAATTAGCCCTTTTCTAATACTCATAGAATAGGTTAGTGGGGGCATTTTGGACCTTACCATAATAGGACAAATAGCCCCATATGGCCAGCCACTTTGGGAGAGGATAGGCTCAAGTTCATTTCATTATTCTCATCCACACTCTCTCTTGTTCTTCCCCAAATTCCTAGAGAGCAATCCCTAGCAATTTCTCCACCAAATCCTTCCATTTCGCCACCAAATCTTCTTCTTTCCTTCTCCATTCTAGCCAAGGAGGAAGCTATCCAAGTTTGGGAGGATTCGGAGCTCGTTCGTGTCCTTTTGGAATCTCTACGTGTCGGTGTCGCTCCGGGAAGGCTTTTCTTCGATTCGATCTATCGGGAGGTATAAATCCCTTCTCCTTTTCATTTCCTCATGCATATAGGTCTATTTTGAACCCATAGGAATGACCCCCATGGTTGCATCTCCATTTGTGTCCATTTCGTGTCCATTTGGAGGTCATAGGAGTGTCCTTTGTGTTGTAGTTGTGTCCATGTGGGAAAATCCCAAATTTGGACACACTATGTGTTGTTGTTATGTATGAATAAATTATTACATGTTTAATCTCATATTTTTGTATTAGAGATGTGTTCTATAGTGTCTCATATATATATATTAGTGTAGAGAGTGAGTTCTTGATATATTATGTTATATACTTGTGTTCTTTTGTCTCAAACTACCCAAATCCGTCATGATTTTTATCCACGTTTTTAATTTCAGCCCTAACTTAGAAATGTCATAACTTCTAGCTTAAAGCTGGGTTTAATCTCCCATTTTTTTTAAAAGAAGCGTATTGAAGTTAGCTTTCCAAAAACATGTATTAATAGGCCTAATTATTTCTGTAACTTTCTGGAGAATTATTTGAGTGTCAGCTGTATGAAAGACAAACGCGTTCTCGGTGTTTTCGCGATTTCGGGAGTTTTCGGAAACGAAAACGCGATCCGTTTGAAGTTTCGGAAAGCTAACACATAGATCTATAACATACTTTAATCCTAGATTTTAATTCATGCTGAGATGGTACAGTATTAATTATTAGTAGGAGTTACTATTTGGCATATGCATTTTGTGCACCCTTGTGTGTAATATAATGTTATATTTGATTTTAACCCATGTTAATGTATATACATTATGTAATTAAATAGAGAATACAAGCATGAGTAAATATTTAAATAAATGATGTATGAGGTATAAGTATCCTATCTAATGTAAGCATGTATAAGTATGGCTTGTAATGAATATGTAGGTTCCATAGTATGTAATGTATGGTGCATATAGTGGTGCAAGAGAATAAATGAATATAATGAATGCAAGCATGAATGTAATGTAATAATAGATGTAATGTATGCAATATACAAGTTAATGAGATGTAATGTTCTATGTTAACATAAATCCTATATTACCTCATGTACCCCCTTACACTATGTTGATACTATCACACTTGACACATTGTTCACTTACACTTTGACACTCTTTGATATGTATACACTATGTATGCCCATTTAACCCCCACTTGCCCCTTTGCCATGTTCACATACACACACATAGCCTCTTAAATAAGTAATTATGAATATAGTTAACTTAGCTATGTATGTATATTATATATATGTTAGCATATTGTGTTGTAATATATAAGTTTATATAACCATTTGAAATGCCATGATTATAGACTTAATGTTGAATACCAATATATGCATGTGTATATATGTGTAGACATATATAGCTTAAAGTAATAGATTACCTAGTGTATATCCAATGTGAATTCTTGCCTATTTGAGTATTGAATAATTGCATGCTATATAGAGTTGGGTGTATGTTGGCTTGTATAGCCTTGTATTGATGTGTGCTTGCTAGGATAGTCTTGGTTAGGCCTAGTAAGACTTGCTGGGTTAGGTCATGACCTAGTTTGACCTAGTGCAGTTGACCAGAGTTGACCAAGGGTTGACTTTGGCCTAGTTTGACCTAGATTCATGTAGAATGCATTGTAGTGCTTTATATTACCCTTCTGGACATGTTGTGACTTGTGCTGTTCTAATTAGGAGCCAGACACCTCTCCTCGGACAGTATCTTTACCTTGGACATTCAGATATCAGGCGAGTACATTCTCTGATCATTTCATATCATGTTTAGGATTATATTTCCTGCTTTAAACTATCTTACTTGATGCTGACACGTTGGTAACACGGATTGGTACTATATGGATCCCTTCATGAGATGTTATCCCTCTCGGGAGCATCAGATACTTTTGTCATGTGTGTTTCACTTACATCACGTATCATATGCTTCTATCATCATGAATCTTCGGGAATCAGCTAGTGACTCATGTACCCTCATGATCACCGAGCCTTCACGAATCAATTCATGAATCACCCTTTATGGGCAACGTAGTATAATCATGAATCTTAACGTAACTTGAATGGATCCTTGTGTATTGATTGGGGATGGAGGAGTATAAGTGAACATGTGAATAAATCCAAGTAGTGTAATCATGAATCAATTTCCAGTAGTGTAATCATGAATCAGTCCTTAGCCATTCACATGTTTATGCAGTACTCTGAATCACTAGCACTGTCTCTCTTTATATATATATCATAGATATTTACTTACAGTCTCTCTTTTACATTATGCTATTTCTTTAGATCTTGTATTTTATTCTCTAACATGATTACATTTCCTATCCTGTTATGACTTGTTGAGATGTACTGTGCTCGCTCCAGTCCTGACTGGACTCGTTGATAAATTTTACAGATAGCCTGGAGGTTGCCTGCTAGCCTAGAGGAGACAGTAGAGGTTGCATAGATAGCTAGGGTTTTTGCTTATAGTTTATTTTCAGTCATCTTGAGTTGTATTTATGGATTACTGTATTTGAGTTTTGAGATGTATCCTGAGTTTGTATCTTAGACACTTAGACTTCTATCTGTTGTATCTCTTTTCAATTTCATGTTTTATCTATCTTCCTTTATGCTCTACCTTAGATGTGATTGAGTTTACATTCTGCTATGTCACCCCCATTCGGGGAGTATAAACTGTTTAGTCTTATACTGTTAGATGCATTGAGACCTAGGACAGCGTTCTACCGCTGACACTGCGGCGTAGGCTGGGCGTTGTTACGTTCTCGTGCCCTAACTCTAGGGTGCGGGTCGTGACACGTTTTTAGTGGTAGCCCATGCAGGTCGAGATTCGCATTAGTGAGATTTCGTAGTAGCGCAACGACTTAGTTGTACTACTACGTACGAGCCTGCTATAGGTAATATAAATTAAGATGTTAGGATGAGAGGATACTCAATCACTGTTAGGATTCCTTGAGAGATTCCTGGGATGACCCTTGAGAATCTCATTTTGAATTCCGATTTAAACTCCTTTTCCTTGTTTTGATTCACCTTTTTCCTTGATTTGAATTTGATTTTGTGGATTCATTGTAGAACTTTGAATCCTGGTATTAGTTGATAATTTTGATAAAATTTTGTAGTTGTTGATTTAATTTTGTATTTAGATTAATATTTTCAAATCCAAGGTACTCAATCACACTTAGGATTCTTTGAGAGATTTCTGGAACGACCCCTGAGAAACTCATTTTGAACTTCAATTGGAATTCCTTTTCCTCTTGTTTGGATTCACCCTCATTCCTTGCTATTGAATTTAAGCTTGATGGGTTCCTCTCGTTTGAACCGATGAGAAGGAACATATCTTCATAATTCTTTCTCGCCATTATTTCCTTGCATTCTTATTTACCTCTTATCTTAAACTCTGTCTCATTACATTAATTACCCATATCTTGTTGTCCCTACCAGATGTACTTCGAAACCCTTGAATCTTCGTATCTTTTGCATGGGGAAGGCTAAGGAAGTGACGTAAATTATGTAGCTCAGAGAAGACGTAACTGGTTATTTTATGATGATCTAAAGGAAATCAAATGTGGAGTGTTCCATATGGAAACTTGAGATAGAAATGTGGTAAAGGTCTCGAATAGAATAAGGAGATGTATACTGCCAATCTGAAAACAATTACATTTAGAGAAATTTTGGGGTTATGAGATAGTTTATAGGTGTATTCAAAACTAATGAGGATATCAGAGGTCAACCTAGTTTTGAGAACTTAGAAAATCTTGGTTATTGATTCTGGGGAAAACTTTTACTCTGAGGCTATGTAGAAGGTTAGTAATGGAAAAGAGAAGTTAATTGTGTTTAATAAGGATATTAAACAAGATGTTGCGAGGAAATAACTAGGGATAGAGAGAACACAAAGTTATGGAAGTTTAGAGATTGTTGTGAAATATTTTTAGGAGAATAATATTCAAGGGTGTATGTCGAAGAAAATACGGAAGTTAATTTTATGATGGAAGATAAGTTTTGTAAGGCCTAGAGATTTAAATTAAATAATACGAGGAGAACAATTTGAACAAGTTCAAGGAATTCGTAAACGGGATTTAAAGGTTTTGGGTCAAATTTAAGACAAGGTGAAAGAACTTGGAAATTTAAATAAATGGTTATTGTTGATTCCTAAATGTGAGGGCTGTGCTTCAAGAGTGATGTTTGGAAATTGGGAATTGCCTACGGTAGTCATGGTATGGGTTTAAGTAAAGGTTAAATTTTCATATGGAGACTGGTGAGGCTAGTCGAGCAAAACAAAAGCTCCAGGAAACTCAACAATCTCAATAAATCAAGCATGGCATGTAAGTAAAGTAGAACAATCAGTAATGTAAATAAATGCGTAAGCAGTAAATAAATGCATAAGAACAAATACAAGCATGATCAAGAAGGGCTGGAGGTATATGGATCTATATGTCTCCTGAGACAGTTGTGTAGAAACCAACGTCCTCGCTGGCCTAAGCTGACTCCCAAAAATGGATAAGGTCAAGCCTCAAGATAAGTCGGTACCAATGACTTAGTTCAAGACATGACTCTACCCAGGACGTGTCCTCGTAGTTGAAACAGATGCATGAACTTTATCACCTATCTCAAGATACGAAGACAGAAGCGGTTGGCTGATCGGGATGAACTGACATCTCTGCCTGCATGCTGAAACTGATCCTCCATAACTGGCCTGGTTGAAGAATGCTGAGCTGCCCTCGGCAAAACACGAACAAGATAATCAGAAGGATCAAGAACTGTGCCCTTGAAAGTTGAAGGACACAAGATCAAATCATGGGAACATGAATGATCAATGATCAAAACAGATATCAAGTCAAGTATCAGAGGTAGAGAATAATCCGAAGGAGATCAATAAGGATAATCGTGATTGAGATATCTAAATATGGTAACCCCCACAAATCTGAAAATCGAGACCTGCATGGGCCACCACTAAAACCATGTCACGCCCCAGAACCATACTGCTGGACGGAGGCGGACACAGCCAGCTACGCAATTCCAAAGTATGTTAATACTCTGAAATCACGTATAAGCTGTCAAGATATGGGGGTTACTTACAAGCCATCAGTCCATCCTAAGGTTTAACAATCCTAGGTATCTCAATCACAAGCAATTATACAAGAACAAAGAGTACGATCATCATACATACAATAGTAAGGCGTCCCGAACCATATATACATGACTGATCATAAAACCAGTACCACAGAACTGAGGACTAGCTAGAGTATTTGTCGTACATGATAAGGACTAGCTATAGTCTAGAATACACATATCATGTTTATGCCCGTAGGCTACAATATCAAGGAAAATACCAAAACACGAGCTAAACACGTGCTCGGGGCTAAACGTTACAAGAGAAGAATTTACTTATCAGTGGGAGAATGAAGAAGAAACCCACTGAGGCACTCTGGTGCTCCGGCTGGTCACCGTCGAGTAGATGGTACGGTAGATCCTTCGGGCTCTTCTATCAAAACCTGGCCATGCAAAACCAGTGGGGTCAGACCCCAAATAGCAAGTACCACAAAGGAGGCCGAACTATGAACTTAAAACCAGCAATCATAGGCAATCAACCAGGGAGAGGAAGCACTAAGTAAAGGAGGATCGAGATTCGTGCAGTACCAATGCACTTAATCCGAACACAGAAAGACAGTAAGTAATTCATCATTGAGCATAAAGTAAACTGGAGAACATGTTAAATAAATAGAACTGGATCTAGACAAGACTTAGATAGGAAAGGTGATATACGATGTGATAACCATGGGACTATTCAGATAACCAGGTTACAACCCGTAAACCAAACAAGGACCGGGATTGTAACCCTTCGTCTGAACGGAACTTGGTTTCTTCTACCATTTATCGGCAATATAAAATAAAAAAAATAGGACATGTAACAATCTTGTACATGGTCAAGACAAGACTAGACATATCATTCTCCATTCAACAATCACGGCCAAGCAATAAGTACGGCTTGATACTTTAACTAACTAGGGTTATCACAGGCCTAGTTACTAACAAGATGCAAAAAAATTTCCAAGTCCGGTTACCCGTTTGCTGCTACCTGAGTGACCCCAGCAAAGAAAAGGAAAAGATAGCATGATATAGCAGACACACTGTAGTAAGATACATGTGTCCTAAGGTACCACACTCGACGGCGGGCTGGAAGTGCGCTCATCTCGACGGATAGCAACAAATCCCATGTATATATATATATATAAGGCCGGGATCAAAGGGGCAACAGGTAACTGGAAAAGTCTCTTCATGAACTACTGTATTATTCTAGTTATTAGCCTTAGCCATTTACAGTAGGTACTCCTGACCGTGGTACTCAGGAGTCCCATCCTAGACATGATGCAAGACAAGACAGGTTCATTTGTACAAGCACAATCGTCCACGGTGTCCAAGTTATTCAATCTTATCAAGTCATGCTAGCCGTCGCAACAGCCTTTCAAGAAATATCATGTCAGGTTTATCATGTCAAGAGTGCGCCACGACGGGCCACTATCAAGAATCATCATGTCAAGTTATCATGTCAATTTATCAGGTCAAGTTATCTTGTCAGGAGTGCACCACGGCGGGTCACTATCAAGTCATGTCATTTATCAAGGAGGAAAGAAACTTGCACAATTAAATAATAATATATTTATAATATATATATTCTTGAAGCCAAGGAGAAACTCTACAACTTTCATGTTGGGAGTGGGAAAAAATTCTGACCACAATTCACGCAAATAAGACATTTAAACAATCAAAGTGGGACCCATGCGGTCCAAAAGTGGGAGAACAAACATGCGGTCAAAGAGAGTGGGAGGCCACCCATGCGGCTCCAAAATTATTTAAATGAATTCAGTCAACATTTAAGGCCAGCAAGCCATATGCGGCTTAGCATACAATTGTGCATGCGGCCAAGAGTGGGAGGGACCCCATGCGGCCAGAAAACAATAAATAGGCCATAAAATCAAATAAGACAAAAGACAGTGGGACCCTCATTAAATGCAAAATCCTACTTCAGCAAGCAAGTCAACTAAAGAAAGCTATGTGGGACCCCCCACAATTAATGCAATAAGAAAAGTTTACGTGAACCATTTAAATATGGGTTCACGTGGCCAAGCAATGACGGCATATAATAAAATATATCCTGCAAGTACATGCAGCTCAATAAAAGTCATGCGATCCAATATTAATTTCAAAGTCCAAAAAGTACAATGGCCATGCGGCCAGCAAGTGGGAAGAGGCCATGCGGCTCTGTATCAAGCAATCATTAATGCTGTAAATATCCATGCGGCTCACCCACACACTTGCTTGCATGAAAGTACAAACAAACGAATAATAAATAAATAAATAATGGTCATGCGGTTTGCTTGCATGAAAATGCAAACAAGCAACAATTATTAAACAATTCCTTATGCGGCTCCACTGGAGAATGCATTGCAAATGCATTTAAAGAAAACAAATGTTTCAAGGAAAAGCCTTATGCGGCTAGCTTGGAAAAGTGTAAAACAATGCATTTAAGAAAAGTACTAAAGAATGTATTAAAAGCATTCCAGGATGCTTACGTAAGTATGCATTCTTAGAATGCTTTAAAGCATTTATAGGCATTGTAAAATGCTTTAAGGCATTAAATGACTAAGCATAATGCATTAATTAAAGCATGTAACTTGCTGATAAATAACTAAGCAGGTCATGCGGCTGACCCACAATTATGCTACATATCAACTCCTATGCGGCTGATGCTAAGCATAATGCAATTACATCACGCGACTACGTGCATTAAAATATGCATGTTTGCCAATATAGTAAAATGTGCAAAGGCCATGGGGCCAACTTGCAATAAAATAAATAACAATAAAAGCCTTGCAATTAATTCTCATGCGGCTGGATTTGTCCATGCGGCAGGGAAGAATACTTGCCGCATGAAATAATCATGCGGTCAAGTACTGTTCTTCTCCTCCACTTTCCGTGGAGAAGAACACCATGAAGCCAAGCTTCCAAGCTCCATAAATTCGTCATCCAGAGTCCAAATCCGAACTCCCATGGGTCAAATTTGGGTAAAATGAAATTCTCTATAACATGGAACCATCAAATAACAAGAACATGCAAGTTTAACAGATCAAAACCCATGAAAACCGAAATTACTTCAAAGTTAGATCTACAATAATCTAGCCATCAAATTAGAAAACTCCAAGTTCTAAACATGCTTAGAATGTAACAACAAAGAGAATGGAACAAACGAAATAGAAATCGTCCAACATTCGGCAAGGTGTACTTGCCTCCCTCCAATGGCTAGGGTTTGGTGGAAAAGAAATAAATGATAGTGAATGAGGAGGGAGAGAGAAAAAGTGGCTTATATAACAAGCTCAAGTGATCTCCACCATTCATCCCTCTCCACTAAATCTAAGCCATACACCTCATCTCATAAGAAACCAAACTAAACCAAACCAAGTCAAAGTAGAACCGAACCAAATAAAACCAAATCCAAGTTAAACCAAGTCACGAAAATCTTACACTTTAGGAAAATTCTAAAATATCACGCAAATCGATAAATATGAAATACGGCTCAAATAAACACGTATCCGTATAAAATACCGATTCAGTGAGACGGGTCTCACACCTTCGGTATGATCCATGAGCTGTGCTTCTTGCTCCCCTCCTATGGACTCCATGTGTTGTTCTTCTTGGACTCCTCCTGAACTCTCCATGTTCTCAACTCCTTGATGCTGACATTGTGTATTTCATTCAATGTCCTCCTCCAATGGATCCGAGCATTGAACTCTTGTGTGCCCGAAGCACTTGCACTTAACACAGGATGGGGGAACCCATTCATAACCTACTTCTTGCTCAATCCAGGCTCCATTGGGGAGGACTATATTCACTTTCCTCGGGAGTACGTCGTTTACTGTGATCTCCACAAAGACGCAAGAATAAGATAACCGTTGACGATGTGCAGTGGGGATGTCCGTCCGCAACGGATTTCCAATCATACTTGCTATTTTCATGATTGATGGCATGCTCCATAGCTGTGGGGAGAGCCATGGCAGTCTAATCCAAATCGGGACTGAAGTGAGCCTGTCTTTTTCGAAGTTTGACTCCGGTCTCCAGCGTTTTAGCACAACTAGTCTACCATCGAAGGTCCATTGACCACCCTCAATAACCCGTTCGAGGTCCTCCTCCGGCGCGAACTTGACGAAGTAGAACCCGTTTTCTCTCGAGAAGATATCCATCTCTCCCTTAGGTCTCCATTCGCGCAAGGCGAACGCCCTCAGTTGGCCGTAAAACGGCCGATTGCCCATGACGTATAGAACAAGAGTATTTTTCCAGTATTCTCTTGTTTCCTGTATATCGTCGTCAGTTATCTCGGCCACCTTCACTCCATTGACAATACTTGGCTCAATGTACTGTAGATCCGTTCCATCCTAAGGCGTTGTTGGCTTGCAGATATCCGCCCATGACGTCGGGGGAGAGCAACCTCCGCTTCTTGGGAGTGGCTGCTGACGTAGAGGTTCATCTGCGACCCGTCCCTCCCTGGCTTTTCCACGGGCTAACTCTCCAACTCCGGTCATCGATCTCCCTCCTACTTCGTTCATCTTCCTCCCTGGTGCTTGTGTCGTCTGGTGCTTGCCATCATTCCCCTTCGCTCCGTTCACCAACCCCGATGTCTCCGCCGTAGGAAGCCCTTTGGGTGGCTATCGTCCACCCCTATAGTTTCTTGTAGGCAAATACCTCTGTTGGCTCATACGGGGTGGTTGATCCCTGCTCCTGTTGACGTCATCCGTCGATTCCCTCAGGCGAGTCACCCCCACCGGCGGCTTTTGCCGTCGTCGTCGCTCCACAGTTGTCCACCCACCAGCCGAATCTCTCCTATTATCCTCTTGTAACCCATAGTTCTCCTGATCAACCCCTACCGAGCCCACCTCTCCTTCTCCTATCTCCGCTAGGTTCACCGTCTTCTCGCCAGCGTGCAGCTGCTCGTGCGGCGGACCAAAGGCCCCGGAAGTGCCTGCCCCAGGGTCGCTGCGCCGAAGCGGAAACCCTAGCGCCGTCGCCATTATATATATATATATATATATATATATATATATATATATATATATATATATATATATATATATATATATATATATAAAGTTTTGTTATAGTTATGTTTTTAGGATGTTTAGTTAGTTAATATTGAAATAGTTAGTATTTCGTTTACTATGTTTTATTTGCAAAATATTATTTATTTGAGGATTTAAATGAATATTTCCAAAATGAGTGATACAAGCATTAAGGAAAATTAGTGTTCCGGTCGACAATTCCGTGGTGCTGGCCAATTATGATCCTTAATTGTAGCGCTATTGGTACCTTCAAAATGTACTTTCAAACTATCTCTTCTTACATGTCAGCTGATGTGGCATCTGACATGTCAGTCGACATGACAAATTCTAATAAAAAAAATTAATTAACCAAAATTTTAATAATAATAATAATATTATTATTAATATAATATTAATGTTAATTTTAATATTAATTTTAAAAATTGTGATGTAAAGTGTCATGTCAAACGACGAGATATTTTGTCAGGATCAAACGTTAGTCAACACAACAGTCAGAATTTCAAAGTGTCTTCTCCTTCCAGAGCTCCATCGGAATAAAAAAAAAAAGAAAGAAATTTCATGGAATCGCTGCCGGTGCCGATCGTCCAGTCACTCGCCTCTGGCGCCGCCGGTGTCCCGGTGAGGTACATCAGGACCGACGCCGATGCCGTGCCGGTGGTTCTCGATCCCGATCTTGAGATCCCCACCGTCGATTTCGGGAGGCTGCTCGATCCCGGCTCCTCTCGCCAGGAGTCCCTCAAGCTCCACTCCGCCTGCCAGGACTGGGGCTTCTTCCAGGTTTTCCTTCCTTCTTCCATATAGACCCATGTGAAATTTGATATTTGCACTTTGTTGCCCTCGAATTCTAAAAAAACATTTGATATGATAGTGCCGCCTTCGGACACGGATTGGATACGACACGTACATGCAAAGATACAATAGGACGCATCAAAGCATATGCCGTGTCGGTCCCTATGTAAGTTACAATGGTGAAGGAAAGAGATTATTATGAATTCTTGAAGGATTGTTCGACGACATTCACCAATGCTAAATCCAAGAATCTAGGAATTCCTCAACCATACTCTGAATTTAAATCTAGGAACTAAGAACAAATACAAAAATGACAATCAAACTCAATAAATTTCTTGCGTTTTGTGGAACACCGAATTGCTGACAATTTGGAGAACACTGGTGTTATCACAATGAATAGGAGCGGCAATAGAGAAGGAGACAACCATGCTAGCAAGGAGGCAGTGCAATCAGGTGATCTTGGGAGTTGCAGATGCCACAACACGATACTCAAACCTCAATACTGCATCGGGAGACGTCACGTTTTTGACTTCCAAAAGATGAGGGAGTCTCTAGGGAGCACTTGACTAATAGTACAAAAAATAAGACAATTATACAATAGCTAACATAAGTGACATCGCATGCTTATTTCTTATTTCAAAGCTCAACAATGAATGTTCTTAGCATTTGGTCAGAGGAAATTACAGTCTGTCCCGCTAAACACCATCTTGCCATACCCTAGAATTATAAATACTTGTTATCTCTTGCCTATGTACTTTTTGACTGTTCCTTAGGTTCTTCTTTGACGATGGAAATTTAGATTCCTCTTTGAGGTTGACATTGATGAATTAGTTTCAATTTTCTTATTGCTAATGTCTAGATTACTGGATGCCAACTTGGTGCTTGATTTAGAAATTAGGTTTAACTCCTTGTAAGAGCTACCTAAAGGCTCGATTTGTTGATTCCCTGATTCCTTATCCAAATGGTGCTATAGGAATTAGCAAAAAAAAAGTACAAAATAAGAATTAGGGAGGCTTGTGCAAATCAAGGAATTAATACATTGGTATGCCAACATCCTATTTGACAAAATTTTGGTAGGATCTAGGAGTGTAAGCCAAAAACAAAAAAGAGACATTTAACGCAGTAAGATCGAGTAACCGTAATACCTGGGTGTAGCAAAGGTGTTTGGCAGGAATTTAAACCATAATTTCTTGGTATCTAAAGGCAAAGTTTATTTGGTCCATGGTTGCAGTATTCTGTTCCTTTAAGTTGAGAGGATCACATTCGGTGGCTGGCGTTACTCTTCTATTTGATTATGATAGCTAACTGGAAGTCTGGAATTGTACGTGAGAGTGAATTCCTGGTTATCTGGTTACTGCTCAAGTCTCCAATATAAAAAGGTTGCCTGGAATCAATTGAAATGGCAATTTACAATATAAATGATCAATCAAAATGACAGTTTTGCAATATAGATGGGTTGCGAAGGTCAACCTGTTCTCTGTTTTTTTTTTACCTCATAAAATAGTCTTAAACTGCACTGAACTTTGCATATTACCTTTACTATCACAAGGAATGTACATTGACTCGTTCACAGGAAATTTAAATAACGTTGGCTTTCCGCTCCATCTTTGCTACTATTATAACTCCAGTTTTGTGTGATTGATGCTTGATTGTGCAATTCACAGTTGATGAATCATAACATTCCTCATGAGTTGATTGAGAGGCTGAAGGTTGATATTACTGAGTTCTTTAAGCTTCCCTTGGAAACAAAGAAGGAATTCAGACAGTTACCAGGCAATCGCGAAGGTTATGGCCAATTGTTTGTCTTTTCAAAGGATCAAAAACTTGACTGGGGAGATATGATGTATTTCCATACCCAACCACTTCGGCGGAGGAGCAAAGATCTCTGGCCTACTCATCCACATACATTCAGGTAGGGAGATGCTATACAATTCATTTTACTTTTGGTTAATTTGCCTCTACCCAACCCCCCAAGCTGGAAAGATTGCGAGAATTCCCACTGACAAGCTCAGAATGCTTCACTTGCATAATCCTTTTGTACTTTATCCACTATGTCAACCACCAAAAGCTAAAAACCATGAGACAAACAACAGCAAGCTTCTCTAGGGTGGGGGATCGTTAACTCCATCCAAGATGAACAACAAGAAAGCCTCCATCTCCAGTTATTTGGTCTTCTAGCTACATGAATCTTTCGTTAATACTAAATGTCATCTACCATGTAATATTCCATGGTACCCAAGATCCTTTGTAGTGAACTTTGTTATGTCCATCGGTGTGTTTTTTCCATGAATCATAAAGTTTTCATAAGACTAGGAGTATCATGTCTCTAATTAGCAAAATACTATACAATCTTCAACATTCTTTGTCTTTTTTCTACTTATTAAGTTCCTTGATATCCAAACTCAAACTCAAGGACATATAAGTATTCATATTGAGTATATGTATTATGATTCACACTGTCCTCGTATCTAGATTTTGGGGATTTTCCATGTCAAATACCAGTTTTCCCTCCGAAAGTGCAATTCTTGTTAGGCCACCACTCATAGGTAATACTTTCATGAGAACTTTGGCTCCTTAAAATTAGGAATTTCAGCTATTATCATTTTACTCCTGGCAACTGATATTGACCTGTATTCACATGATTATTTTTCTCTCTTCAAGCTTCTCCTACCAAACGGGGTTGGCTATCTATCGATGAAGTTTTTGAGGGATTGTTAGCCCGCTGTGTGGTGCCAAATCCATGCCCAAGATAAGTATAAACAAATGAAGTCCTTGCCACAAAACGTAGAAGGCTGGTTGGTGGGTATATGAGGTCCTGGCCTGCAGGTCCGTTTTTCGCCTTTGACAACTATGACGTTATCCTGGATGGTTCACATAGAATCAAGCATGTATAAATAAGTCTATGAAGTCTCCATGTGTTACTATTCATTCAGAGAGAGACTCTGCAAGCTTCTTGGGTTACTGAGAACTCGGTGACAAAACTTATCCATTCCCCTTTCATTCTTATTCTTCTTCTGATCAATTTATCCGAATGAAGTGTCGTGTATTTTCTTTTCTTCTCTTTTCTTTTTCCATTCCTTCTTCCTTGTTGCTACTGTTGCTCTAGTACGTCCAGTAAGGTGGGGGTGGGGGCCGTGAGGGGGGAGGTTCCGTTTTGTGCATAAAACTTGCCTTCTTGAGTTATTCTATCTAGAGCTGTAAAATGATTCAAACCGTTCACATTCGGCTCGTATTCGGCTCGGTCCAAGCTCGGTTTAAGCTCGTCTGTGGACTAACTGATACCGAGTTCGACCATAGGTTATTCGACTCGACCTTGTTCGCAAACAGGTTCGAGCTCGGCTCGGTTTCTCATATTAGAACTTTTTTTAGCAGATTTTATGCCTTTTTTAATAGATAGAAATACATTTTGTCTTAGAAATTTTACTCATTTTTTTGTTATTTATATGATGGTAAATTTATGATGTAAAGAGTATAATTAATTCAATAAAAAGTCTTTAAAACTTGATATGAACAATGTGATAGTCTATACAATATGTTCAATAGGACTTTGGCTCGAGCTCGATTCGTTCGAGTCTCTAATCAAACCGAGTTCAAAATCATTTTAGAGCTCGACCTTAAACTCGGCTCGAATCAAACTCGTTCGAATAGTTAAGTCAACCAAACCTTGAACATTCTTTGTTCGAGCTCGTTCGTTCGATTTTCAGCCCTAATTCTATATGCTTTGTTACTATATATCAAGTTTCTCTATATTCTTTGTGTCTCAATTAGTTGCATGATAACTTCAGGGACACATTGGATAGTTACTCGTCAGAGCTATACTTGCTGGGGAAAATTCTTCTGAATGTGATGGCTACGAACTTGGGAATTAACCCGGAAGTCATGACCAACATGCTAGAGGAAGGGGTTCAGTCGGTGAGGATTAATTACTATCCCCCATGTCCTCAAGCTGACAAGGTTATAGGGTTGTCCCCACACTCTGACGTTTCACTTATAACATGGGTCCTTCAAGTAAATGAAGTTCAGGGGTTGCAAATCAAGAAGAATGATAGATGGGTCCCAGTCAAGCCTCTTCCTGGTGCTTTTGTTGTTAACATTGGTGACAGCTTTGAGGTACCGGCCATCTAGTGGAGTAAAGAAAATGTTGTGTTAACTTGGATTATTTAGTTTTGTCATGATCAATCGAGAATGAGGTTTGTGACACTGTTGTTTACTTATATCTTGATCTCGACAGTCACGCAATCCTTCTTATGATAGTTTCGATGAGAACAACTTCATCGACATCGTGTATCGCCGGATGTCTTTCGTCCCGATCGCATTGTTGAATGCTTGCAACCCAATAGTCCGGAAGGTTGTGTGGCTGTTGAGATCATGATAGAATCAAGCACAAGTGTCTCAAGTCTCATTTTCGATTGGTCATAAAAAAGCTAAATAACTCAAGTCACACAACTTTCATCATGTAAAACTAATAAATAACTCAAGTCACACACATTCACATATTTTCGTTAACCCACACGTATTTTCGTTTGGTTTTACAGTCTCGTGTAATATTTAATATTTGCGTTTATATCTCCATTTTGGATGGTCGGCCTAAGTCAACTGTTGGGATGTGATCCAAACCCTCTTCTGGGACAATATGGAGATATAAACACAAATGTTCAATATTGTACGAGACCTCGAAACTAAATTACCCAAAAATAAATGTGGGAGGAGGATGCTGTTATCTGGCATTGGATATGAAGTATATGATCTTTTACTAACAAAAACTTTTACTCTGCATAGATACTGAGCAATGGTAAGTATAGAAGCATTGAGCACAGGGCTGTAGTGAACCCAGAGAAAGCGCGCCTCTCTATAGCAGCGTTCCACAGTCCAAGTTTGGACACAGTGATCGGCCCACTTCCAGAGATTGTGGGAGGAGGCGAGGCAAATTATAAGACTCTGAGCAATGAGCATTTCATGAAGCTCTTCTTATCTTCGAAACTTGAAGGAAAGAGCTCCTTGGATCGCATGAAGTCGAATTAGTGATATCATACACTGGTAAACCAGCTAGACTTAAATTCCTATATGTTCCGTTTGGCTTCTCGTTGTGTATCATCGTCCTGCCATCATGCATCTTTGAGTTCACATGAACTTTTATACTGTAAAGAAATATATACAGTGAACTCTCTTTCATGAGTACTATAAGGATGTCCGTATAATTAGTTTCAAAGTATAATTTTTTTTTTTGTAATAAATATAAAATATAGTGACAGTTAACCTAAATTGTCCTATTGTAAAACAAAATCGTGCAATACTAGCACGCTGGCGGTGCACGCCTCTGCTCCGTGCACGGCTGCCCTCCGCCACTGCGGGTGCTCCACACCTTCCCTCAGCCCCTGCTCTGGTTCCGGCGAGCCAGCCGCCGGCTGGACTGTCGTGTGCGCGGGCACAGCATGCCCATAAGCGTGCACCAAGAAGCGCGTTTGATTGTAAAATTACACCAGTTTTTATAATTAAACGAAAGAAGTTCTAAACAGGCATAGATTCATGCACTGGTGGGACCGTGGCAGGGCCGGCCCTGAGTTCATGGGGGCTCTAGGCAAACTTTTAAAATGGGGCCCATACATAATATTAAAAAAAAGAACTAAAAGTAAATTTTAAAAAAATGTTTCAGCCAAGATTTGAACCTAGGATCTCTAGTGTGCAAGTTTAACATACTAACACTACACCACAATTGTTTTGTGATAAAGGAGGATCTTGTTACATATTAGTTCTATTTTCGATTCAAGATTATATATATATATATATATATATATATATATATATATATATATATATAAAGGGACCCTGGGCAGTCGCCCTGGCCGTCCTGGGCCAGGGCCGGCCCTGGACCGTGGGGAGTGAACGGCCAAAGAAGTTGTACATGATACATCCATAGCATTACATTTTAGTAGCTCCATATTGCTTCTATTTTCGTCATAAAAAAATATCCTTAATGCCAACGTTTATAATAGTTTTTTTTTTGAAAGGAAGGATTCATTAAAATTAAGAAGGAACTGATCTCATGTCATGAATAACATGAGATATGATACAAGTGGGTATCTCCTTATAGAGAGATATAGATTCAGAGGAATTAAACAGCAAAGAAGATGTAGCTAATGAATGAGCACATTGATTAGCTATTCTAGGAATAAAATTGAAAGAAAGGTTAGGAATCAAAGTTGCAGCCTTTCTTGCATCCGCAATGGTATGACGAGCACGCCATAATGTAGTCACTTCAGGTTGAGTAATTGAATCTAACAACGTCTTGCAGTCACCTTCAATAATCAACTTCACTGAGATTTTCGTCTTTGCAGATGATCAGTGCTAAACGAATTGCAGATGCTTCAGCTTCAAGAGGCGAGCCACCATCCTCAGTCTTCGATAACGCCATGTGAAATTGACCTGTAGAGTCTCGGAGAACAGCAGCACCTGCCATTTTCCCATCCAAGAAGGCACCATCGACATTAATCTTCCAGTAGTTGGATCTTGGAGGCACCCATATATCAGTATGTTGATTAACAGACTGATTTGTTGTACTGTCAGAGACACCAGGACAAAGAGCTTCATGTTTTTCCTGAAAGCTTCGTGCTTCTTCAAAAATGCATCTTGGATTGATTGAAATTTGATTGAATATTGCTTTGTTCCTGACTTTCCAAATAGTCCACAACTGGTAGAAGAAGGAAGCTATTTTGTTTGGATCACCCTCCTTCAACAGAGCCTCAACAATAGATGAAATTGTTGACTCTGCTGTCAGTAAAGATGCCACCAAAGTATTGTATTGCCAAGATAAACCTGTAATAGGACAATGTAATAACAAATGGTTAGTATTTTCAGGATGTACCTTGCAGAGTGGGCAAGATTCATCAATGTGGTTAAGTCTTCTGTGGATATTTGCATTTGTAGGTAGGGAATTGGTAATGGCTCTCCAGACAAATAGCACCACCTTGGGACTGATATAATGAAAAGACCAGAGCCTCTTCCAATCGTTGAAATCATCGCTTCCAGAATCAAGAATCCCAGGTTGCAGTCTTTCATGGATCATACGATAAGCTGATTTTGTAGAAAAATTTCCATTTGTTGTGTGGATCCATATAAGTTTATCATTCTTGCAATTAGTGGATAATGGGATCTTCAGAATAGCAGTAGCTTCTTGAGGGGGAAACAGCATATGTATAAGATTAACTTTCCAAGACATTGAATCTGGATTGATCAAATCAATAACTCTATTTGCCCATATGTTACTGAATGCATATCCTCTAACTAGAAAGTTAGGTAAATCTGGAACCCATGGGTCATTCCAGATGTTAATATCAGCTCCATCACCTACTGACCAGATAATATTATTCATAAGCCATTCTCTACTGCCAAGCATACTAGTCCAAACACAAGATGAAGAACTAGAAGGAACAACTGTCCAGAAATTTGAAGAATGAAGATATTTTTCCTGAAGCAATGTAGACCATGTGGACTTTGGTTGAGATAGAAATCTCCATGACAGTTTAAGAACTAAGGAAAGGTTGATGATATGAGGATCCCTTATACCAAGGCCTCCTTGGTACTTAGGAAGAGTGAACCTATCCCAAGCAGTAAAATGGATTCTCCTTTTGTCAGTTGATCCCCACCAAAAGTCTCGTTGGTCTTTGGCAAGACAATTAGTCACCTTCTTGGGTATATAGTAAGCAGATAAGTGGTATGTAGGTAAGGAAGATAAGGTTGATTTGATAAGTGTGGTTCTCCCAGCATGAGACAGACATTTCCTTTTCCAACCTTGAAGTTTAGTTGAGCTAGCCTTCAGTAATTCAGTGTAGGTACTGACTCTGTTTTTTGATTGTAGAAGCTTATGACCAAGATATTTATCCTTCATATTCATTAGTTTGACTCCCAACAAATGAGTATACAGACCCCTCATGATTAGATCAGTCCTCTTAGAAAAGAAAATGGAAGATTTCTCAAAATTTATCCTTTGGCCAGACCAGGATTCAAATGTTTTCAGGATGATCTTCACTTGGTAGATATTAGGAAGGGAGCATTTCCCAAATATAAACAAGTCATCGGCAAATGCAAGATGTGAATACATAAGATTAGATTTTCGAATAGTGATGCCTTCATATAAGGAGTTTCGAACCATAATGTTAATCAAAGATGATAGAATGTCCATACATAATATGAATATGTAAGGTGATAGGGGACATCCCTGTCGTAGACCACGGCCAGGTGTGAATGTTTTGGATGGTTCACCATTAATGAGGATTGCAAAGGAAGATGTAGAGACACATTGCATAATGAGATCATGAGTTTTTCCCGATAAACCATACCCACATAAAGCTTGGCTAATGATGTCCCAACCTAATCTATCATAAGCTTTGGACATGTCAACTTTGAATGCAAAGGAACTATTTGTAGGTGAAAATTTTGAGATGGAATGTAAGATCTCTTGAGCCATAACTATATTGTCACCAATATGTCTACCAGGTACAAAAGCATTTTGAGTAGGACTAATCAATCTGTGCATGAGAGGTCGAATTCTATTGGTAATCAGTTTGGATATGATTTTGTATAGAACATTACACAAGGCAATTGGTCTATAATCCACTGGTCGAGTAGGATTTTTGACTTTAGGGATCAGAGCAATATATGTATGGTTAAGATTTGGAGGCATAAGACCAGTAGTAAAAAAATTCTGGACAAGAGAAGATACCTCACCACCAACAACATCCCAACATTTTTGGTAAAACAGGGCTGGATACCCATCTGGACCTGGAGATTTGTATGCACCCATTTCCATAATAGTTGATTTGATTTCATCTTCATGTGGGATGGAATGAAGCTGAACATTATCTTCAGAAGAAATGGTTGGAAGTTCAGAGAGAATATGTTCAGGAACAGGACAGGTTTCAATAGCCTGGGATATGGAACTGAAATGTGCTACAAAAGTATCAGCAATCTCATGATGAATTGAAACTTGTTGACCCCCTTCATTTATAATGCTATAAATAAAATTCCTTTGCTTCCTTGAAGTAGCAGACAAATGAAAAAACTTAGTATTCCTGTCATCCTCCTTAAGCCAAGCAATATTGGACCTCTGTTTCCAGTAGAGTTCTTTCTGCAAATGAAGTTTGTTGAGAAGGATTTGTATGTCCCGTTCTTCAAAATATCCAGAATCTGTAGGAGATTGTGATTGTAAGGATAATAATCTTTCCTCCAAGTACTTGATGTCTTGATTCAGATGACCTGAACTTATATTTTTCCACTAATGCAAACGTGGAAGCAAAGATTTTAATTTCATTTGAAAAGTAGAAGGATGCAAATTTTTCCAATACTCTGTGAAGGTAGATTTAAAATCATGTTCAATTGTCCATGAAGCTTCAAACCTCGATATTCTCTTAGCCTTCCTCTGAACAAGATTTAATAACAGTAAGATAGGATTATGATCACTATTTAAACATGGCAGATGAAGGAGACCAGCAGTAGGATGTAAAGATTGCCAATTTATATCCACCATTGCTCTATCCAATCTTTCAGCAATATAATGATTATGTTTTCTTCTATTATTCCAAGTAAATGCTGGACCAAAAGGAGTGATATCCATTGCTGCAACAGAGTTATACCAATGTATGAAAGCCTTGTGATGATTATAGTTAAAGTTGTTTCCTCCAAATTTCTCCTCAGCAGATAGTATACCATTGCAGTCACCAATGCAAATCCAGGGCTACGTAATAGAATTCATTGTGAATTCCAGTTGCTTCCAAAAGTTATAACGATCAGATACCACTGGGGGACCATAAATACAGAATAATAGCCATGGTTGAGAATACCCAGGATATAGAAGAGAAGTGTGTATGCAATTGTCTGAGGTGGATATAATATTCAAGTTGATAGTAGATTCCCAACAGAGAAGAAGGCCCCCTGAATTACCCTTTGAGGAAACAGATTCAAAGTGGTCGAAACCCAATTTCATTGCTATAGTTGAAGCCAGATTTGACGAACATCTAGTTTCAGATAAAAATAAGATTTTTGGTCTAGATGCACGGAGGAATGAATGTAAAGTACGAATTGTAGGGTCATTCCCCAGACCCCTACAATTCCATGATAGAATCATGAGGATGGAGGCTGTTGTAGGCCAGCCGCGCCTTTGATATCAGTAGAGGATAGCATGATACGTTTGTGAGGTCTCTCATTATCAATGTCACTGTTTTCCTCAATACATGGTGATCTTGGTCTTTTTGAAGAATTAAAGTTGTCATGAGCAAGGAAGGTAGAAGTAGATGGAATTACAACTGTAGACGAATCAAGATTATTAACCTCTGCAGCTGGAATTGTGACAATAGGATGAAGAACTGAATCTGAATTGTAGGCAGCAGGTACAATTTTTGTAGAAGAATGATCATCTGTAAAGTTTGACTGTTGTAATGAAAGGGAATGGTGTGGATTAAGGGAATGGAGTAATGAGGTGAATGTTGATTTGACAGAAATGGATGAAGGACGTATGGGAAGAGATATGCTAGGCAAATGTGGTAAGGGTTGTATGTGGGAAATGATGGTGGAATGAGTAGAGCGCAAAGATGGTGAATCAGATGAATGTTCTGCTGGAGGAGGGGAGGTAGTAATAGTAGGATTGTCAATGGAAGGAAGAGGATTAGGGAGAACTTGATCTGAGTCCAGTCTGGTCAAGTCACTTAACAACCTGGTAGTCTTGTTTGAGTGCTCAGTCAGTTTTATAATAGTTATGTCACCTTATCTTCAAGGCTTCTTCGCAAGATTCATGCACTATTCCTCGTTGAAATGTTTACACTCACATACAAGAGACATGATCGAGGGTGAGGGTGTTTGGTTTGCTGTAATGCAAATTCATGTAACATTTGAACATTTGTTGTATTTTTTTTTTCATGGTTTGGTGTTTGCATCAATTCATTAACTACCTCAATATTTGTTGCGGTGAAAAATGGTCTACCCTTGTGTTGGCACTCAAAAAATGATCAAGTTTCGGTTTCGTGTTCTTCAAATCTCTCATGAGATATCATGCAACAGATGGTACGAAGAACCTCCCTTCACCGTTTTAGATCGACAAAGTTCCGATTACAACACAATTAGCCTCCGCGGCATATCCTCTAAGAAGAGGGTGGTGTTTATAAGGAATTATGAAATTAAGTAGAAAAAAGAAAGAATATAAAGAATATTTTGTAGCCTTCAGCGGCTTCGTGCCGCACTGGAGTGGTCCAATATGTGGTAGTCTCACGAATATAAATAGAGGAGATAAAGATTGGGTTTTGTCTATTTGGATCAATGTGGTAGTCTCACGAACTTTTATTATTAACACATATAAATAATATAAATAGAGGAGAAAAAGATTGGATTTTGTCTATTTGGATAAGGGCAACCACTTATTTATATCCACTTATTTAGGGTAAAGTGCATATAAACCCTCTTTAGATGTGGAAAAAATGCAATTAAAGACTCATAGTTTGAAAAGAACCCTGCATTTTTATTTTTGCTCAGTTTACACCCCTGTCGTTAACGACCGTTAAAATATGTCTAAAAAACGATTTTATCTCTCCCCCACTCCCCCCTCCCCCCCCCCCCCCCCCCCCCCCCCCGTCTCCGGTGGTTGGGACGGATCGAGGGGGCTTGGGGGGGGGGGGGGGGTGCTGGCCGACGGAGGGAGGAGTTGGGGGGAGGGGGGGGGGGGGGGGGCTGATCGGGTGGCTGGCCGACGGAGGGGGGAGGGGGGCTGGCATCGGAGGGAGGAGGGGGGGGGGGGGGGGGGGGCGCTGGTAGGGAAGAGGGGGGGGGTAGGGAAGGGGGGGGGGGGTATTTTAGGTAGGTTTTTTTTTTTTTTTTTTAAAGTCATTAACGGCCGTTTCTAACGGCTAATAGACGGTAAGACTTTTTGTTCGCGCGGACAATCTAAAGAGGGGTCAATTGCATTAGTTTTCTAACTAATCTTATTTTGCTAACGAGACAAATCTAAGGAGGATTTATATGCACTTTACCCACTTATTTATGGTTATCTATCTAGATATGGTTTACAACAATAATCAATATTTTTCTTCTTGTTATTTTCTTGATAAACTAGTTCATTAGATATGTTTTGAGTGTCAGAGAAGACCCTTTTCTTTTTAATATATGCTTCTATATGCCATACCATACCATACCAAACCAAACCAAACCTTACTTTACAAGAACTAAAACGAACCTTAGTTTACAAAAAACAAAACAACATCAAATGAAAACCATAATTATCTAGTTTTTTCCAGATGTGATGGGTTACAATACGCAGATTTGGATGACAAGTACTCTCGAATCCAAGATGCAAAATTAAGTCGTCCTGGTAATAAATCCTTGAGACGAAGAAAGAAACCAACTCATGATCAAAGCGTCTGATTTCCTTTTCAAAGTTGGGAGTAGAAGAAGTTGAATAATTCAACAAAGGTTCAAGGTGAACGAGTCTTATTTTAGATTTGAAAATGGGACCAAAGTTCGTTCCGTTAAGTTGAAGAACATGATCAATGTCGACTTCAACGTGTTCAAGTTGCTGTTCCACTTGTAATATAAGCAGTACGCAATCCAATCCTTCACCACCACCACCACCACCACCACCACCACCACCACCACCACCACCACGACTACTAGTCTACTACCTATATTCTACTACCTATATTGGTTTTTCCGTCGCTAATCATATATAGCAACGAAATATTGACAGAAAAAGCCCTGCCACTACCTTAGTTGTCGATGTCAAATTTCCATCACTGATCTATCGCTATAGCCATCATCATCTAGGTCGATTGATCGATCCATCATGGAGGAATATAGGACATAGTGCTCAGCCTCATCTCCGCAGAGAACCTCAAGCAAGTCAGCCACCTGTCCAGGATGAAAGTATACGCAGTTGTCTGTGTCTCCGTCTCCGACCACCCCAAGCAACCGAGACAGAGAACCGACACCGACCGCAGCGCAGGCTTCAATCCCTCGTGGACCCCTGGCTCACCCAGGGCCGGCCCAGAACACGGGCGAGGTGGATGACTGTCCTGGTCCCAAATTTTGAAAGGCCCCATAATTTTAAAATAGTCTAGGTATATCATAAAAAAATATTTTTTAAAAAATAAAACAAAGATTCCTGGAAACAAGAAAAAAAGCCAACGCTCCAAGCTGGAAAAAAAAATATGATCGCTTGATTGATGATTTGTTTGTAAAAATGCTAATTTTTTTTTTTATGTGAGAAAAAGGATCCAAATTCTAGATTTTGTCTTAGTCCCATAAATTATAGGACCGGCCCTGAACTCACCATGTGCATCGTACTCTGAACCGAACGTGCGCTCGGACCGTGACGTTGGACAGGTCGGTATCCCGCTAAGGGAGTTACTAGCGGTTGATGATACTAACGTTGCCAAGCGCGTGAGCTATCAAGTTCGAGACGGGGGGTGGTCATCAACTTCTCCTACAGGCTTTCGGGCGAGAGCGTAATGTCGGGTTCGACACCGGTGGTGGTGCAGCCGGAGACGACGAGGAGGAGAGACGAGGATGACGAAGGCCATGGGTTCTTATGGGGGCGGCTAATTCTTAAAGCTCTTGTTTCAGGGATTCCTCCAGTGTGATGTATATGGAAAAAAAAAACTTCCCTCCAAAGCATTAAAATTTAACAAAATTGTGCAAAATGAGAAACAAAACCCAGTTTTTCTCTAGACAGTCCACGTTCAAAAATCCTAGGGGAACTAAAGCGTTAAAATTTAATAAAACTGTAACAAACACAGCATTTCTCTCCATAGTCCACGTTCAAAATTCCGTAAGGAACTCACGAGTTCCTATTTTATCAAATTCATCATTGATTACATGCATCTCATCCTTATTTTTTTTTAAGGAAAGCCAAAGACCTAAATAGAAAAATTCTTCACGTGACATAACTATATTGTAAGTACCTATTTTGAGTTTGTGTAGTTGAACTGGTCTACATTTTTGAAGTAAACAGTACAAAAAATTTCTACAATCAATCAAAAAAAAAAACCGCATGAAAGGAAACGTAGTAGCATAAACTGTGCAAATTTAAAATATAAAAATTAAGAAAGTGCAACCGCAACGACTCACATATACCATGAACTACGTCGTTGGATTCGTAACGTCAAATTAAATTATCAATATGAGAGTATTTTTAACGAATCACGTAGCACTTCTCTGTTACTGGCTGGTTGGTTGTCACGCATAAGAATTGGTAAATTCTATAGTCACTCCAAAATTTATTTAAGGACAACCTTTACTTTAGGACAATCCAGTTTAGTGGAACTTTTACTCAGGGCAGTCCCAATTTTACTTTGGGCTGTCCAACTCCCAAGTTTTCAGGGTCACCGAAGCCAGGGACTGGTCGGAGGGTGCAAACGGAGGGCTCTCCAGCGGCGGATACCCACGGAGGCGCGGAGGCCATCGGGGGTGCGGATGCCTGCGAGGGCGCGGAGGCGAGGACGCCCGTGGGGACGCGGACGACGGACATATATGACTGCCACAGGGGCGAGGACGATGAGCAGATAGGACTGCCACTAAAGTCGGGAGTTCTATCTAAACTCTCTGTTTGGATATAGGACTGCCAACTAAGTTGGCAGTCCTTACACCAAGTAGGACTGCCAACAAAGTTGACAGTCATACTTTATGTTATGACTACCAACCTAACATAAAGTATAACTGTCATGATGTAAGGATTGTCAATTTCGTTGGCAGTCCTAAGAAAAATTGGACTAGTTTCAAGTAACAAATGAGAGTGACAAACTTGTAAATTTTTTGAAAATTTTTGGACTGTCCTGAAGTAAAACTTGAGGTGCCCGTAGAATTTACCTAAGAATTCCCAACCAACACCCAACACCCAAAAAAAGAGAGGAAGCTATGGTCTTCAAAAGGAAGCTATGGCTTGAGAAGACCATGATCCTTCGCTATTGATGTGGGGTGTTAATTTTAGCTGCCCAGAATCCACGTTCGTGTGGAATATATATAAGAGATTCCTCGTCCAGTAGTAGTCTTTTTGTGCTACCAACGTCATGACATGTTGTAGTATGTCTACGTAAGTTGCATGAGTTATAGGGTTCTAGGGACACATTGCTCAGCGTACTACGTACGTAGATAAACTGATTCCCCAGTATTTATCACCAGGATATCATATGGCTTCATCCAATATATGACACTGCAGCAAAATTCTGTATTTTTGCCTGCAGGTGCTGTAGTGACAGATTTGGAGTGTCAATACAATGTGCTGATGTGTACTAGTTATGGGTTCTGAAAATATGCATATGTTCCAGTCGAGTCGAAGACATGACATCAATTTGGAGTGCCGGTACACCCATGCTTCCTAGTGTTGAATACTAAAACTGCATGCAAACAGTTCAAACCATGCTTGGTGGAGAAAATATTACAAGACATACATTGGAAGTTTGGAACAGTTAAAAGAGGACATGAAGCTATGTATACTGCATCGACACTAGCTAATACTAAATGACATAATACAGACACAAAGACTGGCAGACAGATGTAGAATGCATTCTGCAGTATCCTTGTCATGTATGACACGTGTCTGACAGTCGCAACATCAGTTAGGCTGGGCCTATGTTTTTTTAGGATACAAGAGTCAAGACTTGTTAATGTAAGTCACTTTCTTGATAGGCCCAAACTGAGAAAATGTGGTACACAGAGGCTTCAATTCTTTTTGTTGTTGTTAGGACTGTCAACTCTACCAACAATGTTAGACTGGCTCGTTACATATAAAATTTACTAAAAATTGCAGCAGGTTATGCATAAGTAACAGCTTGAAGATTATATTCTTCGTGCAGGTCGAACAAATGGTGACAGAAATTCTAAAAGGATATATAAACAAGTGCATTCTCACAATTAAGTTTGCCAACTACATGTTATGCAATTAAGAGGCTAGAACCTGGAGTTTTTGTGCCCAATGTCATATATGTACAGAAACCATATACTTGAGTAACAACTAATAACTGAATCTGCATATGCCAAGTGACCTGATTAGAGCTAGCTGCTGCTCCAACACCCTGATCAGCACAAGACATCCTTGAGCAGCTTGTATCTTCGGCCACCCGGCTTCGAGGAAGACGAGCTCTTGCCTCGAGACCCGCTATCCTCGCCGTCGCCACCTCGCTTGGCCCTGTTGCTGCTGCTGGGGTACGACTCTGACCGCTTCCTTGGGCTCGAGGAGTCGGCCTTCTTGGAGGGGCCAGCGTGCCTCCGCTCCGCGCTCAGGCACCAGTCGCAGACCTCGGCCGGCTCCATAGGCTCCTCCGCCTCGTAATAGTTACTACAGTACCTGCCATAACATACTTTTCTCTCAGTCGCAGTGGATAATAAGGATGAACAGAAAATAAAAGGGGCAAGTATGTACGAATGCTGGAGGCGAGATCGGCATCGGATGCACCGGAATATCTTGTCTGGAAAGCCGACGTCGCCGCACATCGAGCACACCGTGCTTGTATCGGCCATGACAGAGGAATATTATAGCTAGTTAGCTAGAAACACAATATGTTACTAGCAAATGAAACAAAGAAAGCAAGGAGAAGAGGAAGCAATTGGTGGTGATATATAGTGGTACTGGTACATATGTATATTTATCATGCTGAATAGATAGACATGGATTAAAACTTCATGTTGTTTTCAGCACATAGAGAGAGAGAAAAATACATACATACATACATATATGAGAGAGTGAGAGTTATATATATATATATATATATATATATATATATATAAAAGCAAGCAAAAGGTATTGAAAAGGACAATCGTGTCCCGGTCTTTTGCGAGTGGGATACAAATAGTGATCACGCCAAATGGACTTGAAAAAACTAAAAGGGACCATTCTCTCTCTCTCTCTCTGTAACATTCTTTCAAGTCTTGCTCTAGCTGGAAAAAAGCTTCTTGTCTGTTCCCAAACAAGGAATTGAACAAGACTACTCACAATCAACAATGCTTAGTGGCGGTATCATCATCATCTAAACTATACTAGGTGGCATCACTTGATTAAGTATTATGTGATATAATAATCCGCAATTCCTACTTGTGGATTGATTTAGCAGCCACTATCATATTATCCGTACTACTTGACAAATCTTTAATTTAATATATTTATATATATATTTGACATATTAGATCATTAAAATATCCAATTTTTTGTTAGATTTGGTTCTAATCTAAACAATAGAAAAAAGACAATTCAAAAGCTGCTATTTTAGAAAACATTTGAAAATGTTTAAGAACAGCAATCCTGATATATATATATATATATATATATATATATATATATATAATCCGGAATCTGGATTCGGAGCCCCGCGGGAGCCCCGTCGTCTCGACCGTTGGATCGAGCGGGCGCGCGCCCGGTCCCACGCAGCCCTCCGATCCGATGGTGCAGGGGATGGGGCTTTGGCGGGGCTTTTGACACACACACACAGTGTTCTGCTGTTTAGAGAAAGATCAGCAAATCCTATTTTTCTAAACCGTGTCTTCTGCACCTTCTTAGTCTGCTATCTAAAAAGGCGTGAAATGGCAAACATGCAATCTATGTGATCTGAAGATAAGGTTCCCACTGGTGGTTAAGTAATTGTTATTTCAATTTTCCTGTCAAGACACGCTAAACTGTCTACCTAGTAGTTACTGCTGGTTTACATGTTAACAAAACCCTAATTAGATTGATCACAACACATCTGTCTCTAAAGAATACTGTACACCAACCATTAGAACACCTGCTAGGAACTAGCCACTTGTACTTTGAAACAAGTATCAGTGGTATGTGTTATGCACATTCTGGACTAGTGACTTGGTCATGATCCTGCAGTTTTGGAAAGCTGTGCAGAATAAGACTTGATCAAACTTTCATGACCAATTTTCTCTCTCCTCTCTACACCACGTATCTTACAACCCCACAGTTTAATAGTGGAGATATTTGTTTGGCCAAATAACATAAGGAGTAGAATATCTATATAGTCAAGCTGAACCAAGAAAGGAGGCAAATGTTGAATAGACTAGATTATAGATATGAGCATGATGCAGGAATTCATTTTTAAGTTCTATGATAAGAAACTTGGACCATAAGCTGTAAATATAAAACTCTTTCGAAGGAGATGTTTAATCTTACAGTAAGTATAAATATCAACATAATGATAGCAGAAATTTGTAAAATCGAAAAGCAACCATCAGGATAGCATAAAAGGGGGGACAAAATTAGGTACCAGGAATGGACCCAGAATCCTTTTTCTGACAGCAACCTGATATTATCAGTGGGAATGAAAGAAAATTAACCACCCTAAAACCTTCTTCTTTAATTTATCATCAGCAACTCCTAACCAATCAAAGTACCATGAATAGAGCATAAAAGCATCATTATCAATTAACAGTGGTGAAACTGTTGTTAAACGTTCTCTTGCTTCTTTCAAGCCATACACAACACATACAAAAGCAGTAACAAGTCCCAAGCCTGCCTAGCATTAGCGTCCAAACCATTAATTTTTCCATAAAGATCAAGCTGTCCACCACCTTGTTAGCAATCACCCGAATAAAACTCGTATTATACGCGAATTTTTTCGTATCTTTCATAAACGTATAATACTTGCGTACTTTTGACAGATCCAAATCAGTACATAAATTTTAAACATGCAGAGTTTTAAACATGTTTTGTATAAATTATTGACAAATTTGGTACAATAAACATGCTAGGAATCTGTTTAATTAACCAAATTTGACAACATATTTAAGAATGTAAAATTTCTAACCTCAATATTTTTATTTTTTGAACATTTGACCGAATTTTTGAACGTATTTTATTTGTACTGAGCCGATTTATACTCGTACTTTTGCCGTCCCGAATTTTTTCCGTTTGCCGAATTGCTAACAAGGGTCCACCAGAGAAGCAGAACAATCGAAAGATGTAAAAACAAAGGAGAAGTGATACCAGATTTCATTAGCAAAATGACGAGAAATAAAAATATGAAGGGTATTGTCAATAGAAGAACTAGAAAAGAGAACATCCAATTTTACCTGTTCAAACTCTGGCAGTTTATTGCACTCCACTAATATATCATTAGTCCTTGTAATTTCAGTTCAGTGACATAATTTGACTTTATTACGGTGAACTAGTCATTGGAAATACACTAGCAAGTTGATCACTTCACGTTGTTCCGCACAAATCAACGTCAAACACTTGGACCAGTCCATCCCTTCCAACATAAGTCAGTCTCATACTTCTACATATGGAATACCAATGGGTTTATCGCTGGAAAAAGACATCACATGAAATTGAAGGCGCAATCTTCATGACATGTCATGGGCATTTTTGTGTAGTTATTTTCTTATCTTTTTGTGGGCAGAACTGAGCCAGCTTCCACTATTAAGGGTGTACATCATACCAATCGCTAAGAAACTGATGTAATAGTTTTGGGCCTGAGTTGCTTATTGGTTTTCAAGTTGTCATTAGCATAATAGAAAATTAAGAAGTTGATGAGTATTTTGACTTCAGTTTGTAAGTGATCATGATGATAAGTGTTATATTGACCCGCAATAAGTATCTTTGGGAATATTATCAGACTAGGCAAATTGTTAGGTTCAATGACTGCTAAGAAGATATATGACTTGGAAACTAAGGCACATAAGACTATAATGTTATACTTCAAACCCCTACATATATTTATATTGACATCATTGCATACGTTCTGTGTGAGTTTATAGGAAAATGCTAAGTTTACTACCAAAAGTTTACAACTTTCTTACAACCCACATCCACCCCCTGCTAACATGGTCCCACCCGGTCCCCCTCTCCCCCAATCAAAGTGTGCCACGTAGGCGGTTGTAAAGCTTACAACCAAACTTGGTTGTAAGCATAGCATTTCCCGAGTTTATAGGTTTAATGTGGAAGATATGAGGATGCTATACGTATAGGATCCTTTTCTCCTTGCAAAATGGCACCAAGGTTGAACTAGAGATGTGAGATACTTCTTCCAAGAAGTAGTGGTTATGAGATCTTTATAAAGTTGTAGAGGAAGACATGGCGGTTGGCCTATAGCTAAAGCTTGGACTCCTTGGAGTACTGTATGAAAGCTCTCGCATATTATAAAATTGTATCTTAAATAATTGTTATTTATTCATTGCATAAAGACACGTATGCTTATCAAGACCATATGGGTTGGTTCAAATCTTTGAACGGTCTTGAACAACACAGGTGTAAAGTATGCTCCTTAGCGGGGTTTCATTTAGATCTGTTAACTTGATGATAGAAGTTAAGACGCTTCAGTTTTGGACGACTCAGCGCTGCACTTGTTATAACGTGAACCATAGTTGCTATTTTCTACTACTGAATTTACTGCTTTACTATGAATGAAATTTGGTTGGGATCTCCTTGAGCCCATCCTGTCTCAAAAAGAACAAAAGGACCAAGCTCTACACTGCAATCCCATGAGTTGCGACAAAGGGTTGTAAAGGGTCTGATCATGGTGGAAGGTGAAGAAGGAAGGTATAGGGTGGAGTAATTTTCCTAAAAATATTACTGACATATCTTGCAACTTATTGCTCTCTAGTTCTAGTAGCCCATGTAAGCTGTAGTTCTCTTTCCTTCAGTCAATTCGAATTGGTTTTCCTTAGTTATCCTAGTAGTAATTTAATTTCTGTCCAATATCAATGTTATTGATGCCGAGAATGCAAAATACAAGTTGATATCTTTTGGTATCAGAGAATATCCTAATTTCCAAACCTCAGGCAAAGTTGTCTAGTTTTATCGAATTTTACCGTAGCTTCCTTTTTCTAGCTTTGTAGTCGGCTTTTATACCCAATGCTTAAAGTGTGGCTCTTGCATATATATATATATATATATATATATATATATATATATATATATATATATATATATATATATATATATATAGTGGGGGAAAAAATTATATATATATATAGTGAAGGTAAATATTATTCAATTGCCAGGCTTGAAGCACGGGACTTTAACTTACATATGTATATATATAAGTTCAACAGATCATCTGTTCTGAAGAGAAGAAAGGTAAAAGCATAGGGGCTACACTTTCCTCATCTCATGGTAGACTCTTGCCACAATAGTAGGACTCTTGTCTTTTGCCCCCAAAGCACTTTCAGTATTCTTGGTGCAGTTATGGCTATTTACATTACAGTGATTACTTCTTACTCTTACTACTGCTTTTGATACATTTTTCTAAAGTTAGACAATGACAGTCCCTTTCTTCTTTAACCAGGCAACCTCTTTTGAGGAAAGCTCCAGATACCCACAGCATTACATTCATCACCTTCCACATGGATTCTTTCATTGGTTTTCTGTACCAGGCGTAGTTGATGGAGTTGTGCTGTATGTTTGTGTCTTTTATTGTTACTCAGCTCTTTAGTACCTCCCAAAAACTTTTCTGCTCAAGGACCATCCCTGACCACATATGTCTCTAATGAGCTCCCTTTCTATATTGCTACCTGAAACTAAACAAGTATGCTACATGTGGAAACTGAACCAATGGGTCATATCATGTGTTCTAGTGCCATATTGCTTGGAAGTTTGATCCCAAAGCCAGTTCCCATGCTCTCTTCTCCACTTGATGTCTCCAATGTGCTTTATGTAGATTCAATTTTGGTGTCCATGTTTCTTTCCTAGGAGGTTAGTTGGCCTGGGAAGGAACAATAATGTTTTCTAGAGATTAGGCGATTAGATTAGATTAGACATTGAGTGTCAGTTTGATAAATTTCTGTAAGTTATCAGAAATTTGATGCAAATGGAACTTTCCGATTAGATTAGACATTGAAGATGCCGCAGAATTTTGCTTAGTTTTATGGTATCTAGACGACCCCCAGTTTTTGGCGGAGAGAATGAGAAAGTGACCTCGGACACAATATACATGCTAACATTAGACAGTCTTCATTGCAAGATCATGTTATTAAACAAAAGCTGCATTTGACAGTTTGGTTTTCTTCATCAGATGTCAAATTTACAATATAAGATGTTTGGACTGCCAGAAGTTCTAACTATATGTATTCACTGTCATAGTTATAGTATATACAAATAAACTAATATAAACTGTGCTTCTGCAACTATACCGGAAACTAGCAGTTACAAGAATCCAAACACCCACTTACAGCACTTGAATTAAGAGTTTACACAAGTAATCTAGTGCAACTCCAATTGCAGCAAATGGACATACTAGACCAAATGGTGATTTTAAGTTACTTCGACTTCTAGTTGGTCACTCAGTGCTTTTAATCTGCAGAATCCAACATGTGCGCTCACATGGTGGACCAGTGGGAGCTATCAAATGTATAATCTAGACACGCCTTTTACTTTCCAAGCTTGGGAAATTAACAAGATGCTCTCTGAGTCTCTCCTCAGACCCAAAAAAAAAAAAAAAAAAAAACAAATGGTCAGAAGAGAGCAGAAACACTACAATCAAAAGACAGGTGGAGTTGGCGGGACTAAACCTAAGAGTACTGTCGAGTAACTTATATGTCCTTTGCCTCAGACAAAGAACCACATAATGTGTTCCCTTTCATCTAATGGTACTTGGAAATCTATTTAAGGTGTGTGCGGTGGGCCTACGACCAGTTCAAGACTACTGATAACAAAGTGGACCTCAGTCATCATGTTTTTACATGTTACATATAGAAATTTGACAGATAGGCCCCAAAATATAAATACTGTAAAGGAAATATGAACATGCCAACAGTAACTCAATTTTGATACCATATAAACTTTCTATATACGAGAAAACAATTCTCCAATTTGTCAAGGAAGATTTACAGTAGTTACATCTCTATACAAATGAAGAAAAGTACAAATTAGTATACATTATGAAGATTACATATGAATACCACGTATATAACAAAATAAACCAAGTACACAAATGACAACACAAGCATTTATATCAAATGGTAAATACTCCACTGCCTCCAAGAGAAGGAATCCAATCATATTGTCAAATGTTTTCGCCCTCTGATAATTGGAAATTCACAAATGTGACTAAATCCAGTTACCTTCTAGCAGCCATCTCCATAATCACCTCAGATATGTGGGAAACTTGCACAATGTGCAGCATTATAAAAAAGCTTTACCGTCTTTAGGCTTCATTCCTTCCAAGAATATGGTGCACGTTCAACCACCAAATAATCCCCTCGAATATCCTTGGCAACTCGAATCTCTTCATCCAGATAAACTGATTCAAACCTAAAAAATCAGTAGATGGGGCCCAGTTAGTAACTTTAATTAACAGGAGGCAATCAATCTTTAAGATAGAAAAAAATATGAAAACTTGCACCTGATCTTGTAGCCACAACATGTTATTTGCCAACATTGTAAACAGATTCGATTATGCCAAGTGCGTTAAAGGAAAAATGTTCATTTTTGCTCCCTAGACAAAAATTTAAGGCTGTAATGCTGGTGCAGGCTGCCAAAGCCATTTTCAAAAGTAATGATGCGTGATGGACCATTTATGAAAGTTTACTTAGATGATCATAAAAAACCAATCCCAAGCATGACATTTCCATCTCCTTGACAAAACTTTTAGCAAAGCATACTTCATACGCAGCGGCGTAGGATTTGGATATAGCGGGGTCAAAATCGACTAAATTTTTTTTAATTCAAAATAATAATAATAATAATTTAGAGGGAAAAAAATTGCATAAATTAGTCACAAATCTAATTTTCTATACCTAATATTGGTCGTCTATTATAGTTTTCCTATTGTAGCTGCTCATTTTTTTCTATTCATTTTTAAAATACGATTGGTATTAAAGTGTACAATAATTGTAACCCAATATAATCAGAACATTAAACTTCTGTGTCACTCCAGTCAGGTCATACAAGACATTTATGATCAATTTTGACTATTTGATCGAGGAGATTTTGTGTATCATAAAATTCATACTTGGATTCTACCATTTTAGTCATGAACATTGTCATCCTAAGGCCTTATAAAAAATAAATATTGTTTTCTCCGAAAAACAAGATTAATTTTTTTTATTTCCAACCACTAATATATTTTATTTTTTTCCACTAACATATATATATATATATATATATATATATATATATATATATATATATATATATATATATATATATATATTAAAAAATTAAGTGGGGTCACATGACCCCACTGGGCCTATGCTGGCTCCGCCCATGTTCATACGTGTGCATGATGAGTACATCAGAAAGGATTACAGTAAAGAAAACTTGAGACAACCAACAAGGTGGTTTGTTATCACTTATTTTAGAATAATAGAATTTATCCAAGTCATGTAATACTGGATTTATGTTATATTCAAATTTCATCTGCCCTGAAATGTAACATGCAGAATGAAAGTAAGTGCCAAGAACTATTAGGTTTTCAGAAGCCTACAACTAAAAGCTATAATAGTAGTCGTAGCAAGCGGCCCACTATTCTGATTTGTAAAGATAGTGTAATGAACTTTTATCGACTGTTTCACAATATACTTGAGACTAATTCCATCTAAAAAGAGCTTGACCAAATACAGCATTGCAAATCCTACAAAAACTTTCCTTTCACATTAGGAGTAGGCTTATATCCAGCCTGTGTTGCACAGATGAATATGACACAATACAATAACACTGCGTCACTGCCACATAGACAAGGCACATAGTTTGACATGTCCTAGTGTATTTTAGAGGGTTGCATCGTGTCTAATATGTGCCCTGTACAACGTGACATGGATACAGGACCAATTTTGGGAGTCTCCCTGCTTGGCAGCTTCCTAACATCCATCATAGGCACTCACACCCACACAATGTAATAGGATGACCAAAATCAATGGACTCCACATACTACCATTGCAGTTCCTAGATTCCAATTAGAGGATAAAGAAGTATTGAATAAATAATGATTATATTAAATTTCAAGTAAATAGTAAAACAGTGGAAAGTTATCAGTGAGATAATATGTAAAGCAAGATAGGACTATAAGATCATAAAATCAATGAAGAGAAACACAGGAAAGCAAGAACTAGGAGGCTAGTAGGAGATAACCAGAATATAAAAGGCAAAGAAAAAGAGGATAACTATAGAGCTCTCACTTATATGAAATCCAAAGTTTCGGTTACAAAAACAAATATAGAAAATATACCACTATAGAGAAGGGATGGGGAAAAAGAGGCTAACTAATCCATGCAAAACCCCAAAAACTTTAACATATCACCATCTCCAATATTTCTCTACAGACTACGGTCCCCCAACTCCTAACTCCTTAAACTTTCATCATTTTCTATTAAATGTATTTAGACCATTTTTACTAAAATAGTAACCAAGTCACACTGGCTTCTAACATATGTTTAGATAAAATCCTGGAAAACAAAGCCCAGCTCAAACCTAATTGTCATGCCAACCTAGCAGAAATCTAATTCTCATAAATAACAAGTAAAGAGAAGTTTGTCGCTCTTTCCTCTTCCTTCCGGATGCAGCAAGAATGAAAGTAGACTTACTTGCAAATGGGGCTGGCAAGTCAGATTTTTATTAGCTAACACAGATTAATTGGCTTCAGATTTTCATATATGTTTTAACCAATGAATCCAAACAAAAGAGTTGACTCAAATAAAAGGGCAGTTTATGCGTAAAAAGAGGGTCAAGGGTTGCAAACAACAAAGTGCAACATACCACACACCATGCATAAGCACACAAGTTAGTATGGGCCGACGACTGAGGGAGATAATCAAATAAATCACATACATTTATTTGCAATATATATTGTTAATGAGGTACCATTGCTTAAAGAAGTATTGTTCAACCTCTTTATAATGTCAAAATAGCTTCAAATTGAAGGAGAAAAATGATGAAATCAAAACTCTAGAAATGACACTGAAACTGAATCCTAGTGCCACAAGGCTCCCTCTAATGCAAGGTCTAGAGAGGTGGGTTAGGATGCACGCAGCATTGCCCTATTTTTTTTACTGATAGAGGGTTATTGACTATCGAGATTTAAACCTGCATCCCCTAGGAAAACTGGAAAAAAGTCATGACCCTACCATCACATCACATGACATAAACAAATAAAACCCAAAGCTGCAGAGGTGAAACTCAACTCATAATTATAGTGGTCCGTGAATTTATACTTGAAAAAAGGATTATTATATATAGAGTTGCAACTTTTCTTACTCCATCAAATTTCTAATCCCATTTCTAGAAGTCTTCTTCCCTGAAACTAACAGGGATGCTAGAGTATTCCATAAACTAACATGTTGCAGCATCTACAAAAGAATCCAAAGTACATCACATTTCCATAACTTGCCTTCTTACAACTTATAAAAATGCCTAAAATTAATTTTAAAAAACTCTAGAAACTAATGATGCAAATATAAAATATATAAATTTGCCTCTATTTGCATTAATCAGTACCCGATTAAATTATTATAGTTGGAGTCATATTCCTTTGATCTAACGATCATCCAATCCCATCATCATACTGGATAGCCAAACATCAACCATGACTATGGGTATATATTAGGAAGAATTATGATAAAATACATGATGACGGTGATTAAGTGGGCTCAGTTTGGCCAAGACAAGGGGAGGACAAGTAAACACAATTAGTTTTTTCAGCACTTCCATCAAAACATCCAGAAAATATTATGAGAATCATCAAGATGACAACAAGCCTGTCTCCCAATTGTTAGCGAGGGTTAGGTGTTGTTGATATCAAACAGTTGTGAGTCTGTCACGTGTTCATAAGCTAGTTTGAACAACTACAGGGCATTTGGACAATATTAGAATCAAGGATAACCCAAGATGGGCTTATGAACCCAAAAAACTTCTATCTACTATCGTTATCGATTGTGACTTTTGGTGGCATTTGGCAGCGGGCTAAAGGTAGTAAAAAGAGGGTTCACCCGTATTAACACTGTCATAGGCCTAAAAGTGTTGAATCAAATAGTAAACCCAGGAACCAAGGTTGTAAAAATCGCTAGTCGGTTGGCGGGGACTAGGGAGTAATCGGACTAGTCGGGGACTAGTTGGTTTTGGATTTTTTTATTAATATATATATATATATATATATATATATATATATATATGCAATAAAAAATATAATTATGCAATATATATCATATGTCATCAAAATATTAACTTAAGTACCCAAACTCCAAAGTGACAATGTCTTGTACATAATCCAAATTTTACAAAAAGAAAAGGAGATAGATTAAAGTGCTCAATCATCAAATATATCATCGTGCTCATCCACTAATGGCACATCTCTTTCTTCATCAGACTCAAAGTCATCATCTCCATCATCTTCTTAGGTCTCCGAGATAAACTTTTCCTCATCAAGTTCTCTCGTGATCTTAGAGCTCCTCCTAGGTTCAAGTAGTTCATTTGCTCCCACCGCTTGGTCAAGTACCTCCCATGTAGCTCCGGTGACGGGATCAACATCACTCTCATCATCCATCCCATCAACCAACCAATGTTGCGCATGAGTACAATCATCCGCTTGAAGAACATCTTTATCATCATTTACTCTTTTCTTTTTATTGTGAATTTTGGAGTTGAATTGAACATACACCAACTTGTTCAATCTTTCCGAATCAAGTCTATTTCTCTTTTTTGTATACACCTACAATATTTATATAGAACATTCTAATTAGTTACATGAAGAATATCAAAAACAACATGTAAAAAAATAAAATAAAAGTGGCATACCCCTTCAAAAGTACTCCAATTTCTCTCACAACCCGATGAACTTGTGGTCAAGGAGAGGATTCTAATTGCCATCTTCTTCAAGTTTGGTGCATTGCCACCATAATTACTCCACCACCCGGCTAGCATTTATTATCATACAAAAACATGTGAATAAGTACTTAGTCAATGAAGTAAAGTAATCAAGTGAGTTTAGGAGTCAAAACTTACCGGGATTAAATTCATTGACACCATAATTACTCCACCACCCACTCTTCTTCATGTTTTTTTAGAGAGTTCTTAACTCTCGACACCTCCGCATTCAAACATGGGCCAGTCAACCGATATCGACTTGGCGTAGGTAATCCTGGACCAAACTGTCCAATAGCCTCAGTCATTAGCTTGAAACTGTTATTTTGAATGGCGTTGAAAGGAATGCCACTCTCAATGACCCACCGTGCTATGTATTGTTGGGTATCCATCACCTTCTTCTTGTCCATCAACACCGTCAAATTAGCTTGCTTTGTAAACATTGTGGACTCGGCATTCTTTTCTGGGTTGATCTCTACAAATCTATCAATAGTAGACCTTTTCGGTCTCGTGACTTCCATGTCGGCATCCATTTCTATAGCATCATGTGATGTCGAAACTTCTTTTCTAAGTTCCGTCTCTTCGTTTTGCTTTTGTGTCTTCTTCCTCTTAGCACCATCAAGTGCCTCTACACATGCTTGTATTGCTTCTTTGGAGGCTTTATTGCAAGCTTTCACATTTCCGGCACGACCGACTACATGACATTTGAGCCGGTAGATGCCTCCGGACACAACCTTTGAACAAAACTTGCATCGAACTCGATCTAATGCCTTCACATCCACAAGTTCACCATAATCCCATCCAACATCACTGGATGCACGTTTGAGAGCATTTTGGATGTTCAATTCACTTGCCATTTCACCAACATTGGAATTGGAAGCGGCCGATGAAGTAGTCATATCTATAAAACAATTAGATCATATCAAATATCAATAAGTAAAAAATATTATATATATATATATATATATATATATATATATATATATATATATATATGCACTGTCAGCAAAACAAATACATTATTATTATATATATATTAGTGTTAGTGTTTTTTAAATAATTGTGTTCACTGTGTCTGTGTGCAGGAGATAGAAGAAATAAATACATGTGAGTGGGGACTCAGTGCTGCTGTTCACTCAGCAAAACAAAAAAAATTGCTACAGTAGTGCTGTTCACTCAGTAGAAACCAGGAAACGACAAAAGTAGCACACTCATCCACAGCAAAGTAGCACTCATGTGAGTGGGGACTCAGTCCAGAACAAACTCATTGAACAATAAATACGTGGGGGAGTGGGGGGGGGGGGGGAGAACTCATTGACAGCAAAGTCAATCACAGTCCACACCAAAATAACCCACTCATCCACAACAAAGTCCATCAGTCCCAAAAAAAAACCTCATCCACAGCACAGCAATGAGGAAACTCATCCACAACAAAGTCCATCACAGTCCCAAAGAAGAAATCAAGGAAAAGGAAAAAGCAAAAAGCAAAAAAAAAAAAAAACTAAAATACCTAGGTCGGCGGCTCCGGCCCTGGAGTCGGTGGCTCTGCTGCTGCAGTCGACGGGGAGCGGACGCTCAAGTTGGCGGCTCTGCTACAAAAGTGAGTTTTTTTCTTTCTTCTTCTTCTTCTTCGAACTCCTCTTCTTTCTCCTTCTCCTTTCTTTTTTTTTGGTTGGCTGCTGTGATAAATTGATATTAGGTTTTGAAACGGAGGGGGAACGGGTCGGGTTTTCCACTTCAACCCGTTTTTTTTTATGACTGTGGCCTAGTCGGCCGCCTAGGGCCGACCAGCCGCCTAGGGCCGACCAGCCGCCTAGGGCCGACTAGTCGGCCGACTAGGCCGTTTTGGGATCTTGGCCGATTTTCTGGCCGACCAGGGGCCTAGTCGAGGCGGGGGCGGCCGACTGCCGACTAGTCCCCGACTAGTCGGCCGCCCAGGCCATTTTTTTTAACACTGCCATGAACACATGATTGGATATTAAACTGGTAATTAACCTAGGTTTACCAATACTCCCTCCCTTAGAAGCGGAAGTGGGGACGGAAGCGAAGACGGGAGTGGGGGAACGCGACTACTTAGAAGAGTATAAAGTAGGGAACGTGATGGGAGTGTGCGCTAATAAAAAATTATATTTATTAATTATTGTTATCAAAACTTATAAATGTCTTAATATTTATTATGATTTATAATTCAGTTCAAAGTTACATAGAGATCATTCGCATGTTGATTTTTTATAATGTTAAGGTAAATTCTTTAGTTTTTTGATACTTTGATAAACGTGTATTAAAAATCTTCTAACTTTCTTTCCAAAATTTATGTCATCTTTTAAAATTATGGTCATATTATGGAAAACATTCATGTCGTCGAGAAACGCTCTCCCGATGTTGGAGAAACGAGCTCCCGTCACCAGGGAAGCGAGCTCCCAAGTAAGAACCGTCGAATCGAAATTCTTATTGAGACTCGATGACCTTCTAGAAGTTTCTGGCTTTTAAGCTCCCTCCTAGAATTTCTTCAAAATTTGAGATTATACTTAAAAAGAAGAGTTAAAGTACTTAATATTTCTATCATCACCACATATTAAAAAGTGTTATTGAAATTTGTTAATGCATTGCCAAATGTCCAAAATTGTTACAAGTATTGAGTAACAAGGATTAAGTGGCTTATACCTTCTTTTGTAATCCACGGTAATAATCCGATAAGCATGACGGTGGCAGAGAGGGGGCTTTTGTTAAAGTCTTCTCTTAGGAGGTGGACTTAACCCCCCCTTTTCTCCAATACCGTACTTTATGATTAAGATGTACATGACGAGCTGGTTAGCTTGGTGGAGTTTTAGAAAGTTAACAAATAGTTGAGTCTTTATTCAGTGGTACCAAAATGTTGGTTGCAATATTTTTTTGGACTCGGCCTTATTCTGGGCTATGGTACTGTTTTGGTTGAGGATGGTAATCCTCGATATGAAACATTGCCTTAGACACTACGATTTTTGTATCCTAAATAGTTATTGAAGTCCTTGCCACTGCACCAAAACCAAGAGTTCTGGTGACGGTCAAGGATAAATATTCATATTATTCCAACAAACCCTACTTAGATTAAAAAAAAAAACCAAACTATGATTCATTATACCTAAAACATTGAACCATTCACAGAGCCTAGGATCTGTGTTTTGTCAATTGTCATATCAGACACGGCACACACTCCAAACTGCACTATGAGATGCCAAAATCAATGTATGTGTCTGTGTCGTCGTGTTCGTATCATGACGTGTCCGTGCAAACATAAAACTATAAAATCTGCGGGAGAACAAGACTACTCACCATCCCTGCCCGAAAGGCGGCAATGGTATCTCCCAGCCTCTTCCCCTCAGAACAGCACTAGTAAACCTGCACCGAACCAAACCCAATAAGCACCTCAATCCAGCAAACAAAAGCGTGCTTCGACTCAAAACTACCGAAAATTTTCACCTAAAATTCACTCTCTGCGGCGGCTCCGGCTCGGCGGAGGACCTGACGAAGAAGACCCCGTCCGGCGGGAACGTGATCACGTTGTTCAGCGTCCCCTCCCCGATGTCGATCACCTGGAGCACGTCCCCTGTCGCGGTCCCGAAGAGGCCCGCGTTCCTGATGATGAACAGCTGCTCCTTCTCGGTGGTCCAGAGCATCCTCCACGTGCCGGAGAGCGGCGGGCCGGTCGTGTCCGCGCCCTTCCCAAGCGCCGCCAGCCGCTCGATGGACTCGACGATCTCGTCCCGCTTCGACGGGTCCTGCTGGGTCCTGAGGCCCCGTTCTTGGTCGGAGATTAGGTTGAGGAGGTTGGACTTGGCGAGGAGGGGGTCGGTGGAGATGGATGACGATCGGGAGGAGGAAGCTCTGGAGCGGGGGTTAGGGTTTGGGGGGAGGGGGAAGCGAGGAGGAGTGGTGGGGAGGAAGAGTAATGATGGTGTCAATGCCATGGATTTTTATGGAGAGATTGGATTGTGTGTTGGGAGGGAAACTAACGGTGACGGATGGACTACCTATCTTCCTTGAAGTAGGCTTTCAAAGTGGGCTTCAAATTATTTATTCAGAAATTTTCGTACAAAGGGACGAATTTATACCAATTTGCATGTAGAGGGAGAAGTTTAGAATTTGTATGTAGAGGGAGAAGTTTGGAGGAATTCCAAAGAAAGGGATCCAACTCCATTAGAGTTGGCGGCACGGGCGTGGAGTGGGCCACCTGGCTCCGAAACTTTTTTTTTTTTTTTTTTAATGTGGTGCCGCCAACTCTAATGGAGGCATGGGTTTGGAGTGGAATTATTTTTTTTTTTTTTTTAATGTGGTGCCTCCAACTCTAATGGAGGCATGGGTTTGGGTGGGACCACCATTTCTTTTCTTTTCTTTTTCTTTTTCTTTTTCTTTTCTAACGGCTATTTTTTTTTTCTTTTTGCTTTTTTCTTCTTCTGGGGTGGATACCTAACTACTATTTTGTTTTTTCAGAAAATTTCATATAGGGTGATGAAATTCATCTTATTTGCGCAAAAAGGAAGAAGTTTGGAAAATTTACATGGAGAGGGAGCTGGCGCCAGTTCTATATATAATAATAATAACGAATTTATATATATGAAAATTATTACTTATTATATAATTTATATTAACTAATAGATATTGTTATTATTGCATAGATAATAATAAATAAACTAATAGATTAAATAAATCTGAGTATATAATTTATATTAACTAATAGATATTGTTATTATTGCATAGATAATAATAAATAAACTAATAGATTAAATAAATCTGAGAAAAAAATCAAAAGATCAAACCAAATCAATTTAAAACAAATAAATCAAACCAAACCAAACAAAAGCAAATCAAAAACACAAAAAACAAATTAAATTAATTTTTTTTATCTTTTATCAAATTTAATTAATTTTTTATCGTTATAGTAAATTTTTTGGAAAAAAAGAAAAGAAAACATATTAAAAGAAAGAAAAAAGAAAAGAAAAGAAAAAGCAGCCATATATATATATATATATATATATATAAATTTATATATAAAGAAAAAAGAAAGAAAGAAAGAAAAAGAAAGGAAAAAAAAAACCATCCGAGTAAAAAAAAAAAAAAAAAAAAAAAAAAAAAAAAGCATGCCTCCATTGGCTTTGGCGGCAACAGTGAGAGGAAAAAAATAAAATAAAAATAAAAACCATGACTCCAAGTAACTTGGCGGCACCGCCTTAAAAAAAAAAAAAAATTTCGTGAGCCAGGTGGCCCACTCTACCCTGTGCCGCCAACTCTAGTGGAGTTGGATCCCTTTCTTTGGAAATTCACCAAACTTCTTCCCCTACATGCAAATTTGTATAATTTCGTCCTTTCGACGAAAATTTCTGTTATTTATTATCATTATTACTATTATTCAGTTGGTAAACATTTTTTTTTAATTTGACAAACATAGAGGCCTCGTTCGATTTGAAAATGAAAGAAAATCAATTCTTGCTCTTCTCATGAGCATGAAAAAATATAATTTTTATTAAAAATATCAATATTGAAAAGGCCACAAATATAGTCAAAATATATTTTGAGCAATGAATAGTTTAATTCTAAATTATTATAATAATTGCAAAAAATTAAAAGAAAAAAGTAAATCTTTGAGATGGGTGAGAAAATTTATTCTCTTATATATATTTTTTCCTTTAGGAATCATATTTTTGCTTTAGAAAAAGTTAATCCACTTGTGGTGGTTGTAATTCAATTTGTCTCTTTTTTATATATAGAATAAATTGTTGTTTTTAATTGGGCTTTTTTTCATGGAAAATATTTTCATCATAATTTTTTTACCAATTGTAGCGTTTGATAGCTTATATTTTTCACATAATTATTTCCAAAAAACTATCATTTTTTTTCCTTCTAAAATGATGGAAAATAAAACTTGTCTAACCCACAATAAAATATTATTTTTCATGAAAATAACTATTTATTGTGAAAAATAATAATAATCAAATAGCCAAATTAAGTTTTTCATAAAAAAAATTTAAAATTCCGTAAATAAATTTTTTTAGAAAAATAATTTCATAGAATTATTTCTTTTTCATATCTTTTCCAAAATCAAAAGCACCATCCTACACCCCGACACATACTACACACCAAAAAAAAAAAGACGAAGAAAAATTGTTGACTATGGTATAACTGGGCCTTATGAAACAAATATGGGCCAAAACTTAGACTTGACGCACACGCTGACTTTTGTCTATTCGAACGCTATAGGAAAACACAAAATTCCCACCTAAACCCTAAAAAATCTCCCATTCCTCCTCCTCCCAAACCCTTAACCCTAATTTCTCCTCCTCCTCACCATGGCATCAACCTTCATCAGATCTGCAACCCGCACCTCCCTCTCCTCCCTCCGGACCCACGTCCCCAAACCCAAACCCGCATCCGCCAAGCCCCCCTCCTCCCCCTTCGGGTCCGGATCCGCCGCCTCCCCGTCCCCGACTCGCCGGTTCGCTTCCTCAACCAGGTCAGTCCGGATACTTGATTCTTGTAGTTTCTTCGTGGTTCCGGAATCGCGTCACGAGTGTGGGTCTCTTGTTAAAATTGCAGGTCACCGGTGGAGCTGGCGAGCTGCGTCGGGTCCATGTTCCCGCTGCACAGCGCGGTGGCGGCCGCGAGGCTGACCTCGCGGCTCAGCACGGCGGCACGCGGCTGCAGAGATCTCTCACAGGGTACCCTCTGCCGCACCTATCCCGGCCTCTAATGTTAGTTTTTTTTTTATAAATATAATCTTATTTTAATTTTACGATTATGAGTTGCACTGTTGTGTTGAGTAGTCCGCTTGTGACCGCCTAATGATTGGCCGCGATTGCGTGGCCATCCAATGAGATGCAGATTGTAATGTACTAATGGTGTTTCGATTTTAACGGTTGGAGGATATATTTTGACATCTATTTGGTTATATATATAGGTTTCGTCTATAGTATTATATAGGATACATATTGTAGGTGTTGGTAGATTCAGAACAGGGTGTTTGGAGTGGAGAAATGCTATTGGCGTGTCGTGTAAATGCAGATTATGGGGGATTTTTTTGTTGTTGTCGGTTTTAATGTTGGTAGTAATTAGTGGGCCATATGTTGCGTTCAAGTTGGTTTGATTTGCGAAAGCAAGTGATGAAGGAGAAATTTACGATGTGTTAAATAGGGAATGGATGTTGCATGTGGGGAAGAAGTAGATAATGCCGGTCAAGGAATGAGGGCATTGTTTACAGGTGGTCTTCTGTTCCAAAGGAGAGAGCTAACACAGCTGCTGCTAGTCTACTAATTGAGAGGGAGGGTGGTAGTTTGGGGAAGTAGGAATCGTAATTGGATGTCCAAACCCCCTTGGCTTCTATTTGGGACCAGTAAAAGACCCACAAGGTTGAAACTCTTTGAATTTGCTCGATATAAACCTATCTTCTTGTTAAATGTAAAATGACAAATGGAAAAGGAATCATGTACTCTTTGGATATGCCTTTTCTTTTAGTTTTACGATTATGAGTTGCACTGTTGTGTTAAGTAGTTCGCTTGTGACCAGCTAACAATTAGTCGGAATTGCATGGACAACCAATGAGATACAAATTGTAACGATGTAGAGGATAGATTTTGACTACTATTTGGTTGTATATAGGTTTTGTTTATTAAGTAAGGTAGGATACATATTGTAGGTTTCGTAGATTTGGAACAAGATGGTTGGAGTGGAGAATTGCTCTCGGAGTGTTGTGAGAGTGTAGAATATGGAGGATTCTTTTTGGCAGTTGTAAGGGTGGTAGTAATAAATGGGGTTGGATGTTGGGTAAATATGAGAACAAGAGGGCGGTCCAAAACGAAATCAAATGGTATGATATCCTAAAGATGATTGCAGAGTAAGGTACTCCTGGGAGACATGACTAACAATTTGATTTATTTGCTTTGTAGACTCACCCATGTTTGTAAAGACATTGTAGTCCCCATGATTTTGAGCCAGAAGAAGGACATTTCACAAAAACTATCATATGACTATTTACATGTGCATAGTGAAGGACATGCTTATAATCCTATCCTAATGCTTTTACGTATATTAACATAAAAGAAGCTGTCATTTCAAAGTTAACTCTCTTCACATAACCTAAAGTTTGCTTATGTACTCATTCCTTAATCTTTTGCCCCTAAAATCTAACATATGCCTTAGTGTTCCCATTATTCATAGCTTATAACAAGGTTCTAAACGGCGGTAGACGGGTATCCGGTGGAGAGGGTCCGCCTACCGCCTAGGTGTTTGATACTTTTTGGGCATTTTTACTAATTTATCACTTTTTTTTTTTGCATAATATGTATATTTTAAGAGTGTTTTATGCATAACTAAGTTGTAGAACAAAGATTTGTGAAATTTTAGTATTGAAAAAGTGAACCATAGGTCCATAATGCTTGCAAAACTGTTTTGCCGAAACATCTAGTCAGGTATTGCTCCGTCTAGACGTTTGCCTACGCCTTTTCACCTCCGTCTACGCTGTCAAACCTCCTCTGGCCGCCTACTCCACCGTCTACGACAAAAGCGGTACGGAGAGCGGCCACCTTGACTGCCATCTAGAATACTATGTCACGCACAAAAGTTTGCACTCCACCGCGACAGACTTGCATAACTCACCATGGACCTGGATTATGCGGAAAGCTTCAAAAGTGTTCCAGAAGATGGTAGAATCTTCCAGAAGGCCCGAGACCCTTCCAGAAGGCCCGAGTATCTTCCAGAAGGTCCAAGATTTTTCTAGATAGACCATGATCTTTTTGGATAGACTAGAAGCTTCCTTGTAGTTATCTAGTAGTCGAATAATTCCTAGAATATTCCAATTTCAGAAGCTTCTTATAAGCCTTAGAGGCTCTATAAATAAGTAGGAGGCCTCATTTTTTTTTCTCACCACACAAAATTGTAATATCTTTCTAGTATAGTGAAGTTTGCATACTTTCAATCTCTCTCTCTTTTGCTCCACATTGTTCTCAATATCGTCTTAGCGATCCAGCTAAGCGTTTGGGAAGTCTGGCAGCCTGGCACGACTCTCTGAGTAGGAAGATAGTGCCCCGCAACCGTCAAAGTGTAGCCTAAAACACAAGTCCGTGACAAGTGGTAGTATCAGAGCGAAGGTCGGTTGGTGCCATGTCGACGTCCTAGAACGTCCAGGAGGGACCTGCGTCGTCTAAGGAGGGGCACGCCAAGATCCACAAGAGGGGCATGAGCAAGGTGACTACGGTGGAGCGTAGCTTTGTCGCTCTTGTCGAGCGCGTTGGAGTCTTGGAGACAGGTTCGAGGGGTATGGAGATGCGCATGGGCTCCATGGAGCAAAGCAATACGAGACTAGAAGAGTACTTCGATGGGCTGGAGAGCGACGTCGCTTTGTCCATGGCAATCTTTCAGAAGCAATTCCAAGTGATCCGATCCGCACTTGATAACGAGCTCAAAGGACATTGTGCGGAGATTGGGGACTTGCATAGGAAGGTCCAAGGCTACGAGGAGATGAACACCGTGGTCGAGAGTTGCGGAGACTCAAGATCAAAGTTGCCGTTCTGGAGAAGGCCGTTGCGAACGGTGGACCTTCGAGTAGGAGATACCGAGGAGACGGAAGATCTCCGAGCCAAATCCTTCAGTAAAGTACGAGATGCCAAAGAAGTTGAGAAGTTCTTGTGGAACGTGGAGCGATACTTCAAGGCGTTGCACATCGATGATGATGCCGAGAAGGTGGATATTGTTTCATTCTATTTCACCGATGAGGCTATATTGTGGTAGCGTCGAAGGTGCACGGAAACCGAGAAGGATTTGTGCTCGATAGAGATTTGGAAGGATCTCAAAAAGAAGATCAAGTCTCAGGTCTATCCGGAGAATGTGGAGTTTGCAGCGAGACGGAGCTTGCGGCAACTCAAGCATACCGGAACGATCAAGGAGTACATTGCGGAGTTCATGCGCTTGATGCTCGTGATATCTAGCATGGGCGATGAGGATCGTTTATTTTTCTTCCTCGATAGACTCAAATCGTGGGCGGCTTAAGAATTGCAGCGATAGAGGGTGGAAGACTTGAACACCGCCGTTGTAGCAGCCGAAAGGCTCATCGAGTACATATGAGACGACAACGATGCCAAGGCCAAGCCAAAGTCCACCAAGGAGAATGGTGGGGGAGAGCAGAAGAGCTCTCGTAAGGAGGGTCCGTCCGAGGGGAAGAAGCACGAGAATGTCCAACCCGAGCGAGTTGTTTCATGCTTTATATGCGGAGAAAATCACTTTGTTCGGGATTGTCCAAAGAGGAGCATGCGTGTTAGCGTCGTTCGAACCGAGGAGGTGGAGAACGAAGAGTGCGAAGTGGGAGCGCACATATGTGCGTTGCGCTTACTCAACGTCGTGAAGATCAAGTCTGTTGTGTCGAGGGCTCCGAGCAGGGAGCTCATGTACGTTGACGTGAGGATCAATGGTATGAGCACACGGACGTTGGTTGACATAGGCGCTACTCATAACTTTATCTCGAATGCGGAGGTCCGTCACTTGGGTCTAATCTTGGAGGAAGTTTCAAGCAAGATGAAGGTGATCAATGCGGAGGCACGTCCCGTGCACGGGGTAGCCAAGGGGGTCCGAATAGCGGTAAGAAATTGGTCGAATGTTGTCAATTTCATCGTTACGTCACTGGATGACTTCAAGATGATACTGGGCATGGATTTTCTTATCGCGGCTAAGGCAATTTCGATGCCACATTTCAGAGTTGTTGGCTCTATGGAGGAAAGCTCATCGTGTATAGTGAAAATTACACGAGGCAAGCCTTCAAATCTCCACTATTCAGCTCAAGAAGGGTGGTCAAAGGAAGATGGCATACCTAGCGGTGCTCGAGAGGAAGGACAGCTTCGAGGAGGAAGGCCTTCCGCGCGAGATCAAGGGTGTTGCAAAGAGGTGTCCCGGTGAGTCACTTTCGTGGAGGAAAGTGAATCGTGCTACCAAGCTGGACACGAGTACGGAGAAGCATGTCATGGGCTTCTCAAAGGCAAATGCGACAAAGTGGAGTGGCTCGCGCAAGGAGTTGCTCAAAGCTTGTGAGGGATATTCGGGTCGACAGAGTTGCAATAGGACTCGCACCCGCAGAGGCGTGGAAAATTATGTGCATCCACGAAACGATGGGTATCGACGACGCGATAGCCTGCATGAGATTTGTCATGTGTCGTGGAGGGCACAAACCGAGGCCATAGTTGGTGTGGCGAACCAGTTTGCTTCCGAAATGCTTGCAAAACTGTTTTGCAAAACATCTAGTCAGGTATTGCTCTGTCTAGATGTTTGCCTATGCCGCTTCACCTCTTTCTACGCTGGCAAACCTCCTCTGGCCGCCTACTCCACCGTCTACGACAAAAGCGGTGCGGAGAACGGCCGCCTCGACCGCTATTTAGAACACTATGTCACGCACAAAAGTTTGCGACCCATCGAGACGGACCTGCATAACTCTCCATGGACCGGAGTTATGCAGGAAGCTTCTAGAGTGTTCCAGAAGATGATGTAATCTTCCAGAAGACCCGAGAATCTTCCAGAAGGCCTGAGACCCTTCCAGAAGACCCGAGTATCTTCCAGGAGGTCCAAGATCTTTCTAGATGGACCATGATCTTTGTGGATAGATTAAAAACTTCCTTGTAGTTATCTAGTAGTGGAATAATTCCTGAAATATTTCATTTCCAAAAGTTTCTTGTAAGCCTTAGAGGCCCTATAAATAAGTGGGAGGTCTCATTTGTTCCTCACCACCCAAAGTTGTAATCTCTTTCTAGTATAGTGTAGTTTGCATACTTCCAATCTCTCTTTTGTTCTACATTGTTTTCAATATCGCCTTAGCGATCCAGCTAAGCATTTGGGGAATGCTGGCATGACTCTTCGAGTAGGAAGATAGTGCGCCGCACTGGTCAAAGTATAGCCTAAAACAATAAGTCCATGACAAGTAGCTCATAAACATTATCTCGTCCAGTGTGGTCAAAGGTGCGCCTCGTACCTCACTAGGTGAGGCTTCTTGCTCCATGCACGCCTAAGGCACGCCTCACAACAAGGCGATCCAAGACGCGCCTTCTGTATTTGCTCTTTATTTCGGCTTTATGGGCTATCTTGACAGAAAACGATACGGCTAAGAGTGTTGGTGGTGAAGATGATGATTCGATGGAGTTTGATAAAGATGGATGGTTGTTCTATTAGTTCTGCTTTTATTTTACAATTTGTGTTCCCTTTATTTTGTTACTTCTTGTTAGAGACACATTATTGTTAATTCTGTTGAGTGTTTGTTCAGTTGGTTATATTTTAACACAAATTATTGCTTATATATATATATATATATATATATATATATATATATATATATTCGTCTTGTTTTGCTTGGGGACGGCCTTAAGTGCGCCATGTGCCTTGGACAACATGGATCCTTTGCGCCTAGAATGCGCCTTGCACCTTTGACTACCTTGACCTAGCCAAGGTTTGAGTTGGAACAGATGACAACCTAAAACTTCCACCGAGTCAAATGTAGTCACTTTGATACATCCTTCCTAATCTTACAAGATAATAAAAGCTAGAGAACAAAAATGAGACAGATTCTCGTACTAGTTGGCCATGTTTGTGGCTGTTGCTTCATGTTGTTGCTTCAGCTAGGCTTTTTGTTTCATATTCTTTAGTGTTAGTTATTATTTGAGATATTTCTCTGTATTTTCAGCATACCATTCATAGTTACCACGAACATGATTCATATTGGTTCACAATACCGGATCTGATACGGGATCCGGGAAACACTACTTATGTAATATGATGGTTCAATGGGAGTAGGTTTAGTTGGATAGTCATTTCGGATTGTGGTACATTTTAATGTTTTACTTGGTTGCTAATAATGTTTCATCAATAAATTAGTATTTTTATTATTGACCAAGTGAAGGAAGTTGTAAGGAAAAACTCATAATTAACAACATAATTTCATAACATATTACTTCAATTTTACCATTTAGTGCGATGCATAACTGATAGACAAACTTGACAATAACATAGACCACAACCGAAGTTTTATTACCAGACATGTAGAATTGATTGAATACACATGAAAAATGATATAAATGATAAATTAAGCAAAACCATAAAAACGAACAAAATGTTAAATTAATACAAGACATCTAGAATTGAACAACTTTACATCTTTGTTGGATTGTTAAATATACCAATCTGGATCACAAGCCATACAACCCTGGGTCAAAAAAAAAACTGCAATCCGGATCAGATGGTCTCGAAGGTCCCAGGGGTTTATGAGAGATCCTTGTAACCATGGTACCATTCATGGTGAACAAAAGATTGCGTATAATATACCGTCTCTCTCTTGACAGAAGGGTTAGAATCATAAAGGATGTTATTATTGTATGGATTGCTTCGGGTTGAAAGTAGGTTTCATTCATTGTTACTTAAATCAGTATCTGGTTGAAAACCAGCATAGAACCTTGTACTATGCATTACTTTGGTGTGTTCATAAAGCCTGAATTCTTAAGGATTTAATATTGACCTTCTAACAATGAGAAATTTATCAACTTGGTCTGTGGGGAAGCTTTTTTTATTCATTCAGTTTCTGTAACGGAGGTTATAAAATTAAAGTTCACCCTAATGAGATTATAAAACAACATGTGCTTATGAAATCCACAATACAGGATCTAGATCTTATCCCACTATGGTATCAGTATTAAGCCAAATATTTGAAGCACAACTCTTTTTGCATTTTATTAAGGGGTTTTCTTATATCACAACTATTACGACTTCATTGAAGTAATCTTGTTCATCTTCTACGACCAATTTAAGGTATTTGTTTCCTGCAGGCACATGAATTCGCAGTGCTTGAAAGGTATAAATTGCATCCTTGTCTCCAAATGTGCGTCCCAAGTTGTGGAGTATGATGCTTTGCTAATATAGTGTTTATTGATTTTGTCGTGAGTAATTTGCGATGCAATGGTTTTCCGTAACTACATGTACAAACCAAGAAAGTTTTGACGAATGTAAAGATTAGAACATGGATGATATCTTGGCGTATTATATCTTGCATTCACATTTCCTTCAACGAATGGACCGTGCGTAATTCTTTACATTTATATAGTTTTGCATTTTGCTGTGTCAAAAATTTACTCCATATTTTTTTCCCTTCATTACACATTTAAATCGCACTCTGTATTCTTCATCCATTATCAGTGTTCCTGTCGCACCACTACTTGGAAGACTCGACTACGTGATAGCGGTGGAAGTTCAATTTGCATGAGTTAACTTTATTAAGACGGAAGTTCAGTTTGTGTGAGCTAATTTTATTAAGACCTGATGCTGCATAGCCTATGATTGCAATAATATTCTCCACAATATGAAGACGGTTGAAGATTTTATATTGTTTGCATCCTATCCTGGTTGCCCTGGAAGGAAACTTATAGTACATACTATGTGGACATTTGGCACATACTGTCACGAAAGATATAACAAATTAATATGCAATCTTAGAATCTTAGACCCAGTAGTACTAATTTGGCGCTCTCGTTTCAAATCTCTCTTCTTGAACTACTATAGTCGTTTAACATTTAAGCATCAATAGTAACTCGACAATGACACTATAGGTAAAGTTATTTACTTGGGCTTTGGGCTGTTGCTAATTTATGTTTGCTACAAGATCAATATATGTTTTGCATTTTGAAGAAATTTATCCTTAGAACTAGTAAATATTAGATTACACAGCCCAAAAAATTAAACAAGAAATTATAGTTTTTATATTAAACAAATTTACTTAAAACACCTGTACTTAATCTTCTCTATATAGTTAATGAATGTGTACATACATATTATATGATCTATCAATATAGGTCAAGGTCATGCAGCCAGGGTTATTTTATATTTTGTGGTATTAAGCGGTAGTTAATGCCAACAACTAGAGTATACCCTAAGGTTCTTTCCAATGTATCATTTCGGTCACCATGGGGCATAATGATCAGTTCTTAGAACGTGGTAGTTTACGTACCATCTCTTAACCATCTGGGTACAGCGTGATACTTCTTTTTAATGTCTTTTGATCTCCTGGTATCTCACCTCACCTCATTTCTTTTTAGTTTTTAGTTTATTTGCAATGAATAAGGCAAGGAGTGACATCTTTCTTGGAAACTGTCAAAACTTCTTCTCAAACTTGCTGAGGAAAGGTCTTGCCTTCATCACCAGTTCTGATCTAGTAACTATGGGCACATTCTTCAACAAATATTATTATCCAGAAAATAGATATCAGTCTTGTGATGGGTTTTAGTGACTTTCATCTGTGAGCATATGCAGAAAAGTAATTGATAAGTTCATTTTATCAATATCGACATCTTCACTTATTTAGTTGACAAACATCCCTTGAGCAATCAAAGTGTCTCTCGTACTAGGTTGATTCAACCCATATATTTGTAAGCCTTCTTTGGACCTATGTTGTACTGGGCGCTAGGCGACAAGCCACCCGCCTCGCCTAGGCGCGCCTAGGCACCGCCTTGGCGTCCGCCCAGGATCCACTGCTTTGAATCAAAAAATTCTACAATTATGCATACAACAAATATGTAATATAACTAATAAGCAATCAGTGTTCTAAATGGCGCCCGCCTAGGCGGCGCCTAGGCGGTAGGCGGTCCCTCTCCGCACCGCTTTGCTGTAGGCGGTGGAGTAGGCGGCCAATGGAGGTTGGCGGCATAGGCGGAGGTGAGGCAGCGTAGGCAAGCGCCTAGGCGGATAAATACTTTACAAAATATTTTGGCCAAAAAGGTTTTTTTTTTAACATTATGGGCCTAACAACACTAAAACTTTATAAATCTTCGTTCTACAACTTAGTTATGCATGGAACACCCTTAAAATATGCATATTATGCAAAAAACAGTGGTAAAATAGTATAAAATGTTCAAAATGTATCAACCGCTTAGGCGGTAGACGGACTCTCTCCGCCGCGCACCCGCCTACCGCCGTTTATAACCTTGTAAGCAATAAGCATAAAAAGTAATATAAGAAGCAACAAATATGAAACAATCAATATTCAACATCAAGTAAAGATATTAAGCATAATTGGACGACCCTAGACGGACCTTTTTTTTCCCTGGGCGACCCTACGCGGACGTCTTGGCGCGCCTAGGCAAGCAAAATCTCACCCAGGGAAATTTTCCACAGGTCGAGACGAGACCTCTCCAACCCGCACGCCTAGGCCGCCTAGGCATCGCCTGTGACGACATAGGTTTGGACGCCTTGTACAAATTTGGAACTTTTGAGCTACAATCAAAAGCTTTCTTTTACTTATTGAATTCAAATGGTTGAACTTGTCTATTTCTTTTGATCTGCAATGTGTTTCTTAGCCCTTCTAATTGATATTATTACCCTGCACCAGAAATCACCTTCAACTTTTTTGTGACCTTTTTGTGGATACCATTTATGAGGCTGTGCCTTTGTTGGTGGATGCACTTATATCATTCAAAACAAATGATACTGGATTTATTGATAGAGAGGTTTTCCGTTAGGATATAGTTTAATTCACATGTTCTTTTGATAAAAAAAATATTGTAGCATGTATCGTGTTTTTCTCCGGAAGGAGAGTGGAAAATAAAAGTGAAAAAACAAGATACATTGGATATAGGAATCAATCTAGTTTAACCTTAAATAATCTATAGATCCAATGACTCACATTAAACCAAGATTTTAAGGTTTTAAGTATCGGACGAGACTGATATTGAAACAGATCAATTCAGAACTACTGAAACTGACCGATACTCATAAGGTGGGTCTGTGACCGATACCAAAACGGAGTTTTTGAACCATGATTAAAACATGATCTAAATCCAAGAGTCCAAATTAGTCACATTAAAACATGATCTAGATCCAACTGTCCAGATTAAATTCCTTTACAATATAAACTCATTTGCCAAATCTTTCTTGTTCTTCCACTTTCCTAATGGACCACAATAGCTAGGGCTGCTTTAGGAAAGAAAACACTGCTTGGTTCATTGAGCTTTTGATCCAGTTTTTCTACGTTTCTTCAAGAGATAATTATAGGTGTTAAGAGTGATAATACTAAGAAAGAGGTTGAGGTTTTTCACCCGGACGGTGCATGTCTCATATTTGTTTACGATGGTATGGGGATATGTGAGTATTATTATTTACAAATCTGTATTATTTCATATTTCTTTTGTGATAATACTTTTGTCAGCATGGATAGTACTTTATTTTATTTGTTTGATAGAATCAATCTTAGGAAAGGAAAAAAACATATAGTGCATCCTACATTTGTTCCTTCAAGGCTAGGTTTTGGTATTGTTTTCGTGAAGTTAGTTGCAGGTCATGCTATAGAGGCATGCTAGTGTAATTCAAGTCCAAACTATGTTCAACTTCTATCATGAGTTTATCAGTTCTACTTGTGGTACATTGTTGTTAGGATATAGGTCTAGGCTGAACCTGAAACATACCAACAAACTGAAACTGGCTGGATAACATGAATTTGCAGCTCTTCAAGTCCTGTCAGAAATTGGAATATAATCAGACTAACATCAATAAACTGTCTGTCAATAAAATATTATGTAGGAGTCAAGGTTGTATCTCTGTTTTGTAATGACTGAGCTGAGGTTTAGTTATTGCAGATTCTTGTTGAACATATATTTAATCTAGTGGTGAAGTGTTTTCATTACTGAATCTGTGTACTCATCTTGAGCAACTCGATCAGAGTAAAATTTTAATACAGAAGCATTATTTATTGCACATTCCTCACCTAAAATAGTCTCAAGTATAACAATATTGTAATTTTCCCAGATGGAAATGATGGCACGTGAAATATTTTGCTACAACCCATTTGCTTTTTCTGAAGGTGGGCTCCTGCATTTGAGTGTTTGTTCTTTCTGTTCTGTTATCCACTCAAGTCGAATCATACTGCTGCTTCCAATACCATATAATTGTTGTTGTAATATACTTTTCATTGTTAAATTGGGAATTTCTTTAAGAAAATGACTAACATATGAAAGGTTTATTATGATATAATAGTGGTTTCTTGTACTTCAAGGTTCCGATTTTTTCTCCTGCTTATATATTGTTGATACTGTTTTTTTCTTTCATCTAGAGACCGGGCTCTCAGTACCCAGGTGACAGTAAAGCCAAACAGTAGGGGAAATGCCTCTTGTTTATTTGTGGAAGTGGAAGAATTTTGTATTACTTCCGCACCAACCTTGCTATTCATGTAAGCAGGACTGATTTTGTTCTGTGTTCTAATACTACTATGCAAATTTTAAAAGACCTTGAATTTTATTTTATTCTTGGATAAATGTGACAAGCAGTTGGAATAAGTATTATAGTCATGTTCAATATGTCTTTTGTACCTTGACCTTTATTTATTACATGGATGATCTCTTTCCACTGTTTTCCTTTCTTGATTACCTTTTGATCATCCAATGTACACAAGGACAATTCATGAACCAAAACCCTTTCAATGGATATATAGTAAAAGGCATATAGTAGAGAGGGAAGACCCACAAGCAATAATGTATTAGAGAAGAGACGACCAATAACTGCAGCTATGCAGATTGCCTCTGAATCAAATGAGCCTCAATTGTCCCAAAAGTAAAGTTAATTCAATATAATGCCCGTCTTTTTTTTCTGTTTGCAAGCATCTTTTTCTTTACCTTTTCCAACAGACTAGGATAGAGAAAAATATTATATGATCATATCCCCTACATGTTGTCATTAAATTGATATGTGCCTAGAAGGTTTTGTAGTTTGTGGCTCAAAATGGCCACAAAGTTGTGAAATTAAGATTATTTTCCTTACCCACATCCATGTCATTACAGTTTATCACACCACTTTAGTTTCCATCCTCATGTATCATTTTGCTTTCGGTAGCGTATTTCGGTCGTTGATGGCCCTTTCTGTTTGAGGTTGCTTAATCCTTCTCTCCCTTGCTGCCTACCATCTAGAAAGCACTATGATTTGGCATCATTTTCTGTCAGGAGCTAGTAAGAGAAAAACATGATGCGTGTATGTGTGGCTTTTATTTGATTTGCTAGTTGAGTGGGAGGAAAACTTTCAAGGCTAGGACAAGTGACAGCCTCGGTCTAAGTCGAAATGATAGCAGTAATGCTCTTAACGGATGGTAGGAAACTATTCTTGTGGATGTTTTACTTATAGCAGTTGATCGTGAAAGATAAAGACTAGATGTTCTGTGCCTTGGGAGTCTCTTTAGGTCAAACTTGTGAATTATGGAGTGAAAATAAAGGGGGTTTACCCATGTTGCAGCCCAGGCTGAAAGCAAGTGTGGCCTTTCAAGAAATACACAAGTTGGCAAAGGTACCCAGTAGTATAATGAGGTGAGTGTCCAAGAGAATAGAGTTTCTCCCTCTGATTTCCTGTTGTTAATCGAAGTGAATTGTTGTGGTAACATGTTAATTGCACTCTGTTTTTGAGGTTGTATAGATTCACGCTGAAATCTAGAGGATTAATTTTGTTATTAGGAATTTCTGCTGGGGGATCAAGGTTATTCCATCTTCTAAAACGTGGGTTTTGAAAGCAACTGGTTAATGTAGGACATTCTCCAGTCTTGATTTTCCAACCCCCAAAAAAAAAAACCAAAAAAAAGAATTCAAGATTTTTAGCCCTAGTTTTAACTACCTTGGTCTAACTTAAGGCGAACTGTCATAGGTGATCAATTTAGAGACTAATGGTGTCCAGGTGAAATTGATAGGATTTCCTGTTAAAACTGATGACCGATTGTTGGGAGAATCAGACTGTTCGAGCAACAAGTCCTTTTCCCCAATTTTTTTGAGTTGGCTTCCTTAGTTCGTTTGTGCCTACCCTGCTTCTAAGGAGCTCATTTAATTAAATAATTGATGAAATTTTCCTTAAACTGTTGGGTTGCATGGAACGTTCCTTAAACTGTTGGATTGCAAGGAACGTGAATATCAAAATTTACTTTCCGGAAGGTTATAGCCTCTTTTTTATTGCACCTTAAGGTAGTAAGGTCTGAACCCAGAACCTCCTCAATGACCTCAGCCCTGGTGGCGAAGGTTATTAGCCATTGAAAAGTCGAAGTTCTTTGGGTAGAGAATTTGAATCCACTCTCCAAACAGTGTGGAATCTGCATTAATATCTTTAACTTTCCAAAATAATTATTCTACTGTGCAACAAAAACTCAGAATTAAAGAAAGATTCTATACCTCAGTTTCATGAACCACATGATTCACAATCGAGACATTCAATTCTACGCTAAAACACTCGAAGACTAAGAACAGATATTACTTAGTATTGATTCATCTTTCTTGATTTCTTCTAATGATGTCTTTAATATTACTTAATATTTATGCTGATGACTCACATCTTAAAACAATCAGGTCATTGTGGCACAATTAGGGTGAGAACTAAATCTGAAATGATTGCCGTTGCCTTCTTACATAATTCCATTACTGCTGGTACAATCATGCCTTGAGCATTCATAAAACTGGCCTGTGCCTGGAGCCGTTCATAAAATTGGCTGCACTAAATGACTGAACAGCTTGTTCCTGAGACAATACTCCTCCATTTTCACTTCTGCTTCAATCAACATGTCTCAAAATAACTCAGGTTGACTAACATCTAGTTGAATAATGTTAATTAATGTTTTGTTTAATTTATTCTTGATCGTAGCACCCCTTCCAATTTATTCTCTCCATGTTTACTTCTGCTTCACTCATCATGCCTCCAAATAACTCAGTTGACAAACTTTCAGATTTCTCTTCCAGTTGTTATATTCAAGCTATGCTTGATCGCACCTTCGAGCCTAAATTCTAGGCGTTACATAGGTGATTAACATATTCTAATAATTAATTGCTGATAGTTTCTATATCCCAAGTCCTTAATAGCATTACTATATTTCATTGACCCTCCTGGGATATCTCATGGACGACTAATATAAACATGAACACGCATGTCGAGTACGCCATGCTCGTGTCAACGTCGTGGATGAAGATGATGGTGCACTGTTATCTGTGTAGTAACCAATAGTATACCATCAGTTTTGGGGTTTGGGGAAAACTGTTCCTCGGAAAGAGTTGCATTGCTACAATTTCCTTAAAGGCTTCCACGTGACAAGGCTATCATTTGTCAACCTATGCATGCTTTTATTGCTTGTGATGTTAGTTTTTCTGTTGTCATTAGCATAAGAATGATATTGTTGCACCCAAAAATAAGTAGATCTCCAGTTTCTGTACCTTTACGCATGACACACATGACCGGCCCTGAGCTCATGTGAGCGGAGGTCTCGGCAAACTCTCGAAATGGGACCCTTATATATAATGTGATTTCTTTTAGAGAAATTATATATATATATATATATATATATATATATATATATATATATATATATATATATATATATATATTTTTTTTTTTTTTTTTTTTTAAAAACCAAGCGGCCGTGTCGAAGACACCCAGCCACCGCTTGGCCCGGGGGCCGTGGGCGAACCACCAAGCCGCCCCCGTGGGGGTTCGAACTCCGTCCGATGCCCCGGGTGCCAATGGTCCTAACCGGTGGGCTACAAGGCCATTGGCAAGAAATTATATATATATATATATATATATATATATATATATATATATATATATATATATATATATATAGAGAGAGAGAGAGAGAGAGAGAGAGAGAGAGAGAGAGAAATTATTTCTTTTAGAGAAATTATATATATATATATATATATATATATATATATATATATATATAATCATACACTATTCAAGGCTGATTTGCGGATTGCTGGATTCTTGTATGTTGTAGCAGCACCAGTGGGTAGAGAGAGTCAGAGGGAAGACGGGAATCACACAACTGGGTTCCAGTGCAGGTTTAGAATTTTCAGTATTTGGTGCAGTAATCTAGGTGTTGTTAGAGCATCATTAGTAAGGCTCATCCCATTTTCTAGATTCTAGATTTAGAATGTAGGAGCTCATTTGTAGAATAGTAAGTCTCCTTTCTAGTTCCAATTTTTAGAATTTCGGTCCTATCTCACTTATAGGTGCCAATGGTTGGGCCTCCCAATTCTAAATTCTAGATTGTAGGAACTCATTTTGTAGAATAATAAGTTCCAATGGTTGGGCCTCCCAATTCTAAATTTCGGTCCTATCTCACTTATAGCTGCCAATGGTTGGGAGTTCACTTTATCATTTCCTACTATCCTCATACAAATCCAACATATTCTACATTTACTTTCTTTTTGAAATTTTGGGCCCCAAATTGAATCTGAGAGTCCCAATTAGGGGGTGTTTGGTAGGCAGAAGGTGGTCGGGAGGTGGGAGTTTCTGCAGCAAGTGAGCGGAGCTCACAACACTTTCAATGTTTGGTTCGTCGTGTAACTACTGCAGCAGTTGAAGAATTTCTGACAACACGAGTTCCTGTCCCCCATTATTTTCCTGCTCTCCACCTACATCACAAAAGTGAGGGAGGTGGGCTGCAAGTGGACGACCAGCGCCAGTTCTGGCCTCCGGACCTCAACGAGCCACGCGGTGGTGGTTCAGCTTGAGCATGGTGGGCGGTGGCCGTGGTGGTCCGGACGACGTCTAAAAATAGTCAGGTAGGCCTGGTCTGGGTTCTGAAGTCGAGCCTCGTGACGTGGAGGAGGTCGTCCGCTGCTTGTTTGCACTCAAGGCTAGGCCAGGAGGAGCCTGGAGTGCGCGGATCTGGGTTGGAGGACCTCCAGCCCCTGTCGGAGGACATGGAGTCCAACACTTGAAGAGGGTCTCCTTCTCGTAGGGGTTCGTGCTGTTGAGCGGGAGAGTGGAGAGGAGGAGAAGGATGATGGTCTAGGTGGTGGAGAGTGGCATTTGTGTGAAGTTGGTAGGAAGAAGAGGAGGCGGTGGGTTGTAAAACAACCTAAAAAGAATACATGCCTAAAAAGAATACACAGGCGGTGGTAGGTTCTTCCATGCATTTTTTTTGGCATTTTTTGAAATTTTTTGTTTACATTTTAAAAATTTTACATTACTAATTATATGTTTAATTGAACCCAAAAATTAATTGCAATTTAATCTGTTTAATCATGGTAATTAATTTAATTATCATAATTAATTTAATTCTGGTAACTAATTAATTATGGTTACCATGTTTCCAACTCCATCATCCACTTTCAACAACCATCTAAACAACGAACTCATTTTTCTTCCACTTTCACCAGACAAAAAGTACTCCATCCAAACACATTTTGAAAAGTGCCACTTGCTGCAAGTCCACGGAAACTCAACTTGCTGCAAGTGCCACTTTCACACTTTCAAAGAGTTACATCTATCCAAACAGCCCCTTACTCTTAGTTCTTTTTTTTTTTTTTTTTTTTTTTTTTTTGAGAAAATGAAATCATTTCATTAAATCAACATTGGAGTACAATAAGACTTATCAAGATTGATAAGTTCAGTGATACAAGATGGAGTATCATATAAAAAGCTGAATACACATACAACAGTAGAGAATAGAGTATCTGTAGCTAAGGCATGTGCTACTGAATTTGCTTGTCTGGGAATAAAATTGAAGGAGATGTTTAACTCAGAATGAAGAAGAGATCTTCCTTGGTCAATGGTTTGCTTGGCTCGCCAGAGGGAGATCATTTCTGGATGAATGATAGAATCTATTAGGATCTTACAGTCGCCTTCAATAGTTACATTGTCAATATTTTTGATATTGATTATCTTCATGGCCAGATTTAACCCCATTGCTTCTGCTTCCAGTGGAGTACCTCCATATTGATGTTGCGTTGCTGCACAAATGAAATTTCCTACATCATCCCTTAGAATAGCTGCAGACCCCATTTTGCCATCTTGGTAACCTCCGTCGAAATTTATCTTCCATTGCCTCATTTGTGGAGGGATCCAATGATGAGGCAAGTTGTAAGGAGCTGGGAGAATGTTGTGGTTGTCACCTATTTTGTTTGCCGCTTCAAATTTATCTTGTAGAAGACGAGCAGCATGAATAATCTGTGTCGGGAAAGTTGATCTTCTTTGAAAAATTGCATCATTACGAGCCTTCCAGATTGTCCACATCAAATATAAGCAAGGATGAATGAGAGAGTTATCTCCACTTGAAAGAATGCTCTTCATGAAGGTAGCGATTGTTGTGTGTTGATGCAAATGATTTTTGATATCTCGAATTCCTTCCCAAGCTGATCCTGAAACAGAACAATGAAATAAAATGTGGTCAAGAGTTTCAGTTTGCACCTGGCATAGCGTGCAAATGGGGTTGATTGTTTGAATCCTCCTATGAAGATTGGCTTCTGTTGGTAGAGAATTATGAAGAGATCTCCATGCAAACATCAGTACACGGGGACATATATTGCTAATTTTCCAAAGCTTCTTCCAATCAGTGAAGACAGATTGAACATTGGCAGTTAGAGGCCCATTAGCATGTTCATGAATAATACGATATACTGATTTAGTATTCAGTTCTCCAGTAGGAGTATGAATCCAAATCAATGAGTCCATTGATGATGTAGCGGACAGAGGAATCAGAGTTATTGCATAGGCTTCTTGTGGAGGGAAAAGAATATAGGCTTAATTGCAACTTGATACCCTCAACTATTCCTGTTTTTCAACTTGATATCCTAAACTTTTTTACTCAACAACTTGATACCATCAACTATTTATTATTTTCAATCTGATACCCAAAATTTAAAAAAGGACAAAATTATCCCTCCCTTTTACTTTTTAGCAGAATAGTTTTTGGGTGGAGGGGTGATGTTTTGAAATTATATTAGGGATATTTTCGTCCAATTTTATTTCAGGGTATCAAGTTGTTACAAAAAAAAGTTTAGGGTATCAATTTGAAAAATGGGAATAGTTGAGGGTATCAAGTTGCAATTAAGCCAAGAATATATAGTAGATTCAACTTCCAACTGAATGAGCGGTGATCAATAAGATCACTGACTGTTGTTACAGTATGATGAGCATTTGGAAAACCTGAAACTCTGAATCAAGGTAAAGTTGGAACCCAAGGATCAACCCAAATATTGATTCCAGTTCCATTTCCAACTAACCATAGTACATTGTTGTTGAGAATTTCTCTGCTCGAGAGAATAGCATGCCAGATAGCAGAAGCTGAATGTGGCACATTCACTGACCAGAAATTACTGCTCTTGAGATATTTGTATTTCAATAATGTAACCCATGGAACATCATCATTTTTCAGGAACCTCCAAGCCAATTTAGTAATCATGGCACAATTACTTAGACAAGGATCTCGAATACCCAAATCTCCACAAAATTTTGGTTGAGTGAATGAAGACCAAGCAGTGAAATGAATTTTCCTTTGTTGTTCAACACCTCCCCACCAAAAATCACACTGTTGTTTTGAGAGAGTTTTCAAAACTTTTTTAGGGAGTAGGTATGATGAAAATTGATATATAGGAAGAGTGGAGAGAGTGGATTTGATCAATGTAGTTCTGCCAGCATGGGAAAGACATCTTCCTTTCCAACCAAGGAGTTTTGATTGACTTTTTGAAACAATGGAATTGAAAGTAGAAACTCTACTTTTAGACAGTAGAAGGTGATGCCCCAGGTATTTGTCAGAGGTATTCATTAATGAAACCCCTAAAAGATTCAAGTACAGCTGGCGCATATAAGGATCCAATCTTTGAGAAAAAAATATTGATGATTTCTCAAAATTAACTTTTTGTCCCGACCATAACTCATAAGTTTGTAGAATAATCTTGATCTGGATGAAGTTGTCAATAGAACAGTAGCCAAAAAGAAGAAGATCATCAGCAAAAGATAGATGTGAGTATTTTTCTGGGTTTGGATGAAGTTTGATACTGTCATAGAGATCATTTCTTTCCATAATGAGAATAAGCTTGGAAAGAACTTCTCCACACATTATGAAAATATATGGTGATAAGGGACACCCTTGGCGAATACCTCTACTAGGCTTGAACTTTGAGGAGGGAGTGCCATTGATTAAAATAGCAAAAGAAGCTGTTGATATACATTGCATAATGAGATAATGAGAACAATCTCGGATTCCAAAAGCCTTGAGAACTTGGCTAATAATACCCCAACTAAGCCTATCATAGGCTTTGGCCATATCAATTTTGAGAGCAAATCCACTTTTTGTAGAAGGAAATGTTTTTATAGAGTGGAAAAGTTCTTGAGCCATGACAACATTATCTCCAATATAGCGACCAGGTATGAAAGCATTTTGGTAGGGACAAATGAGTTTGTTGAGATGTGGTCGAATTCGGTTGGCCAGAATTTTGGTAATGCATTTATAAATCACATTACATAATGAGATTGGACGGAAATGAGAAGGAGATGTTGGGTTTGGGATTTTTGGTATTAATGCAATGAAGGTATGATTGATGGCAGGAGGCATTATTCTAGATTTAAAGAAATCTTGAATAAGATAGGTTACCTGTTGGCCGACCGTATCCCAACATGTTTGATAAAAGATAGCAGGGAAGCCATCTGGACCTGGTGATTTATAGGGTTGCATATGCTTCATTGACAGTCGGATTTCTTCCTCAGTAGGAACACTGCTTATAAGTTCATTCTCCACAGAACTGATATGATTAAATTCAGCCAATATATGTGCAGGTACTGGAAAGGTATCAGTTGACTGAAATAGTGATTTGAAATGTGAAACAAGCAAATGAGAAATAGCTTCCTGATTGCAAACTTGTTCACCATCTTCTTTGTAGAGACAAGAAATAGAATTCTTCTGCTTTCTATGCACTGACATCATATGAAAGAACTTTGTATTTTTGTCACCTTCCTTCAACCAAGAAACACAAGATCTTTGTTTCCAATAAAGTTCTTGCTGTAGAAGTAATTTATTTAATGACATTTGAATCTCTTTTTCCCGTTGAAGCACATTATCAGAGATAGGAAGATTCTGAAGCTGAAGTAGTTGTTGTTCATAAGATTTAATATCATCCTGGAGGAATGAGAGACGTCTCCTGCCCCATCCTCGTAATGTTTGCAGTAACTGTTGAAGTTTAGAAGAGAGGTTTGAAAAGTTTCTGCAGGAGAACCAAATGTTAGAAACTTCATCTTTGAACTCAGGATCATGAATCCAAGCAGCTTCAAATCGACGGGGATAGATTAATTTCTTCTTGAGCAAATTGAGGGATAATAGAATAGGGTTATGGTCACTATTAAGACAAGGGAGATGAAGAACCCCTGCTTTTGGATGAATACTACGCCAGTTAGGATCAACCATAGCCCTATCCAACCTTTCTGCTATATTGAATGCAGCAGACCTTTTGTTGGTCCATGTAAAAGCAGGTCCACTATAACCCATATCCATAGCAGCAGAATTATTGAACCACCTGATGAAATGTTTATGATGTTGAAAATTGAATTTATTTCCTCCTCGTTTCTCTTTATCATTGAGAATGGAATTGCAATCTCCAATACAAGCCCAAGGTTCTACAAGGTTTGTGATTTCAGATTCCATAGCTGTCCAAAAAACCTCTCTATCAGAAATATTAGGTGGACCATATATGCAATATAAGTGCCATGCCGGGGAAGAGGATGTTTGTAAGAAATAAAGGTGGATACAATTGGGAGATGTAGAGATGACATTCAATTTAGTAATGTTATTCCACATAACTAGGAGGCCACCTGCTCTGCCACAAGAAGGTACTGCAATACTCTGTTCAAAATGGAATAAGGGAGCTAATGATAAAGCTTGATCTATCGAGCATCTAGTTTCTGAGATGAATGCAATGATATGTTTAGTTGCCCGGAGAAATGAATTAAGTGTACGAATTGTCGGGTCATTTCTCAAACCCCGACAATTCCAGGATAGGATCATGATGTGTGCGGCTGTTGAAGGCCAGCCGCAGCCTTTTATTTGTCAGATAATTTAAGGAATTTGTTGGAAGAGGTTATCTTGTCATCACTGGAGGAATCCTCATAAAGATGGATGGATGTTCTTTTGAAGGGGTAGGTAGTGAGGTTGGTAGATTTTGTGGAATGTTTAGGAAACAGTGACGAGTCCTTGATGACTCGTTTCCATGATTTTGCATTGATATGGTTTGAGGAGGAGGAGGCATGACACACAGTCTGTTGTGTTATTGAATGGATAAGAGAGGTGAAGGATTCAGGATTGTGGTGATTATGGGAATGGAGATCAGCACTATTAAAAGAGGGAATGGGTAGATGTATTGGTATTGAGCTGGAGATGGATGAAGTATCAGAGATAATGGTGGATGTAAAGGAATGTGGAGTGACTGCTTGGGGATCAATGTCATTACTGATATAAAATTCTGTAGTAAGTGGAGGATATGAGGGTGATGGTGTGGAATAAGGAATGAAGGAATGTTTAATAGGCAAAGCAGAGGAAATTATCTGATCCGAATGAAAGGAGGTGATAGTGTGAGATAATAATTTTGGTTCTGGGTGTTGTGATGGTATAGTAGGAAGGATGGATTGAGTTGGAAGGTTACTAGGAATGTGGCAGGTGGGTGTAGGATGTTGATTCACCAAAGCAAGAGATGGTTGATTTGTATCAGTAAAATTAGGCACATTTATAGGAATAGTGGAGGATACAGTTGGTGGGGGAATAACAGAATTCGTGGAAGAAGGGATAACTGTTTCATGAAAAGGTGCTGCACTAACCGTCACCGGCGACGATGATGGAGGAACTTTGAAAATCCGGGGATGATCAGCCAATTGACTGTAAGTAGGTTGAATGGATATATTGGAATTGAATCAAGCACCATATCATTGCAATTCATTGATGAGGTTGTAGGAATGGATGATGTTGGAGGCAAGGTTGGATGTTTGACAGATTCCTTCCCTGCAGATATCTGCGAGTTAGTTCTGAATCTTTCTGCATGATTAACACATATAGAGAAATCCAGCCTCTTATTCAGAAGATCCATAATATGAGATTTCTGCTCAATAGCCCATTCATCATTGATCAATGACTTCAAATATTTGTGCTTCTCACATTTAGAGACCCCATGTCCCAGAATTCCACAAAACTGACAAAACTTTGTTAGTCTTTCATACTTGAGATTAACAACACAGCAAGAATTATTACCCATAGATATTTCCAATTTTCTGGACAACGGGATAGAAATATCTATCGAGACTCTCACTCTAGCAAATAAACTCCAATTCATGGCTTCTTTTTGAGTTGGAGGTCGGAAATTTCCCAATCTTGCAGCAATGGAAGATATGAAGTCAATTGTGAGAAGATTGATAGGTAAACCATGAAATTGAATCCAGAAATCAGCATGTGAGAAGGAGTAATCCTTGGGAAGTTTGTTAGGCAGGCATCTCTCCAAAATCAACAGATGCTTGTTGATTTTCCAAGGACCATTGGCCAATACAATTTCCAAATCCTCAGTTTTTTCAAAACGAGCAGAAAAAGATCCTTCAAAATATTCACCGATCTTGACAGGACTGCTCACTTTCCACATTTTTTGGATGGTGTTTGAGACAATGTGTAAAGGAAGATTCTTGGATCTCAATAATTTGAAAAACAAGAAATTCTTCCATTCTGCTTGAGGATTGTTCTGAGAAGAGGGGAATGTAGAAGAAGAGTCTGAAGATGTCAGTGATAAGGAAGAAGTCAGTTTTTCCAAGACTTCTTCATAAGAACAGGGCGTGGTAGACATTAAGGACGTGGTATGATGAAAGTTGTGTATTGTGTTTGTTTGTAAGGAGTGAAGAAGAATGGAAAAGGAGAAGAGGGAAAGATGGATAGAGGAAGGGATGATCTGATGAAGGAGATGAATGATTAGGAGGGAAATTGAAAATACAGAGAAAGAACTCTGCAGAGCGGAGAGGTCGCCATGGGACGAAGCGGAGAAAAAAGCATATAATTTACATATTATTTTTACTTACTCTTAGTTCATCACTATTCATTTGATTTATGGAAGAAACAGTTTAGCAACAGAACCTTCTTCCCCAGGACGAGCTTGAATTACTAAAGCTAGGCATCACTTGGGGCTCTTTCCTTCCTAAGAAATCTCTAATTGATTGGGCTAATTTTCCATGGAAAATATTTCCATCACAAATTTTCCACCAATTGTAGTGTTTGATAGCTTATATTTTCCATGGAATTATTTTCCAAAAAACTATCATTTTCCATATTTCCATATAAAATGGTGGAAAATGAAACTTGTCCAACCCATAGGAAAATATCATTTTCCATGGAAAATAACTATTTTCTGTGAAAAATAATGCCAATCAAACACCCAAATTAAGTTTTCCATGGAAAATTTTTAAAATTCCATGGAATTTTTTTCCTAGGAAAATAATTCCATGGAATTAATTTCTTTTCCACACATTTTCCATCTTGCAATCAAACGCACCCTTATTGTTTTTCCATGCATGTTCATCTTTCTCAAGCTAAGTATTTTGTTTCTAGTCGTAATTTACAGAGTCCAGTCTCCATTGACCAGTCCTTTCTGCCTGGTGCTGCTGCTGTTGAACGCTTGCCTCTGACTAGCAAGCAAGCAATCACCTGCATTTCAAGTGGCGTTTGCAACAAAACCAAAGTTGGGGATTGGGGTTGGTCGTGTTTGCCGGTTGGCATTGGCACCATTTACAGTTAACATGGACGTTACACACGAGATTTTGTACATGCAAGGATAATACGCTTATGTGGTTTAATCCACTGATCTTTTGCCATCGAGACATGATTTTATCTCAGTAACTATAAGGGTCATCCAAGTTCGGCATAGTAAGTAGAAACTTGTACGTTGCCAACTTTAATATGTACCACACCACTCTCATGTCCAATCACTAGAAAACAACAACAGCATTAAAGTGCAAATTCCAGTAGGTATAAGTGCACACTAGTGTCTTAGCGAGCTAAACGATACATAGCGACGCCTGCACTTCGGCCTCGTTTAGTCTGCAGAAAGAAAAGAAAAGAAAATTGATTCTTTGATATTTTTTTCTTTTTTTTTTGAGAAATTGTAATTTTAATTGATATTTTTTCTGGTGTTTGGAAAAACTAGAAAAATTGAGAGAGAAAGTGAATCTTTAAAGGACAAAAATAAAACCCTTTGGTTGGTGGGAGGAACCTTTTTTATCCTATTTTTTTCTTTTGGGAATTAAATTTCTTCTCCTTTATTTTCCTTGGCATAAGAAAAAAGAAAAAAAAAATCACTTTTCTTTTCCCTTTCAATTCCGCAAACCTAACGTGGCCTTCCTGCAAATAATGCCGTTGTGGAACACCAATGGCATCCAATGAAACCTGGTCAACCACCATCTTATATTCTATACTTTAACCATATGCTGTTGTAGTTGACACGATTGAACTTGATCAGTAGCTGTTGAGCCGTGCTTGAATTTTGAGCTATTGGTTCGGGAAATGCTATGGTTACAACCAATTTTGGTTGTAACTTTACAATTGCCTACATGGCATCCTTTAATTGGAGGATTGGAGGTACCGGATGGGAGATGTTAGCAGAGGTTGGTGTGGTTAAATGAAAGTTGTAAATATTTGGTAGTAAATTTAGTTTTTTTTCAATTGGTGCTGCATGACAGCTAGAACAAGTTTGACTCACTTGCATACAGTATTAGTTGGCTACAGCTAAGAGCATCTCCAACCCTATTGTCTTGTTAAGTGTTGTGAGTCTTAGGTGGCTCCTATGTGGCATGAGCCACAAGACAATGTCTTGTTTATGTGGCAAAATTATATCTCAAAAGACAATGAGATAGAAAAACTCTCTCCAATGCAAAAGTATTGAGAAGACAATAAAAAGTATTTTTTTCCAACTTCCAAGGCAACTTTTAAGACAACTACTCATCTTCTTTCTCTTTTTCTAATATTTTTTATTCATAATTGATGACATGGAAGAGAAGACATTGTCAAGTGCATTGTCTAGAAGACTAGAACAAGACAATCAACTTCACAATGTCTTCTTTTATTTTTGCCACATAAGTTTCACAATTGACTTACAATTGCATTGGAGAAGAACTTTTAAATAAAATTTTGTCATTCCTACGTGGCATTAACTTTTTTTCCCCAAGTCACAATATCGTTGGAGATGCTCTAACCCTTGTTCACTATGAAGAAGTCTGACCATACATGGTAAGCCACCCGGATTTTATGAGACTAGATTCTAGATTCTCCTAGAGCATCTCCAACCCTATTGTAATTCTTATGAAGATAATATATAGATTTTGGGTGGGCTTATACACATTACCATATACCTAATTAATAACGGAACTAAAATCTTGAACTTGAACGGGTTGGTGTGGACTAAGGTAGACTAGGTGTAGATGTAGGTTCACTCGTATGAAAAGAAAAAGGGTTAATTAGTTGTCCCCCCCTAAGTTTTGTACATATTTTGGTAACTGTTCCCGTTCTTTTAAAATTAAAGTATACCCCCCTGGGTTCTTAAGGACCGTCAAATCCGTCAACATATTAATTATTTCTTTTAATTGTTTCAGTTTCTTTTTTACTGAAAGACGGAAATGCCCTCATCCCTTGAACGCGGGTGGGATGTGATTCGACACTTGCATAACTTCCAATGAAGAAAAAAAAATTCCTTCAATCCCTTCAGAAAAAAATTCCGTCAGAAAAAAAATCCCCAATCTAAACCATAGGTGAAGAATCGGCTGCAAGGACGGAGCGATCTCGCCTCCAGCGGTGGTGAGGGACGGAGAAGAATCGTCTGCAAGGTGTTCGACTCTTGAGTGTGATTTCAATCGTGTCTCCAACCGCTCGAACTGGTACGAACAGTGTAGACAAATGTTTCCTGTTCCATTATCATCCATGGTCAGGAAGGGGGAGGTTTGATGAGTTCGTTTGTCACTGTTTTTTCTCTTGGTTGCAGATGGATAGTCTGTACGTCGACTTCACAGTACATTGGAATGGGACATGGAAGACTGTTAGAGGTCAGGGAAGGGGTAAAGTGACATTGAAAAATTATAGTGGTGGTATGTGTGCTCCTATTGTAAATGTTGAAGTAGATAGGTTATGCTACTTTGATATTCTGAGAAATTGTCAGTACCTTGCTAGTGTACCTCCAGAGAATATGATATCTATCTTGTATCTGTCCCTAAGGTCTTGTAAACTATCCGAGATCAACAATGATGGAGATGTGTTGGGTATGGTTAGGGACATGTGCATGGGTGACTTAACAGGGCACCTATTTGTCTCATGGACTTTGGTGACACCTTTGAAGGTTGATTCCACCCCAAAGAAACATGTAACACATTCTGATAGGAGGAGGAGGTTATTTGAACCTATCTTAGAAGAAGTTTGTTTGGCAATCCAACCTGTGGCTGAAATGGAGGAGCAACCAGTCCCACCTGTGGCTGAAATGGAGGAGCAACAGGAGCAAGCAGTCCCACCTATGGCTGCAATGGAGGAGGAGCAACCAGTCCCACCTATGGCTGAAATGGAGGAGGAGGAACCAGTCCCACCTATGGCTGCAATGGAGGAGGAGGAACCAGTCCCACCTATGGCTGAAATGGAGGAGCAGGATGATCATGGAAATGAGGAGGGTGGTTCTGAATCCTGGAATGATAGCTCTACAGATTCTGAATTTGAACCCAATGAAGGAGATGAGAGAGGTGATGACCATGAATGGGAGAGTGATGTAGTGAGTGATGATTTTGGTGTTAACCACTACAAGGGGTTTGACATTGGGCAAATACCTCCTGAGGATAGTGATAATAGTGAAGGTGATGACTTGTATGAAAATGAGGGAGCTGAAACCATTCCTCCAAATTTTGGAGAAGGGCTGAGGTTGGAAAAGGGTATGTTATTTGAGAGTGTATACAAGTACAGAGAACATCTGTTGCAGCATGCTTTGAAGAATCATTACGAGTTCACATATGTTAGGAATGACAAGGACAGAGTTACAGTAAAATGTAGGGATCCTAACTGTGGGTGGAGGGTACATGCCTCTGTCCTTAATGATAACATGACTTATCAGATCAGAACTTCTAGAGAGAAGCACACATGTGTGTCTACCAGGCAGAATAGGAATAGGGTTTTGAGATCAAGTTTCATTGCTAAGTTGATTGTGGAAAAGCTTAGGGCAAGAGGGAAGAAATACACTCCCAAATGCATTCAACTTGATGTCCAGGAGAGGTATGAAGTGAAGATATCTTACTGGATTGCATGGTATGCTAGGATCAAGGCCTTAGAGATGTTGTTTGGCAACTATGATGATGCTTATGCAGAGTGCCCCGAACTATGCAGGCAAATTCTGAATGCTCATCCAAGAAACAGGGTTAAGTTTCATAAAGATGAGCATGGTAGATTTGAATTTATGTTCGTGTCTTATTTTGTATGCACAGAAAGATGGAGGAGGTGCTGCAGACCTGTAGTTGGTTTAGATTGGGCTTTTTTGAAGGGAAAATATGGGGGTGTGGTCTTGAATGCAGTGGGCTTGGATGGTAATAGAGGGTTGTATCCATTGGCATTCATGGTATGTAGGACTGAAGACCAAGAGATGTGGAGGATCTTCTTGGATGAGCTGAAGCATGGCTTGATGCATGAGTTTCCCTTCACATTTTACTCAGATAGACAGAAGGGATTACTCAATGCTGTTATGGAGGTGTTCCCTTGCTCTAGGCACAGGTACTGCATGAGGCATATTTATGCCAACTTTCAGAAGAAATGGAAAGGGTTGGAGTTGCAGCATATTCTGTATGATGCTGCATATGCATATTCAGTTGGTGAATGGGAGGCAAAGATGGAGGTGCTCAGACAGGTATGCCCTGAAGGATATGAGTACATGGCAGATATACCCCCCCAAACGTGGACAAGGTCTCATTTTGACAATACTTCTATCTGTGATCATGTCACCAACAATTTCAGTGAATCATTCAACAACATGATCAGAAAACTGAGAGAACTACCTTTGACATTGTTTGTGGAACAGCTTACCTTCAGGCTTATTGAATTCATTAATGAAAAGAAAGAGAATGCTGCTGCCATGGAGGGTCCCTTGACAAGAAACATAGCTAAAGTTCTTAAGAAAAAGGAAGAGAATGCAAGGAACCATATTCCAACTGATCTCTCACCAGCTGAAGTGTTGATTACTAACATTCACAGAAGGTGGATTGTGAATGTAGAGGTTAGGACATGTAGCTGCAATGAATGGCAGATCTCTGGACTACCTTGCATACATGCAATGGTTGCATTGAACTTAAGGAGGAAGCCTTATGAGGAGTAAGTAGTTACTAATTGTTACTAATTTTATTTTCTTGCTTATTTCTATGTTATGCATTTAACTAATCATCCCCTCTTATGCATACAGCAACATCAGTCCATATTTCTACCTTAGCAACCACAGAGTGCTATACAATGAAAATATCAGAATGATTCCAGATAGGTTAACTTGGAAGAAGGTATGTTCCTTATGTTTGCAGCCTTCAGTTGGTGCATTTAACTAATCATCCCCTGTTATGCATACAGCAACATCAGTCCATGTTTTTACTCAATTTTTCCTTTTATTACCCTTATTTTTGCAGCCTACAGAGTTGGTTTTGCCCCCACCAACCAAGAGGACCCCTGGAAGACCCAAAATCAATAGAGCACGGGGAGCTGATGAGGAGGGGAGAAGTTCAAGGACAAAGCCAAACAGGTGTGGAAGATGTAAGGAGTATGGACACAACAGTAGAACCTGTAAGAATGAGGCTTATGTGAGACCACCTAGGAGGGGTAGAGGCAATGGGAGAGGGGTTTCTAGAGGTGGTGTTGGCAATGCAGGTGATGGTGTTGGTGTTCCTGGTGTTGAGAATGAGTCTAGTTGGAGAGGGAGAGTCAGAGCTGGAAGAAGACCAAGAGGGAGAGCTGGAAGAGGTGGTGGTGTTGGTGTTCCTGGTGATGGTGTTGGAAGAGCTGCCAATGCAGGTGATGGTGTTGGTGTTCCTGGTGTTCCTGGCAGTACCATTGGTGTTCCTGGCAGTAGCATTGGTGTTCCTGGCAGTAGCAATGCATACGATGGTGCTGGTGTAGGCTTCTTTGGGGATTTCTCATCCCAGGCTACTGGAATGACTAGTGCAGCATGTTTCCAGCCCAGGTTTGCCCTTGGGACTCAAGAAAGCACCAATGCAGCTGGGAGGTGCAATGAGTAGATGATGGTGTGCATCTACTCAGTCATATTTTGGGTTTTTTGGGTCTTCTGTCAAATGGTTATGTCAATGTTTATGTGAATGTTTTGTGAATGTTTAGGGTTCCTTAGGTTTGCAGCCTACAGAATGTTTTGTGAATGTTAATGTCAAATATTTCTGTCAAATGTTTATGTGAAATATGAAATGGAAGGTAGATGTCAATGTTTATGGGAAATATTTATGTGGCATAATGGTTGATTGTGTTTATGTAAAATATTTCACAAATGTAGATGTCAAATGGTTATTTGTGTGAATGTTTATGTCAAATATTTTTGGATCTTCTGTCAATGTTTATGTCAAATGGTTTATTGTGTGAATATGCAATGGATGGTAGATTGCTCAGGTTCATTGTGTGAATATGCAATGAAATGGCTGCATTGATCCGAGCCTGGTTGCATTGCAGGTTTTTTGTGTGAAATGTATTTCCAGGTTTTCCTCTGCATTGAATAGCTCAGGTTGCATTGGCAGGTTTTTTGTGTGAAATGGTGTTCCAAGTTTTCCTCAGCTTGGCATTGAATTGCATGTGAAATGGTTGCTCAGGTTGGCATTGACCTTTGTGTGAAATGGTTGGTTTTCCTCAGGTTGAAAGCTCAATGACCTGCATTGAACTGCATTAAAGTTTTTCTCAGGTTGCATTGAACTGCATTGAACTCCAGGGAGCTCCATTGAACTACATTAAAGATTGAACTACTTTGCATTTTTCTATGTATTGACCCATTGAAAGCTGAGTGAACTCCATTAAAGATTGAACTACTTTTGAAAGCTTACAGGTTACATTCCATCTAAGATTGAACTACATTTGCATTACAATGAACTCCATTACACTACTGAACTCATTACAATACTGCACTCCATTACAAATACTATAACCTGATTACAATACTAAACTAGCTTACAAGTTAACCCTCTCCATCTCCTTCATAACATCACCAATATACAGCTTCACCTCCACAGATGAGGTCCCTTCGACATGAATTTTCAAATCAATGGAGCCTTTGGATGATGAAGAACCTAAGCCAGAGCTACCTGAACCAACTTCAACAGTGGCAGAACTACCAGAACCAACTTCAACAATGCTACAATTTCCTGAACCAACGTCTACATTGCTCTTAACTGGGGTGCATACCTCAAGCCACTGAAAATAACCACACCCAGGTCTGTTGCAAGCAAAGAACTTCTTCCCATAGCTGTGTGGTTTCTTGCTGGTGAAGATCTTCAATTTGCCAGCACAATTAGCAGATTTGCATTCAACAGAAGCACCATTTTTTTCAGGGCAATCCCTTACAAAATGTGACTTATCACCACAACAGTAGCACGCCTCTCGATTTGAAGTAATTAGGGTTTTCTGTCCTTGGGTTTCTTCATCTATCCACACAAACGATTTGCAGGAAATCGCGTTACAGCGCAAGAATCGTCTGTTTAGGCTGTGTGGGCGTGTTGAAATTCTGACTTTCCGAGTTCCATTACATCCCCTAAAGTTACAGGGGGAGTTTGGGAGGGGACATTCATCATCTATGTGGCTCTCATCCTTGCAAATCGAACACTGCAAAAAGAGGGAAAGAAAAAGGATTTAGGGCTTCTAATTTGGGGGATTTCAGTACACGTATAGGAGGAAGAGAGGGTTTTGTTTAGATCATACCTGAACCACCATCTTCGTTTCCATGGAAGAGGGAGGGCTTGATCGATCTGGCCACCTTCGTCTGGTTTGGGACTTTCGGTTTTGGCTGGTTGAAGAAGAAGAAGAAGAAAAGGGAGGGAAGTTCAGGGGTATCCATGTCCAAAACATATAACCGTTGACGGGTTTGACGGTCGTTAAGAACCCAGGGGGATATACTTTAATTTTAAAAGAACGGGAACAGTTACCAAAATATGGACAAAACTTAGAGGGGGACAACTAATTAACCCAAAGAAAAAAGAAAAAAAACGAAAGAATTTTTTTTTGGGATGGGCTGCCCTTATGTGGTTCCCCATTTGTATCTTTATCTCTTACACTCGTGTCATAGTGGGGCCAATAGAAACGTAATAAGTTGTCAATTATTACAACTCTTTTTTTGTCTATTGTGTAAGATTCTTCCATAAACTCATCTTGTTATGTTTTCAAAAATGTCTATGAATAGTAAGAAGTGGTGTAGAGAAAACATACAAGACAAACACCCAAATGCAGACCAGTAATTTAATGACACACTTGGTTTGAGAAATTATGGTCTTTGGTTCATTTTGTGTGTTTGGATGTTGAAGAAAACAATGAGAAAATTAAAATAACTTTTAAAGTAAAAAAAAGGGTTTCTTGTACCTACTCAAAGATTCACTGTTTTTAGGAAAATTTTCATCCAAACATCATAATTTATAAAAATTATAACAAAAGCACAAACTTTTGAAATATTAATAATAAAGTACAAAAACGTCCTTCAAAGAACGTTCTGTATAAAAAAAAAAAAATTAAAAAAGCATAACGTTGTTCGAAATGACGTTTTGACTTAAAAATTATATTTTTTTTTCTGTGGGCTAACGGAGACTAACGGGGAGAGGATACTGCTTGAAGATGACACACTCCCAGAGACCATTCTTCCTTCCTCCGCTCCACATCAACTAATCTAAAGTCAACAAACAAACAAAGAAACACACACACACTTACAGCAACCTAACTGCATGGTAGTAAACTCTTTCGTGGACCGAGGCTCACTCACTCTACCTTTTCCCCTCCCTTTTCGTCCTCAACTTTTTTTTTTTTTCCTTTTCGTCCTCACAACCCAATCCGTTCAATCAAACAAACCCCAATTCCGAACACCAAAAAGAATATGGCTTCCTCCAGCAGGAGGCGGGGACGAAGGCGGAGGCTCCCAGTCCCAGTCGCAGCAGCAGCAACACCACCACCCGATGTCCTCCAACGTCTCTACCAACAGCAGCAAAGTCGTTGCGTAGTACACGACCGATGCACGGCTCCATGTAGTCGGAGCAGTCTGCCCACTCCGGCAGGCTCCTTGAGGAACGCCCTTCCCATGGGCGTTTTCAGTTTTTTTTTTTCTTTATTCCCCCTCCCGTTAGTTTCTGTCAGTCAGTGGAACAAATATAATTTTTCAGTCAAAACGTACTTCGAAAAGATGTTATGTATTTTTTTTTATACGGAGGGGCGTTCTTGTGCTTTGTTACTAATATTTCAAAAGTTTGTGCCTTTGTTATAATTTTTTATAAATTATAGTGCTTTGGGTGAAATTTTTTGCTTCTTTTATCATAAATTTTCACTTTTTTTTCCTTTTTTAAATTTTTTTTCCAAACATATAAAATAAATTTTCTCAATAGAAATTTTTTATTTCTTTCATTTTATTTCCGTGAACGAATCAAGGCCTACGACGGATGGAGTCCTGTAATATGGAATTTTGGTAGAAGCTTTTCTGACCATATAAATTCTGACTGCACAATTTACTAACTTTTCAGCTGCACCATAACTAACCTGCTCTGCTCCCTTATCTAAAAGCTGGAAACAAAAGTCATAACTTGAGAAGCAGAAAGTCGGTACTCTCTGCTTCTCTATGATAGTTAGCCATCTCCAATGAAAATTTCTAAAATTGAGTTTATATTCTACTTGTCATTATACTTAAAAAAATTTCTATCATAGTTGGTACAGTTTTTATATAAAATTGCACCAAAAAAAAAAATCACACTCCATGTTTTTCAATTCTATTCTACTATAAAAACATACTCCACGTTTTTCAATTATGTTCTACTTGACAACAAACAAAATAATAAATTTAATGATATAGAACCTAATATTAATTGATATGAGAGAGTTAATATATATAGAAATCTTTCTAAAAACTTTCCAACTTGCATCACCATCACAGTCACTTGAGACAGAAATTACATTGGAAGAAGTTTTTTAAAATTTGAGTCTCTAACATATAATTATGAGTCGAATCCGAATAACTCTTGTGGTTAGTAAAAAAAAATATAAAATTTAATTGTATGACAAAAAATCAGTAGACCGAGCTACAAACAGAAACGTATTATTCCTTATCTTATAATTAGTGGAGAGAAATTTCCATAGCTTACGTACCACAATTTCAAGTGTCTTCATCACCCCCCAAGCCCACCACCTATGTTCCTTCCATATACCCCCCCACCCCCCCCCCCCCCGGCGAAAATCGCCCACTGACAAGTGACAGCACCGCATGTGCCGGTGGTCCGCAACCCGTCGGTAGCCATAAATTGCTCCGCGAAAGCACCGTACTGCCCTTAAAGTGTTACCCCAATGTCACGGCGGGGGAAGGGGTGCGTTGGTGGATTCGTCTCGGGATCCTCTCCGTCACGTGATTCGATGCTCAGCCGTCGCAGTCAGCACCTGCGCCTCCTGTCCCCAGCTGGACCCCAGCCGTCGCAGTCAGCTCCGACTGCCAGTAAAAAAAAAAAAATTACATTTTTTTAGTCGGAAAATTTACGTGGGGCCGAACGGTTGAACCCGTACCATGCTGAAAGTAAGAAGTACCGACATTTTAACCGCGCTGTCAAAACTGGAAGCTGTTTGGTTTTCAATCGATGGTAGATTTTACTTCGCTTTGCAAGGACGGCTAAAAACAAACATCGTTGTTCTGGAGAGTACCAATTGGAAATTTCGCTAGTCGATGGAATGGACATTTGTTCAGAAGCCATTTTTCAAGACACGTGTCACAAGTTTGATTTCTTGATGACGACTTGTTCGTATTTTCTAGTTTCAATATCTCGTTCTATTTAAGCCTCGTTTGGTTCACAGAAAGGAAAGAAAAAAAAAATTATCATCTTTTTTTTTTGGAAAATTATTATTCGTATCTATTTTCTTTTTTCAGTGTTGGGAAGTACAAAAAAATTAAGATGTAAAGTGAATTCTTAGTGTTAAAAAGTGAATCAATTCTTTCTCTATTTTTTTTATCCTTCGAAAATTATTTTTCTTTCCTCCCCCTTTCTTTTATGCATCCAAACATAGAAAAGAAATTTCTTTCCTTTCTCAAGGTCATGGTTCCTGAACCAAACGTGTAATCCACTACTTGTGTTATTAACAGTATATTATGGCCAATACTAGTATACATGCACGACACGTATTTTATTATACATACACATTAAATTTAATAAATAATTTTAATTAGTAAATCTAGATGAGGGTATTTTTGGAACAAATTTTTTAATGGTGATTAGGGTTGTCAACGGATGCTTATCGGTACGGACAGGACAATATCCGTATCCGAATTTTTTTTGTAATATCCGAATCTGATCCGATATCCGAACGGATATCTCTTTTGACACTCCGAATTCGTATCCGTTTAGTTTAACGGATATCGGATAATATCCGATCCGATTAGCTAAAAAATTCGAATGCTAGTATTCCAATATCCGAAATCCGAAATATTAAAAACTTAGTTATTATCCGAATATCCGAAATCCGAAATATTAAAAATTTAGTTATTATCCGAATATCCGAAAACCAAATTCAATTTCTCTACATATTTGAGTCATTTCTTCTTCTGTTGTAAATTGTAATTAATATATATTACTATTATATATAAATTATATTATAATTAATTTATGTAAAAGTCAGTTGAGAATAAAATAATTTAATCTTCTCTATTAATTAATATATATTACATATACATTATGCTATAATATATATAAATTTTCGGATATCCGAATCCGATATCCGAATTCGATATCCGAAATTTGCAATTTAAAGTCGGATCGGATATTAACAGATTCGAATACCTTAATATCCGAATTCGTATCCGAAAATGGATAATATCCGAAAAATATTCGGATATCCGAATCCGATATCCGAAATTTCGAAAAATATCCGAAGGTTCGGATACGGAATCGGATCGGATTCGAATTTTCGACTATCCATTGACAGGTCTAATGGTGATGTGTATTTTTCTCATTATGTAGTAGCAGGCACGGATGCACCTTGGGGCCGGGGGGGGCACGTGCCCCCCCTGGAATTCTTTAAAAAAAAAAATTACTAGTATGCCCAATTTCTAGGTTTCTAGCAGCGTGCACCATCTAATTCTTAACTCTCATCTCTTCTCTAGCAGCCGCCCTCTTCGCCAGTGGTCAGGTATCAATCCTCGATTCTGGTTCTTTTTTCATTATTTTGACTTCTCTATATCGAAAACTTTGTTTCTGTTTGATCTTTTCAAATCACAATATTTTGATTGCTAATTATAATGAAATCAGGCCCATTTTACATTGAATGTGTAGCCTTGGATTTGAAAATTTGTGTTAGACTTTTACTGAAATCAGGCCCATTTTTCATTTTTGCTATAATTTTGCCCCCCCTGAGTTTATTTTCTGGATCCGTCACTGTGTAGTAGTATAGATTTTTTTTTTTTCAAGATGTTTAAAAGATAGTTGGAATTACAGTTGTATATTATATTTTATACTTGTTCAATTGTTCATTTTTAGACTGATGTCGTTTTTTTATAGTTCGCATGAAGTATAAACTGTAATCCAAATTGAACTAGGTACGTATTTTTATTCGAGGAAAGGAACAGTAGCGTCCAAACTAGTTATAGCTCTACGAGATGTACTATGTTGCCACATACAGGACATGTCCCTTGTAACTTAAATGTTTAAAATCAGTACTGTAACGTTTCAAAATTCTAAACAGTTAATTATCATTTTTAGTTTACTTTTGTAAACTACGTGCTTATGTTTTTTTTGTTAATATTGTCGTTCAATTTTGGTTGTGTCGCACTACAGAGTTCGGAAAATTCATCAATTGGGGATAGAAGAAGGCGATATATTCTTAATGATATAAAATGGGTTATTTAGTTTTAGGGTCTCGTTAATATTAAAATTTTAAGTTTATGTCTCTATATTGTCCAGATTAGAGTTTAGATCTTATCCTAACGGTGGATTTGTCTGACCGTCCAAATGGAAAGCTAAACTCAAATTTTGAATATTATAATGGACCCTAAAACTAAACCCAAATGAGACTTGTGAGGGTTATTTAGTTTTACATGTTGGAAGTCGTGTGCTATGTGTTATTTAGTTTTGTCACGACCAATCGAAAATAAAACTTGTTACAATGTTGTTTGCTTCTATCCTGATCTCAACAACCACATAAACCTCCTAGCAACAGTTTCGATGGAAATGACTTCATGGCATCGTGTATCGTTATATGTAGCTTGTCCCTTTTGTTTTTTTTTGAGGTGTCCTTTCTTCAAGCCGAGCTGTGGCCCAAAGCCACCAAGCCGTCCGGAGGAGAGTTCGAACCCGAGACCTATGCTCGGACGGCCTCCCGCACTACCACCAGGCTAGTGCCTTTAGGGACTAAGTTGTCCCGTTCAAATGGTTGAACGCTTACAACTCAAAAATTCAAAAGAGTTGTGTGGGTTGTTGAGATAAGGATACAAGTCTCATTGTTGATTGGTCGTGACAAAACTAAATAATCCGAGTCAAATAATTCTTACCACGTAAAACTAAAAAATCTCACATATCCTTTAAGATAAGAACTAAATCTTAATATAACCAATATAAAAATTTAAAATTTTAATATCATAAGAGACCTAAAACTAAATAATCCACATAAAATTGCAATCACATGGGACGTAGGAAAAATAAATCTGGAAATTTAAGTGGGACAAGTTAAAAGGTAGGAGGGGAGGATATATAGATAGGGGCGAATGGGGATTGGAGGAGGACTTGAATCAGTACTTTGATGAGGAGCATGTTCAGTAGTAGGTGTTGCTGCTGACTGTGCGCTAGCTAGCTAGCTAGCTGGTGCTGTACTGATTCAGTACTTTGACTGGTGTACGTACTATCGACTCTCTTTCTCCAACCTCAAGCCTTCCAACACAATGGGTGGTGCTAATAACGCTCCTGCCTATGACACCAGCCCTTTCGCTCCGGCCTACTTGTACGGCCTTCCGTCGGCCGACGATCTGCGCATTGACGACCTCTTCAGCACAATTGCCGCCGACGTGCGCCACCACAATCTTCTGGTTCAGCCGGACGACGTGTCGATGCCCATTGGAAGCCGATCTGTCTGCTTCTCCTCGTCTTTCGCGGACGACATCCTCATGCCTGTAAGTACATTGTGCTAAGCTTCTTGTTTTCTGATCGATCGATGATGATACCAAAATTTTAAGGAAAATAATATTTTGTCCCCGTCTTGTAATCGCGGACTTGACCACCAGCTGACGCGGTGGCCACTCGTTAGTCCCCTGCTATGGACTCAGGGGGCCAATGGCCGGCCGCCAGCAATCACGTCCGTGGTTTGTAACCGCGGACAACGTAGCAGCTCCTAAATTTTAATTTGTTTTGTTCGTATGCAGAACGAGGAGGCTGCGGAGCTGGAATGGCTGTCCAAGTTCGTAGAGGACAGCTTCTCGGCCGCCCCCTACCCGCCCGCACCAATTCCCAACAACCTCTACTCGACATTGCCACGCCCGACGCCGCTGGCCGCGGCGCGCGCGGCAAGCGATCCAGAGCCGATACCGCGAGCAATTGGCCGTCGCAGCAGCAGGCGTCCTCCTCCACCACCTCCTCCGACTTCGGCAACAGCCGGCCGAAGAGGAACGTGGGCCGATTGGACAACGGCGTAGGGGCGGACGAGAGCGGGGTCCGGCGCTGCACCCACTGCGCGTCGGAGAGGACGCCGCAGTGGCGGGCGGGCCCGCTGGGGCCGAAGACGCTGTGCAACGCCTGCGGGGTGCGGTACAAGTCCGGGCGGCTGGTGCCCGAGTACCGGCCCGCCGCGAGCCCGAGCTTCGTGCTGGCGCAGCACTCGAACTCGCACCGCAAGGTCGTGGAGCTGCGCCGGCAGAAGGAAGCGCGGCGGCAACATCGCCTGCACTAGCCCCATCTCCTCGTCTGGACTAGACCTCGTGTACTCCTATAAATTCTTGTGTTTGTTTCCTGATCGGTGTTGTTGAGTGATTAGAGTTATGTTCGTGGGTTATCGATGGTTATAAAATCATGTTTCTCACACTTTGTTGTGTTTTTTGTTTTGTTGAATCGAGTGATGTTTTGGTTGGCGGTGGAAGTGGGATTAGTGGTGGTGTGTGATAGAAGTGGAAAGGGTTGGTATGATTATATGATATGCGCATGGATGATGGCAGTGGCATGGGCGTATACAAATGTTTGGGAAAAAAAATAAAGAGAAAGGAAAAAAAAGTAATATTTTTTTATTTTTATTTTTTGAAATTCCACGCACACACATGACAATTTGGGGACTCGAACCTTGCCGGTCCCTCTGGGTGTCCGCTCTAATATCACTAGGCTAAAGAGCTCGGACTTAATATTTTTTTATTCAATATGTAAAAAAAATATTATTTTTTTGCCTTTGGTAGGTAGTTTGAAAAATGGAAGTGATATATATATATATATATATATATATATATATATATATATATATATATATATTTGATATGGAAGAAAAATTGGAAGGAATAAAAATAAAAAATACATATTTTACCAATTATATCCTTAATTAAATTATTTATTTACCACTTGATTTTATTGAACAACTTTTAAATAATATAATTTATATATGATATAATTGTAATTTAGGATATGCGTCTACTTTTCCTAAAATTGTTTTTCCAAATTTCTTAGTTTTGAGAGGAAAACTAATTTCTCCACTTTTTCGTCTCCCTATTTTTTTTTTCTAACCAAACAAGAGAAAATAAATAAGTCCCTCCACTTTTTCCTTCTCTATTTCTTTGCTCTTATTTTTCTCTCCTACTAAACACAGTCTAAATCTTGATATTCTGCTAAGGACCCGAGTTCTCTGTAATATTATAAAAAAATTATCTTCTTTTTTTAATAATTTGTTTTTGATACTGTTTAATGTTGAGGAAACTAAAGAAGTTGGAGAAATCATGGATTCATACAGGTGTACATGCCTACTATTCCCTACAAAATATAATGAATTAAGGGGACTCCATTAAACACATAAAAAGTAATTATTATATTGTAACATTATGAATTTATATTTTATACACTGCTGGTGGAGTTAAGACTCCATCCTAACTCTAGTTGTGGAGAAATTATTGTATGGGCCGGACACAGTATATTTGATTCCTCTCCAATTTGTTGGATTGTCTAGGGATATGTGCATGTACACACTCCCAAGGTAATTCAACGATTGACATGGAAGATGCACTGTATCCGGCTCACCAATAATTTCTCCAAGTTGTGATTGTGGATTCAGTGATGACTGTGGATAATTGACACGCGTCCATAATTTAATGTACACAAAATTAGTTGTTAGTGGGAGATATAATACACCTATCAGGGCATCCAATCGGGAGAGTTTTTAAAGTGTATGAAATATAAATTCTATAATATAAAACAGAAAAAAATCAATTAGCATGAGATAGGGAACATCAAATATCAGATCTACTGATTTATCTTCTTTTGTACTCGATTACATTACAGATGGTCTTTCTTTACATTATATACTTCTTGTATCTCATGGAAATGAAGGCTGAGAAAAGTTATTTTGTAGGAGTTGACTGTCAAAGGGCCGGTCGGATGGATTTGGGATTGAGTCTAGATTTTTCTGGATCCATTAGGCTACGCAGGCCAACCATGTTGAGGTTTTTAGGCTAGTCTCTACATGAATACTCAAAAGTTTGTCCCAACAAATAAACTAGCATATCAAAACACAAAGTCTGAACCGCTTGCTTTTCAAAATATTCAGTAGTAGAAGTAACCTAAATCAATATTAGTGAAATATGAATGCCTATTTCTCCTATTAGCTAATTTGGGTTGAAAATGTTGACTATGGAGTTGTTTTTTTTTCAATTTTCCAAACGTGAAAGTAGTTCATGACATGCAAAATTGTTACTTTGTTAGAATGTTAAACAGCAAGAAACAGAATCAAAAGGGTATATAGCCCATAAAAATAGTAGAATAAGGGAGAAACTTCCTCTTTAAAAGCGTAGAGAAATCAGCCATCAACAATTGAACCCAACAACTTATAGTAGAATAAGGGAGAAACTTCCTCTTTAAAAGCGTAGAGAAATCAGCCATCAACAATTGAACCCAACAACTTATTCTTGTTGACCTTGAAGGGCCAGTCGCTACTGTCCAAAATTGAACCCAACAACTTCTAGTACGTACTACCACAAAGGTCTCAACAATTGTTGCCCGACCTTGGGTTAATTCAGTTCAAGTCAATGAAGACAATAATCACAAGATGAATAGTGAGGTAGAAAATTTATCGGGACACTATAAAAGTTATTCGGATTTAGTCCAGTATTGTAGAACTTTTACTCAGAATATGTCATTCTCGTTTTCTGTTATACGTATTTTCAGTATACGTGTACGAATTTCTGACAATTGTCAGGTGGTCCGTGTTTTAACTTGTCCTATTTAGCTTGATCCTGATTTAATCTTGCCTTGGTTTATTTGGTTTGGTTCAACATGACTTGACTTGACTTGATTTGGCTTGACGGTTTATTTTGGATCATCTTGGCTTGACTTGGTTTGGTTTGGTTTGGTTTATTTTGTTTTGAGATGAAAGGGGTTGCTATATAAGTCAACTATCCTCTCTCTCTCTCTCTCTCTCTCTCTCTCTCTCTCTCTTTTCATTACTCTTCATTTACTTCTTCTTCTTCTCCATTACTCCTCCCACCCACCCAAAAAATCCTAGGCAAGTGCAACTTGCTTCATGATGGATCTCCCATTTTTATTTTTTCATTCTCTTCTCCACTTGATTCTAAGCCTCTTTAGAACTTGGCATTTTGATTTTGATGGATGGATTTTTGTAGATCTAAGTTTTGATTTTTTTTTCTTGGTTTTGATCTAGTAAAGCTTGGTATTTCCTAAAACCAATTGTCCCAGGCTGTAGAAAATCTCGTTCTATGCAGTTTAGACCCTTGAAAGTCTCAATTCGGACTTGTTTTGAGGAAGTTATGGTCATGGCAAGTTTTTGGAATTTCTATGGCTGAACTTGTTGTTTGGGAAAGACGAACCCATGCGCCGAAACTTCCATGCGCCCTGGAGGCCATGCGCCGAGAGGCCATGTACCGTGAAGTCCCGGCAACGCATCTTTTGACTCCGAGTGTGTCATGCGCGCAGGTTCCATACGCGCATGTACTGAAGACGCATCGTGAGTCTCCCATTGTGATGCACCTATATCTGGCCATGCGCCTCTTTGGCCATGCGCTTATATCTGGCCATGTGCCTATATCTAGCTATGCGCCTCTTTGGCCATGCGCTTATATCTGGCCATGCGCCTATATCTGGCGATGCGCCTCTTTGGCCATGCGCTTATATCTGGCCATGCGCCTCTTTGGCCATGCGCCTAATAATGGTCGTGCGCCCATGATGGTCCAGCGCCTCTCTGGCCATGCGCCTACCTCGGCCATGCGCCATCCTGACCCTAGGGTCCATTCATGCCCAGGCGTCCATGCTTGCCTAGGCGCCCATCCACCGTTAGGCGCCTATTGTGATGCGCCTACCCCCCTGCACCTTCCTTGTTCTTGCAGTTGTCTACATGTTTTGTTATATACACGTGCCCTGAGTTTTGACCCGACATGAGCATCACCTGACATGGCTGTAACACGAACTTGACTTACACTTGAGCTTTGACTTGGACTTGAACATGATAATTCTAGGCTATGATCTGAACTAGACATGAACATGGCATGATAACTTCTTTGGTGGCCCATTGTGGCATACTCTTGACCAGTAATTCTTGATATGACAAGTACTTATAGCATTAGCCCGACATGTTAACATGAACCCTTCTTGATAATCTTGATAGTGGTCCATCGAGGTGCACTCTTGACAAGCACTCTTGACATGATAATCAACTTGGCATAACATGTATAATCTTGATAGTGGCCCGTCGAGGCGCACTGCTGACAAGTAATCTTGACAAGTAACTAGTAACCTGACATGATAATCATGAAAGACTGTTACGACGACTACCCTGACTTGCTAAGTAACTCTTGTCTTGTCACCGTGGTTAATTCTCTGGATTGTGCATGTACAAACTACCTGTCTCGTCTTGCATCATGTCTAGGACAGGGATTCCTGATTACCACTGTCAGGAATTCATAATGAATCTGACTAGGTTAATGACTAGATTTATCAAGTAGTTCATATAGAGAGATTTTTCCAGTTACAGGCGATCCTGTTATTCCGACCACACCAGAGTGGACTTATAGCCTACCGACTAGTAAGACACATTTTCAACCCACTGTCATGTGGGGCACTTCTTGAACACAAATATACTAAGGTACACCAAGTCATCTTGTAACTTATGTAACTCATGTAATCTTGATAACTCTAAGCAACCTCGCCTGGATAACCTGGATAGCTGCAGGTCTTGTGACTTAAAAATATCTCAAATGCATCTTTTTAGTAACTAGGTATGTGATAACCTTAGTTGTCACGCCCCGATTCCGTAGAATCGATAGTCGTCCCCCGGGCGTGATGCCGTGCGAACCTAAGTTGTGATCGCACAAGGCATAGTCATAAAGTTATCCAAAATACAACATCAAGTTAGAGTACGCAGAGATAATTGATTGACACATTTGAAATAGAAGTAAACTTTTCAATGATAATAAAACTTCATTTACATTGACTCCATTACTATCATTCCCACGTGGGCTACAACATGACTCGACTTACAAAACGAACGCTGATGAGATAGTCGTTCCATGTAATGCCTGTGGTTCGTATTGCGTATCTTGGTATACATATACGTAATTTGACCCGTACATGTCTCCCTGCTTGATTTATTCTAGCATTTCATTGATTGGTTTATTCTTGGGTTGGTTCGGCTTGGCTTGGTTTGCTTTGGTTCATCATGAACCAAAGGTGAACCCTCTTACCTACCACCACCCTCCTTATTTATAACCCCTTCCTTTTCTCTCTCATCATTATTTTCCTTTCTTCTTCATTTACTCTCCACCATTACTTCTTCAACCACCATGAGGGAGAGAGAGAGAGCTTAGGCAAGTGCAAACTTGCTTCATGATGGATCTCAAGTTTTATTGTTCCATTCTCTTCCTTACTTGATTCTAATCCTCTTTAGAACTTAGCATTTTTGGATTTGATGGATGGATTCTTGTAGATCTAAGTTTGTAAATTTTTGGTTTTTCCTGGTTTTGATCTCTAAAACTTACTTGTTTTCGAAAACTAATGGTTCTATGTTGTAGAGAATTCAATTTCATGCAGTTTTGGCTTTTGTTTTGCTTGATTTCGACTTCGGATGAGTAAGTTATGGCCATTACAAGTTTTCGGAACATTTATGGCTGAACTTGCTGATTGGGGACGATGACCACCATGCGCCCGGGAGGCCATGTGCCGGGAGGCCATGCGCTGTGAAGTCCTGGCAACGCATCCCTTAACTCCAAGCGTGTCATGCGCGTAGGTTCCCTACGCGCATGTACTGAAGATGCAACGTGAGTTTTTCCCACGCGCCGATTGGTGCAGGAATCCCACGCGCCGATTGGTGCAGGAATCCCAAGCGCCGATTGTGCAGGAATCCCACGCGCCGATTGGTATAGGAATCCCATGCGCCGATTGTGCAGGAATCCCATGCGTCGATTGGTGCAGGAATCCCACGCGCCGATTGGTGCAGGAATCCCATGCGCCGATGGTGCAGGAATTCCACGCGCCAATTGGTGCAGGAATCCCATACGCCGATTGTGCAGGAATCCCACGCGCCGATTGGTGCAGGAATCCCATGCGCCGATTGTGCAGGAATCCCACGCGCCGATTGGTGCAGGAATTCCATACGCCGATTGTGCAGGAATCCCACGCGCCGATGGTGCAGGAATCCCACGCGCTGATCATGCAGGAATCCCATGCGCCGGAATTGTTCTATTTCACTGTTTTTGCCTGTTTAAGTTGTTTTGTAGCTAGAATCTTGAAAAACTCAAAACATGAAAGTTGTAGATCTTTTTCTTGTCTTCAAGAATATGTCACTAGTTATTTTATGCAAGTTTCTCTCATTCATGATAAGGTAAGAATAGAATACGATAATGGCCCTCTAGTGTGGCACACTTTTGGCAAGCAAACTGACATGATATATCATGACATGCTGTTACGACAGCTAGTCTGACATGACAAGTATGAAAGATCTGGACACCGTGGACGATTGTGTTTGTACAAATAAACTGGTACTGTCTTGCATCATGTCTAGGATGGGAATCCCTGAGTACCACGGTCAGGGGTACCTACTGAAATTGACTAAGGCTAATTAACTAGAATGATTCAGTAGTCATGAAGAGATTCCCAGCTACAGGCAATCCTATTATCTGGGCGCATTCAGTGGACTTGTAGCCTACCGACGAGTAGGGCACATTTCCAGCACACAGTCACGTGTTGCATTTTTCAATAAACGGACATTCGACCTGGATAACCGGATGATCTGCAGGGCTTGTGGCTGTTAGGATAATCTCATTGCATCTTGTTAGTAACTAGGCCTGTGATAACCCTGGTTAGTTAAAGTATCAAGCCGTACTATTTGCTTAGCCGTGATTGATTGGATGGAATCTAGCTCAGCTTAGTCTTGTCCTGATCCTGTACAAGATTGTGACATGACATGATTATTGATTCTTGCCTTAACAATAACGATCGTGGGTCCAGTTCTGTTCAGGCGAAGGGTTACAACCCCGGTCCTTATTTGGTTTAAGGGTTGTAACTGGCTCCCGGAGCAGTTCTGTGTCCTCTCTTCATTTATTGTCTTATTGTAACCCCAGGCCATGCTCGTCATGTTTTACTTATTTCAGCGCCATGATTATCTATACTGGCCTTAACAATAAAGATCAGGGGTCCAGTTCTGTTCAGGCGAAGGGTTACAACCCCGGTCCTTGTTTGGTTTAAGGGTTGTAACCTGGCTCCCGGAGCTGTTCTGTGTCCTCTCTTCGTTTATTGTCTTCACTGTATCAATAGTAATTGAGGCGGGTTTCTAGTCAGGTGAAGGATTGTAACCCCGGTCCTTGTTTGGTTTAAGGGTTGCAGTCTGGCTACTTGAATGGTTTCTTCGTGCTCAATATATTATTGTTACCTTAATTATTATCAGTATCTTTTAATTATCTTTACTATTTATTTGTGATATGCTAGTTTTAGTTCCTAAGTGAAGCCTCCTTTGTGGCAGTTGCTCTTTTTGGGGTCTGACCCAGCTGGTTTTGTATGGCCAGATATCGGAGCAGCACCAGAGGATCTACCTGTCTTCCAGCCAGATGGTGACCACCAGGCGTAACCCTGACAACGAGTGGGTTTCTTTTGTCCTCCCACTTTATTGTAAAAATATTCTTTTGAGACGTTTAGCCGACGAGTACTTGTTTAGCTCGCATTGCACCTTTATTTACTGTCTGCCTACGGGCTGTAACATGATTGACAGATCCTAGGGTTGATCATGTATGACAGAACTCTTGCTAGTCCTGACATTTTGTATGACTAGCTTCATGATCATCCAATATGTAATGTATGGGACGCCTTGCTATTATATATTTGGTGCTCGGACATCTTGTAACTATTATTGCTTGCTTGAGATTGAGACAATAGGCTTGTTCATGACCATAGGAGACTGTTGACTTGTAGTTAACCCTCATGTATCTAGACAGCAGTGACCGTATAGCGAGGTGGGTTGCACTTTAATATACGTAGCTGGCTATGTACGCCCCCGCTCTCTAGTATTCTGGTTCTGGGGTGTGACATAGTTTAAGTGGTGGCCCATGCAGGTCTTGTAAAACAAGATATGTGAGGGTTTACCGAATAGATGTCTCAATCAGTACTCGCCCTTGATCCCTACTCGTATCCTCTGAATCCCTGAATTCTTGACCTGATCACATGCTTGTATCGTTGATCTGTCCTGGTCCTTCCTTATTGTTCCCTATGTCGTCTTCTTCAGCGGCATTGTTCTTGGACCTGCCGATCAGCAAGGCGGAGCACCCCCTGTGGACCAGCAACAACCTGGAGATCAAGCCCAGTATTCAGGAGTAGCCTCCAGAGTCATGCCTACCGGAAGAGAGCCACCAGTCCAGCCAGTTCAGCCTGTAGAGCCTGATAATAGCACTTTGGTGGGTCTCATCAAGTCACTATTGGCTTCCCAGGATCGTCGAAGAGATGCCTTGCACCAGGCGGTGGCAGACACTTTGACCAGAGAAGGTCATCAGGGTAATAGTACTGCCAACAGCTTCAAGCGCTTGAACCCTCCATTCTTCGACGGCAGTGAAGATACGATCGCTGCAGATGCATGGCTTCAGGAAACAGAGGTGATTCTAGAAGCAGCCAGGACTCCAGAGAACGAGAAGGTGGCCGTAGTGTGCCTGCAGTTACTAGATCTTGCCCGCAGCTGGTGGGCAGCGCAGGTCGATGGATTAGTGGCCCCTATTTCATGGGCAGTATTCAGGAAGAGATTTCAGACCAAGTATTTCGATGCTGTAGTTCGATACGATCTATAGACGAGGTTCACCAATCTGAAGCAGATGGACAGGACGGTCGACGGATATGCGGCCGAGTTTTCGAGACGTAATCGGTTTGCTCCTACCTTGGTAGCAACCGAGTTCGATAGAGCCCAGCGGTTCCAGCAGGGGCTTCATCTGGAGATTCTATTGGCAGTGGAGCAGTTTGAGCATCAGACTTTTGATGCAAGTTCGGAGGCATGAATATACCTCCCAAAGGATTATGGACATGACCGGAGGACGGAAGCGATCCCACAGCCAGATGAATCGGTCATCAGCACCAGCCCCGGCAGCCAGGGCTTTGACCATTAGAGCTCCGAGGCGGACGACCTCAGTGACGTCGGTTCAACATTCTACCCCGACGTACCCTCAGCAGCAGAAGCAAAAGCAGTCTTCCGCAGTGGGATGTTCACACTGCGAGAAGCCAGGGCATGTGGTATCAGAGTGTTGCAGAGCACAGGGTTTGTGCTTGGTTTGCGGTGCCCCGGACCACAGGGTTGGGAATTGCCCGAACAGGGGGAGTTCATCGGCCTTCTCTAGTCCTTCAGTTAGAGGACCAGAACCAGTCCAGTAGCAGCAGCAGCTGCAGTACCCGTTCCCGAGACCATTGCCGATGCAGGCCCAGGCATTCCAGCAGCAGAGACCGCAACAGTATGCCCAAGCCCAAGCCCTGATCCAGAGCAGGCAGAGGAATTTTCAGCAGAGGGGACCCACACCCAGAGGACATGGTCAAGTGCTGGCTTTGACCATAGAAGAAGAAGGAATAGCACCAGGTGAGGTAGTGGCAGGTACGATTCTCGTCAACACCTTTCCAGCTTCAGTATTATTTGATTCTGGTGCCTCGCATTCATTTATGTCTGCACGATTCGCGACACGGAGAGGATTGGAGCCCGAGTCATTATCAGTAAGGCTCAATATACTTACTGGTAACGGACTTGTGGGAGTAGATAGAGTATTTTTCTCGTGTCGGATCGTAGTTAGCGGTAGAGAGTTCTCCGCTAGATTGATAGAGTTCCCGATGGCCGATTATGATGTGGTCTTAGGGATGGATTGGTTGAGGGACCAGTATGCTAGGATAGACTGCCATATCGGCAGGGTTGTTTTTAGCATTCCAGGCGAGCCAGAGCTTTTCTTTTCCCGAGGCGAAGTTGAACCTTCTCCTCCAGTGTTGCGGATGGCAGTAGCAGCAGTGCAGTTACCTCGGATAGTCGAGGTGTTTCCAGATGTTTTCCCCGAAGAGCTTTCAGGGATGCCGCCAGAACGGGAGATCGAGTTCACCATCGACTTGATTCCCGGAATAGTCCCAGTGTCAGAGAGAGTCTACAGGATGGCGCCGTCAGAATTAGAGATATTATACAAGATGATTGAAGAACTTAGAACCAAGGGATTCATTCGTGCAAGTGGATCGCCTTGGGGAGCCCCGATGCTTCTTATGAAAAAGAAGGATGGTACGTTCAGATTATGTGTAGATTATCGTACCTTAAACTCAGTGACAATCAAGAACAGATACCCTCTCCCGATGATAGATGACTTGTTTGATCAACTCAAGGGGGTAACAGTATTCTCGAAGATCGACTTGCGCTCAGGATATCATCAGATCAGAGTCAGAGAGCAGGACATCCCGAAGACTTCTTTAAGATCTAGGTATGGGCATTAGGAGTTTCTTGTTATGCCATTTGGAGCAACCAATGCGCCGACCGTATTCATGGACCTCATGAATCGTATCTTTATGCCTTACTTGGATCAGTTCATGATTGTGTTCCTAGACGACATCCTGGTCTACATCAAAAGTGAGGCGAAGCATGAGCAGTATCTCAGAGTTGTTTTTCAGATTCTCAGAGAGCACCAGTTGTATGCCAAGTTTAGTAAATGCGAGTTTTGGCTCGATCGCATTTCGTACTTGGGCCATATCATCACCAGAGGAGGAGTAGAAGTGGATCCCCAGAAGATCGTGGCCATTGAGACATGGCCAGTGCCCTGCACGGTTGCAGAAGTTCACAGTTTTCTTGGATTGGCCGGCTACTACCGTCGATTTGTTTCGGACTTTGCTCGGATTTCAGCACCACTGACCCAGTTGACCCGCAAGGATGTACAGTTTGCTTGGACAACAGAGTGCCAGGATTCTTTTGAGAAGTTGAAGCGAGGCTTGATGACGGCACCCATTCTCACGCTTCCAGATGGAACTGGAGGATTCTCAGTATATTGCGATGCTTCAGGCAGAGGTTTAGGATGTGTTCTGATGCAGCATGGGAAGGTAATAACTTATGCATCACGACAACTTCGTGATCATAAAAGAAATTACCCAACCCATGACTTGGAATTGGCAGCAGTAGTATTTGCACTTAAGTTGTGGAGGCACTACTTGTACGGAGATAGGGTGGAGATTTTCACCGACCACAAGAGCCTGAAGTATGTTTTCACTCAGAAGGATCTTAACATGCATCAGAGAAGGTGGCTAGAGCTACTTGTGGATTATGATGTCAACCTGCAGTATCACCCAGGGAAGGCCAACGTCGTTGCAGATGCATTGAGCAGGAGAGCCGGAGTTTATTTCCTAACAGCGCAACCAGAGCTGTTAGCAGATCTTCAGAAGATGGGTATAGAAGTTATTTTCCCTTCCAGTATGACATTGATGGCCAGTATGCAGGTTCAGTCCACTATAGTCGAGAGGATCCGTATGGCGCAGTCAGCAGATTCCAAGCTTCAGCAACTCAGAGCAGAGTGTGAGGCAGGAGGAAGACCAGAGTTATGTATCCATGAAGACGGTACACTTAGGCATGGGAGGCGTCTTTGTGTACCCAGTGGAGATATCAGACATGAGATCATGGCAGAAGCTCACAGTTCTTAATATTCCATCCATCCCGGCGGTACGAAGATGTATCTTGATATCCGTCAGCACTTTTGGTAGAATGGCATGAAGAGGGAGATAGCCCGGTTTGTCTCTCGATGTTTGGTTTGCCAACAAGTTAAAGCTGAACATCAGAGGGCAGCTGGACTTCTTCAGCCCTTGCCAATTCCAGAATGGAAGTGGGAGCATATAACCATGGATTTTGTGACTGGATTACCTAGATCCACGGCTAGCAGAGATGCTATTTGGGTTATTATAGACAGGCTCACGAAGGTGGCTCATTTTCTCCCGTTCAGAGTTGGTCAGTCGACGGCTCAGCTAGCAGAGATGTACCTCAGACAGATCGTCAGGCTTCACGGTGTACCAGTCAGTATCACCTCGGACAGAGATTCCAGATTTATATCGCACTTTTGGCGTAGCTTGCAAGAGAGTTTGGGAACTCGCCTCCAGTTCAGCTCCGCTTATCATCCGCAGACTGATGGCCAGTCAAAACGCACAATCCAGACTCTTGAAGACATATTGAGATCTTGTACGCTCGATTTCGGTGGATCGTGGGAAGATCACCTGCACCTGGTGGAGTTCTCGTACAACAACAGTTTCCAGGCCAGTATCCAGATGGCACCGTTCAAGACACTGTATGGTAGGAAGTGTCGATCCCCGCTAGCATGGGACGATGTCGGAGAGAGACAGATGCTCGGTCCGAAAATGATTGCTCAGACCGTTGAAGTGGTCAGAAGAGTCAGAGATCATCTTCGAGTTGCCCAAGATCGCCAGCGTCATTGGGCCGATTCTCATCGGCGTCCTCTTGAGTTTTCTGTCGGCGACCATGTATTCCTGAGGATTTCGCCTAACCGTGGCGTCATTCGTTTCGGCGTACGGGAAAAGCTTAGTCCTAGGTATATAGGACCGTTCGATATTTTGGAGCGAGTAGGAGATGTATCCTATCGTCTTGCTCTTCCGCCGTCGCTATGTGAGGTGCATAATGTGTTCCATGTATCCCAACTGCGACGGTATATCCCGGACCCGAGCCACATCCTAGATCATTTGGAATTGGTTGTTGGTACCAACCTTTCGTATGAGGAGAGGCCCGTGTCTATATTGGACCGAAGAGAGAAGATACTCAAGAACAAGACTATCAAGTTAGTCCGAGTTGCTTGGGGTCATCACTCTTTGGGTGAGTCAACATGGGAGCGTGAGGATGATATCCGATCACGATATCCCGACCTGTTTGACTCGTGAGGTATAATATCTTTCTTATGCCTCATGCCTTCGATTCCTTACTTGCATGAATAATTAATTGATTGCTTGATTAGTATAGCTTGTCTGTGAATAGTATAGCTTGTTCTTGTCCCTCTAGCCTCTTAATTAAATTCCGAGGGTGGAATTCTTTTAAGGTGGGTAGAGTTGTAATGCCTGTGGTTCGTATTGCGTATCTTGGTATACATATACGTAATTTGACCCGTATTACATGTCTTCCTGCTTGATTTATTCTAGCATTTCATTGATTGGTTTATTCTTGGGTTGGTTCGGCTTGGCTTGGTTTGCTTTGGTTCATCATGAACCAAAGGTGAACCCTCCTACCTACCACCACCCTCCTTATTTATAACCCCTTCTTTTTCTCTCTCATCATTATTTTCTTTTCTTCTTCATTTACTCTCCACCATTACTTCTTCAACCACCAGGAGGAAGAGAGGGAGAGCTTAGGCAAGTGCAAACTTGCTTCATGATGGATCTCAAGTTTTATTGTTCCATTCTCTTCCTTACTTGATTCAAAGCCTCTTTAGAACTTGGCATTTTTTGGATTTTTTGGATGGATTCTTGTAGATCTAAGTTTGTAACTTTTTGGTTTTTTCTTGGTTTTGATCTCTAAAACTTACTTGTTTTCGAAAACTAATGGTTCTATGTTGTAGAGAATTCAATTTCATGCAGTTTTGGGTTTTGTTTCGCTTGATTTCGACTTCGGATGAGTAAGTTATGGCCATTACAAGTTTTCGGAACTTTTATGGCTGAACTTACTGATTGGGGACGATGACCCCCATGCTCCCGGGAGGCCATGCGCTGTGAAGTCCCGGCAACGTGTCACGATCCGTACCCTAGAGTAAGGGCACGAGACGTGGGTACGTCCAGCCTACGCCGCAGCGTCGACGGTAGAACGTTATCCTAGGTAAACATACATCTAGCAATATATCTCTAAACAATTTATACTCCCCGAATGGGGGTGACATAGCAGTAAATAAACTCAATCACAATCTAAGGAAGAGATAGCATGATATGAAATAGAACTCAAGGAAACATAGATGATAAAGTAGTCTAAGATAATCCCAGCAAATATCCAGAGGTACAAACTCAGCTACAGAATGAAAGAATATATACAACTCAGAACAGAATAAAGTCTAGCTAAACATGTCTCAAGACTACATAAAATAAGATAAGCCTAACTAAACTAGTCTAAGCAATGGGGGTGATGTCCTTAGCTAGAGCTGGGTCCTCCTGAGGGTCCAGCTCGCAAGTGTCATCTAAGGCTGCCCCGTAGAAAGTATCCAGACAGGCCTCCTCCTCGTCCTCTGTAATATTTTCAACAGGTCCAGTCAGGACAGGAGCGAGCACAGTACATCTCAACAGTTCATAGTAGGTTAGAAAATATAATCATGCAGTAAAGTAAGATACAGGTGTTTCACTTAACAAAATTGCCGAACAAAAGTGTTGGATTTTGAAAATAAAACGAGAAAAAGTACAAAGAAGTACAAATTTAATTCTGGAAAAGTATGGCTATGGAAGTCTGATTCGTAAATGATCACTTTGTTCCTTGGACCATATGATGATGAAGAAGATCACTGCTTGAAGTAGAACAACTTGGAAGAACTAAGTCACCAGAAAGGTATCGACGCACTTGGGCACTAATGGCGAGGCCGAATGCTTTCCTGCTTTGCTTCACTCTGTTCTGGAAGAAAAGTTGAAGAAGAATGCTCTAAAGAGAATTAAAATCTCGAAGTCTTGATCTCTGTGTTCTCTCCTGTTCTCTCTCTGTCCGCCCTTGTGTTTGAGAAAAATGAGTCTATTTATAGACTGGGGCTTCTGTGCGTAAAAAGACACCAAAATCTGTCTTTAGGCTAACAACTGCCACCCATGATCAGAGTCATCCTTTGCATATGTTGACACGCGTCCCATCATTTCAGTGAGAATAGGATGCATGTACACACGTTCTTCGAAATATATGGCATGAAGGCCATGTAAGCAAACCACGTTCCATAGTGGCCAGAAAGAATAGGGCGTAAAAAACAGCTCCAACATCCTCTGAGCGTAAAACAGAGAGATGAGCGTAAAATAGCTTTGTCATAGGTTCCCTGCGTAAAGTGGTTATTGAGTAACCTTGAGCGTAAAATGGCTCAAATAGACTTTACGCACACATTATTTTGTGAGCGTAAGAACTCATGTAAAACTCCGTGCGTAAAAGAAACCGTTCAATGAGTGTAAAGTAGCTTGATCTCCATAAACGACAGCAATGGTTTTTTGTATAAGACAAATCCCATTGAATTCTGTGGTAAATGCCATCATTAATATCTTCATGTCAGAGTTTGCATTAAATGTTAGATTTGACAGCTTTGTCCAGCGTGAAGTGGACTGCTCTGTCCTTGGCATAAAGCCATGGGTGTAGCCCCGAGCGTAAAATGATCAGCTTGCTTAAGCATAAAGCGATTAGCTTAATCTTGGGCGTAAAGAGATTATCCATTCCTCTAAGCGTAAAGCAGATCACTTATGAATGAGATGACTCTTTCTTTGAAGCACTTTTTACGCTCCTACAAGACCCCCTTCAAAGTTTTCAAATATCTCCAAAATTTGAAACACTTTGAACAGAAGCGTAAAAGTTGAGATTTGACCTGCCAGCGTAAAATTTGGGATACGCAACAGCCGTCCGCGTAAAAGCGGGGATGTCCAACAGTCGGCGTAATTTTCAACAGTGTCGGTCAACATTTATTTGTCACAATGAATCTCCTTTTTCGAAACTCTTAAAGGCCTTTTCGCTTCCCCAAGTTTTGCATTTATAATGACCGTTTCCAATGAGGAATATGAAGAGCTGACTTAACTATATAAATAAGGAGAAATTCTTCACTCTTGTCATTCATCTCCATAGTGACATGGCGCCCAAGAAGGAGATTAACAATGAAGAGGCTTCGGGCTCAAGGATTGACTTTGAGCGAGCACGCAACTTTGTAGCATGCTTCGGATTAACTCCAGCAGTCTTCAGCCGCATTGATGGTGGCCCCTCAACTGCATATGAAGGCTCCGGAGATGCAGAAGCATTTTTGAATCTGATGCGTCGCTCTGGGATTCACAACATGCGTGAGTTAGGTGTCTCTCTTCGTCAGTCTAATGAGGGAGAGGGAAAATAAAATTCCATGTATTGCGACTCTCTTGTATGTAGGAGTGGACCCCTCTATAAATAAAATCTTGATATCAATCTCATCTGTTAGTAGATAGAACTGTTCAACACTTTATTTTGGTTGTTTATTCCCAAGAAACAAACCAACACGTGGCGTCTAATCTTGTCGTTACGAGAGCCTTTAAATAGGATCTTCCCCCGAAATAGACTCATCCCAACAGTTTTTCAGTCTTTATAAATAGCCGAGAATGTTCCATATATTCTCGTACTCATTCCTCTGAATATAACTTTCTGTAATGTTGCTCTCCAACAAATGAGGATGGCAAAATTTTCCCACAGTGTTCTTTTGTACGCCCAGTCTTTAGACGCAGATTCAACCACCATTAGAGCCAAACCATTCGACTCAAATGGTAAATCCAATCGTAAGCAAGTATCTAATTTTCGAATTTTTCGTTGAATACATCTACTTTATGAATATAAATTCTTGACGAGCATAAAAAATTACTGGAATACTGGCGTGAAAGCCTTGTTGAATCATCGGCGTAAAAGCCTTGTTGAATCATCGGCGTAAAAGCCTTGTTGAGTCATCGGCGTAAAAGCCTTGTTGAGTCATCGGCGTAAAAGCCCTGTTGAATCATCGGCGTAAAAGCCCTGTTGAATGATCGGCGTAAAAAGCCTTGTTGAATCATCGACATAAAAGCCCTGTTGAATAATCGGCGTAAAAGCCTTGTTGAATCATCGGCGTAAAAAGCCTTGTTGAATCATCGACATAAAAAGTCTTGTTGAATTATTGGCGTAAAAAGCCTTGCTGATCTATTAGCGTTTAATACTTCTGAGAAACACATCTTCTTTGTTGTTTCTGCAGAAGTTTGGCTGAGCAGCTTTTCCAGAACCGGCATTGGCGATTTTGACGCTGTGAAGAGCGTTCTTCTGACACCGACATCAGGGAGCTCATGCGCTTTTGACGCGCAAATCAGACAACTCAGAACTCTTCGTGAGATGGAAGGGTCTTCCTCTGTTGGTAGGAAGGGCCTTTATACACGGAGAGTTGGATGGTGGAGTCAACTCTACCCCGAAGAATCGGGTAGTAGAGTTCATTTCACGGCAGAACTAGGAATCGTATCCCAATGCTGGATACATTCCTATCTCCTTTGAGGTGCCGCCACTAATCCACCAGTTGTATTGGCAGCAACACGCCTTCGGGCTGCCCTACTCTGGGGTTCTCCTCTCGTCTGAGAGATAAGACCAGAGTTTGATTCCTACTGTTCTGGTTGCCACTGGGGCTCAGACAGTCAGAAACTGCCACCAACAACGAACCCGCCAAAGAAGATCAAAGAGGAAATAGATCTCTATTAGGTTATTGTTTGGTGTATAGAATGAAAATCCAAGAATGTAAAAGATTTCCATTGTAACTTGTAAGAAAGTCTAAGAAATGTAATAGACTTTTTGATGATATGGGAATAAAATGATGATTTTTCTATGATCGATGATTTGTATCTATCTGGATTTAATATGGACATGATAGATAAATGAAATCTTATTTTCTGTTTTAGAATATATGATACTATCAGAGGTAATATGGACATGATAGCATATATGAACTCAAAAGAAAATTAGATTAATGTCTATGCAGAGGTCAAAAATAGAAGTGATAGATAGGAAAAAGGAAGTAGGTTTAATATTTATTCAGAGGTCATGGAAACATGATAAATAGCAAATCCCACTTTCTAATCAATCGATAAAATAGAAGATATATATAAAATCTCTTTCCCTGGAAATGAGGAGTCAGCTTAACCAAACATTGGTAGCTAGGGATTAGGAAGACGGGTGTTATGAGCGTAAATGTCAAGGTGATGGATGTTTCAGCATGTTTCTTGGAAACAGAGGATGAATCAGTGTATTTTTTTTGGGAACAGAAAGAACGATTCAAATTCCATAATTAAATGGATGAACCTGGTAACATGAATGGACGAGCCTTTTCAGAAAAAGTCGTTAGTAATCATCCTCCATAAATAGGTGAGGATTGCTTGTAACCCTTCATTCTTATTTCTCCTCCTCTGTTTGAAAATGTCTTTCGAGGATGCCCATCGAAAGAACGAAGTCTCCCAGAAAGTCGAGGGTATCATTGAGACGTTCCCTGTTGATCCTCCTGCATCAGGCTCAATCGAAATAGGTAGAAACTCTTCTGCGCCCAAGCCACCCGAAGACATTCTTACTTTTTTAGTAGAGCCAGGGAAAACTCCTGAAGAAGAAGCGTCGAGGATGGCTGCCTGTAAATTCCTCATGTGTTCAGGCAACGATGCCTTCTATGCATTGGCCGACTATGTATTCAATAAGGGAGGGAGCGGCCCTCGTCCTTAATCTTTTGAATAAAAATAATAAAAGAAGTTTTTTTTTTGTTCTGTCTTTTTTTTTATACATAGTATTTCTTCAGAAATTTGCCATTGATCGGTAACATGAGTAGATCTCCATTGGGCTTTGACAACCGATAGGCACCATTGGAAAATACAGACTCAATTACATAAGGGCCTTCCCATTTTGCTTGAAATTTCCCTTTACTTTTATGAGTCATTACCATCGGTCTCCGAACAGTTAATACAAGCTCACCAACTTTGAATGCCCTCTCCTTAACTTTACGATTAAAAGTTCGAGATATGCGGGCTTGATATAGTTCAATGTGTTGTTGTGCTTGAAGACGCTTCTCATCCAATCCTTCAAGTTCTTGGAGTCGTAAGCGATCATTATTCTCTGTGGTTAGCTCATTAGTAATGGCTATTCGTAGAGAAGGGATCTGAATTTTCAATGGGAGAACAACTTCGCACCCGTAAACTAATGAGAATGGTGTAAAACTAGTAGGAGTCCGGACTGTTGTTCGATAAGCCCATAAACATTCTCCAAGTTTCTCATTCCAATCATGTTTATTAGAAGAGACAAACTTTTTGAGAAGTTTGATGATCGTCTTATTGAAAGCTTCAGCTAAACCATTAGCAGCTGGATTATAAGCCGTAGAAGCCAAATTCTGAATTCGATTCTTGTCGCAAAATCGATAAAATGCTTGACTAGCAAATTGTGGACCATTGTCATGAATTATCCGTCGAGGAATCCCGAAACGATAAATGACATGGTGCTTGATAAAACTGATCACATTAGATGTTTTCACTTCCGCAAGGGGGACTGCTTCTGCCCACTTCGAAAAGTAATCGGTTATAGCTAGTATAAACCGATGTCCTTTGACAGAAGAAGGGTTAATAGGGCCAATAACATCCATACCCCAAGCTTCGAAGGGCCAAGAGGCTGCTGTAGGATATAGAAATTTAGACGGTTGATGAATAAAATCAGCATGAATCTGGCATGTTTACATCTTCTGGCATAGTCCACAGCATCTGCTATCATAGAAGGCCAATAATACCCCATTCTCCGAATGCGGTCTTGCAACTTTGGACCCGGTTGATGAGCACCACATACACCATCATGAGCCTCACGCAGTGTTTGTTTGGCTTCACTTTCTGAGAGACAGCGCAATAGGAGTCCGTCATATGAACGACGATATAGCATATGTAAAGACGAATCATAATAGAATCGAAATGATCGTCTCTTAATTGATGCAGCTTCTTTAGGATCTTCAGGCAAAATTTCATGAACTGCATAATCAATGAATGGAGTTCTCTAATCTTTCTGTTGGGAACTTGACTCTGTAGTATAACTTTGTTCAATATGTAGATTATTTTTCACACAGAACAAGTCTCGGTCTAACAAAGTAATTGTATTTTGCCTTCGGATTGGGACAGCAAAATCTGCAGCTAAGCTGGCAAGAGCATCAGCCTCCACATTCTGAGAACGTGGTACAAATTCAATGAAGAATCCTTTGAATGAAAGGACCAACTCGACTACCACTTGATGATAGGGGACGAGATCAGGATTTCTGACTTCATAAGTCCCTCTAACTTGATTAACAATTAATTGAGAATCTCCATAAGCTTCTAGGAATTCAATATCCAATTGTTTTACTACTTGGAGACCAATCAATAAAGTATTATATTCAGCTACATTGTTGGAACATGGCTCTTAGCAGGAATATTTATTGATTCCTCAGATGAAGTTTGAGTTCTTCCTTTAACCTTGATCATTAAAGGTTGATCATTGACAGGTTGGGATTGGATACATCCCTTGACTATGATCTTCAAAGGTTGCTCTTCTGGCGGATCTTCATTAATAGAATGATCCTCAGAGGGTGATTGATCTTCAGCCATGTCTGATATATCTTTCACATGTTCTTGTTTATAAAGCCTTGAATCAGAGAAGTAGGCTTCAACACCCTTGAACGGATTAATATCAGCAAACTCAGTTTTCACAACTCCTTGGGAGTCCACATATTTGAAACATTGGTGAAGAGTTGAAGGCACAATATTGTGCTCATGAATCCACGGTCTTCCAAGAAGAATATTATAGGATACGTCTGAGTTGATAACATAGAAAGTTACCATAGTTCGAAGATCACCAATCTGAATATGCAGACGAATCTTCCCCAGTGGTTTGCTCTTGCCAGAGTTAAAACCGACTATCGTAGTACTAGTGTAAGTCAGCTCACTAGTAGGAATCCTCAGGGGTCTTAGCATACTCTGAAGAATTATACTAATTGAAGACCCAGGATCGATGTAGATCCTATCAATTTCAGTAGATCCAATATATCCAGTATAACACAGAGGCCTATCATGCTTGTTGTGTTTCAATAGCATATCCTCTTGTATAAAGGTGATGTTGGGAATTGCTTCCATCATACTACGACATTGCGGACATGACACTGGTATATTATCAGGAGTCTTGAGTTGTGCCAAGCATGAATCTGCTTGAAGTAAAGCTTCGCTCAAAGTCTCTCTGCTTTCTCTGGAAAGGTGAAGCAGTTCAAATATAGAAAGTCTAGCCGAAGTATTGGCTAACTGAGCTAGAATGTCAAATTTGTAAGGCTTCATCACCACCCCCTGATTGGAAACAGGCTTCAATGGGATATCAAAGCGTACTGCCTTCTGTTTCCCCTTTTCAACCACAGACGGTTTAACAGGAACAGGAGAAGGTTGAACTGGTAGAGTCTCCACTACATCTTCTGCTTCTTTGGAAGATCCCTCATAGTCTTTGTGGTACTCTTTTCCAGATCTTGTACCAGCAAAAGATTCTTCTTCAGACTCAGGAGAAGGAAGTACCATATTACAGGATTTAGTCTTTCTTCCCTTAGTCTTCTTCTTGTGAGGGTTGTTACGAGGAACTTCAGAACCCAATCCAGCAGTGGAATTCTGATTTTGAATTTATAAAGGAAGACGTATTCCTTTATTATAATTCAAACCTTCTGCCTTTTGAAAGTCGTAACCCATCTTCTTCATGAGATGAACAGATTGCTGACTATACAAATGAGTGGGCAGCGGACTTTTGATAGGTGTTTCAACAGAGGAAGGGGAAGAAGCAAGACCTTCTATCACCTCAGGAGGATGCAGAATAGAAGTCTCTGTATTTACAGGAGGAGGAGGATTAGGAAAAATCCCTGTCGGAGCTTTTTCATAAGCAGCGAAGACTTGTTGTGCTCGATATAAGGGAACACTATTCATGGCTAGCCACTGCTGATGGGTAAGCTTGAGCTTGGTAGGGGGAGCTAGACTTGGAGGACAGATGCTTAGTCCTTTCAGTCTATCTTCTAAAGGAAGGTCATCCCATAGATGATCCAAGTCATCAGAATCTGGAATCACATGAGAAATCATGTTGCAGATTTTGACTTTCTTGCCCTTCTTAGATTTTGAAGTTTTACCTTCATTTTCCAATTCAGGCACTAAGTCAGGATGTACCCACATAATTTCACCATTCTTTAATGTGAGTGGCAGCAATCCTGTATTTTTTCTCTGGCAGGCGGGATATTCACGATCTTTATCGTCGCCTTCGGAATTGGAATAATTCCATCTGGGACTTGCTGTGGAGGAAAATCCCCGAACTGAAGAGAAACCATATTGGTCGTAACCGTATGGTCATCATTGGTTAAAGCGATAGTACCACCATTTATCAGTTCTTGAATCTTCTTTTTCAAGACGTAGCAAGCACTGGTAGGATGATTAATGTATCTATGATAGATACAATATTTGGGATTGTCAGTCAGATTCACCTCATTAGGTCTTTTTGGCTCTGGAATATGAAGTTTGCCACTTTTTATCAGACACTAAAATATCCCTGGAATATCACTTTCGTCAAAAGAGTATTCTTCCTTTGACCTGGAGGATTCCTGATTACCTGACGTCGTTTTATTCTTGGAAAGATTGACCATAAGAGTATCTTTTCCTTTCACATTACGATTGCCAGGATTATTACCAGGATTACTCTTCTTTCCTTTATCCTCTGAAGCGAAAATCATCCTATGTTCCCGAGCCAACCTACCATTGGTTTCGGCAGAAACTGCTGCTATGATAAATGAAGCCCAATCTGAGAATTGGGAACCTGTGAAGACAGCAATGGATGGTCGCAGATTCATCTTGCATGTATCGATCAACGCTGAATCTGGCATACCAGGAGGCATCTTTAGAGTAGCCTGTCGAAAACGTTCGATGAACGTCCGAGTATCTTCTTTCTCCTTTTATTTTATTTCTATTAAGGAGGACATGTTCATGTCCATACCTCCTTCATCGAAGCGGGAGAGAAACATTGCCTTGAATTCGTCAAAAGACGAAATAGAGTTATCGGGTAAGCTACGATACCAGTCATAACCCGAACCCGTCAAACACTAAATGAACACTCGAGTGAGAAGAGCATCATTTTTCTGCAAGTGTACAGTCATAATATCAAAGTAATTAATATATTGACTGGGAGATGCTTTTCTATCGAATAAAACCATGGATTGTGGCTTGAACTTCGGTGGAAAGGGTACATCATTCCAATGAGGAGGATAGGGTTGCTTAATCCCTAACCTCTGGAGCTGATCTTTGTGCCTCAAAACCTCAAACTGTGCTTTGAGTTCACGCACTGCTTGAATAGCTTCACTGGTTTGAGGAAGCACATTTGATTGAATAGTCGTTGGATGTACCGTAACCCCTACTGGAGGTGGTACATCTTCCGGAATGATGGGATCTGGAGATGCAGAATTTTGATTAACAGCAGGTTCTTAAATATTCAAAGGTATATCAGCCCCTTGACTATCTTGAGTTTGTGCTGCAGCTGGTACCGGAGTTATTACTGAGGGCTGAGCAGTTTGCTGATTCAAAATTATTTGGTGCATGCTTTGCACCATGTTGAGCATGTCTTTCAATAATTACTCCACGACAGTGAGACGTTGTTCCGTATTAGCAGATGACGTCTCTGGTTCATCTCCAACAGCGTAGGATTCAACTTCTCTTGAAGATATAGAGGGATTAGTATAAAAATATGAATCCACACTATCAGTATCAGACTCAATAGATTGAGTACCCCCAGCTTCTGAATCCGAATTCGGTAATTGTCCTTGTCTTCTTGATCGAGTGTTCTGATATACTCCTTCAAAGGAATCAAGAAGTTTGTTGAACTGTTGCTGACCTGGGGTTTGGGACGTATTTCGTCTTGGACGTCGTCCTCTGTTAGTATGAGATGCCATGTTGACTGATGCATATGAAAACTCATCTTTTTGGTCTTCAGCTTGATGTTGAAGTAAAAAATTCAGTCGATCAAAAACTGACCGTTTTGAAGCTGGACAACAACAATTGATCACAACTTGATGAAATCTATATTGATGTCTTTCTTGGGGAAGCATCGCCGGAGATTGTGAATTCCTACGCTTTTGCATTAGCAATTCACGTAAGTCAAAAGAAGTGGAGGGAAGATTCTTATTTATTACATTTGGGGTAGAAAAACGTTTAGTCCCCTGTGTATAAAGAAGATTACTGGCTTCATTCGCAGAACCAAACTGTACATTTTTATGCGTTTGGAGTTGTGTGCGTAAATTCTGAGATTTAGCACGAAGGACTCCATTTTCATGGCGTGTGATTTGCAAGTTTGGAACTTTGCGTAAAGCAGTATAAGAAGATTGTTGGTGTAGGACAGAAGTTTTACCAACATCACTTTTACGCTGTATGCGTTTAAGTACATTCACATTAGATGTGCAAACATCGTTGTAAATTTTATCTACACTGTCACAGACAGGAGATTTACCTTTACGCATGAAACGTAAAAATTGATTATCTACGACATCACAGATGGGAGATTTTGTTTTACGCGAGGAGCGTAATTTGTGTGAATCTACTACGTCACCTACGGGAGATGGATTCTTACACTCAGAAATATTAGAATCTGCCACATTACAAATGGGAGACTCATTCTTATGCCTTGAGCGTAAAATTTGGTTCTTACCCACTGAGCGTAAAACTGGATTCTTACGCAGTGGGCGTGAAACCTGATTATCTTCTCCGTTACAAACGAGAGATAAATCATCATACTTTGAGTGTAACTCTGAAGTAAGGACTGCCTCGTTACGAACGGGAGCCCCTACGACAGGAGTGGGAAGAATTCCCTTTTCCCCAGAAGTCACAGAGAGATCAGAAACCACTTTGGATTTGGGAATCCAAACTTTTCGTGCTTTGCGAGACTTTTGAACATTGGAGTGGCGAGAACCACCCCCAGTTCGGAGCATTTCTTCATAGGCAGTCTGGTCGAAGTGTACAACCAGAGTCTTCTTAGTCGAACCGACTGAAACATCATCATATTGAGCAATCACTTCCTCGTCGGAGGAGAAAGTCGTCCCCAGCAGAGTCGCCATTTTGTTTCACTTAACAAAATTGCCAAACAAAAGTGTTGGATTTTGAAAATAAAACGAGAAAAAGTACAAAGAAGTACAAATTTGATTCTGGAAAAGTATTGCTATGGAAGTCTGATTCGTAAATGATCACTTTGTTCCTTGGACCATATGATGATGAAGAAGATCACTGCTTGAAGTAGAACAACTTGGAAGAACTAAGTCACCAGAAAGGTATCGACGCACTTGGGCACTAATGGTGAGGCCGAATGCTTTCCTGCTTTGCTTCACTCTGTTCTGGAAAAAAAATTGAAGAAGAATGCTCTAAAGAGAATTAAAATCTCGAAGTCTTGATCTCTGTATTCTCTCATGTTCTCTCTCTGTCCGCCCTTGTGTTTGAGAAAAATGAGTCTATTTATAGACTGGGGCTTCTGTGCGTAAAAAGATACCAAAATCTGTCTTTACGCTAACAACTGCCACCCATGATCAGAGTCATCCTTTGCATATGTTGACACGCGTCCCATCATTTCAGTGAGAATAGGATGTATGTACACACGTACTTCAAAATATATGGCATGAAGGCCATGTAAGCAAACCACGTTCCATAGTGGCCAGAAAGAATAGGGCGTAAAAAATAGCTCCAACATCCTCTGAGCATAAAACAGAGAGATGAGCGTAAAATAGCTCTGTCATAGGTTCCCTGCGTAAAGTGGTTATTGAGTAACCTTGAGCGTAAAATGGCTCAAATAGACTTTACGCACACATTGTTTTGTGATCGTAAGAACTCATGTAAAACTCTGTGCGTAAAAGAAACCGTTCAATGAGCGTAAAGTAGCTCGATCTCCATAAACGACAGCAATGGTTTTTTGTATAAGACAAATCCCATTGAATTCTGTGGTAAATGCCATCATTAATATCTTCATGTCAGAGTTTGCATTAAATGTTAGATTTGACAGCTTTGTCCAGCGTGAAGTGGACTGCTCTGTCCTTGGCGTAAAGCCATGGGTGTAGCCCCGAGCGTAAAATGATCAGCTTGCTTAAGCATAAAGCGATTAGCTTAATCTTGGGCGTAAAGAGTTTATCCATTCCTCTAAGCGTAAAGCAGATCACTTATGAATGAGATGACTCTTTCTTTGAAGCACTTTTTACGCTCCTACAACAGGTACTGAAAGAAATACGGTATGTAAACAGAGAGAGAACTGTAATAAAAATATCTACTATAAATAGAGAACTAACATGTGGCTAGTGAGTCAGAGTACAACATGGACATGTAAATGGCATGGGATGATTCTGATGCTACACTATGAAATGATTCTGATGCTATACTACTGGTGTATTATTCACATGTCCACTTCTACTCCTCCGTACCCCCAATCAATACACAAAGATCCAACCAGGTTATATTATGATTCCATGCAAAGGCCCTCGAAGGGGGTACATGTACGGAAGTCCCATAAATGGGAATTCTAGGAGATTCTAGGATACCCAGTAAATGGGATAAGGATTCTAGGAGACTCTGTGATCATAAGAGTATATGTCACAAGTAATCAAAGAACCAATGAAGCATAGTGATACGCCATGTAAGTGAAACACACAGAACATGTAGTACCCGATGCTCCCTAAGGATAACATCTCAAGAAGGGATCCATATAGTACCAATCCGTGTGACCAACGTGACAGTAACAAGTAAAGTAATTTAATGCAGGAAATAATTCTAAGCAGGATATGAAATGATCAGAGAATGTACTCGCCTGGTATCTGAGTGTCCAATATGAAATTACTGTCCTAGGAGTGGTGTCTGGCTCCTAATCAGAACAACACAAGTCACAACAAGTCTAAAATGGTAAAATGAAGTTCTACTATGCACTCTACATGATTCTAGGTCAATCTAGGCCAAAGTCAACTCTTGGTCAACCTTGGTCAACCAAGAAGTCAAACCTAAGTCAACTATGGTCAAACTAGGTCAACCAAGTCTAAACTAGGTCAAGCTAGTCTATCTAGTCCAATCTAGACTATACTAGTCTATACTAATCTAGTCTAGGTCTACCAAGGCTAAACTAGCCTATCAACATACAATACAAGGCTATAGAATCTATCCTATCAATCAAGCACAACTCCAAACACAAACACTAATGACACACCAAGAACATATACTATATATATATATATATATATATATATATATATATATATATATATATATATATATATATATATATATACAAGGTACATACATATAGTTATATAGCACACTACTATATATATACATTATATATATCATATATAACCATAGGCTAATGTGTAAACCATACAACCTTATGCTAATACATATAAATATATATACATATGTATAAAGGGGGCTCATGTATGTGGTGATACATGGGTGTATGTGTGTGTGTATTAGTGAGAGTGATGTGAGTGAAACATATCATGTGTGTGTGTGTGTGTGGGATGAAGAGTGAGGGTGAGTGTTTAGCTTGACAAAACAGTGTGTGGTGATACATGGCATGAGGGTATGTGAGAGGGTAACATGGTGTCAAGGAGTGCTAATGTGTGTGGGTGAGTGAAGAGTGTAAAAGTTTGTATGTGTGTGGCTTTGTGTGTGTGTGGGAGGGTGCACTGGACTGAACAGGAATGTAAACGTGCAGGGGAAACAACAGTTCAGTTTTGAGATTTCAAATTCAGTTATACACATTGGAAATCATCCCCATATTTCATTTAAAACTCAGTTCAGCCTATACTAATTCCCAGGTTTTCATCCATAAAGCTAATACCCAGATATCAGTCTACATCCTAAACATTCCCAGGTTTCATACAACATTAGAAGTCATCCATAGCTTCATAATAAAACTCAAAGAAAACAGTTCACAACAGTTTACTATTTGACAGTTTACAACCTATCATTCAAGCTCTAAATCAAAACCAACTCTCAACCAAACAACACCAAAATTGACATATAACTAGATTACATATAGGTAAACTACATTAGGTTGTAAATCATGCAATAAACAGTGATTAAGTAGGCTAAAACAATTGCCAAAATCAGTTCACAACAGTCACATTTTTCCAGTTTAACAGTCTAGCATTTAATCTCAGTTTTCTGAACTCAAAACAGTCCCAAATCAATCCGAAATTTACATACTGCTAGTATACACATAGGTGAACATATTAGAGCTTTAAAAACATGCAATTAACAGTGTAGAACTAGGTAAAATCGATATCAAAACTCAATATCAAAAATCTGGAAAAAAATCAGAAAATTGGGACTCATACATAGTTTTAGGATAATAGGGGAAATCGAGATTTGATGAATCAAAACAATCTAAAATACTAAAACAGAGGTTGGTAGCTAAAATATACAATGTATTTGTGTCCCAGGGTTCATCACGTGTCCACCAATACGACACAATCGTGTCCAATACAAATAAACCACAAACAGTGCAAAAATGGCACTGTCTCGTGCACATGTGCACTTGTGTGCACTCGACACAGGACACAAACGTGTCTCGTGGTCATCCACCTAGATAGCCCACCTATAGGACTACCCCATAGGCCAACTAGCCAGTGTCCACGTCGTGTCTGTGTCGGATACGAAGCCGTATCAGTGGGGGAAAAAACCAGTGCACAGTGTCAGACAAATCCCCGTACGATGGTGATTACTCTCTCGACACGCCACGTGGACACGTGAGACTTGACACATGGCGTGTCAGTCATTGCCCCATGGCGTGTGTCGAGTCTCGTATGTCCTGGTTGCGTGTCGTGTCCGCTACAGCCCCCGAGTGGCAGGGGATCAAACCCGAGCGCGCGTGCGCGCGCGTGTGCAGCACGTGTCCACGCGTCGATTCTGACACGACCCGACACAAACACCACCTCAGAGGAACAAAAATCAATAAGCAAATACAAAACCTAGATTTCTATTCAAAAACATTGCACAAAAAGAATCAAAATGCCCTTTGAGACATTTCGACAAACACTAAAAGACAGATCCTGATACGTGTCTAAAACGGACACGAAACCTATGAAACTCGACACGAAACCAATGCAAACACTTAGGGGAATCCTAGGGCTTCCTGAATATGAAAAGAAATTGAAATTTTATTGAGAAATGAGGAAGTTACCTATACTTGAACTTTCTAGAAAAACCTCCTTTGTAGAGCTCTTCTCCTTGATATCCCAATCCAACAAATCAACAACAAACTGAAATAAAACTCCAATAACAGCAAGTATAGGTATATTAAAACCTAATGGAAGAGATTTGAATGAAAAAGGAAATGGAATGGAATTCTAGGGATTAAATGAAGTAGGAACAAACCTTTTTTCTAAACTTGAGCTTTCCTAAAAAGAGGCAACCCTTAAATTAAGAGAGTATTTATAGGGTGGTGTTCCCAATGTGGATAGGGTGGCCGGCCACAATGTCTAGGGCTTAGGGTTTTGGTAATTCTTGGGCTTTGGGCCAATCTACAAGGCTATGACTTAAAATGATTTATCAAAGGTTCTAAATCATAAGCCATGACTTATGACTTTCTAATTCCTATTGCTAACTAGAGTCTATTGACCAAACCAAGGGTTAGCTTAGGTTAGACTAGAGTCATATAACCTAACCAAGTCCATACTAACTAGGATTAGCTTCTAGGTTGGTCTACAAGGGTCAAAACTAGTCAAAGTCAACCTAGTCAACCCTCATCCAAACAATTCCAAAATAATTCCTAAAATTCCCATAAATTCAAATAAATTCTAATAAATTTAAATTACCTCAAAAATGACAAAAATATTCTTAACTAGAAATGATAAACAAAATACCCTAATCACAAGGCTAGGCTCTAGGTCAACCAGTCTCCAAGGTTACTCTATCAAAACACCAAAATCATAAGTCATAATTTAAAATAGTTTTAAATGATTAAAAATCACTAAAATTATATCATGATTTAAATATCATTATTAAAAGACTAAAATTACAAAATTTCAAAATTACCCTCTTCTGGAAAACTGGGTGTTATAATCCTACCCACCTTATAAAAATTTCGTCCTCGAAATTAAAGGTGATCGTACTCCTTCTAGGTTAAGCCCCCAGCAATCATAGTCTCAGAACCTATTCAATCATACAATTTAAGAGGACGGCATACAGGGTCATGGCATACGGTGGTAATGAAAGTCTCATCTAGGTATACTAGTCATACTAGACCAAAACAATCATAGGGTATCAAAACACACAAGCAGTCTAGGGTGTTAAACCGGAAAAGACACAGAAATAACAAATCATCAAAACTGTAAGACAGTCTACCATCCTATGTGAAAACTGGTACTTATTATAAAAATAAAATAAAGATAACCACCAATTATCTATTAAGGGATACTATTCAAGAAAATTAAAAATAAAGTTAAAGAATGAAAGTTAATTGCATTGAAATCCAATCACAATATATTTATATATAGCATTAGAGAGGGAAAAGCTAACATTATGTAAAGGTTATGTGGTTTGTGTGAATTATACATGAAAGTGCATAAGAGGATCTATGTCTCAACTATAGCTATCAAGTTACACTATTCATGGCATATTGGTTAAGCAGTCTACAAGGCACAAGCTATTTACTCATAACATGTATGGCTAACCATATATATATGTATATTTATATGTATAGAGAGGTAGAGATTTTAATTGCATCTACATACATTATAACATGTATACAGAACTATATATATATCTATATAGCTATATGAACATAACATAGAGATGAAGGGTTAGGTTTTTATGGCAGTTGTGAACATTAGTGTAGAGTGTTAAGTGTACATGGATTAAAACTTGAAATGAAGGGTTCAATCATTCAGTTTAGTTCAACATTACATATTAGATCTGAAATTGAACTACTCATTTGAAAGCAATGTAAAAAATGTTAACATGTATTCAGTTTTTAAAATTTGGAGAAATTCGAACATCAAAACCAACTCAATGTTTACCACAACAACAACCTAACATGTAAGAGTATGAAACCTAACATTATAGCCCTACATACAATAATGTATACGGCTCAAAACATTACAATTTTAAAACTGCAAATTGAACTAAACACTAAGAATTCAGGCTTAAAGGGTTAATATGTACACAGTCTCAGGTTTGACAAATTCAACACAAAACTCAACCAATTTTCTTTAAGACTTGAAACCCTGCATGTAACATACATGTGCCGTAATATAAACAACAACTAATAACATGAAATTTAAATTTAATTTACGAATTTAATCTGGAAAACAGAGAACTAGTCACTGATACTGTCCTATATTAGAATAATTAGGATTTTGAAAAATTAACATCAACATATTAATGTGCATTTAGATAGGTTGGTGATCAAGTGTAGCATGCATACGTGTCAGGCAAGCATCTGTGTCCATTATATTATATATTCTAAGGTAATACAAGAAATAATGGTAAGAAAAAAATAATGATAAAATCTGTTCTGCTTATCTATTTAAAAGAAGGAACCATTTGAAACCAGAGTTATAATATCAAATCTAAGTCAAGGTCTAGCAAAATTACCGATTCATTGTATTAGAAAGAATTTGTAGCAAGAAGTTACACAAGGTTATAATAACAGCTAAGCTACTCCTACTCATACTCCTACTTCTAAGTTATTTATAACAACAGAAGGGTATGATGTTTAAAACCTTCTCAAGATACAATCTGTTAATCATATGCGTCTGTCCAAAATCATGTTGCACAGAGTCCTCATCATGCTAGTGAGCAATGCTACGACACTATGCCAACTAACACGACCATCGAAGATTCTAGACTCCATAACTGAGGTGACCTAGCCCATATAATTTTCTCAGAAAGAAAAAAAAAAGAAAACAAACATAACAAAAGAGCAACATAACAAAATTAATCCATCGACAAGGAACAGATGGAATCGGATTTCAAGGTAGTTATAAAAGACAATTGCGGGAATGGAATCGAGAAGAACGGAACTTACAGCAAGATCTCCAATGGTCTGTGCATCCTCGACTGTCCTGACGATAGCTCGCCCCTGCTGGTTTCCCCCGGTCTGCTGCTGATGCTGCATGAACCACTGCTGCTGAGAGAAATTGGGAATGACGGGAAAAAGTCCCTGTACAGTCAGAGGTGCACCTCCTATCTAGCAGAAACGCCAACCTGAGTCAGCACAACAGAAACTGCGGTCTCGAGGCCCTGATGAACAGGACGAGAGGTGGCCAGCCTCTCGATAGTATCCCCCGAACCGAAGCGATGAGATCGTGTCTTCATAATCATCATGAAGACAGATCAAAACAAGAAACAATTTCTGAGGATGAAACGAAAATTCAAGGAGGACAGTTTATATTCAAGGGAAACAACAAGCAACATATTTAAATAAAAGGGATCTGATAAGGAGGTTTTCCTAATGTGATTGAGTACATTCAAAATATCCTAATCCTACTGCAGGCTGTAGTGATACTCTAGTTCGAATACCACTACATAAACTCGACCTGCATGGGCCACCACTAAAAATGTGTCACGACCCGTACCCTAGAGTAAGGGCACGAAACGTGGATACGTCCAGCCTACGCCGCAGTGTCGGCGGTAGAACGCTGTCCTAGGTCAACATACATCTAGCAATATATCTCTAAACAGTTTATACTCCCCGAATGGGGGTGACATAGCAGTAAATAAACTCAATCACAATCTAAGGAAGAGATAGCACGATATGAAATAGAACTCAAGGAAACATAGATGATAAAGTAGTCTAAGATAATCCCAGCAAATATCCAGAGGTACAAACTCAGCTACAGAATGAAAGAATATATACAACTCAGAACAGAATAAAGTCTAGCTAAACATGTCTCAAGACTACATAAAATAAGATAAGCCTAACTAAACTAGTCTAGGCAATGGGGGTGATGTCCTCAGCTAGAGCTGGGTCCTCCTGAGGGTCCAGCTCGCAAGTGTCATCTAAGGCTGCCCCGTAGAAAGTATCCAGACAGGCCTCCTCCTCGTCCTCTGTAATATTTTCAACAGGTCCAGTCAGGACAGGAGCGAGCACAGTACATCTCAACAGTTCATAGCAGGTTAGAAAATATAATCAAGCAGTAAAGTAAGATACAGGTACTGAAAGATATGCGGTATGTAAACAGAGAGAGAACTGTAATAGAAATATCTACTATAAATAGAGAACTAACATGTGGCTAGTGAGTCAGAGTACAACATGGACATGTAAATGGCATGGGATGATTCTGATGCTACACTATGGAATGATTCTGATACTACACTACTGGTGTATTATTCACATGTCCACTTCTACTCTTCCGTACCCCCAATTAATACACAAAGATCCAACCAGGTTATGTTATGATTCCATGCAAAGGCCCCCGAAGGGTGGTACATGGAAGTCCCATAAATGGGGATTCTAGGAGATTCTAGGATACCCAGTAAATGAGATAAGGATTCTAGGAGACTCTGTGATCATAAGAGTATATGTCACAAGTAATCAAAGAACCAATGAAGCATAGTGATACGCCATGTAAGTGAAACGCACAGAACATGTAGTACCCGATGCTCCCTAAGGATAACATCTCAAGAAGGGATCCATATAGTACCAATCCGTGTGACCAATGTGACAGTAACAAGTAAAGTAATTTAATGCAGGAAATAATTCTAAGCAGGATATGAAATGATCAGAGAATGTACTCGCCTGGTATCTGAGTGTCCAATATGAAAGTACTGTCCGAGGAGTGGTGTCTGGCTCCTAATCAGAACAGCACAAGTCACAACAAGTCTAAAATGGTAAAATGAAGTTCTACTATGCACTCTACATGATTCTAGGTCAATCTAGGCCAAAGTCAACTCTTGGTCAACCTTGGTCAACCAAGAAGTCAAACCTAAGTCAACTATGGTCAAACTAGGTCAACCAAGTCTAAACTAGGTCAAGCTAGTCTATCTAGTCCAATCTAGACTATACTAGTCTATACTAATCTAGTCTAGGTCTACCAAGGCTAAACTAGCCTATCAACATACAATACAAGGCTATAGAATCTATCCTATCAATCAAGCACAACTCCAAACACAAACACTAATGACACACCAAGTACATATACAATATATATATATATATATATATATATATATATATATATATATATATATATATATATATATATATATATATATATATATATATATATACTCATAGATACAAGGTACATACATATAGTTATATAGCACACTACTATATATATACATTATATATATCATATATGACCATAGGCTAATGTGTAAACCATACAACCTTATGCTAATACATATAAATATATATACATATGTATAAAGGGGGCTCATGTGTGTGGTGATACATGGGTGTGTGTGTGTATTAGTGAGAGTGATGTGAGTGAAACATATCATGTGTGTGTGTGTGTGTGGGATGAAGAGTGAGGGTGAGTGTTTAGCTTGACAAAACAGTGTGTGGTGATACATGGCATGAGGGTATGTGAGAGGGTAAAATGGTGTCAAGGAGTGCTAATGTGTGTGGATGAGTGAAGAGTGTAAAAGTTTGTATGTGTGTGGCTTTGTGTGTGTGTGGGAGGGTGCACTGGACTGAACAGGAATGTAAATGTGTAGGGGAAACAACAGTTCATTTTTGAGATTTCAAATTCATTTATACACATTGGAAATCATCCCCACATTTCATTTAAAACTCAGTTCAGCCTATACTAATTCCCAGGTTTTCATCCATAAAGCTAATACCCAGATATCAGTCTACATCCTAAACATTCCCAGGTTTCATACAACATTAGAAATCATCCATAGCTTCATAATAAAACTCAAAGAAAATAGTTCACAACAGTTTACTATTTGACAGTTTACAACCTATCATTCAAGCTCTAAATCAAAACCAATTCTCAACCAAACAACACCAAAATTGACATATAACTAGATTAGATATAGGTAAACTACATTAGGTTGTAAATCATGCAATAAACAGTGATTAAGTAGGCTAAAACAATTGCCAAAATCAGTTCACAACAGTCACATTTTTCCAGTTTAACAGTCTAGCATTTAATCTCAGTTTTCTGAACTCAAAACAGTCCCAAATCAATCAGAAATTTACATACTGCTAGTATACACATAGGTGAACATATTAGAGCTTTAAAAATATGCAATTAACAGTGTAGAACTAGGTAAAATCGATATCAAAACTCAGTATCAAAAATCTAGAAAAAAATCAGGAAATTGGGACTCATACATAGTTTTAGGATAATAGGGGAAATCGAGATTTGATGAATCAAAACAATCTAAAATACTAAAACAGAGGTTGGTAGTTGAAATATACAATATATTTGTGTCCCAGGGTTCATCACGTGTCCACCAATACGACACAATCGTGTCCAATACAAATAAACCATAAACAGTGCAAAAATGGCACTGTCTCGTACACATGTGCACTTGTGTCGTGCACTCGACACAGGACACAAACGTATCTCGTGGTCATCCACCTAGATAGCCCACCTATAGGACTACCCCATAGGCTAACTAGCCAGTGTCCACGTCGTGTCTGTGTCGGATACGAGAGCCGTATCAGTGGGGGAAAAACCAGTGCACAGTGTCAGGCAAATCCCCGTGCGATGGCGATTACTCTCTCGACACGCCACGTGGACACGTGAGACTTGACACGTGGTGTGCCAGTCATTGCCCCAGGGCGTGTGTCGAGTCTTGCGTGTCCTGGTTGCGTGTTGTGTCCGCTACAGCCCCCGAGTGGCAGGGGATCAAACCCGAGCGCGCACGCGCGTGTGCAGTGCGTGTCCACGCGTCGATTCCGACACGACCCGACATAAACACCACCTCAGAGGAACAGAAATCAATAAGCAAATACAAAACCTAGATTCCTATTCAAAAATATTGCACAAAAAGAATCGAAATGCCCTTTGAGGCATTTCGACAAACACTAAAGGACAGATCCTGATACGTGTCCAAAACGGACACGAAACCTATGAAACTCGACACGAAACCAATGCAAACACTTAGGGGACTCCTAGGGCTTCCTGAATATGAAAAGAAATCAAAATTTCATTGAGAAATGAGGAAGTTACCTATAGTTGAACTTTCTAGAAAAATCTCCTTTGTAGAGCTCTTCTCCTTGATATCCCAATCCAACAAATCAACAACAAACTGAAATAAAACTCCAATAACAGCAAGTATAGGTATATTAAAACCTAATGGAAGAGATTTGAATGAAAAAGGAAATGGAATGGAATTCTAGGGATTAAATGAAGTAGGAACGAACCTTTTTTTCTAAACTTGAGCTTTCCTAAAAAGAGGCAACCCTAAAATTAAGAGAGTATTTATAGGGTGGTGTTCCCAATGTGGATAGGGTGGCCGGCCACAATGTCTAGGGCTTAGGGTTTTGGTAATTCTTGGGCTTTGGGCCAATCTACAAGGCTATGACTTAAAATGATTTATCAAAGGTTCTAAATCATAAGCCATGACTTATGACTTTCTAATTCCTATTGCTAACTAGAGTCTATTGACCAAACCAAGGGTTAGCTTAGGTTAGACTAGAGTCATATAACCTAACCAAGTCCATACTAACTAGGATTAGCTTCTAAGTTGGTCTACAAGGGTCAAAACTAGTCAAAGTCAACCTAGTCAACCCTCATCCAAACAATTCCAAAATAATTCCTAAAATTCCCATAAATTCAAATAAATTCTATTAAATTTAAATTACCCCAAAAATGACAAAAATACCCTCAACTAGAAATGATAAACAAAATACCCTAATCACAAGGCTAGGCTCTAGGTCAACCAGTCTCCAAGGTTACACTATCAAAATACCAAAATCATAAGTCATGATTTAAAATAGTTTTAAATGATTAAAAATCACTAAAATTATATCATGATTTAAATATTATTACTAAAAGACTAAAATTACAAAATTTCAAAATTACTCTCTTTTGGAAAACTGGGTGTTACACAACGCATCCCTTAACTCCGAGCATGTCATGCGCGTAGGTTCCCTAAGCGCATGTACAGAAGACGCAACGTGAGTTTTTCTCACGTGCCGATTGGTGCAGGAATTCCACGCGCTGACTGGTGCAGGAATCCCATGCGCCGATTGTGCAGGAATCCCACGCGCCGATTGGTGCAGGAATCCCATGCGCCGATTGTGCAGGAATCCCACGCACCGATTGGTGCAGGAATCCCACACACCGATTGGTGCTGGAATCCCATGCGCCGATGGTGCAAGAATCCCATGCGCCGATTGGTGCAGGAATTCCATGCGCCGATTGTGCAGGAATCCCACGCGCCGATTGGTGCAGGAATCCCATGCGCCGATTGTGCAGGAATCCCACGCGCCGATTGGTGCAGGAATCCCATGCGCCGATTGTGCAGGAATTCCATGCACCGATAGTGCAGGAATCTCACGCGCCGATCGTGCAGGAATCCCATGCGCCGGAATTGCTCTATTTTACTATTTTTGCCTGTTTAAGTTGTTTTGTAGCGAGAATCTTGAAAAACTCAAAACATGAAAGTTATAGATCTTTTCCTTGGCTTCAAGAATATGTCACTAGTTATTTTATGCAAGTTTTTCTCATTCATGATAAGGTAAGAATAAAACATGATAATGGCCCGCTGTGGCGCACTCTTGGCAAGCAAACTGACATGATATATCATGACATGCTGTTACGACAGCTAGTCTGACATGACAAGTATGAAAGACCTGGACACCATGGACGATTGTGTTTGTACAAATAAACTGGTTCTGTCTTACATCATGTCTAGGATGGGAATCCCTGAGTACCACGGTCAGAGGTACCTACTGAAATTGACTAAGACTAATTAACTAGAATGATTCAGTAGTCATGAAGAGATTCCCAGCTAAAGACAATCCCGTTATCTGAGCGCATTCAGTGGACTTGTAGCCTACCGACGAGTAGGGCACATTTCCAGCACACAGTCACGCTGTTGGGATAATCTTATTGCATCTTGCTAGTAACTAGGCCTGTGATAACCCTAGTTAGTTAAAGTATTAAGCCGTACTCTTTGCTTGGCCGTGATTGATTGGATGAAATCTAGCTCAGCTTAGTCTTGTCCTGATCCTGTACAAGATTGTGAGATGACATGATTATTGATGCTTGCCTTAACACTAACGATCGGGGGTCCAGTTCTGTTCAGGCGAACGGTTACAACCCCGGTCCTTGTTTGGTTTAAGGGTTGTAACCTGGCTCCCGGAGCAGTTCTGTGTCCTCTCTTCGTTTATTGTCTTATTGTAACCCCAGGCCATGCTCGTCATGTTTTACTTATTTCAGCGCCATGATTATCTATACTGGCCTTAACAATAAATATCAGGGGTCCAGTTCTGTTCAGGCGAAGGGTTACAACCCCGGTCCTTGTTTGGTTTAAGGGTTGTAACCTGGCTCCCGGAGCAGTTTTGTGTCCTCTTTTCGTTTATTGTCTTCACTGTATCAATAGTAATTGAGGCGGGTTTCTATTCAGGCAAAGGATTGCAACCCCGGTCCTTGTTTGGTTTAAGGGTTGCAGTCTGGCTACTTGAATGGTTTCTTCGTGCTCAATATATTATTGTTATCTCAATTATTATCAGTATCTTTTAATTATCTTTACTATTTATTTGTGATATGCTGGTTTTAGTTCCTAAGTGAAGCCTCCTTTGTGGCACTTGCTCTTTCTGGGGTCTGACCCAGCTGGTTTTGTATGGCCAGATATTGGAGCAGCACCAGAGTATCTACCTGTCTTCCAGCCAGATGGTGACCACTAGGCGTAATCCTGGCAACGAGTGTGTTTCTTTTGTCCTCCCACTTTATTGTAAAAATATTCTTTTGAGGCGCTTAGCCGACGAGCACTTGTTTAGCTCGCATTGCACCTTTATTTACTGTCTGCCTACGGGCTGTAACATGATTGACAGATCCTAGGGTTGATCATGTATGACTGAACTCTTGCTAGTCCTGACATTTTGTATGACTAGCTTCATGATCATCCAATATGTAATGTATGGGACGTCTTGCTATTATATATTTGGTGCTCTGACATCTTGTAACTATTATTGCTTGCTTGAGATTGAGACAATAGGCTTGTTCATGACCATAGGAGACTGTTGGCTTGTAGTTAACCCTCATATATCTAGACAGCCGTGACCGTATAGCGAGGTAGATTGTACTTTAATATACGTAGCTGGCTATGTACGCCCCCGCTCTCCAGTATTCTGGTTCTGGGGTGTGACATTCCATACATTACATATCTTTTTACGAGCAAAACAATTACACTTTCTACCTACTATCGAAGGAAGTCGACTCGCCATCTTTTTTTCTTTCGTACTGAGTGCGGAGTCTTCAAAAGGATTTCAAAAAAAAGCCTTCAACACACAGACGAGACTTCAAAAGTGTTCGTGCCGCCTTGAGCTTTAAGTTGCATGCCCTTCGTGGTTCGGGATACCTGTGTGGAGAACGAGGATCAGTACATTACACTTTGTACTGGTGCGTGGCTATTTAAGTTCCAAGCTCTCATTTGGTTGAAGAGTTTATATGACTTAGTGTATGAATGTTTCTAACCATCATAATGAATTTCAAACAAGCATATGACAAGCATAATGTAAAATACGTTGGAACTTACCCACAGCAGACCGCACCGTGCCTTATGAGACTTACCATGTTCTTTCCTGTCAATTGTTATCATTTACATACCAAGTGCAACATTTCGTGTCTTTGGTCACTGACATCACAAGCCATCCTGGACTATAGCTTTGTTAGACGGGACCCTTGCAGCACAAGTAGCGAGCCCCGCTGCAAGTCCCCGCTTAACCCGTGCTATCATCCAGCACAGCTATACCGTGTTTCCTCCTAGGTCGAGTCAGTCCCATGGCCCCGGGTTGTTGCTCGAGGAAACTCTCTCCTCGTCGACAAGTTGTCCAATGACTGAGTTAGACTTATTTAGTTTATTCAGGTTGAATCCACACTTTAATTGAGTCATTCTTTTGTTAAAGCATTTCTAAAGTTTACAGAGTGTTCGTGCATTGGCATTTATCATTTCTTCCGTATCACTATTATTGATTGAACTAAGAAGGGGTCGAGAAGGGAAAGGTCAGCCACTCACCTTGAGTTTACTTCAAGCGAGAGAACTTGTTGGTCGTGCTAGACGTCACCTACACGATTACCTGAAATCACACAAGCAACCGATTAGAACACTGTATTATTCAAGAAATTCGATAGGAAATGCGAGTTCGAAATGCAAGCCATGAAAACCATCGAAAATATTCATGAAAACGCATTCAGAAAACAAAGCCAAAACCAACGCAAGCGGCGTAAAAAATAGAGCAACGGGAGGTCTCTCCCGACTCAGCCGCAGAGTCAATCTTTGAGGCGCAATCCGCTGAATATGGGACTTGGTTCCGAAGAAGCCATTCCATAACGGAGAATGGATCTTAATTCAACCGTTCCCGTTCGATCGATCCCGACCTATCGGTCCCGACCGAGTCGATAGCGACAGTGTTCCTTTCTTGCGTACCCCGTGGACGGAGGACGGGGCACGATGTAGGGACGAGATACTACACCATAACCAACGAAGAAAAAATTTCGTCCTCGAAACTTAAGAATAGAACCTACCTCTACAAGAACAATGAAGGAAAATTTTCCTTTATTTCTGACTCAAGCTCCCACGTCGAGTCTTCGACCGAATGGTTTTTCCAGAGGACGCGGACGAGAGGAATAGCACGGTTGCGGAGAAGTTTATCCTTGCGCTCCAAGATTTGCACCGGCTCTTCGATATATGACAAGTCCGCCTTCAGGTCCAGCTTACCCAAATCCACCACATGGCTTGGATCGTGCACGTACTTCCGCAATTGTGAGACGTGGAAGACGTCGTGTACCTCTGACAATGCAGACGGCAAGGCAATTTGGTAAGCTATCGGGGCGACTCGCTTCAATATTTCGAACCGACCAACAAATCTTGGGCTCAACTTCCCTTTCGCACCGAACCTGGAAACTCCACGCATGGGCATTACTTTCAAGAATACATGGTCGCCTTCCGAGAACTCGAGGGGCATCGATGCGTGTCAGCATAGCTCTTCTGTCGGCTTTGTGCTATCTTCAATCTCTCTCGTATCAACTTGACCGTCTGCACAGTCTGCTCCACCAGTTTCGGGCCAAGTATCTGTCGTTCCCCGACTTCATCCCAGCAAATGGGCGATCTGTACTTCCGACCGTACAAAGCTTCATACGGTGCCATTTGGATGCTGGACTGATAGCTATTATTGTATGCAAACCCGACCAACGGTAGATGATCGTCCCAACTTGACTTCAAGTCGATCGCACAGAGTCGTAACATGTCTTCGAGAATCTGGTTCACGCGCTCTGTTTGTCCGTCAGTCTGAGGATGATAAGCTGAGCTAAACTTCAACTTGGTCTCCAACGCTGAATAAAGACTACTCCAGAAGCGTGCCACGAACCGTCCATCCCGATCCGAGATGATAGATACTGGAACCCCGTGCAGCCGAACTATTTCATCAAGGTATATCTGAGCAAGACAGTCGACGCTCCAAGTAACTTTAATGGCTATGAAGTGTCACGCCCCGATTCCGTAGAATCGATAGTCGTCTCCCGGGCGTGATGCCCTGCGAACCTAAGTTGCGATCGCACAAGGCGTAGTTATTGTAATGCCCCGCTCCGCACGGCGCATTACGCTGAAGCGTTGACTCAACGAGTCGCACTGACGCAAAGAAAATGTATCGATGCAAAACGATACGAGAGTTAAGTTGTCCCGAGCAATGTATCAAACTAAGTTGATGCGAAGTGTTGCCTTGTCCCGAAGAATGCATCGAGTGAATCGATACGAAGCGCCGCGTTGTCCCGAAGGATAAGTGCGTCGAATCGGCTCGAAGATTCTAAGAAATCGAATCGACCAAGGCGCAAGTCCGAATCGATGCAAGTATTAATTTTAGTTGGTTTCGTGTGCAGGTCATACTTTGACGGGAAAATATTAGAGGTCGATCTTTTGTAATATTTAGTAAGGGGTCCGCGAAATCAAATCGTCGCCTTGCGACGGGCCAAGACTTGGGCACGCTAAGGCAAATCGAACGTATAACTCAATGAAGCACGAAGTGCTCGAATGGCTAAGTCAGGAGAGTGGCCGTGCAACAAAGTTAGGGAATCGAGCCGTATCGGCTCGGCGAAACGACGAAGGCATATCGACTCAAGGTGGGAGGATTGACTTCTTTTTACTCCTTCATTCGATAAGTCAAACATATCATTGTATGCTAAGTTAACCTATCGACGCCACGGGCGTGGCCGATCGGAGATAAAATCGTAGTGTGAGTCGAACACTAAGTTAGAACAATTGAAATGAAACGTGCATCAATATGCATGAGTCGCTATAGAATATTGGATATCGCAAGGGCGAGCGCCTCGGTGCGCAAGCTGCAAGAACATGGGATAACTGTAATCGGCAAGTGCCTTAGTGCACGAACCATACCGTGCCTTTGCTGCACGAGTTAGACGGCTAGAACATTGAAAGACAATAGGCAAGCGCCCAAGCGCGCAAGCCCCGAACATTGAATGCTAAGTTGTAGAACATTGGAAGTACGGTCGAAACGTGCCTACGTGCACGGGATAATAAAAGATGGCTTCGTCGCGAGAGAATACAGTTGCGGTATGAATGTGGCGGAACTGTCGGATATGACATGTTGCCTCGAAAGGTATTCGAGAACTTCAGGTCGTTCGGTTGACGAGCATTGAGTTGAGGCACGATGCAATTGAATCATCGAAACGAAGTGCGAAACAAAAGAACATAGAAAGCTAAATGGAAGAAATGCGAGACGATAAGTCTGAGTCTCGGACTCAAGACTATGTTTGGTTGTTTGAATTTAACTGTTGAATGATAGGGCGTTGCATGGTCGATTGGAATGGGCTCGAGATTAATGTGATAATAACTCGTGCACGAGTATCCCCCAAACGGTTAAATGTCGGAGGTCCCCGGAACCGATTTGGCCGCGGAGGGATGGATAATCTTTGTAGGCGCACATCCTTAAACAAGATGGAAGAAGCCGCAAATGATGGCATGTAGTGGGAACGTTTCGGTTGTTTGGGATGTGACCCAACCCGTGAAACGCCCGGCAGCCCAACCAAATAGAGAGAAAAGAAGAAGAGAAAAGAAAGGAACTCCTTTAGTCCATTCCGGCACGGATACGCCAACGGCCCTCATATAGTTAAGGAATAATGGATTGAAAGTGTAGGCGCATATGCGTCCCGCATAGAGATCCTGCTTAGAGATGCACAATAACATAGCAGGGAAGGATTACGGCGTATTCACCTTGCGTCGGTGCAAGGGAGAGTGCGTCGACTTGGTAAGTCGCGCCACGAATCAAACACGAGATTGCTTGCTTGCTTGCCTATTCAATTCGATAACATGCTGCTATGATAACATGCTTAATATGCTAACATGCTTTACGCTTTCGAAGATGCCATGAAATTGACCCTAAGGAGAACATAGCAAGATCATAAGCTAAGTTGCATGATTCAACATAAATATTAAAATGTCGGTTTGGAAAGATGATCTTTGCTTCAGTACATGCGAAGACGAACGTACTGATCCTCCACCAGCTTCATGCAGGGTGCAGGGAATGGATTGCTCGCGGCAAAGCGTTGCTTGAACGTGTTAAGGCTTGGAATGCCGAAGCGCATTGAAGCGTGCTATCGTATTGACGCTCGGACTACGCAGATGGATTGATGCGGCCGAGATATAGAAGGCATGATGTATGGAACGGTAAAATCTTTTGTGGGCAAGAGAGAACTTGAGTGTTGTAGCCAATCTGGCATATATTGTTAAGCTATCGAAAGCCATTGTAATCTCAGTTTCAGATATCAATAAAGGGAATTGTTTCGTATACTCTGTTTTCCTTTCGATGTTAATATCAAAACAAAACATAACCATTTGAGAACTTGTCATCTTGCCTTGCACGAGCGCAACTCCAGGCTCGTGCGGCATCACGCCTCCTGTGAGGACGATGATTCGGATGATTCCGGGTCGGGGCGTGACAAATTGGTATCAGAGCTCTAGGCTCAATTTCCTCTGGACGCTTGCTTCATTACAATTCAAAAAGTTGCCCACCACCACTTGATATCACTCTTGACTCTACTCGATGCCGTACTGGATGTTCCATACAATAAGTCTAATACAAATCATGTAATTTTGCCGCATGTATTTTGGAAATTACATGATGTTTGCTAAGAAAGTCGCGAAGGATATTTTGCATTGAATACAAACGAGCCGTAAAAATGTTAGTTGCTGCAAGCGCAACAAATTGTGGAATACGATTTGAGATATTGTGGCAATGTAACATGTTGAATGAGAAATAAAATGATGCACGAAGTGCAACGAGTTAATGTGAATATGCGTTAAAATGAAAGTGAGAAGTGATAAGCCAATACCGAATGTGTTAAAACGGATTGTGCATTGACTTGGAAAGTCGAGAGTAATTCGTTGCACGTAGTGCGGTAAATGTCGGAAATGATCGTTGCACGATGTGCAACGCGTATTAAAAGTAAAAAAAATTATTGCACGTGGTGCAACGCATATCAAATTAATCGTTGCACGAAGTACAAAAGAAATTGGAAATGAATCGTTGTACAAAGTAAAATAAAAGTGTCAGAAATGAATCGTAGCACGATGTACAACGCGTATCGAAAGTGAAATTCGTTGCACGGGGTGCAACGCGTATCTAAATAAATTGTTGCACGAGATGCAATGTAAGGAAAGAATTAAAATCGTAAATCGATAGAATGAATCGTTCGGTTGCACACCAAACTTATGTTGGCAAGCGAGAACATTAACCGAGTTGCGTCAGATTTGATATAATCAAAGTTACGGTTGTGATCAAGCACGATCACTGCGGAAATCGTGAGTCGAAAGAGATCGTTGGTTTACACTAAGTATAGCGCGAGGGAAATGGCTTGAATTCCGAGTGGTATATGCCATACCACGTAGGCGATGAATGACTCGATTCCGAGTGGTATATGGTATAGCACTTGTGCGATAAATTTCATCGACACGTTGTGAGAATTGCGGAAGGTTTGTCCGCAACGGACGGGAGAGTACCGAGACTCGTTGAAAATTTGTATGGCGATATGTTGATGCAAGTGTTCTTCGAAAATCGGTTGGAACGATAAGGCGAGACTTGTATCGATGAACGATACGTTGGACGAAAGTTATAAGTTGGTCGGACGACCGAGACTAGCGAAACGATTATGCCTTGACGCAATAATTGGATCGACGGAAAAGGAATACTCGAGCTTACAAATGAGTCGCACGACTTGCGATCTCGATAGAAATATTGGGCGAGGCGAATCGAATCGCATGACTTACGATCTCGATAGAAATGTTCGGCTAAGGCGAATCGAATTGCACGACTTACGATTTCGATAGAAATGTTGGACGATGTGAATTGTAATCGAATCTCACGATGTGCGACTTCGGTAAGAAAGTTGGTTGACGCGAGAAATCGTGCCTATGAAATAGTTGGTTAAGTTACGGCGACACTCATTTGAGTACGACTAGAAAATATGCGAAACTTAGAGGGCGAGATCGTATAACTCGAGGGCACGATGTTGGATAATCGGTAACTCGGTTACGCGATCAAAGTATAGCGGGTTGCGGCAAATCGGAGAACGAGTAGATGCGTATGGAAAAGTTTGTTGCAAACTTGGATGTATGCGATGCGAGTTAAGTTGACGTTGAAACGGATTCGAAGTCGACCCTCTTGCTATCGAAATTGATATGAACTATCAAGATCGATATGCAAGGAAATGTAAGCACGATGTGAGAGTACAAAGTGGAGTGCACCTTGCGCTATCAAAATTTTGTAAGTAACGATACGAGAATGAACGAACTTGGTTGATCGTAAATTTTGTGATTAATCAAGACGAGACTATATGTCATCGACGATTGCTCGATGCGTATAGCATCTCGTGTGTCGACCCGTGAATAAAATAGACTCGAACTTGATGCGAATATATGTTTCGTAAATTGCGGAATCATCGACGGCAGTGCATGACTTGACTCGGAGGATAGTTGCGCATCAGTTACGCCGATAGAAATAGCTTTGTCCGAAATTGGATAGTCGCATAGAATCGTCGGAACGTGATTTGGCTCCGAAATAAGATATAGCATGGTTCATAGTAAACTGTCCTTCGGTGATGATCCACAATTATCGAGCGTAGCTTCGGGGCAGCTGACCCTAGAAGACTTGACCGCCAAATCAAATTGAATATTGCAGACCGTAAGATGACCCATGCAATATCGCATATGAGATTGCACCGATAACAAATATAACACGGTGCATGTTGACGATAAGTCTAGGCGATCGAGAATTGTTGGAACACCTTTCGATTGAGAATGATATAGTTAGATTTTGAGTATTCGTCGGATGAATACTTGAATGGTTATGTTGGTCGACGGTCGAACTAGAATTCACCAACGGACTTGGTGATTCGGATAGGCGATTGTGAGAGTCGTGCTATGCACGAGAGAGAACGATAAGGAAATGACTTACGAGTCATGTTGTTAGATTCGGATTCACCTTGCAATTGAGCTTGCGTGAATCGAACTTATATTCGATGTTGCGAGATGGATAAGTTGGGAATTTGGATAATGAATTCCTACTCGTTAGAAAATCGGATGTAAGACGCGTCGTAAAGACCTTCGTGCTAAGGCGATCGTTGCCTTGAGCACTGTCGCCTTGCTGTAACTTTCATGTCGGATAGATTGTGGCCTTTGTGCAATGACAATTTAAACTTGCGTCGAGAGAATCTAAGGACGAGGACTATGTAAGTAACCTAGCGGACATAGCCCTGAATGTTGATGCATTTGCAAGTCAACAAAGGAAAACGTATCGAGATAAGTGCATAGCCAGACTTCGAAAATAGTTGAGTAGCAACTTCGAACGCAAGGCGCTGCGGAGGATCGTTGCGATCGGATGCGCGACGGCTTGACGCGACGCGTAGAATTGATAGTCCGATAAAACATACGAAATGAGAAATGCGATTATGAATCGCGTCGCGTGCAGTGACTTTATTGAATGAATCACGTATATATCGAATATACGTATGCGATGAAATTTCGAGAACGGTTGCTAAGGATAAGTCCGATCGAGAGTACGAGATGGCAAGCATAGGATTGAAATTTACCTGTCAGCTTTGTTCCAATTTGCTACGACTGGACTCGGTCGAAATACATATATCTTCGGGACGCCTTGAATATAGGTATGGATCCGAATCGAGTTGTATACAAAATTCAAATCGAGCTGCAGGGATGACTTTGAAATATTAATGAAAAGCTTGCGAGATAGTATGAAATCGAACCACATTGGTGGGACGAGATCGTGAAACGATCTGAAAGACACTTAGTCGGAGTGTTGGTTTTGGTTCGAGGACGAACCTTGTTTTGAGTGGTATATTCTGTAATGCTCCGCTCCGCACGGCGCATTACGCTGAAGCGTTGACTCAACGAGTCGCGCTGACGCAAAGGAAATGTATCGATGCAAAACGATACGAGAGTTAAGTTGTCCCGAGCAATGCATCAAACTAAGTTGATGCGAAGTATTGCCTTGTCCCGAAGAATGCATCGAGTGAATCGATGCGAAGCGCCGCGTTGCCCCGAAGGATAAGTGCGTCGAATCGGCTCGACGATTCTAAGAAATCGAATCGACTAAGATGCAAGTCCGAATCGATGCAAGTATTGATTTTAGTTGGTTTCGTGTGCAGGTCATACTTTGACGGGAAAATATTAGAGGTCGATCTTTTGCAATATTTAGTAAGGGGTCCGCGAAATCAACTCGTCGCCTTGTGACCGGCCAAGACTTACGCACGCTAAGGCAAATCGGACGTATAACTCAATGAAGCACGAAGTGTTCGAATGGCTAAGTCAGGAGAGTGGCCGTGCAACAAAGTTAGGGAATCGAGCCGCATCGGCTCGGCGAAACGACGAAGGCATATCGACTCAAGGTGGGAGGATTGACTTCTTTTTACTCCTTCATTCGATAAGTCAAACATATCATTGTATGCTAAGTTAACCTATCGACGCCACGGACGTGGCCGATCGGAGATAAAATCGTAGTGTGAGTCGAATACTAAGTTAGAATAATTGAAATGAAACGTGCATCAATATGTATGAGTCGCTATGGAACATTGGATATCGCAAGGACGAGCGCCTCGGTGCGCAAGCCGCAAGAACATGGGATAACTGTAATCGGCAAGTGCCTTAGTGCACGAACCATACCGTGCCTTTGCTGCACGAGTTAGACGGCTAGAACATTGAAAGACAATAGGCGAGCGCCCTAGCGCGCAAGCCCCGAACATTGAATGCTAAGTTGTAGAACATTGGAAGTACGGTCGAAACGTGCCTACGTGCACGGGATAATAAAAGATGGCTTCGTCGCGAGAGAATACAGTTGCGGTATGAATGTGGCGAAACTGTCGGATATGACATGTTGCCTCGAAAGGTGTTCGAGACCTTCGGGTCGTTCGGTTGACGAGCATTGAGTTGAGGCACGATGCCATTGAATCATCGAAACGAAGTGCGAAACGAAAGAACATAGAAAGCTAAATGGAAGAAATACGAGACGATAAGTCTGAGTCTCGGACTCAAGACTATGTTTGGTTGTTTGAATTTAACTGTTGAATGATAGGGCGTTGCATGGTCGATTGGAATGGGCTCGAGATTAATGTGATAATAACTCGTGCACGAGTATCCCCCCAAACGGTTAAATACCGGAGGTCCCCGGAACCGATTTGGCCGCGGAGGGATGGATAATTTTTGTAGGCGCACATCCTTAAACAAGATGGGAGAAACCGCAAATGATGGCATGTAGCGGGAACGTTTTGGTTGTTTGGGATGTGACCCAACCCGTGAAACGCCCGGCAGCCCAACCAAATAGAGAGAAAAGAAGGAGAGAAAAGAAAGGAACTCCTTTAGTCCATTTCAGCGCGGATACGCCAACGGCCCTCATATAGTTAAGGAACGATGGATTGAAAGTGTAGGCGCATATGCGTCTCGTATAGAGATCCTGCTTAGAGATGCATAATAACATAACAGGGAAGGATTACGGCGTATTCACCTTGCGTCGGTGCAAGGGCGAGTGCGTCGACTTGGTAAGTCGCGCCATGAATCAAACACGAGATTGCTTGCTTGCTTGCCTATTCAATTCGATAACATGCTGCTATGATAACATGCTTAATATGCTAACATGCTTTACGCTTTCGAAGATGCCATGAAATTGACCCTAAGGAGAACATAGCAAGATCATAAGCTAAGTTGCATGATTCAACATAAATATTAAAATGTCGGTTTGGAAAGATGATCTTTGCTTCAGTACATGCGAGGACGAACGTACTGATCCCCCACCAGCTTCATGCAGGGTGCAGGGAATGGATTGCTCGCGGCGAAGCGTTGCTTGAACGTGTTAAGGCTTGGAATACCGAAGCGCATTGAAGCGTGCTATCGTATTGACGCTCGAACTACGCAGATGGATTGATACGGCCGAGATATAGAAGGCATGATGTATGGAACGGTGAAATCCTTTGTGAACAAGAGAGAACTTGAGTGTTGTAGCCAATCTGGCATATATTATTAGGCTATCGAAAGCCATTGTAATCTCAGTTTCAGATATCAATAAAGAGAATTGTTTCTTATACTCTGTTTTCCTTTCGATGTTAATATCAAAACAAAAGATAACCATTTGAGAACTTGTCATCTTGCCTTGCACGAGCGCAACTCCAGGCTCGTACGGCATCACGCCCCCTGCGAGGACGATGATTCGGGTGATTCCGGGTCGGGGCGTGACAGTCATAAGGTTATCCGAAACACAACATCAAGTTAGAGTACGCAGAGAAATTGATTGACACATTGAAATAGAAGTAGACTTTTCATTGATAATAAAACTTCAATTACATAGACTCCATTACAATCATTGCCACATGGGCTACAACATGACTCGACTTACAAAATGAACGCCGATGAGATAGTCGTTCCATACATTACATCCTTTTTTAAAGCAAAAACCATTACAATTTCCACCTGCTATCGAAGGAAGTCGAGTCGCCATTTGTCTTCTTTGTACTGAGTGCGGAGTCTTCAAAAAGGATTTCAGAACACAAGCCTTCACACGCGGACGAGGCTTCAAAAGGTTTCACGTCGCCTTGAGCTTAAGTGGCACGCCCTTCGTGGTTCGGGGTACCTGCATGGAGAGCGAGGATCAGTACATTACACTTTGTACTGGTGCGTAGCAAATTAAGTTCCAAGCTCTCATTTGGTTAAAAAGTTTATATGACTTAGTTTATGAATGTTTCTAACCATCCTAATGAATTCCAAACAAGCAATGACAAGCATAATGTAAGATACGTTGGAACTTACCCACGGCGGACCGCGCCGCGCCTTATGAAACTTACCATGTTCTTCCCTGTCAATTGTTATCATTTTCATATCAAGTGCAATATTTCATGTGGTTGGTCACTGGCTCCCTGAGCCATCGTGGACTCCCTTTTAGCTTTTGTTAGACGGGACCCTTTCACCGCGGGTAGCGAGCCCTGCTGCAAGTCCCCGCCTAACCCGTGTCCAGCACAACTATGTAATTGTTTCCTTTCTTGGCCGCAACGGTCCCGTGGCCGCGGGTTGCCGTGCGGGAAAAATTCTACCTTGTCGAGAAGTTGTCCATGACCGTACAAAGACCATTTTTCTTTTAGTTATTAAGACATAGCCTACATTCTCTTTGAAAACTCAATCATTTTACCGTATTCGTGCCCTTGCTATATTCTTTCATTCGCAACAACATTATCGATTTACCTAGGAAGGGGTCGAGAAGAGAAGGGTTAGCCACTCACCTTGAGTTTACTTCAGGCGAGAGAACTTGTTGGCTGTGCTAGACGTCGCCTACGCGATTACCTGAAATCACACAAGCAACCGATTAGAATACTGCATTATTCAAGAAGTTCGATAGGAAATGCGAGTTCGAAATGCAAACCATAAAAACCATCGAAAACATTCACGAAAACTCATTCAGAAAACAAAGCCAAAACCAACGCAAGCGGCGTGAAAAGCAGAGCAACGGGAGGTCTCTCCCAACTCAGCCGTAGAGTCAATCCTTGAGGCGCAACCCGCTGAATATGGGACTTGGTTCCAAAGAAGCCATTCCATAATAGGGAATGGATCTTAATTCAACCGTTCCCGTTCGATCGATCCCGACCTATCGGTCCCGACCGAATCGATAGCGACATTATTCCTTTCTCGCTTGCCCCGTGGACGGAGAACGGGGCACGATGTAGGGACGGGGTACTACACCATAACCAACTAAGAAGAAGTTTTGTCCTCGAAACTTAAGAATAGAACCTACCTCTACGTGAACAATGAAGGGAACTTTTTCTTCATTTTTGACTCAAGCTCCCACGTCGACTCTTCGACCGAATGGTTTCTCCAAAGGACGCGGACGAGAGGGATAGCACGGTTGTGGAGAAGTTTATCCTTGCGCTCTAAGATTTGCACCGGCTCTTCGACATATGACAAGTCCGCCTTCAGGTCCAGTTTAGCCAAATCCACCACATGGCTCGGATCGTGCACGTACTTCCGCAATTGTGAGACATGGAAGTAGTCGTATACCTCTAACAAAGCAGGCGACAAGGCGATTTGGTAAGCTACCGGGGCGACTCGCTTCAATATCTCGGACGGACCAACAAATCTTGGGCTCAATTTCCCTTTCGCACCGAAACTGGAAACTCCACGCATGAGCGCTACTTTCAGGAACACGTGGTCGCCTTCTGAGAACTCGAGGGGACCTCGGTGCATGTTGGCATAGCTCTTCTGCCGGATTTGTGCTATTTTTAATCTCTCTCGTATTAACTTGACCTTCTGCACGGTCTGTTCCACCAGCTCCGGACCAAGTATCTGCTGTTCCCCGACTTCATCCCAGCAAATGGGCGATCTGCACTTCCGGTCGTACAAAGCTTCATACGGTGCCATTTGGATGCTGGACTGATAGTTGTTGTTGTATGCAAACTCGGCCAGCGATAGATGAATGTCCCAACTTGACTTCAAGTCGATCGCACAGAGTCGTAACATGTCTTCGAGAATTTGGTTCACCCGCTCTGTTTGACCGTCAGTCTGAGGATGATAAGCTGAGCTAAACTTTAGCTTGGTCCCCAACGCTGAATGAAGACTACTCCAGAAGCATGCTACGAACCGTCCATCCCGATCCGAGACGATAGATACTGGGACCCCGTGCAGCCGAATTATTTCATCAAGGTATATCTGAGCAAGGCGGTCGGCGCTCCAAGTAACTTTGATGGCGATAAAGTGTGCTGACTTGGTTAGTCGATCGATGATGACCCAAATAGCATCGTTCCCCCGTGGCATCTTCGGCAAGACAACAACGAAGTCCATAGTGACATGATCCCATTTCCATTCTGGAATGGCAAGGTTCTGTATCTCCCCGCCCGGTCGCTAGTGCTCGGCTTTGACTTGCTGACAGGCCATACACTTTGACACAAAGAGCGCTACGTCCCTCTTCATGCAGTGCCACCAAAAGACAACGCGGAGGTCCTTATATATCTTGGTGCTACCAGGATGCAAGGAATATTTTGCATAATGCACCTCCGACATTATCTCCTTTCTAAGTTCTGCGTCATCCAGAACGCATAGCCGTCCCTTCACTCGCAACACTCTCGACTCGTCCTCTACAAAGTCGGATGCTTTCCCTGTCGATATCAGCTTCCGCATCTTCTCCAGGTATGGGTCGTCCTTCTGAGCAGACTTGATCCTCTCCAGTAGGCTCGGTTCTACCTGCAGTTGTGCTAGTTTCACGTCTCTGAAACGAACTCAGAGTTCGATGCCCATTCCTTCCAAGTCATGCAGCAGTCGATCATTGATGCATAACAAAGCTAAGTACTTCCGGCTCAGCGCATCCGCTACAACATTTTCCTTGTCCGGCGTGTAGTCGGTTGATAAGTCATAGTCTTTGATCAGTTCGAGCCATCGCCTCTGCCGCAAATTCAGTTCTTTCTAGGTGAAGAGATACTTGAGGCTTTTGTGGTCCGTATAAATCCGGTACGCCACGCCATAGAGATAGTGACGCCACAGCTTCAACGCGAACACAATTGCCGCTAGTTCTAGGTCGTGCGTGGGGTAGTTCTACTCGTGCGACTTCAACTGCCGAAAAGCAAAAGATATCACCTTATCCCACTGCATGAGCACACACCCCAAGCCCTGGCCAGAAGCATCGCTGAAGATTTGAAATCCCTCTGTCCCTTCAGAAAGTGCAAGTATCGGGGCCAAAATGAGCCGTTGCTTGAGCTCTTGGAAGGAAGCTTCACAGTCGTCTGACCACTCGAACGCGAATCCTTTCTGGGTGAGGCGAGTCAACGGCGATACAATCTTTACGAAGTCCTTCCCGAAGCGTTGGTAGTATCCCGCCAAGCCTAGGAAGCTTCGAATTTTGCTAACTGATACGGGCCGTCTCCAATCAGCGACTGGCTCAACTTTCTTCGGATCGACTGCGATGTCCGCGACGGAGATGATGTGCCCAAGGAATGAGACGTTGTTCAGCCAGAATTCGTACTTGCTCATCTTCGCATACAACTGATTCTCTCGAAGGGTTTGGAGTACCGTCCGCAGGTGCTCTGCATGTTGCGCTTGATCCTTTGAGTAGACGAGGATCGATGAAGACTACTACGAATTTGTCAACGAACGGATGGAACACCCGATTCATTAGATCCACGAAGATGGCAGGGGTATTTGTCAGACCGAACGACATTACCAAGAACTCGTAGTGGCCGTAACGAGTACGAAAGGCAGACTTTGGCACGTCATCTGGCTTGACCTTGAGTTGGTGATAACCCGATCGCAGATCAATCTTAGAAAACACCGTTGCACCTTGGAGCTGGTCGAACAAGTCGACGATGGGGGGCAGGGGATATTTGTTTCGGACGGTGGCTTTATTCAATTCTCGATAGTCGATGCAGAGTCGCATCGATCCATCCTTCTTTTTTACGAATAGCACGGGCACACCCCACGGCGAGACACTCGGACGGATAAACCCTCTGTCGAGTAATTCCTGAAGTTGTGCCTACAATTCTTTCAATTCTGCAGGGGCCATTCTGTACGGAGCTTTCGAGATCGGCCGGGTGTCAGGGAATGTGTCGATGGTGAACTCTATTTCTCGATCGGGCGGCAAGCCGGATAGCTCGTCCGGGAACACGTGTGGAAATTCTGCCACAACGTCGGTCTGACCCGCGTTTGCACCATCCTGTCTCATGTCACGAACGGACGCCAAGTAGCCTTCGTATCTGGAATGCAGCAGCTTTCGAGCCAAAATTGCCGAGATCACCATGCAGGACGGCGATACTTCACCACACGAATAGCAGAATTCGGGCACTCCAGGTATGCGGAAGGTGACCTTCTTTTCTGCGCAGTCGATTGTAGCGTTGCAAGGACCGAGCCAATCCAAACCCAGTATGATGTCGAAGTCCTTCGTATCTAGAACTATCGCATCAAGACCGATCTTTTGACCCCCAATATATATGGTTCCTCCTCCGCAGGCTAAGTTTGTGAGTAGTGGCACGCCTGAAGGCATACTTACGTTAAGGTCAAGGTCTAACGACATTACAGGAAATTTGTGCTCGGCGACGAAGTTCGCCGATATAAAAGTATACAAAGCGCCTGAATCAAATAACACACGAGCAGGTACATTATTGAAATTCAATATACCTATCACGATAGTGTCGGAAGCAAACGCCTCGTCTCGAGTCAGGGCGAAGACGCCCCCTTGTGCATTAGGACGTCGGTCTTGGTTGTTGGGTTGAGCGGGCTGAGCTGGTCGGGGGGCCTGTCCTCGATTATCTTGACGATTTTGTTGTGACGGGACATTACGATTCGGTCGAGGATTTTGGCAGTATCGAGCAAAGTGACCCCTTTATCCGCAAGCGAAGCACTCTGTCTTGGCAAAGCAGTGGTCGTCAGTATGCCCGAGCTTGTCGTAATGTCTGCATCGCGGTAACAGGTTCTGGCTTTTATAGCCACTAGTGTATGGATGCTTTGATGCTTAGTTGTTACCTCCCGTATAACTAGGACGTTAGTGATTGGAGTGGCGCACAACGTCGTCAGCACCGGAAGGATGCAGGCTCTCAAGGCGGAGAGCGTGATTCAGAGCCTCGCCCGTGGTCTTATACTCCGGGATCCCGACATACGCACCGATAGTGTCGCAGACCCACTTCGAACCGTCACACACGGCACTCCTCTGTAGGCAGAAACGCACTTGCAAACTTGGACAACTTGTTGAATTCTGTGGCATACTGTTCTACTGTCCGATTCTCTTGCTTTAGTTGCATGAACTCATTTTCCTTCGCTTAACGAACGGCTGACGGAAGGTACTCGACTTCAAAAGCCTTGCGAAACGTGGCCCAAGAGATCGGCGCTGTGTTGTTGTCGCGTCGGATTGCTCGCTTGTGCACGGCCCACCAGTCGTGCGCGTTCAACCGTAGTTAAAGTTGTGCGCAGGCGACTTGCTTTGATTCTTCAATACCGAGGAGCTCGAAGTGATCTTCCAGCTCTTCCAACCAGTCGATCGCCATAGAAGGGCCTTCGGTGCCGCTGAAGGAAGTGCGGCACACTTTCTTGAATTATGACACTTCAAAGTTGTACTTTTTCGGTGCTGCAGGTTGACGCTCGGGCTCCTCCGTGTCGACTTCAATGGGTTGGACCGTCGGCACGGTGATAGTAGGCGTGGTGACGGCTGGCGCTGTCGCAAAATTTTCGTTGGCCACGATTGTTTGGACGATCTGCTGTATGGTATCCAGCTGATTTTGTTGAAGTTTAGCCTGTGCATCGAAACGAGCTTCGAACTGGGCCTGTCGTTCCTCTGTCTATTGATGTCGGTTCTCGGACTGGTTCCGCTATGCCTCCATCATGCGCAGCATCCTTTCGATGGTATCATTAGAAGGTCGGGCCCGCGAACGATGTGAACTACTAAAGCCGCTAGAAGCGCTCTACTCTTGCCCGCCGTGGGTTCCGGCACCTCTGCGATACGAAGGCAACGCATCAGTCACAAATTATTACGGACTCATTGTATGGAACAACTTATCTTATCGAAACGAGGTCAAAGAATGTAAAGCCGTGATCTGATACCACTATGTCACGCCCCGATTCCGTAGAATCGATAATCGTCCCGCGGACGTGATGCCGTACGAACCTAAGTTGCGATCGCACAAGGCGTAGTCATAAGGTTATCCGAAACACAACATCAAGTTAGAGTACGCAGAGAAATTGATTGACACATTGAAATAGAAGTAGACTTTTCATTGATAATAAAACTTCAATTACATAGACTACATTACAATCATTGCCGTGCGGGCTACAACATAGTTCGACTTACAAAACGAACGCCGATGAGATAGTCGTTCCATACATTACATCCCTTTTAACAAGCAAAAACCATTACATTTTCCACCTGCTATCGAAGGAAGTAGAGTCGCCATTTGTCTTCGTTGTAATGAGTACGGAGTCTTCAAAAAGGATTTCAGAACATAAGCCTTCACACGCGGACGAGGCTTCAAAAGGGTTCACGTCGCCTTGAGCTTAAGTGGCACGCCCTTCGTGGTTCGGGGTACCTGCATGGAGAGCAAGGATCAGTATATTACACTTTGTACTGGTGCGTGGCAAATTAAGTTCCAAGCTCTCATTTGGTTGAAGAGTTTATATGACTTAGTTTATGAATGTTTCTAACCATCCTAATGAATTCCAAACAAGCAATGACAAGCATAATGTAAAATACGTTGGAACTTACCCACGGCGGACCGCGCCGCGCCTTATGAAACTTACCATGTTCTTCCCTGTCAATTGTTATCATTTTCATATCAAGTGCAATTTTTCGTGTGGTTGGTCGCTGGCTCCCAGAGCCATCGTGGACTCCCTTTTAGATTTTGTTAGACGGGACCCTTTCAACACGGGTAGCGAGCCCCGCTGCAAGTCCCCGCCTAACCCGTGCCCAGCACAGCTATGTAATTGTTTCCTTTCTTGGCCGCAACGGTCCCGTGGACGCGGGTTGCCGTGCGGGAAAAATTCTACCTTTGTCGACAAGTTGTCCATGACCGTGCAAAGACCATTTTTCTTTTAGTTATTAAGACATAGCCTACATTCTCTTGGAAAACTCAATCATTTTACCGTATCCGTGCCCTTGCGTTTATTCTTTCATTCGCAACAACATTATCGATTTACCTAGGAAGGGGTCGAGAAGAGAACGGTTAGCCACTCACCTTGAGTTTACTTCAGGCGAGAGAACTTGTTGGTCGCGCTAGACGTCGCCTACGCGATTACCTAAAATCGCACAAGCAACCGATTAGAACACCGCATTATTCAAGAAGTTCGATAGAAAATGCGAGTTCGAAATGCAAACCATAAAAAATATCGAAAACATTCACGAAAACGCATTCAGAAAACAAAGCCAAAACCAACGCAAGCGGCGTAAAAAGCAGAGCAACGGGAGATCTCTCCCGACTCAACCGCAGAGTCAATCCTTGAGGCGCAATCCGCTGAATATGGGACTTGGTTCCGAAGAAGCCATTCGATGACGGGAAATGGATCTTAATTCAACCGTTCCCGTTCGATCGATTCGATCGATCCCGACCTATCGGTCCCAACCGAATCGATAGCGACAATGTTCCTTTCTCGCGCACCCCGTGGACGGAGAACGGGGCACGATGTAGGGACGGGGCACTACACCAAGTGCGCTGACTTGGTTAGTCGATCGACGATGACCCAGATGGCATCGTTTTTCCACGGTGTCTTCGGCAAGCCAACAACGAAGTCCATAGTTACATGATCCCATTTCCACTCTGGAATGGCAAGGTTCTGCATCTCCCTACCTGGTCGCTGGTGCTCGGCTTTGACTTGCTGACATGCCATACACTTTGACACAAAGAGCGCTACGTCCCTCTTCATGTCGTGCCACCAAAAGACAACGCAGAGGTCCTTATACTTCTTGGTGCTACCAGGATGCAAAGAATATTTTGCATAATGCGCCTCCGACATTATCTTCTTTCTAAGTTCTGCGTCATCCGAAACGCGTAGCCGACCCTTCACTCGCAACACTCCCGACTCGTCCTCTGCAAAGCCGGACGCTTTTCCTGTCGATATCAGCTTTCGCATCTTCTCCATGTATGGGTCGTCCTTCTGAGCAGACTTGATTCTCTCCAGTAGGCTCGGTTCCAGCCGCAGCTGTGACAGTTTTACGTCTCTGAAACGAACTCGGAGTTCAATGCCCATTCCTTCCAAGTCACGCAGCAGTCGATCGTTGATGCATAACGAAGCTAAGTACTTCCGGCTCAGCGCATCCATTACAACATTTCCCTTGCCCGACGTGTAGTCGATTGATAAGTCATAGTCTTTGATCAGTTCGAGCCATCGCCTCTGCCACAAATTCAGTTCTTTCTGGGTGAAGAGATACTTGAGGATTTTGTGGTCCGTATAAATACTGCATGCCATGCCATAGAGATAGTGACGCCACAGCTTCAACGCGAACACAATTGCCGCTAGTTCTAGGTCGTACGTGGGGTAGTTCTTCTCGTGCGGCTTCAACTGTCGGAAAGCAAAAGATAACACCTTATCCCGCTACATGAGCACACACCCCAAGCCCTGGCCAGAAGCATCGCTAAAGATTTGAAATCCCTCCGTCCCTTCAGGAAGTGCAAGCATCGGGGCCGAAACGAGCCGTTGTTTGAGCTCTTGGAAGGAAGCTTCACAGTCGTCTGACCACTCGAATGCGACTCCTTTCTGGGTGAGGCGAGTCAACGGCGATGCAATCTTCGCGAAGTCCTTCACGAAGCGTCGGTAGTATCCCGCCAAGCCTAGGAAGCTTTGAATTTTGCTAACTGATGCGGGCCGTTTCCAATCAGCAACTGCCTCAACTTTCTTCGGATTGACTGCGATGCCCGCGGCGGAGATGATGTGCCCAAGGAATGAGACGCTGTTCAGCCAGAATTCGCACTTGATCCTCTTCGCATACAACTGATTCTCTCGAAGGATTTGGAGTACCGTCCGCAGGTGCTCTGCATGTTGCGATCGATCCTCCGAGAAGACGAGGATGTCGTCGATGAAGACTACTACGAATTTGTCAATGAACGGACGGAACACCCGATTCATTAGATCCATAAAGACGGCAGGGGCGTTTGTCAGACCGAACGGTATTACCAAGAACTCGTAGTGGCCGTAACGAGTATGAAAGGCAGACTTTGGCACGTCATCTGGCTTGACTTTGAGTTGGTGGTAACCTGATCGCAAATCAATCTTCGAAAACACCGTTGCACCTTAGAGCTGGTCAAACAAGTCGTCGATGTGGGGTAGGGGATATTTGTTCCGGACGGTGGCCTTATTCAATTCTTGATAGTCGATGCAGAGCCGCATCGATCCATCCTTCTTCTTCACAAATAGTACGGGCGCACCCCACGGTGAGGCACTCGGACGGATGAACCCTTTGTCAAGTAATTACTGTGGTTGTGCCTTTAGTTCCTTCAATTCTGCAGGGGCCATTCCATACGGAGCTTTCGAGATCGGTCGGGTGTCAGGAAATGTATCGATAGTGAACTCTATTTCTCGATCGGGCGGCATGCCGGGTAGCTCGTCCGGAAACACGTCTGGGAATTCTACCACAACGTCGGTCTGACCCGCGTTTGTACCATCCTGTCTCATGTCACGAACGGATGCCAAGTAGCCTTCGCATCCGGAATGAAGCAGCTTCCGAGCAGAAATTGCGGAGATCACCATGCAGGTCGACGGTGCTTCACCACACGATTAGCAGAATTCGGGCACTCCAGGTATGCGGAAGGTGACCCTCTTTTCTGTGAACTCGATGGTAGCATTGCAAGGACCGAGCCAATCCATGCCCAATATGATGTCGAAGTCCTTCATATCTAGAACTATCGCATCAAGATCGATCTTTTGACTCCCAATACATATGGTTCCTCCTCCGTAGGCTAAATTTGTGAGAAGTGGCACGCCCGAAGGCATACTTATGCTAAGATCGAGGTCTAACGATATTATAGAAAATTTATGCTCGGCGATGAAGTTCGCCGATATGAAAGTATGCGACACGCCTGAATCAATAACACACGACCAGGTACATTATTGAAATTCAATATACCAGTCACAACAGTGTCGAAAGCGAACGCCTCGTCTCGAGTCAGGGCGAAGACGCATCCTTAAGCATTAGGACGTCGGTCTTGGTTGTTGGGTTGAATGGGCTGAGGAGGTCGGGGCGCCTGTCCTTGGTTCTCTTGACGGTGTTGTAGGAACGAAATCGTAAAACAGAATACTCTAGAGGGGGGTGAATAGAGTAGGCAGCAGAATATTGCTAATTAAAAATCTTGTTAGCAGTTAGATCACATATATACTAATAATCACAAAGTAAATGTCACGCCCCAGAACCAGAATACTGGAGAGCGGGGGAATGACTCAACCAGCTACGTATTACGGGTAGATAAATACCGTATAATACGATCAATGCTGTCTAACCAGACGAGGGGGTGCATACTACATAAAGGTCTTACTATGGTCATTTCACATCTATTGTCTCAATCATTCAAACAAGAAAACAGTAATAGAGGACATGTAAGATAAAGCAGTAAGGCGTCCCAAACGCTCAGTCAAAATGTTCTTGAGATCTGGCTTTACAAAATGTAGCCAGATGATATAGCAAGTATACGCAATTGTTATCAGCTGCAGTCTGACTTAATTACAATCATGTAAAAGTAAGTACAAGACAATCTGACTAACATGTCGGTGACAAACGGCTAAGTATGAAGGTAAATAACAAAACGAGCGGTGAAGTAAGGAACCCACTCGAGTCCTCCTGCAATCATGCCTCTAGTATTGACCATCTTGGAGGTAGAAGTACGCTGGATCCTCGGGAACCGGCTCTAAATCTGGCCATGCAAAACCAGAGAGGTTAGACCTCTAATAGCAAGTACCACAAGGAAGGACGATATGAAGGACATAAACCAGTAAGTAAAAGAATATAATAATAGATCTCTGCTTGCTACTAGGATTCACATCACATCACGACACTTCGATCCAACCTCCCAACCAAACAAGGACAGAAGTTGGCCCGTCATGTCCTGACATTCTGATCATCCCAGTTAGGTAACAGAGTAGTACAGTACACAAACAAATTATCTTGAATGGCCAATCAAATTCTACGGCTTACTATTATGAGTCCCAAGTTATCCTGGAATTATGCAATTAGGAATTTCTCAGTTCTTACTATGTGCAAGCAAGGCTAGTCTATCCAATCAATCAATTGCGCCAATCATGTAGTTAGACGAGTCCCAGCGGGACGCCCGCCGTTATAGCATGTACAATAATATAAGCAGATACCGTTCCCTGCCCGTGTGACAGATTTACAGTATCTGTGGGAACCAGCCGGCCCGTCGGGCACTTAATAGTCCCAAGGGGGCTGCCATGTAAGAACTCGGGAATCCATTCTCTCCATGCCATCATTATTTTATTTAACTTAATGGTCTCTACGTTGAGTGAAGTTCCATGCCGTGGATCATGGTCATTCGAATGAGTACTTTCGTACGGGGTACGATATGCGCAACTCTACAACGATACCCGTGCGGCTAGGTTGTAGGTTTTACATAGCGTGATGCAACAATCAATTTAACCACGAAATAATCATACCTTGACCATAAAGTACACATGCTGTCTTTGTAAGATAAATAAAAATTTAATAATAAATAATTACTTTGAAGCCTGCATGTGCCTGTATGTCAATATTCGGGATCGGCTAATCGAGTATAATAGTTCATTACATGAACGTGTCTCATTCATTCATTTCAATAAGACGACTAGCCAGTATCTTAGTTCCAACTAGGAACGCATGATCAATTATTAGTCAATGTCACGATCATTATCAATGGTGACAAGGCATGAAAGTCCATCAATATTACATGGGGTCGGGTCCATAACTCCTCAGAATTAAGTTCTAGTCATACTGGGTATCCATGGATTAATCAAGACATAGGACACATTCTACACAACAATCCATATTTACAATATTAACATGTCATGATTTATCAAGTTCATGCAAAAAGGCGTAAGGATAAAATAGAAGAATTATCATGCCATCATTAAATGAATAATTATAAGACAATTAAAACACTCAGGTCAAGAAGTCACGCCCACAAATCTATGCTAAGGCCAAAAGTCACGCAAGAAGTCTATGCTTAAGACCAACAAGTCACGCTAAGTCTAGCTGGGGTGAGCATGGAAAATGGGCGTGAATAGTGAGCGTGAAAAGTGATACACGCTGGCAAGCGTGAGCGTGAAAAGTCACGCAAGCAAGCACAGCGTGAGCGTGAAGGGAAATTCACGCAGACTCTAGTGAGCGTGAAAAGGTGACAAGAAATCTACGCACGCAAGGATGTGCGTGACTAAAATACACGCACGCTCATGGATGTGTGCGTGACTGAAAATACACGCACGCTCATGAGAACGTTAGCGTGACTAGAAAATACACGCACGCTCATGAGAACGTTAGCGTGACTAGAAAATGCACGCACGCTTATGAGAACGTGAGCGTGACTAAAAATATACGCAGACACGTACAGACGTGTGCGTGACTGAAAATACACGCAAACACGTAAAGACGCGTGCGTGACTGGGCTGATATTTTACGCGAGCACGTAAGAACGTGTGCGTACAACATTTCCCGAACTCCAAGTACTATGGAGCCTTCGCTCCAGTGCCAAAGAAATACACCCAAAGTTGATGGACCAAGAACCCATGAACAGCCGAAATACTACAACTTAGATCTAGAGAAAACCAGCCGGAGAAATCAAAAATGCTAAGAACTAATCTCTCTTAGAATCACGAGAAGAAGGCAAATGAACCATAAAAATGGGTGATTGAGAATCAAGTTTGCACTTGCCTTCTCCTGCTGCTGGTAGGTGGTGGGGAGTAATAAGAGGAAGAAGAAGAAGTAATGGTGAGAATGAAGTAATGAGGAGAGAGAAAGAGATGGAAGCTTTAAATAGGAAGATGGTGGTAGGTGGGGTGTTGGGCCGGGTTTAAGGGGATTCAGCAAACTGAAACCCAATAAGACTAAAGCAGCAATTAAAATGTAGGAAATAAAATTGCAGAAATATAATTGCAGAAATAAAATTGCAGGAAATTAATTAACATGAAAATTTTAAAGAGCAGATAATTAATTAACATGAAACTAAAGAAATTTAAATACAGAATAATACATGATAAATACTAAATAAATACACATGAGTTGTTCATATATAAAAATACGTATTCCGGGAACGGGGAGTGACATCTCTACCCACCTTAGAAAAATTCCGTCCTCGGAATTTCAAATCCAAGCCGGATAGAAATATCAGAGCTAAACTAATACAAGCAATTCTAGTGAGCAAGCAATCATTTTACCATATTAAAAGCAAGTACTATATAAGTAAATCCATCAATCTACGATATCAGGTAGTTCTATCCATAAGGCGATAAGCATGAGAAATCAAGACAATCAAGGTATACAGAAAGAGATATATCCTGTGAGTCAAACATGTGTGGATACCGTGATCGGATATCATCCTCACGTTCCTACGTTGACTCTCCCAAGGAGTGATGACCCCAAGCAACACGGACAAGACTAATTGTTCGGTTCTTGAGTATCTTCTCTCTTCGGTCCAAAATGGACACAGGCTGTTCCTCGTAAGACAGGTTGGTACCAACAACCAGCTCCGAATGATCGAGGACATGACTTGGGTCCGATACGTACCTACGTAATTGAGATACATGAAACACGTCATGCACCTCTCGTAACGAAGGTGGGAGGGATAAACGATAAGCAACATCGCCTATCCGATCAAGGATAATAAATGGGCCCACGTACCGCGGACTCAATTTCCCGCGGACGCCAAATCTAATGACCCCACGAGTAGGTGAGATCCGCAAGAATACGTGGTCCCCAACAGAAAACTCTAACGGCCTACGATGCTGGTCCGCCCAATGACGATGCCTGTCCTGTGCAACTCGAAGTCACTCTCTAATTCCCTTAACCACTTCAACCGTCTGAACAATCATTTCTGGGCCTAACATTTTCCTCTCTCCGATATCATCCCTTGCAAGCGGTGATCTGCACTTCTTACCATATAGTGCTTCAAATGGCGCCATCTGGATACTGGCTTGATAACTGTTATTGTATGAGAACTCGACCAAGTAAAGGTGACTCTCCCAAGACCCTCCAAAATCTAGGGTGCAAGCTCGCAACATGTCTTCTAAAGTCTGAATCGTCCTTTCTGATTGCCCGTCCGTCTGCGGATGGTAAGCCGTGCTAAATCTTAACTTGGTACCCAGACTATGATGTAAGCTCTTCCAGAAATATGATGTAAAGCGGGTATCCCGATCCGACACAATATTGACAGAAACTCCATGCTGCCTGACTATCTGTTGCATATACAACTCTGCCAACTTTTCTGTAGATTGCCCTACTCTGAAAGGAAGAAAATGTGCTACCTTCGTAAGCCGATCTACTATTACCCAAATAGCATCCTTACCACTTGGTGATCTCGGTAAACCGGTCACAAAGTTCATTGTGATGTGTTCCCACTTCCATTCCGGAATAGGAAGCGGTTGTAATAACCCAGCTGGCCTCTGCTGTTCTGCCTTCACTTGCTGACATACTAAACAACGAGAAACGAATCTAGCTACCTCCCTCTTCATCCCGTTCCACCAGAAATGCTGCTTGATATCTTGGTACATCTTGGTCCCTCCAGGGTGAATAGAATACTGAGAACTGTGAGCTTCTACCATGACCTCCTGTCTGATATCTCTACTAGGCACACATAAACGCGATCCGAACCTAAATGTACCATCTTCGTGAATCCTTATGTCCTTTCTGAGTCCTGACTCACATTCTTCCCTAAGCTTCTGAATCCTTGGGTCCTGTGCCTGAGCTGCCTTGATCCTATCTACCAAGTCAGATTGAACTTGTAGACTAGTTAGAACTCCTACATCACTAGGAAGTATAATTTCGATGCCCATCTCCTGAAGGTCTTCTAAGATATGCCTCTGTGTTGTCAACATAAATGCGCCGCCTCTCCTGCTAAGAGCGTCTGCTACTACATTAGCCCTGCCTGGATGATACTGAAGCTCCACGTCATAATCCTTGATCAATTCCAACCATCTTCTCTGCCTCATGTTCAGCTCCTTCTGAGTAAAGATGTACTTCAGACTTTTATGATCTGTGTACATCTCCACTCGGTCACCATATAAGTAATGCCTCCATAACTTCAGAGCAAACACTACTGCTGCTAACTCCAAATCATGAGTTGGGTAATTCTTCTCGTGGTCCCGAAGCTGTCTAGATGCATATGCTATCACCTTCCCATGTTGCATAAGGACACATCCAAGCCCCTTACCTGACGCATCACAATATACTGTAAAACCTCCGGGTCCAATTGGCAACGTAAGAATAGGTGCTGATATCAACTTCTGCTTCAAAGTCTCGAATGATGTCTGACATTCTGCCGACCAAACAAATGGCACATCCTTTCGGGTCAAGCGGGTCATGGACGCTGAAAGCCTTGCAAAATCTGACACAAATCTTCTGTAATATCCTGCCAATCCCAAGAAACTCCGCACATCTGCTACGGTCTTGGGTACTGGCCAACTCTCTACTGCTTCTACCTTCTTGGGATCTACTGCTACTCCAGCTCCTGATATGATATGACCCAAAAATGAAATGTGATCCGTCCAGAACTCACACTTACTGAGCTTGGCATAAACTGGTTCTCTCTCATAACCTGCAACACTTTTCTGAGGTGGTCTTCATGCTCCTCTTCACTAGCAGAGTACACGAGTATGTCGTCAAGAAACACAACGACAAACTGGTCTAAGTATGGCATAAAGATGCAGTTCATCAAATCCATGAATATTGCTGGAGCATTGGTCAAACCAAACGGCATTACTAAGAACTCATAATGTCCATACTTCGACCTGAATGCTGTCTTGGGAATATCTTCCTTCCGAACCCTCACCTGATGGTACCCCGAACGAAGATCTATCTTGGAGAAAACTCTAGCTTTGCTCAACTGATCAAATAAGTCGTCGATCCTGGGTAATGGGTACTTGTTCTTCACTGTTGCCGCGTTAAGCTTCCTGTAGTCAATGCACAATCTGGATGACCCATCCTTCTTCCCCACAAGTACCACTGGTGCTGCCCATGGTGACACGCTAGCTTGGATGAATTTCTTCTCCTTCAGTTCCTCTATGTGCTGATATATCTTGGCCTGCTCTGAATCTGCCATTCTGTAAACTCGATCTGATATTGGTTTAGTTCCTGGTGCCAATTCTATACTGAACTCAATATCCCTAACCGGTGGTAGTCCTGGAAGTTCTTCGGGAAATATGTCTAAGAATTCTTCAACTACCTTCGGGATCTGAACTTCCTCCATTGCCGTTACTACTCCCTGCTCTGGTTGAGTTGCCTCTGATCTGACTAAGGTGAATCTCTTCATGCCTGGAATATCAAAAGATACACTCCCTCTACGACAATCTATTGTCGCATGACTGTCTTTCAGCCAGTCCATGCCTAAGATAACGTCGAAATTTCCAACAGGAAATTCTATCAACCGGGCGGGTAAGGAATGCCCGCAAACTACAACGCTACACGCTAGAATAACTCTACTAACCCCTATGAGCCCATTACCAGTGAGTATATTCAACCTTCCTGGCAATGCCTCGAACTCCATTCCTAGTCGTGTCGCAAATTGTGCAGATATAAATGAATGGGATGCTCCCGAATCAAACAATGCTACTGCGGGATATGAGGCAACGAGAATGTTACCTGCCACAACATCTCCCGATGCCAATGCCTCCTCCAAGGACAGAGTGAACGCTTGCCCTCGACCTCCTTGCTGGTTTCCATGCTGCGGCCTAGCCTGATGCTGCTGCTGGCCCCTTCCTTGATGATGCTGGGGTGGTCTATGCTGGTGTTGCTGCATCGGCGGTCCCTGCTGCCGAAACATTTGAGCCTGCGGTACTAACGGACGCTGTGCCAACGGCCTTACTGCCACTGCTGGTCCTCGATACTGGCCTGCCCCTGGTGCTGGCAGAGCAGGGAACTGCTGTCCTGGTCCTCCTGACCTCGAATTTATGGGACATGTGGTAACCCGCTGGTCTGGACTTCCACATATCAGATATAGTCCATTCAATGTCCGACACACATCTCTAGTGTGTCCCATCTTTCCGCAATAAGTGCAGCCTGCCGGGGGTTGCTGGTTCTTCCTCTGATGCTGTTGCTGCTGCTGCCTGGGTGGTGCTGGTCCTCGTATCGCCACATCGTGGATACGAATGCCAGTGGATGGTGCTGTTGCTCGGGGCGCTGCTCCCCCTCCTCCTTCAATCTGACTGTGGGATCTCTTCTGACCCCCAGTCCTTACTGCAAGCCTCTGTATGGTGATCTCATGCCTTCGAGTCGCCGTCAATACTTCGTCAAAAGTTTGATAATTGTGCCCCTCTATCAATTGCAAGAGTTCAAGATGAAACCCTTGCTGAAACCTCATGGCCCTCTGGCTCTCTGTTGCTACCATCTCTGGGGCAAATCTACTCAATCTGCAGAACTCCGCTGCATAAGCATCTACAGTCTTGCCAGCCTGCCTGAGGCTGATAAACTTCTGTTGTAGTTCAAACTGTGCCACAACTCTATAGTACTTGGTCTTGAATCTTGCTGTGAAATCGTCCCAAGCCACAGGACGTCTGATGCCCACTTTCTCTGATTCCCACCAATCACGTGCGAGATCCTGAAGTAACAACTTCACTAGATCTACATGTTCTGCTGCCGGTACCTTAGCTGCTGTCAGAATAGCCTCCATATCCTTAAGTCATGCATCTGCTGAAATGGCATCCTCCGTGCCCTCGAAACAGCGGGAGTTGTACTTGCAAAACCTGGCTGATGCTCCTGAATCAGCCCTCACTCCTCTTTCCAAAGCCGTCTGCAATCCTTGGTTAAGCAACACATTCTGCTCTTGTAGCTGAGTGTGCATGCGCTGCTGGGCCAACATCTGATGTTGCTGAGTAGCTATCATTCCTCTCATGATCTCCAGAAGGGCTGGTGTGTCCACTTGGGTAGGTGGAACTGTCGGTGGTGGTGGAACATCCGGATACTGCGATCCAGCCGCTGGTTCCACTATCACTTCTTCCTGGGTAGCCTCTTAAGTTAGTACTGGCCCTTGTTGCTGACCAACAGGGTCAGGTGGTCCATGTTGCTCCTGCGGTTGTCCAGCTCTGACAGGTGCGGACGAGGTGCCCCTAAGAAAAGGGACAAGAGAACAATCAAACGACCGGACATGAAGGATCAATGAAGTCAAAGGATATCGGAATGTCAAGCAAGAGTTGAGAATAACGAATCAGAAGATCAAGGGGAAACATGTGTGATTGAGACATCCTATAAATCAAAACACCCCACAAGTCTGAAATCGGACCTGCATGGGCCACCACTAAAACCTTGTCACGCCCCAGAACCAGAATACTGGAGAGCGGGGGAATGACTCAGCCAGCTACGTATTACGGGTAGATGAATACCGTATAATACGATCAATGCTGTCTAAGCAGACGAGGGGGTGCATACTACATAAAGGTCTTACTATGGTCATTTTACATCTATTGTCTCAATCATTCAAACAAGAAAACAGTAATAGAGAACATGTAAGATAAAGCAGTAAGGCGTCCCAAACGCTCAGTCAAAATGTTCTTGAGATCTGGCTTTACAAAATGTAGCCAGATGATATAGCAAGTATACGCAATTGTTATCAGCTGCAGTCTGACTTAATTACAATCATGTAAAAGTAAGTACAAGACAATCCGACTAACATGTCGGTGCCAAACGGCTAAGTATGAAGGTAAATAACAAAACGAGCGGTGAAGTAAGGAACCCACTCGAGTCCTCCTGCAATCATGCCTCTAGTATTGACCATCTTGGAGGTAGAAGTACGCTGGATCCTCAGGAACCGGCTCTAAATCTGGCCATGCAAAACCAGAGAGGTTAGACCTCTAATAGCAAGTACCACAAGGAAGGACGATATGAAGGACATAAACCAGTAAGTAAAAGAATATAATAATAGATCTCTGCTTGCTACTAGGATTCACATCACATCACGACACTTCGAACCAACCTCCCAACCAAACAAGGACAGAAGTTGGCCCGTCATGTCCTGACATTCTGATCATCCCAGTTAGGTAACAGAGTAGTACAGTACACAAATAAATCATCTTGAATGGCCAATCAAATTCTACGGCTTGCTATTATGAGTCCCAAGTTATCCTGGAATTATGCAATTAGGGATTCCTCAGTTCTTACTATGTGCAAGCAAGGCTAGTCTATCCAATCAATCAATTGCGCCAATCATGTAGTTAGACGAGTCCCAGCGGGACGCCCGCCGTTATAGCATGTACAATAATATAAGCAGATATCGTTCCCTGCCCGTGTGACAGATTTACAGTATCTGTGGGAACCAGCCGGCCCGTCGGGCACTTAATAGTCCCAAGTGGGATGCCATGTAAGAACTCGGGAATCCATTCTCTCCATGCCATCATTATTTTATTTAACTTAATGGTCTCTACGTTGAGTGAAGTTCTATGCCGTGGATCATGGTCTTTCGAATGAGTACTTTCGTACGGGGTACGATATGCGCAACTCTACAACGATACCCGTGCGGCTAGGTTGTAGGTTTTACATAGCGTGATGCAACAATCAATTTAACCACGGAATAATCATGCCTTGACCATAAAGTACACATGCTGTCTTTGTAAGATAAATAAAAATTTAATAATAAATTATTACTTTGAAGCCTGCATGTGCCTGTATGTCAATATTCGGGATCGGCTAATCGAGTATAATAGTTCATTACATGAACGTGTCTCATTCATTCATTTCAATAAGACGACTAGCCAGTCTCTTAGTTCCAACTAGGAACGCATGATCAATTATTAGTCAATGTCATAATCATTATCAATGGTGACAAGGCATGAAAGTCCATCAATATTACATGGGGTCGGGTCCATAACTCCTCAGATTTAAGTTCTAGTCATACTGGGTATCCATGGATTAATCAAGACACATGACAAATTCTACACAACAATCCATATTTACAATATTAACATGTCATGATTTATCAAGTTCATGCAAAAAGGCGTAAGGATATAATAGAAGAATTATCATGCCATCATTAAATGAATAATTATAAGACAATTAAAACACCCAGGTCAAGAAGTCACGCCCACAAATCTATGCTAAGGCCAAAAGTCATGCAAGAAGTCTATGCTTAAGACCAACAAGTCACGCTAAGTCTAGCTGGGGTGAGCGTGGAAAACGGGCGTGACTAGTGAGCGTGAAAAGTGATACACGCTGGCAAGCGTGAGCGTGAAAAGTCACGCAAGCAAGCACAGCGTGAGCGTGAAGGGAAATTCACGCAGACTCTAGTGAGCGTGAAAAGGTGACAAGAAATCTACGCACGCAAGGATGTGCGTGACTAAAATACACACACGCTCATGGATGTGTGCATGACTGAAAATACACGCACGCTCATGAGAACGTTAGCGTGACTAGAAAATACACGCACGCTCATGAGAACGTTAGCGTGACTAGAAAATGCATGCACGCTCATGAGAACGTGAGCGTGACTAAAAATACACGCAGACACGTACAGACGTGTGCGTGACTGAAAATACACGCAAACACGTAAAGACGCGTGCGTGACTGGGCTGATGTTTTACGCGAGCACGTAAGAACGTGTGCGTACAACATTTCCCGAACTCCAAGTACTATGGAGCCTTCGCTCCAGTGCCAGAGAAATACACCCAAAGTTGATGGACCAAGAACCTATGAACAGCCGAAATACTACAACTTAGATCTAGAGAAAACCAGCCGGAGAAATCAAAAATGCTAAGAACTAATCTCTCTTGGAATCACGAGAAGAAGGCAAATGAACCATAAAAATGGGTGATTGAGAAGCAAGTTTGCACTTGCCTTCTCCTGCTGCTGGTAGGTGGTGGGGAGTAATGAGAGGAAGAAGAAGAAGTAATGGTGAGAATGAAGTAATAAGGAGAGAGAAAGAGATGGAAGCTTTAAATAGGAAGATGGTGGTAGGTGGGGTGTTGGGCCGGGTTTAAGGGGATTCAGCAAACCGAAACCCAATAAGACCAAAGCAGCAATTAAAATACAGGAAATAAAATTGCAGAAATATAATTGCAGAAATAAAATTGCAGGAAATTAATTAACATGAAAATTTTAAAGAGCAGATAATTAATTAACATGAAACTAAAGGAATTTAAATACAGAATAATACATGATAAATACTAAATAAATACACATGAGTTGTTCATATATAAAAATACGCATTCCGGGAACGGGGAGTGACAGTAAATGACAGAAATTAAAAGTGATCAGAAGGCAAACGCAAACACCAAGATTTATACTGGTTTCTCTCTTGTGAGGACTAGTCCAGTCGGAAGAACTCTAGCTTCCAGTTGAACCCACTATTGGAAAATCCCGCAAGTTTTCATACGAAGTCCTTGCAACTTCTACAGACGCGAGTTTTGATACGAAGAACTCGACCAACTTCAATTATGAAGAGTTGTATCTTCTATCAAGCCTCTGATTATAATCGCTCTGAAACTTCTAGACCGTACTGCATTGGCAAATCGACTAGAGGATTGTAACTGGCTTGAGATTTGAAAATGAAAGCTTTTTAGAACTCTTTGGAAGAATATAAGCTTTAGAATAGAAGAGATTGAAAGTGAATTGGTGATTTGAAATGATCGAAATGCTTCTCTATTTATAGTTTTTCCAAAGACAAAACTCTGACAGAATTCGAGCAAAATTCGGACAGAACTCTTTGTAACAAACCGCAACTGAAGGGTGACCAAGTTCAAAATCCAACGTTCACTAACGTTTCACTTGGCCGAACTCTGGCCGAACTCTGGCGAACTCGGGCTGAGTTCTGCTAGGGTTCTGCCAGTACATTTTTGAGAAAAAACAATTTGGCTTTTTGAAAAGTCCTTCAGAAGCTTTTTGTAAAAAAGGATGTTTTTCAAAAACATAGGTCATTTGTAAAAGAATAGGATGGTTTTGAAAAACGTTTTCGGATAGCCTATTTGCCAGTACGACTTGGTGTACAATGTATTCCTAGACTCAATAAAATAAAAAATTACATTACTTAACAGGAAATACATTCGGAGTGGCAAACGGCTTCAGTCTTGAACATAGTTGACATCCATCGTTGAGCAGTGTCCAAACCGTCGTAGGTAAACATCTGAATTGACTTGCATTTATATCGCGACAGAGTTTGATCAATTATTAAAATCAGGTTTGACCATGACCAATGGGCCAACAATCTCCCCCATTTTGATAATTGGCAAACCTTGTCGATATAACATCTAAGTTTGGATCAATTCAAAAATGTATACGAAAAATTGTTCATAACCTGTATGCATGAAGATGTTAGATCTATTTCTCTCCCGTTGTCACTTAGCAAAATAATTGCAAAAGAGAAAGCGCCCCCGCAATAAATGCATAAGTAACAAACAGTGAAGAAACACAAAAAAATATATAAAACATTCATCACAGGCATGGTAGAAACAGTAAAAAAGATATTGTATAAACAATACAGGCATGTTATTTGTCACATGCAGTTTTAATATGAAGCAGAAAGATAGATAATACTAGAATAAAACTGAAACAAATAAAGTGCTGAATAAGAAACTAATATGCCAAACTGAGGCATAATAAAGACCATGTCTATAAAAAGTCACAAATAATAATAGCTAAAAGAGAGCTGATAATAACTAAAATAAGAGTACTGATAGAATCTTGGAATGTCGGAGCATTTCCAAGTAAACATAAGACAAAATATCAGTCTCAAAAATCATAACATCTCAAAAGTTATCATCCTCATCATCATCGTCAGCGGCTGCAGTGCCAGCATGTCCAGATGGACCAGCTCCAGAAGTACCGGCTCCAGAAGTATGAGGAGTGGCACCAGAAGTACGATACCAATCGTAGGCGTTCCCTGGCTGGAACAAAGAGTGGATCGCCTCATCATCAATGCGGTATCCAGAAACAGAAGGGTCTCGTGGTAGAGAGCTAGCTGAGTGACCCGTCTATGCAAATCTCAGATCGGCGAAGGAGTTGGCAATAGCCTGGAACCGAGTCACGTCACGGAACTCACGTTCCCTGGAAGTGTCAACATAGAATGACTGCAGATCTGAAAGGTGCTGATGAATACCCTCAAATGTCATAGGGTAAGAATGAGGAGGACCAGGTGCTGTGGAAGTGGGTGCAGGAGGAGCAGGTGCAGTAGGTGGAGGAACAGTAGCAATGCTGCGACGAAAGAGTTTGAGGAACTTGGGTCCAGGGTCAACAACACAAGTAGAGAGGTCAATGTCAAATCTCTGAAAGATGCGTGGGATGATCATCGCATAAGAGAGGTTGTGGTCTCTTCCGCGACATCTATCCATCATCTGAATGATAGTCTTAGGGGCAGAAAAAGGAATCCCCTTAAGAATGTGATATAGAGCAGAAAGCTCAAGTGCATTGACATCATCTTTGGAAGTAGATTTTGGAAGTAAAGTGGAATAGATGATGCGATATAATTCGTAGTTAAAAAAGTTCAAGTTATTAGCCTTGAACTTTCCAGGACGAGCGCATGCGGGCGCACAAAGCTTATTCTTAAAACTAACGAGAGTCGTACCATCGAGGAAATCAAAATCAGTGATGTCATCGAGCGGGGCACCTTCGTTTGGAATACCAAGGATTTTTGCTAACGTTTTATCAGTGAATTCGATATCGATCCCTCCGACACGTGTTCTCACGGTAAAAGTGTCTAACACGAAATTACAATAGAATAATCTAATGGCATTAGTAGCAATGGGGAATTGTAAGGTAACAAAGTGTTGTAACCCTAATGCCTCAAAGTAAGGGCGGTGATCGAGAAAAACAGTCCATTTAATCGGTAAACCGGTACAAATAGTACGTATAATGAAATCGGCATACCACAATAAAGCTTGGTCGAAAGTTTTAAAGTAAAACTCGTCCGATGCAGCGTCGTCCGATTGGACTGAAGAAAATAGGCAATCCGTATGCAGATCCGAAGACGATGCCTCTTCACTGGCATTGGTCTTTTTCCTCTTGAAGGGATTGAACTTAGGCATTCTTTCCCAAAAATTCTAGAAATCCTAAGAATTAAAAAGTGGAGGAGAAAAGAAATTATACCTTCCAAGAATTGGATACGCTGTTGAGGACGAGATTCTCTGCACGAATCCAAAGTTTGGACGAAAATCTCCACGCGGATTGGAAGAACAAGGGTGGAGAAGAGCTAGGGTTTGGAGGCATGGCTGCTGCTGTTTGAGGATGTTTGGAAGAATGAAGAAGATGGGGGCCTCGGGTTCTGGCTGGTACATATATATACCCAGCCGAACTCTGGCCGAATTTGGACCGAACTCGGGCCGAATTCGCCAAGGGTTGCCTGGCTATATATATATATATATCAAAAATAATAGAAATGGTGCCACATCTTTTTCATTAATTCGTTTCAAATGTTTAATTCAGAGTTTAGTAATTTTAAATTTCAAAATAATATAATTAATATTATTTTATAAATTAATATTCTTTACTCAGCATCTGTCTCAGATTAGCTGTAGGAGTACTGTCCCAGCTAACGGAGGTTCACCGGAGAACTCTTAAATACCGCTTCGCTTCGACCGTTGTCGTAGTGACAGACAGACTCTTTTTAGGCTTGTCTCAAAAACAGTTATCGAGTATCGAATAAATAAATAATAAAATAAAATTAATTAATATTATTGACATCTAAAATGCCTAATTCTTGACGTAAATAATTGAAACGATCTTTCGCTAGAGGTTTTGTGAGTATGTCAGCTCATTGATTCTGTGTGTATATGTATACAAGGTCTATATCTCCATTTTGTTGATAATCTCTAAGAAAGTGATGTCGAATCTCGATATATTTAGTACGAGAGTGACATACTGGATTCTTAGTCAAATTAATAGAACTAGTGTTGTCACATAAAATGGGTATGTGTGTAAAATACAATCCATAGTCTTCTAAAGTTTGTTTCATCCACAAAATTTGTGCACAACAACGTCCTGCAGCGATATACTCGGCCTCGGTTGTTGATAATGCAACAGAATTTTGCTTTTTACTAAACTAAGAGACTAGAGCTTTTCCTAGGAAATGATATGTGTCTCTGGTGCTTTTTCTATCTACTTTGCATCCGGCAAAATCAGCATCAGAATAATCGGTTAGGTCAAATAATACGATTTTAGGATACCATAAGCCGACAGAAGAAGTGCCTTTAAGGTATCGGAAGATACGCTTAACTGCGCACAGATGTGATTCCTTAGGGTTAGCTTAAAAACGTGCACATAAGCAAACACTAAACATAATGTCTGGTCGACTAGCAGTTAAATATAGAAAACTATCGATCATACCTCGATACTTACGTATGTCGGCGGGTTTGCCTTGTTCATCAATATCAAGCTTGGTTGAGGTCGCCATTGGAGTGCTAAGTGGCTTTGCTGCTTCCATGTCGAACTTCTTTAACAGATCCTTTGTGTACTTTGCTTGATTTATGAACGTCCCATTGTTGGTTTGTTTGATTTGCAGTCCGAGAAAGAATTTCAGCTCTTCCATCATGCTCATCTCAAACTCATTCTGCATACACTTTGAAATTTTTTGACAAAGAGATTCATCAGTAGATCCAAAGATAATATCATCTACATATACTTGAATCAAAAGAATATTGTTATTCAAAGATTTTATAAACAAAGTAGTGTCAACCTTTCCCTTTGAAAAATTGTTATCAAGTAGAAAAGAGCTTAGACGATCGTACCAAGCACGAGGGGCTTGTTTCAAACCGTATAAGGCTTTCTTCAACTTGAAAACATATTCAGGAAATTTGAAATCAGTAAAACCACATAAACTTCTCCTTTTATAAAACCATTTAAAAATGCACTTTTGACATCCATTTGAAATAATTTAAAATTATGAAAACATGCAAATGCACATAACATGCGAATGGATTCTAATCTCGCAACTGGGGCATAAGTCTTATCGTAGTCGATACCTTCTTCTTGATTGTATCCTTGAGCTACGAGTCGAGCCTTATTACGAGTCAATAAACCATTCTCGTTCAGTTTATTTCGGAATACCCATCGGGTGCTAATGACCGGATGATCAATGGGCTTGGGAACAAGTTCCCAAACATGATTTCGTTCGAATTGGTTTAATTCCTCTTGCATAACATCTAACAAAAAATTATCACTACATGCTTCATCAATATTTTTGGGTTCAAACTGCGAGACAAAAGCAACACAAGAAGCTATATCTTTATTAGAGGAACGAGTACTTACACCCTTTGTAATCTCACCAATTACCAAGTCCTCTGGATGATTAGCCAAGAATCTCATTTTTTTTGGTGTAGTCTCAAGATTGCTAGTTCCGACTTCTTTGCTTGGAGGTTCATTTGATGCCTGATGTGATGGTTCTCCATCTTTGTGTAAAGGTTTTGAAGTAGCTGTACTTGGTACGATTATGTCTTCATTGTCATCATCGTCTAAGTGTTGATTTAGCTCATCAAACTTGACGTTGATAAATTCTTCAATGATCATGGTTCTTTTGTTGAAGACTCTATATACTTTGCTCTTTGCTGCATAACCTAAAAATATTCCTTCATCGGCCTTTTCATCAAATTTACTCAAATTATCTTTAGTATTAAGAATAAAATATTTACAACCAAAGATTTTGAAATAAGAAACATTTGGTGTTCTATCAAACCATAATTCATAGGGAGTCTTCTTCGATATAGGTCGAATTAGAACCCTATTGAGAATATAGCATGCTATATTTACAGCTTCAGCCCATAAGTATCTTGGTAGACTAAATTGGTTTAACATAACTCTAGCCATTTCAGATAGAGTTCTGTTCTTACGTTCCACAACTCCATTTTGTTACGGAGTCCTAGGGCAAGAGAATTCATGTAAATAATCGTGTGTGTCACAAAATTGCTTGAATTGTGCATTCTCAAATTCGCCGTCATGATCACTACGAATACGAGTAATCATGAACCCTTTTTCATTCTGTACTTTCTTGCAAAAGGTGACGAATTTTGATAATGCATTGTTCTTGCGTGCAAGAAAATAAACAAATATATATCTAGAAAAATCATTTATAATGACAAATGCATATAACTTACCACCTAGACTAGCAATTCTACTTGGTCCAAATAAGTCCATATGCAACAGTTGTAAAGGTCTAGTGGTACTTATAACGTTCTTGGATTTGAATGCGGATTTGGTAGCTTTGTTCTTTTCACATTCACTACATACCGTATCCTTCTTGAAAGAAATATCAGGTAAGCCGCGTACCAACTTCTTCGTAAATAATCTTGAAATTGTATCCATGTTTGCATGACCGAGTCTCATATGCCATAGTTGACTCTCAACGCTTTTGGCCATCAAACATCTACCTGCTGTGTTAGTATCTTCCAACAAATAGAATACATATATATTATCTTCCCTAATACCTTCACGTATAGTACTACCAGTTGAACTATCAATTATGGTATATTTATCTTTTACGAAGTTAATACCATAACCGTGATCAGCTAAATGGCTTATGCTGTACAGATTATGTTTTAACTCAGTAGCTAGACAAACATCTTTAATCACTGGATAGGGAGCCTTACCAATGTCACCGATACCGATTATGTACCCTCTTAAATTATTACCGAAGGAGACGTATCCTTCTTTATTCCTCTTCGACAGTGTTGCAAATAATGAAGCGTCACCGGTCATGTGCCGTGAGCAACCGCTGTCGAGGATCCATTTGTTCATAGCATGTGAAGGGCGTCCCACCTACAAAATAATTTACAGATAAAACTCTTGGTACCTATTTCTTGTAGGGTCCTGACTGGTTAGTTTTCGGTATCCATGCATAAATATTTAAATCTACTAACTTTCTGATTCTACATTCAGAAGATATATGACCAATGGGCCACAATAATGACATTTAGCATGTTGAGTGTTGAAAGTAGTGTGAGGTGCATGATTGGTAGGTATTGGTTTTCTAGTATAGAAGAATGCATGCCTATTAGTCTTCTTGGGCATAGTCTTGGTATGGTTTGGTCTGACAGCGTTGGGCGTGTTCCGATGATTCGGTAATTGATACGTGTTAGAATAGGAAGCAGCAACTTCAGGCCATTTTTCTAAACTAATTTCCAACTTTTTGGAAGTGTCATATAATCTAGTATAGTCAGATGTAAGTGATTCTAATATGACCTGTGCATACTGGAGACTCTTTCTCTCCTTAGATAGGTCTTCCTTTAATTGGATAATAGTTTGGTCTTTTTCTTCGGATAGCTTGACAGTCTCGTGTAACAATAATTTAATAGAAAAAAGCTCACCAGACTCAGTTGAAGAGTCATTATTTCTAACATGATCTTATTGGTCGGTAAGTTTTCCTATTTCACCTTTGTACTCTTTGAGTACCTTCTTAGAGGTTTTATATTTGCTACACAGTTTTCTGTAATCATCTAACAGTTCACTGAAAGCCTCTCCTAGTTGCTCAAAGGTAAAATCATCATAAGAATCAAATAGAGGATTAGTAATTACCCGATCACAAGCCATCAAGCATACATTTGCAGCGTCATCTGATTGTTCATCTTCTGAGTCGCTGGTTTCACTTTTATGCCATATGCTTGTGTTGGCGTACTTTTTTGATGTAGATTTTTTCAGGTAGCCTTTGTCATATTTGCTGCTTTTCTTTGATGATGATGTTGTTGGACAATCTTCTTCATGTGTCCTTTCTTCTTGCATCCGTAGCAAATAGGATCTTCCTTATTATTGTTGTTGCTGTCTTTGTTGTCCTTTGTTCTCCTGTTAAATCTCATGAACTTCTTGAATTTTCTTACTATAAGAGCTTGATCTTCAGAGTCGGAGTCGCTGTCGTCAGAATCATCTTCGATGGTTCTTCTATGTTGAGCCTTGAGAGCGATCGTCTTCTCTGACTTCTCCTTTGGTGTAGCATCTTCAAAATCTTGAAGTTCTAACTCGTGAGTGAGTAGCTTACTCATGAGTGTTTCTAGAGACATTGTTGAGAGGTCGTTCCCTTCAATGATTTCTGTAGCCTTTGGAATCCAGTTCTTTGTAAGGGCTCGTAGAAGTTTGCGAATCTTCTCATGGTTACTGTAATCCTTACCTAGTAAAGATAGAGGATTTACAATATCCATGGATCTTGTAAACATCTGAGTGACTGATTCACTTGACTTCATTTTGAACGCCTCGTACTCCTGAGTAAGTCTGCTGATCTTTGACTCCTTGACTTGTGTTGTTCCTTCGTGGGTTACTTCGAGAAGTTTCCATATATCGTTTGATGTTGTGCAAGTAGACACCCTGTTGAATTCAGTTCTGTCTAAAGTACAAAATAAAGCGTTAATAGCACGTGCATCAAGACTGGCATTTTTTTTTTCTTCCTCTGTATATTTGTCATGAGATTTTTCAACTAAAACACTATCAACATTAATACGAGGTAGCTTTTTATAGCCATCAATAACTACAGACCATAAGTCAAAATCAAGAGATTTTAGAAAGAAACTCATACGTGTTTTCCAATAAGTATAGTTTGTGCCGTCAAACAGTGGAGGTCTGTTAGTGGCTTGGCCTTCACTTGTGAATTTTACAGTTGCCATGTGTAATGCTGTGATCTATATAACAATTGAGTATAACTACAATTTTACCTTGCTTTACCTGTATAACCTGCTCTGATACCAATTATAGGAACGAAATCGTAAAACAGAATACTCTAGAGGGGGGTGAATAGAGTAGGCAGCGAAATATTGCTAATTAAAAATCTTGTTAGCAGTTAGATCACAGATATAATAATAATCACAAAGTAAATGACAAAAATTAAAAGTGATCAGAAGGCAAACGCAAACACCAAGATTTATACTGGTTTCCCTCTTGTGAGGACTAGTCCAGTCGGAAGAACTGTAGCTTACAGTTGAATCCACTATTGGAAAATCCCGTAAGTTTTCATAAGAAGTCCTTGTAACTTCTACAGATGCGAGCTTTGATACGAAGAACTCGACCAACTTCAATTGTGAAGAGTTGTATCTTCTATCAAGTCTCTGATTACAATCGCTCTGAAACTTCTAGACCGTACCACACTAGCAAATCGACTAGAGGATTGTAACTGGCTTGGAATTTGAAAATGAAAGCTTTTTAGAACTCTTTGGAAGAATGTAAGATTTAGAAGAGAAGAGATTGAAAGTGAATTGGTGATTTGAAATGATCGAAAAGCTTCTCTATTTATAATTTTTCCAAAGACAGAACTCTGACAGAATTCGGGCAAAATTCGGACATAACTCTTTGTAACAAACAGCAACTGAAGGGTGACCAAGTTCAAAATCCAACATTCACTAACGTTCCACTTGGCCGAACTCTGGCCGAACTCGGGCCGAGTTCTGTTAGGATTCTGCCAGTACATTTTTGAGAAAAAATAATTTAGCTTTTTGAAATGTTCTTCAGAAGCTTTTTGTAAAAAAGGATGTTTTTCAAAAACATAGGTCATTTGTAAAAGAATAGGATGGTTTTGAAAAATATTTTCGGATAGCCTATTTGCCAGTACGACTTGGTGTACAATGTATTCCTAGACTCAATAAAATAAAAAATTACATTGCTTAACAGGAAATACATTCGGAGTGGCAAACGGCTTCAGTCTTGAACATAGTTGACATCCATCGTTGAGCAGTGTCCAAAACGTCGTAGGTAAACATCTGATTTGACTTGCATTTATATCGAGACAGAGTTTAATCAATTATTAAAATCAGGTTTGACCATGACCAATGGGCCAATAGGTGTTGTTGTGGCAGGGCGTTACGGTTCAATCTTCGGGGGCATTCTCGTGCTTGGTGGCCCCTTTGTCCGCAAAAGAAATATCCTCCATCGTGAACGGAACAGTCATTGGCATGGTGACCGTAGTTGTGATATTTGGTACAAGGAAACGGAGGGGTTTGCCCCCTGTTGCCGCCATGGTTTGGCCTCTTTGATGTGTAGTCGTTACCACCGGTATAGCTAGGACGTTTGTGATTGGAATTGCGCACAAAGTCTGCAGCAACGGAAGGGTACTAGCTCTCAAGGCGGAGAGAATAATTCAGAGCATTGCCCGTGGTCTTGTACTTCGGGACCCCTATATGCGCACTGATAGAGCGTCGCAGACCCACTTCGAACCATCGCACACGACACTCCCCTGTAGGAAGAAACGCACCAACAAATTTGGACAATTTTTGAATTCTGCGGCGTACTGTTCTACTGTTCGGTTCCCTTGCCTCAACTGCATGAATTCATTCTCCTTCTCTTGGCGAACGACGGAGGGAAGGTACTCGACTTCAAAAGCTTTACGGAACGTGGCCCAGGAGATCGACGCTGTGTTGTTGTCGCGTCGGATCGCTCGCTTGTGCACGGCCCACCAGTCGTGCGCGTTCAACCATAGTTGAAGTTGTGCGCAGGAGACTTGCTTTGATTCTTCAATGCCGAGGAGATCGAAGTGATCTTCCAGCTCTTCCAACCAGTCGATTGCCATAGAAGGGCCTTCGGTACCTTTGAAGGAAGTGCGACACGCTTTCTTGAATTCTGACACTTAAAAGTTGTACTTTTTCGGTGCCGCCGGTTGACGCTCGGGCTCCTCCGTGTCGACTCAATGGGTTGGACCGTCGGTACGGTGACAGTAGGCGCAGTCACAGAATTTCTGTTGGCCACAATTGTCTGGATGATCTGCTGCAGAGTATCTAGTTGCTTTTGTTGCAGCTTAGCTTGTGCGTCGAAGCGAGCTTCGAACTGGGCCTGTCGTGCCTCTGTCTGCTGATGTCGGTTCTCGGACTGTTTCTGCTGCGCCTCCATCATGCACAACATCCTCTCAATGGTATTGTTAGAAGGTCCGGCCCGTGAACTACTAGAGCCGCTAGAGGCGCTCTGCTCTTGTTCGACCGTGGGTTCCGGCACTTCTGCAATACGAAGGCAAACGCATCAGTCTCAAATTATTACGGACTCATTGTATGGAACAACTTATCTCATCGATACGAGGTCAAAGGTTTGAAACTCTAGACGCGAGGCCAAAGGATGTAAAGTCGTTCTCTGATAACATTATGTCACGTCCCGATTCCGTAGAATCGATAGTCGTCCCCCGGACGTGATGCCGTACGAACCTAAGTTGCGATCGCACAAGGCATAGTCATAAAGTTATCCGAAACACAACATCAAGTTAGAGTACGCAGAGATAATTGATTGACACATTTGAAATAGAAGTAAACTTTTCATTTATAATAAAACTTCATTTACATTGACTCTATTACAATCATTCCCGTGCGGGCTACAACATGACTCGACTTACAAAATGAACGCTGATGAGATAGTCGTTCCATACATTACATCCCTTTTTACAAGCAAAACAATTACACTTTCCACATGCTATCGAGGGAAGTCGAGTCGCCATCTTTTCTTCTTTCGTACTGAGTGCGGAGTCTTCAAAAGGATTTCAGAAACAAGCCTTCAACACACGGATGAGGCTTCAAAAGTGTTCGCGCCGCCTTAAGCTTTAAGTGGCACGCCCTTCGTGGTTCGGAATACCTGCGTGGAGAGCGAGGATCAGTACATTACACTTTGTACTGGTGCGTGGCTATTTAAGTTCCAAGCTCTCATTTGGTTGAAGAGTTTATATGACTTAGTGTATGAATATTTCTAACCATCCTAATGAATTTTAAACAAGCATATGACAAGCATAATGTAAAATATGTTGAAACTTACCCACGGCGGACCGCGCCGCGCCTTATAAGACTTATCATGTTCTTTCCTGTCAATTGTTATCATTTACATACCAAGTACAACATTACGTGTATTTAGTCACTGACATCACAAGCCATCCTGGACTATAGCTTTGTTAGCCGGGGCCCTTGCAGCGCAAGTAGCGAGCCCCGCTGCAAGTCTCCGCTTACCAGTGCTATCATCCAGCACAGCTATACCGTGTTTCCTCCTAGGTCGAGTCGGTCCCGTGGCCCCGCGTTGTCGCTCGAAAAAACTCTCTTCTTGTCGACAAGTTGTCCAATGACCGAGTTAGACTTATTTAGTTTACTCAGGTTGAATCCACACTTTAATTGAGTCATTCTTTTGTTAAAGCATTTCTACAGTTTACAGAGTGTCCGTGCCTTGGCATTTATCATTTCTTCCGCATCACTATTATTGATTGAACTAAGAAGGGGTCGAGAAGGGAAAGGTCAGCCACTCACCTTGAGTTTACTTCAGGCGAGAGAACTTGTTGGTCGCGCTAGACATCGCCTACGCGATTACCTGAAATCGCACAAGCAACCGATTAGAACACCGTATTATTCAAGAAATTCGATAGAAAATGCGAGTTCGAAGTGCAAGCCATGAAAACCCTCGAAAACATTCACGAAAATGCATTCAGAAAACAAAGTCAAAACCAACGCAAGCGACGTGAAAAATAGAGCAACGGAAGGTCTCTCCCGACTCAGCCGCAGAGTCAATCCTTGAGGCGCAACCCGCTGAATATGAGACTTGGTTTCGAAGAAGCCATTCCATAACGGGGAATGGATCTTAATTCAACCGTTCCCGTTCGATCGATTCGATCAATCCCGACCTATCGGTCCCGACCGAGTCGATAGCGACAATGTTCCTTTCTCGTGCACCCCGTAGACGGAGGACGGGGCACGATGTAGGGACGGGGCACTACACTAGTTAGCTAATGATAGCAAGCCGTAAGACTTGATTGGCCGTGCTTGAATGCTTGCCTCGTGGTTAACATGGAAATTATATTCCGCCTCTTGTTTTCATAATACAAGCTCTTGTTTTATTCTAACCCTGTCTTCTTGTTACTTAATCATGTTCATTATTTATTTCTTCAGTTTATTATCCTGCTGGTTTTAGTTCCTAAGTGAAGCCTCCCTTGTGGCACTTGCTCTTTTTGGGGTCTGACCCAGCTGGTTTTGTATGGCCAGATTTTGGAGTAGCACCCGAAGATCTACCTGCCTTCTAGCCAGATGGTGAACACTAGACGTAACTCTGATAACGAGTGGGTTTCTTATTTTGCTCTCCCACTCTATTGTAAAATTATTCTTTTGGGGCGTTTAGCCGCCGAACAAGTGTTAGCTCGTGTTGAAACTTATATTCTGTCTGCCTAAGGGCTGTAACATGATTGACAAATCTTAGGGTTGATCATGTATGACTTTAACTCTTGCTAGTCTTCGTATTTTATATGACTAGCTTCATGATCATCTGAATATGTAATATTTGGGATGCCTTACTTTTTATATCTGATGATCTAATATCTTGTAACATTTATTTGCTTCCTTGAGATTGAGACACTAGGCTTGTTCTTGACCATAAAAGACTGCTGGTTTGTAGTTAAACCATCATGCATCTAGACAGCCGTGACCGTATTGCGAGGTGAGTTGCACTTCAGTGTATGTAGCTGGCTGTGTCTGTCCTCCGCTCTCCAGTATTCTGGTTCTGGGGCGTGACAGAATACTACTAAAGTTTCTATGGGCTGTCCATCCCCACCCCTACCAAACCCACTCCTCCTCTCCCTGTCCTGCTGCCTCGACCCCTCCCTCCCCACCGGCAAGCTCCTCCTCCAGCCGGACCTCAACATTGCCATCTCCTCCTTCTCCCACAACCTCCACCACCTCAACCTCCTCCCCAAACTTCTCACATTTCTCAATCCTCCTCCTCAGACCACATCCTATCAATGCCCTCTCCTTCTTTTTCCTCCAACTCCGACCTCCTCCTCTTCCTCCGCGACCTCTTCACCCGTCTCCAGATCGGCATCGTCAACCTCGAACAGAAAGCCCTCAACTCCCTCCACCAACTCCTCTCTTTCTCTTCCTCCTCCACCAATATCTCCTCGCTACTCGCCAATGAGTGTGACCTCTACGTCCTCGTCCGTCCTCTCGAACAATTTTCCTCCGCCTGTTATCTTTAGGACTGCCACAGTCCTACCTATTGGAAGGGCTGTTTTTTTTTTTTTTTACAATCCTAAAGATAATATGGTGTCAAATTTTTTGGCAATACTACCGAAGAACTGTTCATTTAGGACCGACAAAAATTATAACAGTCCAAAATACATAATGAACTGTCAAAATTTTGACAGCCCTAAGTGAACAACATATTTTCTTTAGGACTATCATATTTTTTGGCAGTCCAGTATATTGGTAGGTCTGTCAAAAATTCTGACAGTTCTGAAGAAAAAAATTGGACATGAATAATTTTTTTGAATAGCAAACTTGTAAATGAAAAAAATTGAACAGTTTCAAATAATTTTTGTAGTGCTTTTATAAATACTTATGAGATATATACTACTTGATGTTGGGATGGATTATTGCCTAAGTTGAGGCTGTCTCGGAAGATGACGAACGCTAGTCGATACAGTGAGAAAGTTAGAAAATTCAAGATGTTCGACAGGGCTCAAATGAGTCGAGGAGCTGGATACAGCTAGAGTTGCACTCGAGTTAAGCCATTTCTAGCCCAGTACTTGTACAAGTGATAGCTAGCCTGGTTCAGTACTAAATTCTACACCCCCTCCCTCCCCCCCACCCCCCACCAATCATATTCAATTATGTCCTCCTTCCTATTACATATGGACCATAGAAGTAGATATGTGGATGGTGATCCACATGTAATAAAAAAATGGACATATTTGAACATAATTAAATGGACCATCAAATCTGCTCCCCCCCCCCCCCCCCCCCCCCCCCCACCCCCCCCCCCCCCCCCCCACACCACACACACACACACACACACCAAAGAATAGAGCAGGAAGGAGTACATTCATCGAACACTGATAGAAGTAGCAAAATCTATTCCACAAACTCTCAACCAAAAATCGTCGGCAGCCAAATAAAGTAAGCATCATAATAGGAATAGCCTCACATCACATTACTCTCACCCCTAACCGACACCACATTCTCTCCATCCTTAAATATTTTCCTTCCTTCCTGCTCCTTTCCTTCATTCACTACTACTTAGCCCTCTCCTCCTATATAACCAACACTCCTCAAACCCCTTCTCCTTCCTACATTGATATTGCACTCCATCCATCCATCCATCATGTCTTCCTCTCTAGCTCCAATCTCTCCATCCACACTGCGTTCCGACCTCTACGGCTTTCCCACTGGCCAGGAAGAACCGACGTCGGCCCCGTTGGTCGTCTCGGTCCTCGCCTCCCTCCTCGAGAGAACCATAGCCAGAAGCGAGAGCAGGAGGAGGATGCTACCTCATGGCAACGGCAATGTAGGTGGTCCCGAGGACGTCTTCTATTGCGACCAGGTCCTCGACATGACCATCCAGGCCTTCCTCGAGAGGATCTTCAAGTACGCTCGCATCGCGCCCTCCGTGTACGTCGTGGCCTACGTCTACCTGGATCGCCTGTGCCAGTTCAACCCCGGATTGCATCTCCGCTCCGGCAACGTCCACCGCCTTCTCATCACTGCCGTCATGGTCGCCTCCAAGTTCGTAGAAGACATGTGAGTAGTACATAATACCGATTAATTTATAATATACATTGTTGACCCACAACCTAACTTATATCAATTCGTACATGCAGAAACTATCGCAACTCCTACTTTGCGAAGGTCGGGGGATTGACGACGGCGGAGATGAACAGCTTGGAGATGGATTTCCTGTTCAAGATGGGGTTCAAGCTCCATGTGAGCGTGAGCGTGTTCGAGAGCTACTGTAGGCATTTGGAGAGAGAGGTGAGCTTCGGAGGGGGTTACCAAATAGAGAGGAGCCTCAGGTTGATGTGTGGCGGAGAGATCACTTGGAAGGAGAAGGAGAAGAGAGAATCGAGTCAGCTGGCCCGGGTACTTTAATTAGAGATGGTCCAGCCATGGAGAGCATCCAATGTAGCTTTGGAACATATTTTAGACGCTTTCAACTACTTTGCAGCGGTGGAAAGAAGAAATAATGTACAGATTAAAGTGTGATGGAATTTGTAAAGTATTGATGCAATAGACTGTTTGTTACTTTTTTTTTAAGTGAGAAGAACTGTTTGTAATAGGCTTATCAATCCAATGTCTAATTAACCATATGATGCTATTCAAGCCAGACAGAGAAATCTTGGTCAGAGCGAGTTCCACACAATTGCGGTCAAATTTAATTGGAATATTTCAACAAATATTCTCATTCAAAATATAGAAACTAATATATACCTTCAGAATAGGACGTCCGTACATAAAAATCAACGGCTAAGACGCCGCACGGACGGTTGAGAACCGACACCATTCTACCACGGATATAAACGACGCCGACCACGCGGCCTGTCGTACGACGCCGTAAGGATGTCGAGAAGACGCCGTAAGAACATCGTACGCAAAGATCGGATGGCTGGACGGCATCGGCTGTCGTAGACGTCGTGAAGACGTGGGGGACGCCTTCGACGTCATGGGCGAAGCGAGGCGTTGAGTCACGGACGTTGAAAGACGTCATGGCCGTCTTGTGGAGCTTTGGAGCGCACGGAGTGCGTGGGATGTGCGTGTGGGACGATGATGATAAAGCTAGTGCGGACAAATCCGCACGAAAAGTCAAAACGGCTAGCTAAAAGTCGTGTGCGGAGAGACACGATTTAACTGAACCCGCACGTGCTAGAAAAAAAATATATATACCTTCACTTTTAATATAAAAAAATAGCAAATGCTTCCATTCTTTTGTATGCAACAATTTTTTTTTTTGGAGATGTCCGAGGATATGCACGGGACTTAGTACACACTTCATTGCATGTCTGTTGAGCCCACTGTTTCCAACTCCCACCAAACAAATAGAAGAAATAAGACGCCTCCGTGGTTCGATTCACTGATCCACCGTCATCTAGCCGGGATGTTATACCTCTCATCGGTAACCACAAGAGTCATTCGAGTTCTGTAAAGTTATATATTATTTTCTATATTTTGAAAGGGAGCATTTGCTAAATATCCCAATATAATTTGGCAGTATTGATAATGTGACAACACCTCTGTACATATGGTTGGGGCGTTATAGCACTGTTGTGGAAACTACAGCGAGTTACAACACCTATGTTACTATGTACTATGGTTGAAGCGCTATGATACTGTTATGGACACTATATTGAGTTGCAAATAATACAAATTGTGTGGTAGATAACATGACTTTGTATATAAATGTGATGGCGTGAAAGAGAATTTGTACTGAAGAAGAAATCGTTCTGGCCAGTAAGAAGTTTTATATAGGACAACACTTATTGGTCATCTTTACATCTGTACTCTACGGAACGCTTGTGATATTGATGCCTTAACCAGTAAGGGGATATTGACATACTAACAGCTTAGAATTTAAAGGTCCTACCTTCCTATTTGAAAGTTATTTGCTGTCAGCTTTTTGGCATTATGATCAATGGGTTGGATTGTTTTATTGGATTTTTATTTCATTGAACAAGTGAACAAATGCCACATTAGAATAAAATTTTATTAATTTTTAGTAGTTATTTTATATAGATATATTAAAAAATAACTTAGTTAATATATTTCATATTTTCTTTGTATTTATATGGTGAGAAATAGAAGACATATTGTTAATTATAATTTACATGCAATTGATCTAATACATCCAACTTGGACACTTATATGTATATAGTCAAGCTCCTCTGGTCCATGTGGTTAAGGAGTGAGGAATTACCACCCCAACCCCCTGTCGCCGTCCAAGGTCTCGGTCGAGATAGTAATTGAGGAGGTCCTCCAAGGTAGTCCATGGATGCTTGATGACAGATTGGTTATTGTTAAGCGATGTCTGTCGTTGATTTTCCTCGGACGTGATCTCTTTACGATTGTACCGGTCTGGGTCCATTTCTCTCATTTACCTCCAACTATGGAACTATGTTAAGCAATTAGCAAAATAACAAGCGTCGTGGGTACTCTGTTGCATATGGATTAGGCTACAATCCGTAGGCAGAGGCTAGTGTTCGCAAGAGTGCTTGTGGAGATTTCTACCCGTCGAGATTTACCTAAGTCAGTTCTAGTGCTATTTCATGATGGATATGTAAGTTCGATCAGCCTCTCTCTTTCGAATGGGTTCCCCCGATGTGCTTCTCATGTCAATGCATCGGACACACAGTGAATAATTGTCATTATCCTATGGGAGATGTCCTGCGAGAGGAAGTAGCTAGATCCTTCGGGAGTCATCTGAGACTGAGACGCATGTGCCTCTGTCATTGGGTGAGCCTTGAGAGCTGCTGCAATGGACATCGAATCGGTACATTTACTTTTGGGACCTATTCCTAACACTATCGAGCCCTGTCATCGTCCTCCACTGTTTGTAATTGTTTTGGAGGTCTCTCTAGGCTGGGGAGTGCGACATGAATTGCTCGATTGGGTACTGGAAACATAGCGTGACTGAAACTGATGTTGTTCAGGAGGAAACTGTGAAACTGAAAGGTGAGAATCAGTTGACTAAAGCAGATGACAAATAACTTCGCCTAATGCAGAACTTTGAGGAACGAGAATCAAGAGTAAGTGTGTGCCGCAAAATAAATAAATAAAGTGTTAGTATTCGATTTTTTCAATCGATTAGTTGATTAGATTCGTTGCAATTGATTCGTTCTAACAAAAAAAAAAACTATAATTAATTAATATTTTAAATGTATATTCACTTTTACAACAGTACCAAGGAACAATATAATAGAATGCGTTGAGGTTTCCTAGTATTTGTACTGAGTGACAAGGAAATTGAATAGAAAACTGAGAGAATGGAAGGTGATGATCAGTTGAATAAAGCAAATGGCAAATGACTTTGCCTAATGTAGCAGAAACTAGAATAAAGAGTGAGAGCGCACCACAAAATAGATGAGACGCATTTTGGTATCCGAGTTGGTGCTCGGGATTGTAGAAGCCACTCGGGTTGCACCAGTTGAGAGTCCCGAGCACCAATGGACCCAACTCTGCGCACGGACAACCACTGTCGGCGCACGGACACGACGACGAGACAAGCGCGCAATGATTGATCGACGGGCAGGTGTACCTAACACTCTATTCAATGCATCGAAAAGCCTTCTTCCCGACCCAACCGTACAATCATTTCTTCATTTAACATTAGCTCAGTAACTTTGGACCGTACTCTTATTTCATTCCAATAATAATGCTGATGGCGATGGTGTTGGCCCAGGCATTATATTAGAAGATCCGCAGAGCTGGATCAAGATATTGTGTCTTGGCCATATCTGGATCGGATCCGTACTTGGGTGGATCCCCTGTACAGCTTCTTCTTGTCTCCCTCTGCTATCAACAAGCTGGTATGGCCAACCTGGCTAGCTCTTCTAGCTTCTTGTAGAACTTTATGTAACATTGTAGGTGTTGGAATGGGTAGATTTCGTAACCTATGTGATAAATACTTCGAAGTCGGATTGAATAGGAATGAATATTATTCGGTTTTGGACTAAAAATTAAATCAAATCGAACCGAATAAGAGATTCGGTTCGGTTTAAAAAAAAATCGGTTCGGTTTCGGTTTTGAAAATACTAAATTTTTTTATTCATTTTTAGTTTTGGATTTCGGTTTCGGTCCAAAACCGAAAACAGAATAAATTTTTTTAATTACTATATATATATATATATATATATATATATATATATATATATATATATATGTGTGTGTGTGTGTGTGTATTATATACATATAAGTATTAATATATGTAGGTATATACTATAGGTATACTAAATATGTCTAGGTATATATTTAGTTACTATATATATTAACAAAAAAACGCAAAAAAAAAAATAAAATAAAATAAAAATGAATAAACCGAAAACCGAACGGATTTAATTTGGTTCGGTTTGATTCGGTTTTGGGCCAATTAGGTTCGGTTTCGGTTTTGCTTATTCGGTTTCGGTCCAATTCGATTTTTGGATTATTCGACTCGGTTTAAACCAAAATAACCGAATTCTCACCCCTAGGATTGAATATTCATATATATATAATATAAATATTCCAACGAATTTGAATTGGATATCTTTATATATAATATGAATATCTCAATGGAGTTTGATTGAGTATCTCTCTCTCTCTCTCTCTCTTTCTCTCTCTCTCTCTCTCTATATATATATATATATATATATATATATATATATATATATTAAGAATACATCAATGGTTTAAATAGAGTATTCCTACATATAGTAGAATATATCAATTTAGTTGTGAGATAGTAATTGAGGAGGTCTTCGGAGTCTGCAATCAAAACTTCTTCTTTCAAGTGAGTTGTGTCGATCCGTTTGGATCAGTAGGAGCTTGTAGAGGGTGTATTCTTTTTATTCCATTAGTGGAGGTTCTTTAGGGTTGGACTCTGATCGTCCCGTGGTTTTTTCCATTTGGATATGTGTCCGCGATTTATGTTTGATGTTTTTGGTTTGTGTAATTTTGCTCGGTTCTCTCGTAGGACTCTCTGATTTGGAAGAACATTTTCGTGCTTCGTGTCCAATAGTAGGGTGCTCGCTAATCCTTAGTGCCGTTGCAGAGAACCATAAGGTTGAGCTTCATATATCCTCGAAATCAGGTAGGTTTAGTACCGATATTGATACCGGTATCGATTTACCCTTATTATGAGCATTGATATATGGACAGTTGGAATGGTTCGAGAGTATGTGAACAAGTAGATAGTATATATTGGATTTGCACATCGACATAAAAATGATTTGGATGATAAAAAATAAGGTCAAAATTTCTATAAAACGGATTTAAAAAAATATTATTGATGGGCATACAGATCTAACGTTACTGTACACTACTAAAAATGCTATATAAAAAAAAATATACAAAAAAGAGAGTCGAATATGCAAATAATTTTAACTGATGCGGATATGCATAGTTGGGTATGAATCAAAATACAATTCATGTCCCCATACCAAGGTCACCACTATAACCAGAAATGGCCTGAAGCCGACCTGACTAGAGCCGAGCTAGGCCGGAAAACTTCAGTCGATGACCAGGTCAAGCTCTAACATTGGGGACAAAAGAGTCAAGAAGCTAGTCACTTTATTGGTCTACACGGGTACAGAATCTGAGAATATTTTTCATATTTAAAGTCTCAAATAGTAAAACTTTGATACATAAGTAGGTATCAAAGTTTTGATATCTCCTTTGTATGATAAGTGGTCCATTTTTAAATTTTATATGCACACGTTTTACAAAGTAAGAGAAGGGCCCACTTGTCATACAAATAAAATATCAAAAACTTTGATACCGCATTCGGTATCAAAGTTTTCTCCTCAATTGACAAATCGTGTTCCTCCTTTCATGAGCTAGATTGGTTAAGAATTTCACACCAATATATAGAACCAGTTATAATTTTTTTTGTCAAATATTGTGTGAAGCTTTTGTATGCTCGATATATGCATGATCTCAATTTTGATGGACGAAAATTTGGATTATAATGATGACGATGTTACCAAAGTCTCAACCATTGAACTGTTGGACTTCTGTGCACTGAAGACTAGAGCGCCCAAGTGGGTCGGGCCGGCCCAGTCCGGTACGAGTCCGGTCCGAAAAATTGACCCATTTGTCGGCCTGACCCGTTTAATCGTGGACCCGGTCTGGCTTGATCCAATATATATATTGGGTCGTGTTGGGTCACATATGTTGGTCCATAGAATAGGCCCAGCCCAGCCCGGCTCGAAGCCCAGGTACGGCCCGTCCCGACCCGGTACACCCAAACATATGAGTTATGCTGCTCTCAATCTATGCTACCTTTCTATCCATCTGTGATTTGAAGAAAATGTTACTTCCTGGAAGTAGTATGGTTATAGAATTCATTGATGAGTCAAATTAGGAAATGAATTGAAATGGCTTCAGTTTCCTAGCAAGCATGTTGTTAGCACCAAAACAGCATCTCAAGTAATTTTACTTGTTATTCTTGGTTTGGACGTAGTATTTCAGTTCCCTAGCAAGCATGTTCTTAGCACCAAAACAGATTAGAAATGTTACATCTTGGTATATGTTCATGATGGAAGACTGGTAGATTGTCGATATAGTAGAATTTGTCAACATAATTTGTCTCGACTCATGCTCGGCCCGACCAGGCCTGGCCCGGCCCGGCTCGGCCTGATCCGAAGTCCACCGTATCGTGGGTCATGTGTTGGATTGGACTCAAATTTTTATCCTTAGGCCCAACCCGACCCGGTCCGCTATAATGCATGGGCCTGTGAGGCCAGGCCCAGGTCTGATCTGGCCCACCCAAATTCGGATCATGTCGGTCCGGTCCAGCCCACTTGACAGCTGTACTGAAGACTGAACCACCTAAAATTACCCTAGTATTAATTATGTAAAACTTGCACAAGCACTAGATCTGGTACAAAGTATAAAAAACTAGCTATAGGTATCTTATTCGATGCCAAGCCCAGGCTCAACTAGTATCTGCATCATCAACCTTGATCCGAACTTGGGCTTCCTTTAACATAATAGATTCAGATCGAGACCACAATTCAAATATAATGCTCTCTTAGAATCCAGAAGTGCCTAATTAAGAAAAATGTATATGAAACAAAAATTTGTAGCTAGGAAGATTGTAACCAAGCAACTCTAAAGTAGAAATATTATAACCACTACCTAATTTTATTGTTGTTAAGAATGGCACATGATATATACAAATACTATTGTAGACAGATTCATATTGATGTCTCCTTTCGACTGGGCCTTGGACCGTCGTCCGGTTTGTCCTGGATCAGAGCCGCCCCTGGCGTGTATACCCGCTCGCTTGCACCCGACTCACTTATATGTCGACCTGACTGAGTGCACCGCACCGGACCTACATGTAGATGAGGCCAGGCTGACACCCTCAGGAAAGCAAGGCGCGTAGCTCGAAAGAAAGCTAGGAGTCGGCAGGCATTTATGATATGGCAGTCTTTCTTTTCCTCTCTTAAGACCCCTGTGTCAGAACTGACTCGGACGGACTATACACAAAGTATCTTCTTAATTACATATCTTTCAAGCTTAAACATTAGTACAGTTTGAAATTTCAGTCTAAGTTCAAATGGATTGATTAAATACCACGTTTAGGTTTAGTCATAGATACTTGCAATGAATCCCACGATTCTAAATGTACGCAGTAATATTCACTCTCGCCATAATTAACTTGTTCCCACTGCGTCCATTCACCGCTGGAGCCTGGAGGCTCTGTACAGAGAATGACAGCAAAGCTTACTAAGCACGTTTAAACTGCTTGACCCAAAAGTACGGGAAATCACCTCACTTAATATATAACAATTTATAATTTTGACAGCTACATTGTCGTTATATAATAGATTCATTCCAAGTATAAGTATAATTTTTCCCCTCCCTTGGAGTAACGCCTCTTCTTATTTCTTTCCACATTCTATATATAGCTATGTACATATATAATATATGTATCATCACTAGTTCCCTCTCATAGTTGCACGCAGTACGTACTTGTGGAAATGGACACTCACATGGATGACAAAGTGTTCGCAGAAATAGAGAAGAGGCTTCTACTTCTCATAAGCGAAGGCGAGGAAGAAGAAGAAGAAGAGTTCTTGCGGCATCGGGGAAACGAGTACCGTGCGTTTCCCTTGCCAGCTGCAACTAACAATGTGGTCGACTACCGCTCTTTCTATGTAAGCCGCCGCCACATGAATATGGAGCAACCGTTGTTGGCGAAGTCGATGAATCGACAGAGCAAGGGGACCGGAGTCTTTCTTCCCTCTGCTGCTGCTGCGATTGAGTGCAGTAGTCATGGGAAGATCTCACAGAGAAAGCGTGGTCGGAGACAGGACATGGTTTCAAACTCGGCTTGAGGGGTCAGTGCGGCACCATTGTATATATATAAGAGCAATGTAATGGCAAAATCCAAATCAGTATAATAAATTTTCTACTTCGATTATAACTTTTGTCCAAACAACTCAATCTAGAGAGGAGAGTTATAACATCCTTGGCTCCTTGGCTAGGCAAACAGTCTCGGAATCGAATTGCGAAGAGTGTGTGAAAATTGGGACAAATAGAACCACGAGATGTGTGTGTGAAAATTAGGACATTGAATAAAATTCCGCCTATTATGCCGGATATTCAAAGAAAAGAAGAAAAAAAAAGCCCAAAAATTCGGGCTGGACTCGGAACAAAATACAAACCTAACACTGCATTCTAATCGAAAGAATTGGGTCGGACTGAATCTGACCCCAGTCCGGATCGGCCCATGTTTTCATCTCGAAAAAAAAAGGCCGAAAAATGTTGGGTTTTCGGGAGACTATGGGCTATAGTCTTTGACTATTTAAAAAACCGAATAAAACTCGTCCCCAAGGGAGATGGCCCCTTTTCTCGTCCATGATTGCAGCAAGGAAAGGGTCTCGGCCAAGCTTTGAATATAAAAAAAAATAAAAATAAAGAAACTATATATTTGTAAGTCAAGAATATAATTCACAATTAATTAATCAGCTACTTAGAGTCCAGAAGTACCTAGACAAGTCTATTTTGGAGAATTCTTCGAACATAACATATTCACGGGACACTCTAGGTGCTTGCCCGCTCGTGGCTGACTCGCTTATACACTGTGTCATGTTCTGATTTTGTAAAATTGATAGTCATCCCAAAGACGTGATGTCGTGCGAACCTAAGTTGCACTCACAAAAAACGGTGTCATAAAGTTATCCGAAACACAACAAATAGAATAACAGAGAAATTGAACACTAGCACACAAAAAAAACTTTGCTTTATTGATAATGAACATCCTTTACATGACTATAGTATAAGGGTTGCCGCGAATTTACAAACTGACTCAGATTAGATAGTCATTCCATACTTTACATTCCTTTATACAAAACCAAAACTATAAAACAAGAATTTGAGTCATCCAAGCAATTCAAGAGCAGGGTCTTCAAAAGGCATGAACAAGCCTTCGTACTCGAACAAGACTTCAAAATATTCAAGCGCCGCCTTACGTTATTCAACGCGACTTCCTGGTCGCAATACTTGTGTAGACAAGGGCCTTTACATTGTCGTGTACTGACTAATTAAAACCTACGATCTCATTTGTGTTACATAAGTTATGAGAAATATGCAATATATTTAGTGATCTTCCTAGTCAATTGCATATATGCAAATAGTTGATGAGGCATGCATGACAGAATAAATTACGGTGCATCCACAGCAGTCTGCCACTGCAGAAGAAAGCTTATCATATTCTTCCCTGTCAACCAGATATCATTAGTTAAAACAGTGTGTATATGTGGAGGTCACTGACATGACAAGCCATCATCGACATATAACTTGGTTTAGATGGCGATCCTTTCAGTGCGGGTAGCGAGTCCCATTGAAAGTTCACGAATATTAGTTGCATACATCCAGCATAGCTATCGTATTTTCTTCTAGGCCAAATCGGTCTCATGATCTTGGAATACTGTTCGAAGAAATATCACTCTTGTGAACAAGTTGTCCATGACCGTGTTAGGCTAACCTTAGTTACTCAAGCATGGTCTACGAAAGGATAATGAACTTAAATTATCAGTATTCTACATATCAATTGAATATTTAATGGCATGTTCCACATTATCGTTGCAACTTTCATTTATCGATTAAATATTAATACAGTCTTATAGTAGGCCTATAATAAAACATGTAGCATTGCTGCAATTTGCATATTTATAGAAGTCCTAACATAAGTAAGCATGTGACAAAGTTACGATTGCATTTTTATGGAAACAAAAATTTCATATTGTGTCTCAGGATCTACATTAATTAGCATAATATATTATCGCTAACGTTGATTGATTGGAGAGCAAGAAGCTCAAGGAGAGAAATGTCACGCCACTCACCGTTGATTGAATGGGGCGAAAGAAAGGTCATCTACACTACGTGTCGCCTACGCGATCATTTGCATTTGCATAAGCAAAGAATCAATACTCTTCCTTTCTCTCATAATTCAATACAAAGTTCAAAGAACGCAAGCAACAAAATCCATAGAATACATTCTTGAAAATGCATTCATAAAACCAACACGTAATGAGCAACTGTGAAATTGAAAAAAGGTAAGGAAATCGAGCAGCGAAAATGACCACCACGACTCGGCAGCTAGTCCTTCCTTGAGACGTGCACTATCCGCTAAATATCGGACCTAATTTCGAATAAACCAATCTATAACGAGAAAAGGATATTGATTCAATCGTTCCCGATCAATCGATAGCGATAGTGTTTCTTAAACCTGCTCCCCCGAACGAGAAGCGAGACACGATGTTTGGACAAGACATTACACACTGTACCGGGTCTACATGTCAATGAGCTAGGCCACCGTAGATTAAATTAAGAACTTTTTTAACATACCATAAAAGTTTTTTCTATTTATTTGTTTAGCACTAGTTCCATAAGAAAAGGAAAAACAAAATCCTAAATTGTGGAACTTAAATTATGTCTTTATAGTATACAAGATGATGGTGTGTGATGCATGTGGTTTTAAAGAAAGAAAAATAAGATACTCATTTTTTGTTCATAAAATAAAGAAAGTACTGGCAAATTTTCTGGGTGACCATCACATGAATACAGCTAAAATGAACCATTTTAGAGCGGTTTCGTATCTACATTATAATTGTATATAGAAAAGTGTGTTCTAATCAAACAAATTATATTAGTCTTTGTCAACAAAACTTCATTAGTCTTGTGGTCATCTTGTAATAAATAATAATGTAATATATCAATTTCCAATGTTGAATAGCACTTAAGACCATCTCTAATGGTGATTTCTAAAATTGAGTTCTTATCCTATTTGGCATTGTACTTTAAGGAGATTTCTATTCTAGTTGGAAGAGTTTCTAGATAGAAATTGTAGACATACAAAAATGCTCTCCAATGGTTCTCCAGTTCTATCCTATGTGTCACATAATAAAAGGACCAATTTAATGGTACGGGGCCCAATAATAATTGTCATGAGAGATAGGAGAATTTCTATGAGAGTTTCTACATGTAGAAACCCTCCTAGAAAATTTTCATCCTACATCATTGCCACCTAGAATAGAAATAGTGATAGAAATCACCAAAAATAGATTTCTTCCATAGAAATAGGAAAGATAGAAATCCCCATTGGAGATGGTCTAAGTTTTTTTTTTTTTTTTGAAAGGTAAAGGATGGTATTATTAATCAACTAATGAATCAGAGAGTACAATGTTTTCAGCTTCTTCCGTAAGAAGTTGGAGAAAACAACTAGGTGGTGAATACATTTGGTTCCCATTTAAAACCTGTAAGCAGTTGAGGGTGTGTGATGCCAACCGATGCGCTACTTCATTGCCTTCTCTACGGATGAAGGAGAACTTAATTTCCTTGTCAAAACCTGAGATCTCAGCATGTGTCTCCTGAACCAGGTCAAGTAGCCTCCATGGGATTAGCTCCTTCTCTCCTTTGAAAATTCGATAGGTAATGAGTGAGTCTCCCTTTATCCAAGTCCCTCATATCGAGTTCTTTGGCGAGGAGTACCCCCAGTCGAAGAGCTTGAACTTCTGATGTTAAACTTCTATCTTCAGCATGGCCATAATCTAGTGATAGAAACCATGTTTTCGCTCCCACAAATTTCCTCTGATGATCTCTAGCGACCGCCGCAGCAGCTATGGAATTTGTAGAAACCGCTCCGTCAATATTTATTTTGATTTCACCTGTTCTAGGAGGGTTCCATTTGGCTTCAGTCACTTCTTGTCTTAATGCATTGATGCGCTCCAGTCTATCTGTTCGACCGACGTCATACATATGGTATATATTGTATGCCTGCTGAAGAATCTTATGGACGCTTGGCGGTTCGTGTTTGAATATACAAGCACACCGAGCCTTCCATAATGCCCAGAGAATCGCTGCCCCCAATAAGAAGCTCTGCTCATATTGTTTGTTATTCAACCACTCGTCTATCAGCTTGGAGACGTCCCCCTGATTGTCGACCCGTAAGCCTAGCGAGCTTGCAAACCAGACCGCTCTTGTTATATTGCACATGAAGAAGAGATGATTTGAGTCCTCCGTATGAGCGAGACAAAAAGGGTAATCTGCATTTGAGTTGGGGATTCTCTTACTGAGTACACTTAGAAGCGGGAGGGCATTATGAAGGAGTCGCCATATAAATGTTTGAACCCTTGGGGAGATATCTTTCATCCGCCACAAATTACTCCAGCGGTGGCTGGCTGAGACACTAAAGGAGCTGCTTGGGGCCTGTCTTCTCAGTGTTTCATAGAGAGATTTGGACGAAAACTTCCCGTTTCTGGATTCGGTCCATATCAGCACGTCTTCCCCATCTCCATCCCGCAATGAGACGTTCGCAATGGCTGTTGACTCTCTCGCTGAAAACAAGGCTTGGATGAGTTCGAGATTCCAGGATCTTGTGTTCGGGATGATGAGATCCCTAACCAAAGTCGGTCCGCCTGGTATTGAACTGCTCTCAGTTATACAAAAACCCGAAAGACAAGGAACCCATGGCTGTTCAAAGATATTAATCCATCCTCCTCTTATACGCCAAAGGATATTACCTACTAGCTGTTGTCTTACTTCGAGCATGCTCAGCCATGTTGCTGATGCTCTCTTCGGCTTCCTGGCAGACCAAATAGGTCTGTTCTGTAGATATAAGCCTCGGAGAAGTCGGGACCATAATTGATCGGGTTGCTCCAGGAAACGCCATAATAATTTGCCTATTAGTGACCTGTTCACCCATTCGAGCTTCCTAATGCCCAGACCGCCATCGTCTTTCGGTTGAGTTACTTTGTCCTACTTTAGAAAATGCATCTTCTTTTCAGTAGCGACGTGCCCCCACCAAAACGCTCGTTGTTGTCTCGTTAGTGTGGCCAAAATCCGTTTTGGGACTAAATAAGACGAAAGATAGTATACCGGGTTGGAACCAAGGGTGGCTTTAATTAATGTAGATCGTCCCGTATTGGAAATGAGTTTGGCGGTCCATCCTTGCAGCCTTGTCTCACATTGCTCGAGCAGATGAGAGTATGATTCAAGCCTTGCTTTCGATTTCAGCAAGGGGAGGCCAAGATATCTATCATCTTCTGTCATCGGCCTGAATTAGAGAGCCGAAGCAATTTGATCTCGGTCTTGTGGTGGGACCTTCTTGCTGAAATGGGTGCTCGATTTGTTGAAGTTCACCTTTTGTTCCGACCATGCTGAGTAAATTTGTAGAATATCATGGACAGCGTGTATAGATGCGAGGGAGGCCTGTCCAAACACTAGTATATCATCAGCAAAGAGAAGATGAGAGATTGACGGTGTGTACCTGTTAATCTGAATGCCCTGGAAGAGACCATCATGTTCGAATTTGGCGAAGAGTCTCGACAGAACTTCCGAGCACAGGACAAAAATAAAAGGTGATAGCGGGCAAACTTTTCGAATTCCTCTTGTAGGTACAATGCACCCTTCAGGCGCCCCATTAACTAGAATGGAGAATGTGGGTGTCGTAATGCATTTAATAATAATGTTGTTCGAATGTCCTCTTATTCCTATACCGTCTAGGACCTGTCGGATGAATGGCCACGAGAGTCGATCATATGCTTTTGACATATCAATCTTGAGGGCGAAGGCGTTCTTCTTTGTTGGCAAATTTTTTATTGCATGGAAGATTTCATGAGCTATGATGATATTGTCATTTATTTGTCGTCTTGGAACGAACGCACACTGCACTGGAGCCACCAATTTGTTCATGAGCAGTTTCAGGCAATTTGTAATAATTTTGGAGATTACTTTGTAAGCCACATTGCACAAAGCAATTGGCCTAAAATCGCCTGGTCCAGTAGGATTGCCTTTTTTGGAACTAATGCAATATGAGTGTGGTTTATGTGAGGGGGAAGATCAGTTGGAAAAGAAACGCGGAAACCTTTCCCCAAACCGGAGAGTAACTGCGAGAGGACCGAGCAATACAACGCACGAACCCAAAAACAATCACACAAAAACAATCCACGCAGACACAGAGAATTTTTGACGTGGAAACCCTTGCGAGAAAAAACCACGGGACGATCGGAGTCCAACCCTGAGAAGCCTCCACTAATGGAATAGAAGAATTACACCCTCTACAAACTCCTCCCGATCCAAATCGGATCCCCACAACACTCAGAGATAAGAACAATGATTACAAGGCTACGAAGAGCGAGAACGACGAGTAGAGATTACCCGAACACGATCTCCTTCGAATAGCGACCTTCAATCCTCCGTCTTCTTCTCCGAAGTTGTAATGGCACTCTTGCCTCCTTCCTCTCTCAAACTTGTGTTCCTTGCGATAATGAATTAGGGTTGAGAAAACTCAATTTATCTCCCTAATCCCGCAACAAACCTGGACCGTTGGATTAGATCCAATGATGAAAACTCATCCAGAAATCCGCTTCAGCCCCCGACGACACAGAGTTCGGCCAGAACTCTGTGTCGAGCATCCAGAACCTCACGCCACAATGCTGGAGTGGCCAAACCGAGTTCGGCCCGAACTCGCCATGGGACCGATTTTGGCCCGAACTCGGATCCCCTGTTCCAGAACCTCCTATGGAGCAGCAGCAGCAGCAGCAGCGACTCCGCGTCGCCTACTTCCCGAGCTTCTTCGACACACGAACGGCGCTCGTCGCACTCCGGGGCCTTCTCCACATAGGTTGGGAACCCCACCCACTCTAACAAATCTCCCCCTTTACAACTATGGGAAGGATGTCGTCATCCCGATGACCTGCCTGCAGTACTCAAACTTCCCCCTTGGTAGAATCTTCGTGAACATATCAGCTCCGTTGTCATCTGTATGAACCTTCTCAAGCTCCGCGTCCTTCTTCTCAACCACACCCCGTATCCAATGATACCGGGTCTCGATGTGCTTGGACCGGCTATGAAACGTCTGATTCTTCACAAGGTGGATCGTACTCTGACTGTCGCAAAGCAAAGTATACTGCTCTTGCTTCAGTCCTATTTCCTGCAACAGCTTCTTCATCCACAACAGCTCCTTGCAAGCCTCCGTCACCACAATGTACTCTGCCTCTGTCGTCGACAAGGCAACACACTTCTGCAACCGCGACTGCCACGACACCGCTCCTCCCGCAAACATTATCACGTAGCCTGAAGTCGATCGCCTCGTATCTACATCTCCAGCCATATCAGCGTCGGTATACCCAACCAGCTTCGGCTCGTCACCACCAAAGGAAAGTCTCCAACCAGCAGTGCCCTGAAGATATCGTAGAATCTACTTGACCGCACTCCAATGTACCCTTCCAGGATTTAAAAGATACCTGCTAACCGTACCAACTGCATGAGCAATATCTGGCCTCGTACACACCATAGCATACATCAGGCTTCCCACAGCTGAGGCATATGGAACCCGCTCCATATCTTCCTTTTCGTCCTCGATAGATGGACACTGTTCCTCAGTGAGCTTAAAGTGAGCCACGAGGGGGGAACTCACTTTCTTCGACCCGTCCATCCCGAAATGCTGAAGTACCCGGTGAATGTACTTCTTTTGGGACAAGTGTAGCAGCTTGGACTCTCTCTCTCGGCTGATCTCCATCCCAAGAATAGTCTTCGCTGCGCCCAAATCCTTCATAGAGAAGGCCGCGCCCAGTTGGCGCTTCAACTCCGCTATCCTAGTGGCATTCCGACCCACTAATAGCATATCATCAACATAGAGCAACAAAATGATGAAATCATCATCGACAAAATACCTCACAAATACACAATGATCCGACGTCGTCCGTGCATAACCATGCTCTCCCATAAACGACTCGAACTTCCTGTACCACTGCCTCGGAGCCTGCTTCAGACCATACAAGCTCTTCCTCAACCGGCAGACCAAATGTGACTTGCCATTCTCACAGAATCCCTCTGGCTGTTCCATGTACAACTCCTCCTCAAGATCACCGTGGAGGAATGCCGTCTTCATGTCCATCTGCTCGACCTCCAAGTCGAAACTGGCTGCTAATGCTAGCACCACCCGAATAGACGAATGCTTGACGACAGGCGAAAAGATCTCATCATAATCCATGCCTTTCCGCTGACCGTAGCCTTTGACTACCAGCCTCGCTTTGTATCGAGGGCGAGTAGCATCATCCGTCTGCTTCACTCTGAACACCCATCGATTCTTCAAAGCCTTCTTGCCCTTTGGCAACCGCACCAGATCATAAGTGGAATTGGTGTGCAAGGAACTCATCTCCTCCTGCATAGCCACCATCCACTCCTGCCTGTGTTCGTCTTCCATAGCCTCTGCGAAACTTTCGGGCTCCCCCCCGTCAGTCAATAGCACATACTCATCCGGTGAGTATCTCGTAGATGGTCGACGATCCCTGTCACTCCTTCTCAGTTGAGCCACTGGTGCTGGCTGTATACCGACAGCCTTCGCCCCTTTAGGAACTACCTCTCCGGCATGCTCATCCTCCTGAGGGACACCCTGACCACCATCAGCAGGCTGATGATCAAGGTTGGGAGCAACTCCATGTACCGGCTCCCCCATAAATGGATCCTCTGCGATGTCCTCTGGAAACTGCTCGAAGCGAAATGACTCTAACTCAGGCAATTCCTCAGCCTCAGAAGGCGTCTCGGAATCCTGAGTGTTGGTCATGGTCTGATCCTCGACGAACACCACGTCCCTGCTTCTGTAGAGCTTTCCTTCCACTGGGTCGTAGAGTCTATAGCCAAACTCATCCCGACCATAGCCGACAAAGACGCATCGCCTCGTCTTCGGCTCAAGTTTGGTCCTCTCGTCCTTCGGTACATGCACGAAGGCTTTACAACCAAACGCCCGCAGGTGATTGTATGACGGCTCTTTTCCGTACCATACTTTGTCAGGCACATCACCCTGCAAAGGAGCACTAGGAGACAAATTAATAATATAAGCAGCTGTGAGAAGAGCCTCACCCCAATAACTGCCCGGCAAGTTTGCTTCTGACAGCAAACACCGCACCCTCTCCATCAGTGTCCTGTTCATGCGCTCCGCTACACCATTGAGCTGAGGTGTCTTTGGCGGAGTCTTCTGGTGTCGTATCCCCTGCTCTCTGCAATATGCATCAAAGGGACCGATGTATTTGCCGCCATTGTCGGACCGAACACACAACAACTTCTTGCCCGTCTCCCTTTCAACAGAGGCCTGAAACTCCTTGAAAGTAGGCAGCACCTGATCCTTGGTCTTTAAGGCATAGACCCAAACTTTCCTGGAACAGTCATCAATAAAGGTTACAAAGTAAGAAGCACCACCAAGAGATTTTACCTTCATAGGACCGCAGACATCCGAGTGAATCAACTCGAGCAACGCCGGCTTCCTCGAACTTGGGTGACTTTGGAAAAATACCCTATTTTGCTTCCCAGCTAAACAGTGCGTGCATTTCTTCAACTTTGTAGTCTTGAGCCCTGGAATCACCTTCCTGTTCACCAAGTAGCTCATCCCCTTCTCGCTGATATGGCCGAGCCGCCCGTGCCACAACTCGGTAGACGCATTACTGACTGCGTTCACCTCCTGTGCCCCCTCTGCGCTCTCCTTCATATAGTAGAGATCGGACTTCTTGCTCCCTCTGGCAATCACCATCGAACCTCTGGAAAGCTTCCACTGACTGTTCCCGAAGAGACTGAAGAATCCCTCGTCATCCAACCTTCCAACCGACACCAGGTTGAAACGGATATCAGGGACATGACGAACATCCTTGAGAACAAGAACCGCACCCGTCTTCGTTCTCAAATGCACATCTCCAACGGCAACCGCCTTCGACACATCTCCGTTGCCCATCTTCAACACGCCGCAGTCGCCTGTCGTGTAAGTGGCAAACAGTGCCCTATTTGTGAGATACATGTGCTGAAGCCCCTGAGTCTACCAGCCAAGAATTGTCATCGCAGGCGAGGTTAGTAATGACCTCATCACCTACGACGATCACATCGCCTCCATGTACCGAGGCCGTCGCTGTAGTGTTCTCTTCTTGCTTCCCCTTGTCGCCCTTCTTCTCTCTCTTCCAAGCGAAATAATTCCGCTTGATATGGCCCTTCTTACCGCAATGGTAACACTCTGAGTCCTCGTAACGACCCTTGGACTTTCCTCTGCTCTTGTCTCTGCCACCACCTGGACCCCTGCTTTTGCCCCTTCCGCGGCTCTCTGAAACCAATACCTCTGAGTGGTGGGATGTAGATGAAGTGCCCTGAGAACGTCTCCACATCTCTTCATTCAACACCCCGCTCTTGGCAAACTCCAGACTGACCACGCCCTCTGGAGCAGAAGCGATCATAGATACTCGTACGGTCTCCCACGAGTCTGGCAAAGTACACAGCAGCCACAGTCCCTAAACTTCATCGTCGAACTTGACTCCCAAAGAAGATAGCTGGTCAACCACGCCCTGGAACTCACTCAAGTGATCCGAAATAGACGCTCCATCCTTGTATCGCAGACCCATCATCGTCCGGATCAGGAACAACTTGTTTACCCCGGTCTTCTTCGCATACAAGGATTCCAGCTTATCCCACAACGTCTTCGCGTGCTCAATATTGGCAACGTAATTGTACACGTTCTCGTCTACAAACTGCGGTATGTACCCACACACCTGTATATGCTCGAATGTCTAGTCCTCCTCGGATTTATCACTGGGCTTCTCGGATGCAAACACGGGTAGATGCAGCTTCTTGACAAACAGCAAATCCTTCATCTTGCTCCGCCAATAATGATAGTTTGTGCCATTAAGATTCACCATGCGCACCGGCTTCGCATCCATCTTTCCTCTCAGGTTTCTCTGTCAACTACTGACACTCCTTTGAACCCAAAGCTCTGGTACCACTCAGTTGGGAAAGAAACGCGGAAACCTTTCCCCAAACTGGAGAGTACCTGCGAGAGGACCGAGCAATACAACGCACGAACCCAAAAATAATCACACAAAAACAATCCACGCAGACACAGAAAATTTTTGACGTGGAAACCCTTGCGGGAAAAAACCACGGGACGATCGGAGTCCAACCCTGAGAAGCCTCCACTAATGGAATAGAAGAATTACACCCTCTACAAACTCCTCCCGATCCAAATCGGATCCCCACAACACTCAGAGATAAGAACAATGATTACAAGGCTACGAAGAGCGAGAACGACGAGTAGAGATTACCCGAACACGATCTCCTTCGAATAGCGACCTTCAATCCTCCGTCTTCTTCTCCGAAGTTGTAATGGCACTCTTGCCTCCTTCCTCTCTCAAACTTGTGTTCCTTGCGATAATGAATTAGGGTTGAGAAAACTCAATTTATTTCCCTAATCCCGCAACAAACCTGGACCGTTGGATTAGATCCAATGATGAAAACTCATCCTGAAATCTGCTTCAGCCCCCGACGACACAGAGTTCGGCCAGAACTCTGTATCGAGCATCCAGAACCTCACGCCACAATGCTGGAGTGGCCAGACCGAGTTCGGCCCGAACTCGCCATGGGACCGAGTTCGGCTCGAACTCGGATCCCCTGTTCCAGAACCTCCCATGGAGCAGCAGCAGCAGCAGCAGCGACTCCGCGTCGCCTACTTCCCGAGCTTCTTCGACACACGAACGGCGCTCGTTGCACTCCGGGGCCTTCTCCACATAGGTTGGGAACCCCACCCACTCCAACAAGATCTTTCTTAGAAAAGAATTTAGCCACCTATCGCATAGATCTTTGCCAAGAACCTCCCAATTCTTTTGATATACGACTGCCAGGAATCCATCTGGTCCAGGAGCTTTTAAGGGGCCCATGCTCATCACAGCTCTCCGGACTTCTTCGTCACTCGGAGGAACACCCAGGAGGGTGTTCTCAGGATCGTATATGGGATTTGTAGTTACGATAAAGTCAGGATCCGTGCCGGTTGGTTCTTCCGAGCAATAAATAGAAGAGAAGTGGTTGATGAGAGCTTCAGAGATGCTATCTTGGTTGTATGTCCAGCTGCCATTTGGGAAGAGAATGGATCGAATCTCATTCATGCGTTTCCAAATTGTCGCCTTCGTATGGAAATATTTAGTATTCTTGTCGCCACCTTGTATCCATAGGCATTTAGCTCTCTGACTCCAATACGCTTCCTCAATAGAGAGAAGGTCGTTGATCTCCGCGGTGATGTCCCTCTCTTCTTCAAGTGATTGATCCGTGGGGCTCATTGATTGTAATAGTTTTAGTCGGCCTTGTAAGTTGGTGATGCGAGTTTTGATATTGCCAAACATTTCTCGGCTCCACCTATGGAGATTAGAAAGAGTGTAATGTACTTTGTTATTGAAGGAATCATTTACCTGGGCATTTGCATCCTGCCAAGTCTTTTCGAACTTGTCCGAAAATGAGGGGTGTGACAACCAATATGCTTCAAAGCGCTTTGGTCTTTCCTTCCTCAGGGGATGTCTTCTTGTGTTGAGCAGGATTGGTGAATGGTCGCTATTGAGTCTTGGCAATGTAGACACTGTTGAATGTGGAAAAGTGCAGCACTAGGAAGAATTTGCAAGCGCCCTATCAAAGCGCCCTCTTATATGAAAAGCCCGCCCTCTGTTATTGGTCCATGTGTAAGCTGGCCCCGAGCACCCGAGGTCGATGAGGCCGCATTGTTGTATCATCTGGTGGAATGCAGCCGCTGCTTGATAATCGAAATTACCTCCTCCTTGCTTTTCTTCAGGAGTAAGGACAACATTTAGATCTCCAATACAGCACCATGGAGTCGAGATGGATACAGATAGTGTTGTTATCTGCTTCCATAATTTAGGACGTTCACTCTTCTTTGGATGACCATATGTGCACAGCAGGTTCCAAGTCGGGGTTATATTACTTGCTTCGATGTTCAGGAGAATGAGATTTGTCGTCGAAAAAGTAACATATGCATTGATTGATGAGTCCCAACCTAACCAATGCCCTCCTGAGCGGCCGGTAGGGGAACATAAAAGTAGTTGGAGTAGCCGAGATGGAAAAGGACGAGGGCGGTATGGGAGGGTGAAGACATGGTCTCTGAGAGGAAGAAGATGGCTGGGCATATGGCGGAGAGAAATGATCGGAGAGTATGAACTGTCGAGGCATTTCTCGTCCCTCGACAGTTCCAAGCAAGGACTAACATTGTCCTTGCGGCTGTTCTAGGTCAGCCGCCACGACCTATGACTTTGTTTCTGTAGAGTAATAGCTGGGTCGTATCTTTTTGGTATCATGGTGATCCTACCAAAATGGATACAATCGCTTTTTGCGAGGGGATGAGTTGCCCTCTTGGGATTGCTTTTCTTGGGATGCTTTGCGCGCAAGCCGCTTACATGAGAATTTGTGGGGCTGAGCCTGCCGAATGATTATTCCCCCTGTGGAATTTCTGGATGTAGGTGTCTGTTCGACCTTTGTAATAGATTTATCCTTGTCACTGTGAGTTAGAAAGGATGAAGAACTTGGGTTTGCTTGATGTGAATCAACCACAGGGGTGGTATTGGTTCTTATTTGGATTGGCGTGGACAAATTGATTGCTGGTAGAGGAACCCAATCAGTATCCATCATATCGCTAAGTGGCAACTCAGAAAATTCCGGAGGCACTGCTACGTTATGATTTTTCGATGTATGGATATGGTCGTGGTCGGGTTCCTTTAGTATTCGGTTGCTCAGAATACCCACCACTTGTTGCGTCTCCATCGTTTCCCTGCTCGGCTCATTGTTGTTGCCGGAGGTTGGTGATGGCTCCCTCCGCATAGGATCATAAATAGTAAGTTGATTGCTGACCATCATCCGTGATTGCTCACCACCCGACATCTGACTCCTCTGGGGTGAAGGAACTGGGTTCTCGGGTGAGGTGGTGGTTCATTGTTGATATTTGTCCGAACTTGGCCTCTCTCGTTCTCTGGGTGAGTCACTCTACGTGGATAGACTCTTTGGGCCTCCGCTCGATAGTCCTCGTCCCCTATCCTTGGGCGAAGCAGTTCTTGAATTCTGAAAATTTCATCTGCTGACCAATCCTCTCCGATAAGAGAGGTGAATCTCTCATTGTCAGGGCAATTTTGGTATAGATGGCCAATTCTGGCACAGAAGGAGCATAACCGAGGAAGTCTCTCGTATCTGATGGCCACCTGGTTCACATTACACCCTTCAATATTGGTGGATATGGATTTCTTGAGGGGTTTAGTAATGTCTATCAAGATTTTGAGTCCCGCGAACGTTCGCCATTGCCCTTCATCTGCATTAAATACGGGCCTGGGCGATCCTATGACCTCCGCTATTCTGGCTATCGCCTGACGGTTGAGATATTTTGGGAGGATTCTGTAAAATTGAACCCAGAGATCAGCCATATTGAACTTGTATTCCTGGGGAAGTTTGTCCGGATCACACTTCTCGATTGCCAATAATTCCTTATTGATGCTCCACGGAGCTTCGCGGAGAATTCGATCCACCTCTTCTGGGGAGGTCAGTTGCACGAAGAAGGAACCTGCTTCTATGTCCAATTCGGAGACGTGTATTGAGTCCGATGTCTTCCAGAGTTTTGCTAGGATTGTAGCAAGTGCTGTGCGTGAGAAGCATCTATTGGAATACAGCTTCACCGCCACCATAGAGGACCACCGATGAGGGGCTGAGCTATCTCTCGCCGTTAAGGAGATGACCCCCGCAGGGCCTTGGAGATTGAATAAGGAGGACATCTTCTCCACCACCTCCCTGTAGGAAGCCATGGATTATTGCCAATGTTTCTGATTCTTGTGCGAACGATCCGGGGGTGGGGTGGGGGGGGGAGGTGCGGAGAACAGGTTAAGGAGACCGCAGAGGGGGGGGGGAGGAGGGGTAGACGAGGACCATAACATGTTGACCGAGAGAGTCTTGGGGGAGGAAGATGGCTGGGGGGAGGGGGCCGGAGACGGAGTAGATAGGGAGGAGGTCGGCGCTACAAACTCTTTAGTTTGGGGGAGCGCAAACCCTTAGGGTTTGGGGGAGTTGGTCTAAGGTAATATTATCTAAAATCTCATCTAAAAAGAACAAGAAATATCCAAGTTCTTTCTGTTATGCTTCCAGACACCATACACACTCTCTATACTACAAATGGACTTTAAACATAAAATTCAATGGGATAAATATGCTTTTAATATCTAACTTTATTTTAACCTTATTTAATACTTAGTAACGTACACGTGCAATGTACGTAAAAAGATTTGTTAAAAAATTATTGAAATTGTAATTATTATAGGTAATGTTGTTTGGTGAAATCGAATCCACCTAACCCGGAAGAATATCTCTCACCTTAACCATTAGGAGTATTTGGCTATAGTTAGATAATATTAGGTAGTTAAACCGTTAGTTAGAATTAGTTTAAATTTTTTATTTTTAATTAGATGAGAAACTAAATATGATATAAACGGATCATTTTGAGCTGTTGTCAAGTCTCCTTATAAATATAGTAGAGACTAGAGAGATAGAAATATGGTAAAATATATGAAAATGATATTTTGTCCGTGATTTGTAGCCGCGGACGTGACCACCAGCCGACGTGGTGGCCACCCATTGGCCCCCCTGCTATCTCCGGTTCCCACCCGAACCAGGGGGCCAATGGCCGGCCTCCTCGTTGGTTGGCGCTCACGTCCGCGGGCAACGTAGCAGCTCTCTAAAATATATGGTAAATAAGGATACAAATATATGGGCCATCTATATTAAAGGCCCACTCTTTTTCAAGGCCCAGCTTAATAGTGGTACTGGTTTTGTAACCCTTTACTACTGTATACATTTGTGTTATCAACAATTTGAGGCATATGTGACGCTAACATGAAGGGAAGTTAGTTACTATTCCATGTTTTGTCACTATCGTTAGGTGGTCGTTGAACCAAGAATTTTGATGGACTTGTTTCAATTTTATCTTGCGAAATTGCATGGGTTATTTGAAATCTTATGGTGTGTTTGTTTTTTTTTCCATAAGTACATAGTGTTACTACTTTAAAGTTTTATCATTATATAGTGCAAACATTTTAAAGTACAAATGTTATTTATTTTATGTAAATATATAATGCACTTTTAAGTGTTATTGTTTATTTTTATATTTTAAAATATATTATAAATGTATGAAAGGACTATTTTATCTTTGACTATTATGACATCATTAAACACAAATTTTCTAGTACAAATGAAAAAAATGAATTCACCATCAAATACTTTTGTCAATATAAAACTATTTCATCCTCAAGTTTACCTTCAAATAATAATAAAATTAAAAATTATTTAATAATTAGAAACTTTTTTTTACAGAAAAAATTATTTAAATGGTACTTCTCTAGCAAATTAATGTCCATTTTAAACACCAAAAATTATTTGATAATTTGAAAAGTTGAAACTATTTTTTTGTCTAGAACTAAAGAAACCAAAAAAAAAAAGGTTGTTTGTACATGTTTTATATTAATTAAATATGTTAAATATTGGAATGTTCTTATTTTGTGCTTAAAAGATAATAGATAAATTATAAGCTCAAGATTTGAACGTATAATTTATCTTCTATTATATAAAGAGGCTTCAAAATGACTCAAGATTTAGTCATGTAAGCGGTATGTATATCATCGACTATTTTATTTTTAAAAATTACGGACGATAAAAATTTAAACTTTTTTTTCTTTTCTTCCGCTGTACCTTTTCTTTGATTTTTCTTCGGCATACCGAATACCCTCTCTTTTATTCACATATATCCATAACAAATTATAATTAAATTTAAATTTAATTTCTATAAATTTTAATTAGAATATATATATATATATATATATATATATATATATATATATATATATATATATATATATATATATATATATATAACAAATTTTTAATTTAAATTTAAATATTTAAATCATATTTGATAATATTAGAAAGAAGAAAATTTATTTTACTTATTAGTTATTTATGAAGGACTTCACTAACAATGATGGCCTCATCAAAGTAGGAAAAAAAACAATGGCCTCTTTAAAGTGATTAGTACTACATAGTAAAAAGAATGAACACCTCGTTGACGTCATGTTCTCTTCACTTAGGACGTGTTTGGTAACAAAAATTTGGATTTGAATTTGAATTTGAAAATCCAAAATACAAATCCAAATTCAATTTCAAATCTAAATTCAAATCTAACTCCAATCAAACATACGATTTTGGTAACAAGATAAGCTGTTCGATGGAGGATGAGAACTACACAAAAAAAAAGTTGAGGTTTTAATGGACCGTTATGCTGAGGCTAACAACTACTTTCATAAATGGATATGATTGTCTTAATCCTTCTTAGCAATCACCCTAATAAAATTCGGTATTATACGTGAATCTTTTTCGTACCTTTCAGAAAGGTATAATATTGGCGTACTTTCGAAGGATTCGAATTAGTATTACAAATTTTAAGCATGTGAAGTTTTAGAAGTGTTCCATATTATTGAAAAAATTGACAAAAAAAATATAATGGAAACATATTTAGTTAACTAAATTTGACAATTTGTTTAAGCATGTGAGTTTCTAAACTCAATATTCATATTTGATAAATATTTGACCGATTTATCTTAGATATTTTACTTGTATTGTGTCTATATATGGTCGTACTTTTAACGTCTCCAATTTATTTTTTCATTTGCTGAAATGCTAACAAGGTCCAAATTATATTTTGCCGTCATATTACATGAAATAATCCTATGTTCCATGAGGTGACTCGGGGGATTCTCAACGGACATATGTACAGTAATTGAAGGACCTTTTCGTAATTACCTTGATTTAGGATGGCTAATTCCAAATTCCGATGATTTGGAGGTTAATATCTAAAAAAAAAAAAAATATTTTGCCCCTTTTTTTTTTCAACAGAGCAGATGTTGCATGTCATTTGCTTATGGAGTCGACGACTGCTCGAGATTAATGCAGACGAAACCCAAAAATTAGCCCAAATATAGGGCTCTTGTTGAAGGGCCACCAGAACAAGGATTCAAATCCAGCCTTCCTAATAGCCGTTAATTATATAGCTCAGTATGTCCCACATAACTACTTCCAACTGTCAGCAGCCACGATCAACCGACCAAAACCAACATAAATAGCTTAGCCGGTCCGTGGGTTGTAGCCTAGTGGTAGCAACTGAGCTCCGACACGGAAGACGCAGGTTAGAATTCTCCTTGCATTTGTCAAGCCGAAAAAAAAAACCTCAAAAAAAAAAAAAAAAACATAAATAGCTTAGCCCTCTCCAACGCCATTCAATCTCCTCTACCACTCTCTTTAGCTCAACTCTTTTGAGATCATGGCTTCCACCTCAACCATCCCACTCTTTGCTTTGCTGGCAATCCTCTCCTTCCTGGTCGTCAATCCAGTTACTTGTCGGGACCCGAAGCTCTTGAACCCCTCCGCCGTCTCGTCCGCTTGGTCCCCGGCCGGAGCCACGTGGTACGGAAGCCCCGACGGCTACGTACGGAAGTGACGGTACACTACCTCCCAATGGTCAACAATTTTATTTTTTTTCTTGAATATCTATAAAATGAATTCTTAAATATAGTCGTCGTTACTACCGAGGATATGGTCCTTAACAAAGCTGAATCGACAAAACGGATAATGGTCTAATTCCGAGATTTTGGAATAAAGATTTTGTTGTCAAGTTCATCTCCAATTTTTGTAAATAATCAGCATATACAGAAACCTTACTATTACGTACTAACAGTAGTTGTGTGTTTGTTTGGTGCTTAATTAATTGTCACTACAAAGGTGGTGCATGTGGATACGGGAATGCAGTGAAGATGGCCCCTTTCTCGTCCATGATTGCGGCAGGGAACCCGTCCCTCTTCAAGTCGGGCAAGGGATGCGGTGAGTGTTTCCAGATCAAATGCACCGGCAACACTGCTTGCTCCGGGAGCCCCGTAACCGTCGTGATCACCGACGAGTGCCCCGACGCTGCATGCGTCGCTGAGCCCGCCCATTTCGACTTGAGCGGTACTGCATTCGGCGCCATGGCCATCTCCGGCCGAGCTGATCAGCTTCGCCGTGCCGGAATACTTCAGATACAGTACACTCGGTGAGCAAGCCAATTAACTAACATTTGAGAAAAATGATATTTTGCCTCCGGTTTGTGACTGCGGACTTGACCGCAGGCCCATTGATCCCCTGCTATCAGCGGATCCCATTCCTTAAAACCCAGGTTTAGGGATAATGGAAGACTGCCACGTGGCCTTCGATTATGGCAGCGGTCAGAAAATACGGACAACCTAGCAGCGTCCAACATTTAATTAGAGTGACAATATTTGTGCTGACAACTGTAGGTTCAGCCAAAATTTGTTACACTACAGTACAGTCTAATAACTTGTCGATGTTTGGCATTTCAGAGTTGAGTGCAGCTATCCAGGAGTAGAGATCGTCTTCCACGTGGACGCAGGCTCGAACACGAACTACATTGCTGTTCTCGTCGAGTACGAAGACGGGGACGGAGACCTCGGCGCCGTCGATCTCCACCAGGGATCGCTGTCGGCTGCGACGTCGAAGTCCGATGCTTGGATCCCCATGCAGCAGTCGTGGGGCGCAGTGTGGAAACTGGACGTGGGCTCGCAGTTGCGGGCCCCGTTCTCGCTCCGGCTGACGACGTTGTCTACTGGGAAGACCCTGGTGGCTAGCAACGTAGTTCCAGTCGGGTGGCAGCCAGGGGCGACCTACAGATCCGTTGTCAACTACAGCACTTAGTTAGCATGGTGTACATGAACTAATTGTGGCATTCAAATAAATCAGTGAATAATTTAAGTACTATAGCAGAAGACTCTTGATAATATAGTGTGATGTACTGTCTTAAAATAAGGCAGAGGACTGTAGCGACGAGGAGGAGGAGGAGGAGGAGGAGGACGACGACGACGACGACGACGCGTTGTTCTCCCTTCCGCCCCTCGTAGTCAAAGGTGTGTATTGGACCAGACGGCCCAAAATTCGGCCTTGAACCGGTCCAGTCAAAACCGGACTGGATTGGTCCGGACCCGGTCAACGAGTCAGTCACATTGTATCCGGGTTCGGACTGGGTCAAGGGCTAGGACCCGGTAGCCCGACCCGGCCGTACTGCCAACTGGCTTGGGCTGGGTTAAATTTTTCAGGCCCACGGCCCAGCCCGGCCCGACCCGGTATATATTTGATAAAAATTCAAATTAATACACAGAGAGGGGGGGGGGGGGGGGGGGGGGGGGGGGGGCATGAACCCCAAAGATCTCCTCAATCAATTCTTATCAACCGTTCTGCTAACAAATAGTTCTAATTTGATTTGTGTTAGAAGTAGAAACCAATATGTATAAATTCAAAACTGCCTCCAAATATATCTTCTTCTTTTTAAAATTGGCCAGCCCGCAGGCTAATCCGGGCCCGGCCCGAATCTATTCGAGTATGGGTCCGGACTGGGTTTGGATTTTGTAATTTCGGGTCAGTCCGACTCGACCCGATTCTCAATCTGGGCTGAGCCCGTGTCGGTCAAACCCAATCAACAATGGGCTCCGCCGGCCAGTCGGACCTACCTCACACCAGTAGCCATGGCAATGTGTTGTGTTCCATTATAAGAATGCGTACTTGGTTGTAACGATTTTGTTTGGGTTTTTTAGTTTTAAGTCTCTTACGAAATTATAAATTTGAGTTTTGGTTTTTATATTGGATGGAGATAGTTTAGATCTCATTGTTGAACGGCACACAACCTCCCAATGGTCCAACGCTCGTTCGCAAACTCATGAACAGTTCAACGAGAACCTGGAACATTCGCCTTCTGCATTTTCTATTTTTCCCCACGGAAGCCGCGACAATCGCCAAAATCCGCATCGAAGAAGGGGGTAGCAGTGACGAACTCGTCTGTGTCACGTCCCGATTCCGGAGGATCGAAAACAAGCCACTAGGCGTGATGTCGTACACAGGGCCGGCCCTGGCCCAGGGCGGCCAGGGCGACCGTCCAGAGCCCCAAGAAATTTGGGGGCCCAAAAAATTTATTTTTATATACGTATATTAATAATCTTGTACGTGCAATAGAATAAATATGTAACATGATTCTTTTTTAACACAAAATAGTTGTATACGTAAATATGTAACATGAACCCCAAAGATCTCCTCAATCAATTCTTATCAACCGTTCTGCTAACAAATAGTTCTAATTTGATTTGTGTTAGAAGTAGAAACCAATATGTATAAATTCAAAACTGCCTCCAAATATATCTTCTTCTTTTTAAAATTGGCCAGCCCGCAGGCTAATCCGGGCCCGGCCCGAATCTATTCGAGTATGGGTCCGGACTGGGTTTGGATTTTGTAATTTCGGGTCAGTCCGACTCGACCCGATTCTCAATCTGGGCTGAGCCCGTGTCGGTCAAACCCAATCAACAATGGGCTCCGCCGGCCAGTCGGACCTACCTCACACCAGTAGCCATGGCAATGTGTTGTGTTCCATTATAAGAATGCGTACTTGGTTGTAACGATTTTGTTTGGGTTTTTTAGTTTTAAGTCTCTTACGAAATTATAAATTTGAGTTTTGGTTTTTATATTGGATGGAGATAGTTTAGATCTCATTGTTGAACGGCACACAACCTCCCAATGGTCCAACGCTCGTTCGCAAACTCATGAACAGTTCAACGAGAACCTGGAACATTCGCCTTCTGCATTTTCTATTTTTCCCCACGGAAGCCGCGACAATCGCCAAAATCCGCATCGAAGAAGGGGGTAGCAGTGACGAACTCGTCTGTGTCACGTCCCGATTCCGGAGGATCGAAAACAAGCCACTAGGCGTGATGTCGTACACAGGGCCGGCCCTGGCCCAGGGCGGCCAGGGCGACCGTCCAGAGCCCCAAGAAATTTGGGGGCCCAAAAAATTTATTTTTATATACGTATATTAATAATCTTGTACGTGCAATAGAATAAATATGTAACATGATTCTTTTTTAACACAAAATAGTTGTATACGTAAATATGTAACATGAACCCCAAAGATCTCCTCAATCAATTCTTATCAACCGTTCTGCTAACAAATAGTTCTAATTTGATTTGTGTTAGAAGTAGAAACCAATATGTATAAATTCAAAACTGCCTCCAAATATATCTTCTTCTTTTTAAAATTGGCCAGCCCGCAGGCTAATCCGGGCCCGGCCCGAATCTATTCGAGTATGGGTCCGGACTGGGTTTGGATTTTGTAATTTCGGGTCAGTCCGACTCGACCCGATTCTCAATCTGGGCTGAGCCCGTGTCGGTCAAACCCAATCAACAATGGGCTCCGCCGGCCAGTCGGACCTACCTCACACCAGTAGCCATGGCAATGTGTTGTGTTCCATTATAAGAATGCGTACTTGGTTGTAACGATTTTGTTTGGGTTTTTTAGTTTTAAGTCTCTTACGAAATTATAAATTTGAGTTTTGGTTTTTATATTGGATGGAGATAGTTTAGATCTCATTGTTGAACGGCACACAACCTCCCAATGGTCCAACGCTCGTTCGCAAACTCATGAACAGTTCAACGAGAACCTGGAACATTCGCCTTCTGCATTTTCTATTTTTCCCCACGGAAGCCGCGACAATCGCCAAAATCCGCATCGAAGAAGGGGGTAGCAGTGACGAACTCGTCTGTGTCACGTCCCGATTCCGGAGGATCGAAAACAAGCCACTAGGCGTGATGTCGTACACAGGGCCGGCCCTGGCCCAGGGCGGCCAGGGCGACCGTCCAGAGCCCCAAGAAATTTGGGGGCCCAAAAAATTTATTTTTATATACGTATATTAATAATCTTGTACGTGCAATAGAATAAATATGTAACATGATTCTTTTTTAACACAAAATAGTTGTAGTGTAGTGGTTATTAGGTTATACTTGCATACTAGAGGTCTTAGGTTCAATCCTTGGTTGTAACATTTTTTTATTTACTTTTATTTTAGGATTTTTTTTAGGCTTAATTGCTACTTGATACCCTCAACTATTACCATTTTTCAACTTGGTACCCTAAACTTTTTTTTGTAACAACTTGATACCCGGATATTATTTTGGATAAAAATGCCCCTATCCCTAACCCCCCTCCCCCGTGCTAGCTTCGCCCCCCCCCCCCCCCTGCTAGCTCCGGCGCAGCACCCCCCTACCCCCCCACCCCCACCCCCCTGCTCGCTTCAAGCCACCCCCCCCCCCCCCCCCCCCCTCTCGCTCCGGCCGTCCGTCCGCTCCCGCCTTTCCCCTAGGGCTCGGCAGCGGGAGGAGGGGGGCTGGGAAGGGGGGTGCGGAGCGGGAGGCGGGGGCAGGAGGTGGCCCAGAAGCGAAGAGGGGGGGGGGGGTGGAGGTCGGCCGGAAGCGAGGAGGGGGGGGGGGGGGAGGGTCGGCCGGAGCTAGCAGGGGGGTGGCCGGAGTGGGGGAGGGGGTGGAGGGAGGGAAGGGATAAGGGCATTTTGGGGTTTTTTAAAATGTTAGGTATTAAGTTGGAAAAAAAAAATAGTTGAGGTATCAATCTGTTACGAAAAAAAGTTTAGGGTATCAACTTGAAAAAGTGTGATAGTTGAGGGTAGCAATTAGCAATTAAGCCTTTTTTTTTATTTTTATTATATATGGGCCCCATTTATATGGGCCATATTTTTAAAGTTTGTCCAGGGCCCCCATAAACTCCGGGCCGGCCCTGGTCGTACAAGCCTAGATTGCACTTGTACAAGGCAAAACTATTACAGTTTCTGGTATTTCTCAGAAAATAACGACAACACAGTAAAACCGAGCAAATATATTGAAGTCACAACAAGATATAAAAAAATGTATCTCTTTATTGATAATTGTAATGGATTACAAAATTTGCAGCGGAATACAGAGTTTATAACTGATTACAAGGCTCTTGAATAGCCAACTGAATATATATACTTACCCTTTAGGCTACAACTGAATATGCCGACTTCCACTACCAAAATACAGCCATTTGACGACGGACATATAGCGACGGATTATGTCCGTCGCTATTAGCGACCGACTACCGACAAAGTTCCAACTGATTGCCACCGAAAAGTCGATAATTTTTTTTTTAAGGGCGAGCAAAGGTCGCCAATCCGTCGTTAAGTCGTCGGAGATATAGCGACGGATGAAGAATCCGTCGCTGTGTTGTCGCTTAGATGGCAAAAGTTGGCGAAAAATGTTGAAAAAAAATGTCGCAAAATTTAACGACCATATAGCGACGTATATTCCGTCAGCCAGCTAGGGTGGTATAGCGACCACATAGCGACGGAATATATCCGTCGCCAGTCCGTCGCTAAATATCCAGTCCTAACTTAAATTTAGCCGACGGGGGAGGGGGGGGGGGGGGACATTTCATTCCCCCCAAATTCTATCTCTCTCTCTCGGTGGTCGGAACTTTGGGGTGCGGCGGGGGCCGATGGTGGTGGGGGTGGGGGTCACGGTGGTGGGGGTGGGGGTCGCTTGAGGGGAGGGGGGGGGGGGGGGGGATTTCAATTCGGGGCGGCGGGGGGAGGCGGGGGCCGGTGGTGGTGGGGGTCGTGGTGGTAGGGGTCGCTGGAGTGGGGGGGTGGGGGGGTGGGGTGGGGTTCGACGTCATATAGAGAAAAAATTTGTTGATTTGTGTTGACCTACTAAAATGGAGATAACACAATTTTTGAATATGTGAGAGCCTTGTGACTTAGGTTATCTAGTTTGGCTTGACACAAATTTTTGACTTGGTTTACTTGGTTTTCTCACAACCAAGCGAGAATGAGCATTGTAACTTTATTGTTTATTTCTATCATAATCTAAGCAGTCACACAATCATGCTAAAATACTATATAGGATATCCTACTAAGATGCTAGGTTCTTACGGCTGGATTTACAATTGGATATGCCGAAAATAAGCCCGAAGTCCAATATGAATAGAAAATTACATTTTTGAATAAATAAGAGATTTTATGTAAAATAAAATAAATTTTTAATTACGTATTTTATAGGTTGCTAACAGATGGTCATGATTAAATCATTTAAACACATCCAATAATTTATAACTTATGTCTCTCTTTGTTTAATTAACTCACAGTTCCTTTTTGTTTAATTATTTTGTCAATTAATTAACTGTTGGTCCCACACTCTCTACATAATTACTCTATTTCTCCTTCCCTGATTAATTATTCTGTTAATTTTGTGTATAAATATGTTGTAACTTATGTATTAGTATTTTGTGCTTTAATTTTTTTATATAAATATACTTTTAAGTTAATTAATTAATTAATTATATATTTTTTAATTAGCTTTCTAGTCATAAAATTTTAAATCATATTGAAATCTTACAAAATTCTTACTAAATTGTAAATATATATTATTGTATATTTTATATGTTCCTGTTGTTTATTATTGTCTATAGATTTAATTCATTTGGAAAGTATTTTAATTTTATATTTTACTTCTTGTTATTTAACCAATAAAATAAAATATTATAAATAGTAGAGTACCGAAAGACATGGATTTCAGTGTTAACGACACGAATTTTGAGCAAGGTGTAAATAAAAACAAGAGGATTAACATGTAAACCTAACAAATAACTTAAAATATGTATTCTTAAAGAAAATTACAGTCATTTATAATCTATATATATAATTTATCCAAAAACTCAAAACTCAACATTTTTAATCTCTTTTTTCTCTCTCTATACATGTACATGTGTCCATATCTATTATAATTTATATAAGTGCTAACTAATTCCTAAAACAAATCAAGAACGTTATTAACAACCAAATGAACAGTTTACTACGTAAGTTCAGTTTTTTAATATTCAATATAAAGTAAAATATTTGAGCTCACTCCTAGAGAAAATAACATCGTATGGAAGACTGGATCTCTTTCCAATACAATTAAAAATTAGGCAATTAGAGTAGATCCCGAATGAAAATAATGTTTAACAATAATAGGCGACGAGCATTTTTAATTTTGATCATATATGATTGAATTTTTCATATATTATTTTTTCATATATTAACAGAAAATTTGTTTGAACGATACAAATTTTAATAAAATTGGCTAAAAGATAAGAAGTTTGAAAATTTGAAAATAAAAATATATTCCGACAAACCGTCTGGCGGAAATTGAGCATGTCCAATTTCCACCAGACGGTATGGCTGAATTTGAACATTTGGTTTTTTTTTTGGTTTTTTTTTGTTTACTTCGGTTTGGTTTATCTTTTTGTTTGATTGTTTTGGTTTAAACTTTTAGTTTAGTTTAATCTATTAGGTAATTTGTTATTACATATAATAATTATATATGAACTAATAGATTTATTATTATCTATAGTAACAAATAAATAAAATAAATAAATAATAAATAAATAAATATATATATATATATATAATATATATATATATATAATTATATTATATATATATATATATATATATATATATATGTGTGTGTGTGTGTGTGTGTGGGGGGGGGGGGGGGGGGGGGGGGGGGGGGGGGGGTGGGTTTAATAACTAATTAATTAGTTTGTGGTTATAAATAAATAATTAATTAATATATACAAATTAATTTGTATAAGTACATATATATTTATTTGTATTAATAACTAATTATTATATAGATAATAACACGTTTAATATAGATAATAATAAATTAATATATAGTATACAAATAACTATAGAACAATAAATTAATATACAAAATAAAAACTAATATATACAAATTATATATAGTATACAAATACACATTATTATATACAACTAAATATAAAATATGGATAAAAATGAATTAATATATACAAATTAATATATACTTTTTTTTTATACATTTGTTTAAATATATACCAATATTAGTTAATATACAAATTAATATATAAAAATAAATAAAATATATTTATAAAAATATTTGACTATATTAATTTGTATATATTTAAATAAATGTATAAAAATAAATAAATAAATAATTTGTTATATTAATTTGAATATATTAATTGTATATATTAATTTGTTTTATCCATATTTATATTTAGTTGTATATATTAATATATTCATTTGTATACTAATATATTAATTGTATATATTAGTTTTTATTTTGTATATTAATTTATTGTTATCTATAGTTATTTGTATGCTAATATATTAGTTTTCATTATATAAACGTGTTATTATCTATACTTATACACAAATTAATTTGTATATATAAATTAATTAATTAGTTAAGTAGTTGTACCGCAAACTAATTAATTAGTTATAACACACAACATATAACACATATAATTAATTAGTCATATATAATTATTATAGATAAAAACAAATTAACTAATAGATTAAACTAAACTAAAAGTTTAAACCAAATCAATCAAACAAAAGATAAACCAAAACGAAGTAAACCAAAAATTAACAAAAAATCAAAAAGAAACCAAATGCTCAATTTCAGCCATACGGTCTGGCGGAAATTGGACATGCCCAATTTCCGCCAGACGGTTTGTCGGAATATATTTCCATTTTTAATTTTTCAAACTTCTTCTCTTTTAACTAATTTTGTTAAAATTTGTATCGTTCAACAAATTTTCTGATATATTAATTTTTTAATACATTTTTAAAAGTATATCAAACAAAAAAAGTCCACTTTTCTTCACCAAATTTGATAACTCATGGCAAAAACATTGGTGTGTATGATATGTAGGATATCGGTAATAAACTATTAGAAAAATATGCAAGGAGTTGGGTTCTAGACGTTCAAATGTACAAGGGAGACACCGTTGTAGGGGTGAGCATATAACAGTTAAAAACTGAAAATTGAACCGAACCGAACCGAAATATGACAAATGGTTCGGGTTTTCGGTTATCGGTTCGGTTTACGGTTTTAAAATTTTAAAAATTTGAAATAACGGTTCGGTTTTCGGTTCTTAATCCGAAAAACCGAACCGAACCGAAAATCGATTTAGATTTAGTAATTTATCAAACTACCCACAATATACATATACTAATGTTTATTAATCCCTAACTGAGCGCACTTTCTTCTCCTATTCTATGTCGGTGCTTCTTTGAGCACTCTCTTTATCTATCCTCAATCTATATATACTAATATCTTTCACTCTATGTAATATAACAATTCATAAATACAATAATGTCATATATTTTTTAAATTTTTTTTATTTAAATAGGCTTATTTTGCTAAAAACTTGAAGGCCATGCACATTGGTCCATGAAAACGAACCGACCGAAAACCGAACCGAATTAATTCGGTTCGGTTTTATTCGATTTTTATAAAAACGGTTCGATTTTCGGTTTTGAGAAATACGATTTACGGTTATTTCGATTTTCACATATTCAGTTCGGTTTGAACCGAACCGAATGCTCACCCCTACACCGTTGTTCCTTTTGGAGTTAGCTGTTCACATGAACCACAATACCAATTAGTTACTTGTCCTCTCTACAGTTTCGTACGGCGCTCTTTCATGATTGATTGATTAAGCTCAATTTGATATTTCTGCAGTCTTACACTCTAGATATACTAAGAAAGTTTTTTTTTTGTCCAATTGATTTTTTCCTGCATTAAATATAATGTCTTTTTCTATAAATATTTTCCTAGTTTCATTGGTAACTAGAAGTATTTTACTTATTAGAACTAGTTTAATTTGTAGTTACATTTCTTGTCTACACAATTTCCCTAGTTTCCTTGCTTACTAGTTTTTCTTTTCTTTTCTTTTCTTTCCTTCAAATTTCAATTTGTCAGAATTCATTGGCAAAGTTGGAATATTAGTTTGGACATGTTTACAAAAAATATTGCAAATAAATTGGATCCATAAGTAAAAACGTTACGATGCGATGGGAATAGAATCAAATTGGTTGAATTAAGTAGACGAAAGACAAAAATTAATTCTTAAGGGGATAAGTAAACAATCGAGAGGCGAACATATTCAATTTTGACAAGGACAACACATATTCCTTGTAAATGGTCGAATATGTAGAGTGCATGCATACATAGATATTTTTTTTTTCTTATTTCTTAGTTTTTTAAAATATGGTAAAGTTGCCTTTTTCTTATTTTTTAGTTTTTTAAAATATGGTAAAGTTGCCGTTCCTATAGAAAGAAATGATATCATATTATACCTTTCTTTATAAAAATTTATTGAACAAAGTATAAGAAATATCCTACAATTAATTGTTTAGCATGAATGATCTATACTATCTACCTAATTTGGATATAGATATGGCTGCAAGGTATAATTCTTCGATGATTTATTAATAGAGAAGGAATATATATATATATATATATATATATATATATATATATATATATATATATATATATATATATATATATATATATAATATGAAGGAGTGGGCCTCCTTATTCTCTATCTGACGTCGAACTAAACAACATGACATAACCAATACTCAACATCTTCCCTCAAGCTGGAGCATAAATGTCAATCATAGTATAGATGTCAATTACCGAATAAATCAAGCCGGCCATTGTACTCCATACGTGGATAGAATATAAGGTCGCCTGCAAGAACCCAAGTTATATCGCCACTATCTGGCCTGCTACTGAAAGACAGATCCCAAGAGAAGAACTGATGGAAGACCATGAAGATGGTACCTGAGACTCCCAAGGTATTACCCTCGTGCTGATACTAGAGCTGCTCCTGGTACTGTGCATGCAACTATGCTCTGAGCTGCTCGGACTGCTGATTGTACGGGCTGAGATGGCTGATCGGGATGGACTGGCACCTCTGCCCTCGAGTCAACTCTCGACCCTTCGTCTGAATTCTGAGACTGATCCTCCACAACTGGCCTAACAAAGATTGCTGACCTGCCATCGGCAGAACCCAAACAAGGTAATCGAAGGATTAGGAACAGTGTCCCATAAAGTTAAAGGACACAAGGATGAAATCGAGGAAACAGGAGAGATCAACGATCAAGGCAAATATCAGGTCAAAGGATTAGTGTCACGCCCCAGAACCAGAATACTAGAGAGCGGGGGCAGACATAGCCAGCTACGTATATGAAATGGAATCCATCTCGCTATATGGTCACGACTGTCTAGATACATGAGGGTTTACTACAATCCAACAGTCTCCTATGGTCATGAACAAGCCTAGTGTCTCAATCACAAGCAAGTAAGTAAAGTCACAAGATGTATGATCATTAAATATACAATAATAAGGCATCCCAAATATTACATATTCAGCTGATCATGAAGCTAGTCGTTACAAAATGTTAGGACTAGCAAGAGTTTAGTCATACATGATCAACCCTAGGATCTGTCAATCATGTTACAGCCCATAGGCAGACAGTAAGTAAATACGGTCGAGCTAAACAGGTGCTCGTCGGCTAAACGCCTTAAAATAATATTTTTACAATAAAGTGGAAGATCAAAAATAAATCCACTCATTGTCCTGGTTACGTCTAGTCGTCACCATCGGGCTGGAAAGTCGATAGATCCTCTGGAGCTGCTCCAAAATCTGGCCATACAAAACCAGCTGGGTCAGACCCCAGAAAGAGCAAGTGCCACAAAAGAAGCTTCACTTTGGAACTAAAACCAGCAATTAGCACAGAAGATAATAATATATAGTAAAACTGGAGATAATATAACATCACGAGGATATACGGTAAGATAACCATGGGACCATTCAGATAACCCGGTTACAATCCTTAAACCAAATAAGGACCGGGATTGTAACCCTTCGTCTGAACCGAACTTGGTTCCTCCCATTTATCCGCAAGATAATGTAAGAAAATATAATAATCTATACAGGATCAAGGCTAGACGGATTATTCCCCATTCAATCAATCACGGCCAAGCAATGAGTACGGCTTGATACTTTAACTAGCTAGGGTTATCACATGCCTAGTTACTAGCAAGATGCAATGAGATTATTCCACAGCCACAAGCCCTGCAGACCATCCAGGTTACCCAGATCAAAAATTAGGGGTTGAATTCAGGTGGGTACATCGTCCAGGAAATGTATGTACCCTTAAGTAGCTTGAAGGGTGCAACACATGACAGTGTGCTGGAAATGTACCCTACTCGACGGCAGGCTACAGATCCCAGGTGCGCCCAGGTAACGGGATTGCCTGTAGCTGGGAGATCTCTTTATGACTAATGTATTAATCTAGTTATTAGCCTTAGTCCATTTTAGTAGGTACTCCTGACCGTGGTACTCAAGAGTCCCCTCCTAGACATGATGCAAGACTGGACTGGATTATTTGTACAAACACAATCGCCCATGGTGTCCAGGTTATTTATACAGGTCATGTCATGTCAGGTAGCCGTCGCAACAGCTTATCAAGATATATCCTGTCAGGTTATCATGTCAAGTTCATTTGTCAGGAGTGCGCCACGACGGGCCACTATCAGGTCATGTCATGTTTACTTGTCAAGAGTGCACCACTACGGGTCACTGTCGTGTTCAGGGTACATGTGCAAGGCATCATAGTACAAGCATTCAATCAGGAGACCCAAGTTGATTTGGGATTACAAGACATGAATTAACAGTAACAATCAAGTAATAATAATAACTAATCATTAAAGCAAGGTACATGGAGGGGCCATGCGGATCAGGGTCCAAAGCCCATGCGGTTCAGAAATCAAGCTAATGTAATTCAGGGCAGTTCGGGGTTCAAGGGCTCATGCGGCCAAGGAATATGAACCCACGAGATTGGACTGATGCGGGGTCCATGCGGCTCAGGCATATACGGTCAGGAATGATCTCATGCGGCTGGAAGAAGAACAGCCTATACGGCTGAATAGGGTCAGGCGCATGCAGCTGATAAAAGAAAAACCTATGCGGCTAAGGACAAGGACAGGAACTATGCGACTAAAGATATCAGTCCCCATGCGGCCAGCGGGAAGAGAGGGCACATGCGACTGAGTCAGAGCATTCATGCGGCTGGGAAGAAGGCCTAAGCGACTGGGAGAAAGCGGGTCCACATGCGGCTGAATAATCACGAGCATATGCGGCTGATAAGGAATACGAGCCTATGCGGCTATATGTAGACGGAGTCCATGCGGCTCGGATTATGTCGAAGCCTCTGCGGCTGGAAGACCCGCCGCATGAAGGTTCATGCGGTCAAGTGCTGCCATGCGGCTAAGGGGTTCATGCGGTCAGCAATGTTCTTCTTCTCCACTTGTCCGAGAAGAAGAACCAAGGATTTCATGGTTCCGAGGCTCATAATTTCTTCATCCCAAGTCCAAATCCAGACTTCCTTAGGTCAAAATGGGGCAGAACAAAATTTTCTACAACATGGAACCATCAAAACTCAGAAATAACAAGATTAAGTAGATCAAAACCCAAGAATTCTGAAAATAAAGTAAACTTAGATCTACAAGGATCTAGCCATGGAAAGTAGAAATGCCAAGTATTAAAGTAAGTTAAAATGCTGTAAGAAAGAGAATGAAACAGTAAAATTGGAGTTCCTCCATGAAGCAAGTTGCACTTGCCTAGACCTCTCTCTCTGGTAGGTGAAGAAGTAATGGAAGAAGAAGAAGAGGTTAATGAAGAGAGAGAAGAAGAATGGGTAATAAATAGTAAAGATGGTGGTAGGTAGGGGTTCACTTTTGGTTCATCATGAACCAAGACAAAAACCAAGCCAAGCCGAACCAACCCAGGAAATAAACCAAGCCAAGAAGGAAAGGCTAAGCAAGGAATCATGCAATACAAGATAAAATACGTACACGTATTCCAAATACATAATATGAACCACAGGTATTACAACTCTACCCACCTTAAAAGAATTCCGTCCTCAGAATTTAATTAAGAGGCTAGAGAGACGAGGACAAGCTATATTAATCACAAGCAAGCTATAACTAGGCAGACAATCACTTATTCAAGCAAGAAATCGAAGGCATGAGGCATAAGGAAGACATTATACCTCACGAGTCAAACAAGTCGGGATATCGCGATCGGATATCATCCTCGCGCTCCCACGTTGACTCACCCAAAGAGTGATGACCCCAAGCAACTCGGACTAACTTGATAGTCTTGTTCTTGAGTATCTTTTTTCTCCGGTCCAATATAGACACGGACCTCTCCTCATACGAAAGGTTGGTACCAACAACCAATTTCGAATGATCCAGGACGTGGCTCGGGTCCGGGATATACCGTCGTAATTGGGATACATGGAATACGTCAAGCAACTCGCTTAGCGACGGCAGAAGAACGAGACGATAGGATACATCTCCTATTCGCTCCAGAATGTTAAATGGCCCTATATACCTCGGACTAAGCTTTTCCCGTACGCCGAAACGAATGACGCCACGGTTAGGTGAAATCCTCCGGAATACATGGTCACTGACAGAAAACTCGAGAGGGCGCCGATGAGAATCGGCCCAATGGCGCTGGCGATCTTGTACAACTCGAAGATGATCCCTGACTTTTCTGACTACTTCAACTGTCTGGGCAATCATTTCTGGACCGAGCATCTGCCTCTCTCCGACATCGTCCCAGGCTAGCGGGGATCTGCACTTCCTACCATACAGTGCCTCGAACGGTGCCATCTGGATACTGGCCTAAAAATTGTTGTTGTACGAGAACTCCACCAGGTGCAGGTGATCTTTCCACGAACCAACGAAGTCAAGTGTACAAGATCTCAACATGTCTTCAAGAGTCTGGATTGTACGCTCCGACTGACCATCTGTCTGCGGATGATATGCTGAACTGAACTGGAGACGAGTTCCCAAACTCTCCTGCAGGCTACGCCAAAAGTGCGACGTGAATCTCGATCCGAGGTGATACTGACTGGCACTCCGTGCAACCTGACAATCTGCCTGAGGTACATCTCTGCTAACTGAGCTGTCGACTGACCAATTCTGAATGGGAGGAAGTGACCTACCTTCGTGAGCCTGTCAACTATAACCCAAATAGTATCTCGACCAGCTGGGGATCTAGGCAATCCGGTCACAAAATCCATGGTCACATGTTCCCACTTTCATTCTGGAATCGGCAAAGGCTGAAGAAGTCCAGCGGGCCTCTGATGTTCAGCCTTAACTTGTTGGCAGACCAAACAACGAGAGACAAACCTGGCTATCTTCCTCTTCATGCCATTCCACCAAAAGTGCTAACGGATATCACGGTACATCTTCGTACCGCCCGGATGAATGGAATATTGAGAACTGTGAGCCTCTGCCATGATTTCCTGTATGATATCTCCACTGGGTACACAAAGACGATTACCATGCCTAAGTGTACCGTCTTCATGAATGCATAACTCGGGTCGCCGGCCTGCCTCACACTCTGCTCTGAGTCGCTGAAGCTTGGAATCTGCTGACTGCGCCATCCGGATCCTCTCGACTATAGTGGACTGAACTTGCATACTGGCCTTCAATGCCACACTGGAAGGGAGAACAACTTCAATATCCATCTTCTGAAGATCTGCTAACAGCTCTGGCTGTGCTATTAGGAAATAAACTCCGGCTCTCCTGCTCAATGCATCTGCAACAACGTTGGCCTTCCCGGGAAGATACTGCAAGTTGACATCATAATCCACAAGAAGCTCCAGCCACCTCCTCTGACGCATGTTAAGATTCTTCTGGGTGAAAACATACTTCAGGCTCTTGTGGTCGGTGAAAATTTCCATCCTATCTCCGTACAAGTAGTACCTCCACAACTTAAGTGCAAACACTACTTGTCACGACTCGCACCCGCTAAAAGGGCACGTGACGCGACAACGCCCAGCCCTTACCGAAAAAACGGCGTGGAACGCTGTGGATTTTCTAGTCTGACAACAGTTTATATATATAACAAAAACCTGTCGAGAATATAGTCAACTCCGAACGGAGGACAAGCAATGAATATATATAAGTGCTCAATCACAACTCTAAGATGATAAGTAAAGACTGAAAGATAAAGACAACAAGACGATAAAATATAACCTGTCAAGTCCAGATACAAATAATATACAAGTCCAGTCTCTAATACAGTCCAAATATAATACAGTCTCAAAAAGTAACTGGAAACTAAGACCAGTACAAAGACCTACTCTAACTAAACAAGTGGTATAGTCTCGTCAGGCGGAGCTACGCCATACGGGACCAAGTCTAGGCCCACTACATCGTCCGGACCGTAGTAGGTACTGCAATCTCCTTCGTCGATATCTGTAATATTTTATCAACAGTCCAGTCAGGATGGAACGAGTACATATATCTTATAACAGATCTCAAGATAGAATAAAAGCTATAAGACTGTAAATAGAGCATATACAATAAATTATGGAGTGTACATGTATGTATCATGGCATGGTAAGCTGTAAAGCTAGAGCTAGAACAAGAAAATAGAACGGGATCATGGCATGTACACAAATCAAGGTAAGCTATATATCCAATGTGTGTGAGTAATAGTTTCAGCTTGTGATCGACTTGGGTACCTGTCAAGAATCGGCCTGGCAAGTCATAAGTGCGGTATATGACTCACACTGTTCGGGAATGCGGGATGGATCTGATCACAGGCCTACGCTACTACTCCCCCTACCCCAACTGGTAGAATGGATCCAAACAGGACACGTCACTGCACGAGATTCTAATGAGAAGGTAGCTAGCCTTCTCTAGAATCAGTGACCATATATTGAGCACGAGCTACAAGGGTGCTTGCACAATACATCCCAACCTAAGAAGGAGAAAACATCTCTCGTCGGGATCCAAGAATACCAATCCGTGAGAACCATATGTCGGGAATAAGCATATCAACACTAAGTACATGAATCATAATAGTTATCATAAATTGGGAATAAGTATCAGAGAATGTACTCGCCTGTAAGATGATAATATACGTCGACTGGATCAACTGCAGTGTCTCGAGGACCTATAGAGAACAAGACGTATCAATACTATGTTTAGGAAGTAAGGTTAAATCAATTTAAATCCTATTTAATCATTCTAGGTCAAGACATGTCTAGTCGGATCAATCTTGGTCATGGGAGAACATTAGAAGTCAATCTAAATCAAACTAGGTCGAAAACTGGCTTACCGTTGACTTTTGGTCAACGGGTCAACTCTGGTCAACTCTAGGTCAACTCTAGGTCAACCCTAGGTCACTGGTGACTAATAGTTGACTTTTAGTCAACTGTTCAAGTTAAATGGAATTTGGAACTAAATTGGGTAAAGTGTTGACCTATAGTTGACTTTTAGTCCAAAAAATCAACCGTGGTCAACCGGGTCCAAGACTAGGTTTAGACAGCTAATTCTACTCATTACCAACCTATACAACCCATATCCAAGTCCATCTTGGACTTGTAAACTCAAATCTTGGCCATGGGCCAATTTCCTATTTTACCCTTTTTAAGGGTAAAATTCTACCTTCGGCGATTATCTAGATAGCCTACCTACGCTTGATATTTTGACCCGTGCTCCCTAGGGTAGTAGGGTACTATCCTATAGGTTCGTTATCTACCAAAATACCTAGATAAAGTGGACGTCTAGTCCACCTTACGGCCCGTTGCAGATATCTTAAATATTTCAAGATACGCGCTGATACGGCGCGATACCGGCGCCCTACGACCCCGATTTCCACTCGGGAGCTTACCCGCAAAATCTAAATCACGTAACCTAGGCCTATGTCAAGTTTCATCGCGATCCGATGCTCCGGGCTCAATTTCGCCCTCTAACTTGACTTCTACTAAAAACCCTTCTTTTTACTCTCATTCTAATTCTCCTCTTAGATCTCAATTCTAATTCTTCTTCTTCTTAACTTCTTCTCCTAATCCTTCTAGCTCTAATTCTTCTTCTTACTTTTCCTTCTCAACTTCCTATTCTAACTTTTCTTTCCTAACTTCTAATTCTTTCCTTTTTCTCCTTTCCTCTTCTCTCTAATTCCTAAACCTTCTTCTTTCTAACTTCTAAACTTTCTTCTTTCTTATTTCCTTTCTATCCATCTACCTATATATATACAATATATATACATATATATATATATATATATATATATATATATATATATATATATATATATATATATATATATATATATACATATATACTAGGTGCTATTGGGGGGGGTTAATTGGGTGTACAGGGGGCTCAAAGGGGGGGGGGGGAGGAGCTGCTCACAGCAGCTCCTGCTGCTGCCTGCTGCTGCTGCAGCTCCTGCAGCTGCTGCTGCCTTGCTGCTACTCTCTACTGCAGCTTATTGTGAAGAACATAAATGAAATGTAGCAATAAATGGGGATTAAATGAGCTTACCTAAGCTTTTCTTGTAGGGAAGAACTTGGGAGAAGGAAATGAAAATGAGGAGAGAGAGAGAGAGCTTAGACTTAATGAAGAAGTAAAGGGGGGGGGGGGAAGACTTCATGGCCGGCCACCTATTTGGGGGTTTATTGGGTTGGGATCCAATAAGCCCCCAACCCATTAAGCCTAGTTTAGGTTTGGTTTGAAGTTGGTTTGGTTCGGTTCAAATCTAAATACCAATTAAGCCTCTAAAATGACTAATTAAGTCATGGAAATTAGGTTAATAATTTTTAGCCTAATTATGATGGTATATGGGCTAAGCCCAGCTAGTATGGGGGTCCCACTAGGGTCCAGGCTACCCGGGTCTCCAAATTGAGTCCGAATTGGATAAAATCCAAACCAACCCAAATAAATTCCTAAAAATCATATAAAATCAAATAAAATTCCTAAAATATTATAAAACTTGAAAATGATGAAAATATCCCTAATTTGAAAACTGGGGGTGACAAATCTACCCTCCTTAAAAAAAATTCCGTCCTCGAAATTGAATGAGGGCTAACACTGCAATCATGAACAGAACAAGGAAAGAAAAAGAAAGAATTTTACCTCAAGGCTCGAAGAGATATGGGAATCGCTCCCGCATGTCGTCCTCCCTCTCCCAGGTGGACTCACCTGGAGAGTGGTGTCTCCATGCAACGCGAACCAAGGGAATGACCTGGTTCCGGAGCACATTCTCTCTTCGGTCTAAGATCTCGACCGGCTTCTCTGGATAGCTGAGTGTCGGTCCCACCTCGATCTCGGAGTGGTCTAAGATGTGACTGGGATCTGCCACGTACCGTCTCAGCTGCGACACGTGGAACACACTGTGCACTCCCTCTAGTGCAGGCGGTAACTCCAGTCGGTAAGCCACTGCACCGACCCTGCCCAGGATACGGAATGGTCCGATGTATCGTGGACTAAGCTTCCCGCCGCCACCAAAACGAATCGTGCCACACGTCGGAGAAATCCGCAGAAAGACAAGATCATCAACCTAGAACAAAACACAAGACTTAGAGCTTGATCTAAAACAATCACAATCAGACTCAAATACTAAAAAAATCTAAATTATACCTCAAACTCCAATGACCTCCGGTGGCTATCGGCCCAATGTCGCTGCCTATCCTGCGCCACCCGAAGTCTATCTCTGATAACCCTGACCTTCTCTGCAGCATCCACCACCATCTCAGGGCCAAGCAAAACCCTCTCACCGATATCATCCCAAGACAAGGGAGTACGGCACCTCCGTCCGTATAGAGCCTCGAAAGGTGACATCTCTATACTGGCTTGGTAGCTGTTGTTGTAAGCAAACTCTACCAAGTGAAGGTGGTCCTCCCAAGATCCCCCGAAGTCCAAGACATAGGTGCGCAGCATATCCTCGAGGGTCTGAATCGTCCTCTCCGACTGCCCGTCTGTCTGGGGGTGATATGCTGTACTGAACTTGAGCGATGTTCCCAAGCTAAGCTGCAACTCCGCCAGAAGTGGAAAGTGAATCGGCTGTCCCGATCCGAAACTATACTCACTGGTACCCCGTGTAATCGGACTATCTGTCGCACATACATCTCGGCCAACCTCTCCGTCGACAGACCCACTTTGAAAGGCAAAAAGTGGGCCGATTTGGTCAATCGATCAACAATGACCCAAATCGCATCCTTCCCTCCTGGAGAGCGCGGAAGCCCAGATACAAAGTCCATAGTGATATGCTCCCACTTCCACTCAGGAATGGGTAGTGGCTGGAGCAATCCACCGGGTCTCTGCCTCCCGGCCTTCACCTGCTGGCACACTAAACATCTAGATACGAACTGAGCCACCTCACGTTTCATGCCATACCACCAAACATGCTGTCTCAAGTCTCTATACATCTTGTTGGCTCCTGGATGCATAGAGTACTGAAAACGATGCACCTCCTGAAGAACCTCCTCCCAAAGTCCTCCGCTCGGCACGCACAATCTGGTACCATGCCTCAACGACCCATCCCCTGCTAAAGAGAACTCATCCAACAGTCCTATCTGGACCTGCTCTCTGATGACCCTCAGAGCCTCATCCTCAAACTGAGCTGCCCTGACCCTCTCTATCAGCTCCGACTGCACCTGCAGACCCCACATCTGCGCCTCGAACCCAGGAACTATCACCTCTATGCCCAAGCTCTCCAGATCTGCCAGAAGGTGACGATCCATCGTCAAACACATAGCCACGGGATACCTGCTTAAAGCATCCGCGACCACGTTGGCCTTCTCCGGATGGTACTGCAAGGATATATCAAAATCCTTCATCAGCTCTAACCATCGCCTCTGCCTCATATTCAGCTCCTTCTGGGTAAACACGTACTTCAAGCTCTTGTGATCTGTATAGATCTCAACTCGCTCTCCGTACAGATAGTGTTTTCACAGCTTCAAAGCAAAGATGATCGCTGCCAGCTCCAGATCGTGGGTAGGGTAATTCCTCTCATGAGGACGTAACTGCCTAGATGCATAGGCAATTACCTTCCCGTGCTGCTGAAGCACACAACCCAAATCCCGTCCTGAAGCATCACTGTAGATCGTATAACCACCAGATCCAGATGGCAGTGTCAAGATAGGAGCTGTAGTCAACCTCGCCTTCAACTCCTCGAAGGCGGCCTGGCACTCATCGGACCAAACAAACTCCTCGTCCTTCCTGGAAAGGCGGGTTATCGGCTGGGCAATCCTGAAAAAGTCCTGTACGAACCTCCGGTAGTAACCTGCCAGACCCAGAAAACTCCGAACCTCTGCTACTGAGCTCGGCGTCGACCAGGACTCCACTGCAGAAATCTTCTTCGGATCCACTGAAATCCCCTCGCCAGAGACAACATGGCCTAGGAACTCCACGCGATCCAAGAAGAACTCATACTTGGACAGCTTCCCATACAGCTGCTCCCTCCTGAGAGTGTCTAACACAATCCTCAGGTGCTCCTCGTGCTCCTCTGGTGTCTTCGAATAGATGAGAATGTCATCAATGAAGACCACCACGAACTTGTCAAGGTACTGGTGAAATACCTTGTTCATCAAGTTCATGAATACCGCCGGGGTGTTGGTCAACCCAAACGGCATGATGGTATACTCATACTGGCCATAGCGGGTCCGAAAGACAGACTTCAAAATGTTATCCCGCTTCACCTTCAGCTGATGGTACCCGGTACGCAAGTCGATCTTCGAGAACACCCTCGCGCCGCTCAACTGGTCGAACAAGTCATCAATCCTCGGCAGAGGATACTTGTTCTTGATGGTAAGGTTGTTGAGCGCCCTGTAATCAATACACAGACGTACCGTACCATCCTTCTTAGGGACGAAAAAAATGGCGCGCCCCAAGGTGAAGAACTAGATCGAATAAAGCCCTTGTCCTCCAGCTCGTCGACCTGCTTCTTCAGCTCCGCTAACTCACTGTTGTTGATTCTATAGATGTGCTGGAAGATAGGCTCAGCACCCGGCACTAGATCTATAGAAAACTCAACATCATGATCTGGCGGCATCCCGGGCAGCTCCTCGGAAAAGACATCCAAGAACTCAGCAATGAGTGGATGTGGCAACACCGGCCCCGCCAACAACGCTCCGCAGAATCCATCTCCCTGCTCCACTGCACCCCTGGTGAAACTCATACTCCGGCTCTCCCGACGGCCTAAACAGAATCCTGTCCCCTCTGCAGTCGATGCTAGTGTGGTGCGTGCTCAACCAATCCATATCGAGTACCACATCGTAACTCGGAAGTGGCATTACGAGCAGACACGCACTCAGCTCCCGGCCTCTCAAAGAAACTCTCCGCCCCTTGCAAACATTATTAACTAGGATGATGCCATTTCCAGTCATAATCTTGCAAGTCCTACCCAGATATTCAGCAATAATATTGTGCCTAAGAGCAAAAGAAACAGACACAAAACTGTGCGTAGCACCAGAATCAAATAAGGCCAAAGCTGGAAAAGAATCGAGCAGAATAGAACCTGCGACAACATCCGCAATAGGCTCCATCTCCTCGGCTGCAAGAGCAAAGGCTCTACCCTGATCACCCCTCTGCTGGCGGTGCTGAACAAACTGCTGCTGCTGAGTCGAAAGCGGATCTCGCTGCTGAACTACCGGCACACTAGCTGGTGCCCTCTGAATGGGTACCCTCTGAGCTGCTCCAGTAACACGGGGGTTCTTGGGACACTCCCGCATCTGATGCCCAGCGGCACCACAAAAGAGACACAGCCCCAGTCTCCTCCTACAGAACTCGAAGAGATGACCGGGCTTCTTGCAGAAGTGGCACGGTGGATCATCCTGCCCCGGACGCTGCTGACTCCTCTGGACAGATGCTCTGGCCTGCCCCTGCTGCTGGTGATGCTGGAATGACTGATGCTGAAGCTGAGGGCGCTTAGCAGGCCCTGCGCTGCTACTGGCCCCTGAAAACAAATCTCGATCCCTCTTCGGCTTCAAGCCCAACTCCCTCTCCACCTTCCGAGCCTCCGCGTAAACCTCTACATATGTCGCATAGAAGGAAGGGATCAGGATCTTGATATCCTATGCCAATTCCTCCCGGAAGCGCTCCGCTCGGATCACTCACCATGTACTCGGCGTATCGGCTCAGCCGGCCGAACTCTGCCGCATACTCCTCTACGGTCATACTGCCATGTTGCAGGTTCTGGAACTGCCGCACCAGGCCAATCTGTCCGTGGAGAAAAAGAACTTCTCTCTGAACAGGGCCCGAAACTCAGCCCAAGTATGGCCCTCTCCTGCAAGAGCCGGCTCGTTCCGGAACCATGTCCGGGCAATATCTAACAACTGCAACCCAACCGCCTCGACCCTCAGGTCGGCTGCCAGGCGGCAGGCCCCCATCTGGCGCTCGATATCCTCGAGCCAGTCATCAGCATAAATAATGCCCTCTGTCCCCTTGAAATTTCTCGGACCAAGCTTCTTGAAAGCTTGGATATCCCCGACCTTTGGCTGCTGCTGCTGCTGAACCTCCCTCTGTGGAGCCCCACGCTCCACTGTCGCCATAGCCAATCTGTGTGCATCCTCTATGCCCTGCGCATGGCCTCTGTCTGCCTCAACTGAGCCTCGTGCTGAGCCCGCTGGGACTCAAGCACACTGGTGAAAGAACGCTAGCATCTGCCCCATGTCTGTGGGCAGAGAAGGCAATGGAGGAATAGCTCCCATCATCACCGGAGGAATCCCCTGCTGAGGAGAAAGAACGCCCCCGCAGCTCCCACTGTAGCCCCTGACACTACGGGAAGAGCACCCGCAATGGCCCCAGGGACGGTCATCGAGGTAGCTGGAGGAGTACCTCCGAGAGCCCCAACAGAAGTCCCATCAGCCGGGAAAGTGACCGGAGCCTGTCCGCCAGAGGTGGCAGACCTCTCCGTCTCCCCGTGCTTCTCGCCAGGAGAATGAGTCATCAATATCCTGGAGACAAATTGAGAAGAAGATATCAATATGGCACATGAAGGCAATATCAAAGGAGGACAGCTAGAATGCAGTAAATCAATATCAAAGATGGTAAGCAAGATAAGCAAGAAAAGATCCTACTGTGATTGAGCACTCTTAGCCTACTACTTCCTATGGGTACACAGGCTCGTAGTCAACACTCTAAGACGAGTGTCGCTACGACATCGCACTAATTGCGACTTCAGGACCTGCGTGGGCCACCACTAAAACGTGTCATGACCCGCACCCGCTAAAAGGGCATGTGACGCGACAACGCCCAGCCCTCACCGGAAAAACGGCGTGGAACGCTGTGGATTTTCTAGTCTGACAACAGTTTATATATATAACAAAAACCTGTCGAGAATATAGTCAACTCCGAACGGAGGATAAGCAATGAATATATATAAGTGCTCAATCATAACTTTAAGATGATAAGTAAAGACTGAAAGATAAAGACAACAAGACGATAAAATATAACCTGTCAAGTCCAGATACAAATAATATACAAGTCCAGTCTCTAATACAGTCCAAATATAATACAGTCTCAAAAAGTAACTGGAAACTAAGACCAGTACAAAGACCTACTCTAACTAAACAAGTGGTATAGTCTCGTAAGGCGGAGCTACGCCCTGCGGGACCAAGTCTAGGCCCACTACGTCGTCCGGACCGTAGTAGGTACTGCAATCTCCTTCGTCGATATCTGTAATATTTTATCAACAGTCCAGTCAGGATGGAACGAGTACATATATCTCATAACAGATCTCAAGATAGAATAAAAGCTATAAGACTGTAAATAGAGCATATACAATGAATCATGGAGTGTACATGTATGTATCATGGCATGGCAAGCTGTAAAGCTAGAGCTAGAACAAGAAAATAGAACGGGATCATGGCATGTACACAAATCAAGGTAAGCTATATATCCAATGTGTGTGAGTAATAGTTTCAGCTTGTGATCGGCTTGGGTACCTGTCAAGAATCGGCCTGGCAAGTCATAAGTGCGGTATATGACTCACACTGTTCGGGAATGCGGGATGGATCTGATCACAGGCCTACGCTACTACTCCCCCTACCCCAACTGGTAGAATGGATCCAAACAGGACACGTCACTGCACGGGATTCTAATGAGAAGGTAGCTAGCCTTCTCTAGAATCAGTAACCATATATTGAGCAAGAGCTACAATGGTGCTTGCACAATACATCCCAACCTAAGAAGGAGAAAACATCTCTCGTCGGGATCCAAGAATACCAATCCGTGAGAACCATGTGTTAGGAATAAGCATATCAACACTAAGTACATGAATCATAATAGTTATCATAAATTGGGAATAAGTATCAGAGAATGTACTCGCCTGTAAGATGATAATATACGTCGACTGGATCAACTGCAGTGTCTCGAGGACCTATATAGAACAAGACGTATCAATACTATGTTTAGGAAGTAAGATTAAATCAATTTAAATCCTATTTAATCATTCTAGGTCAAGACATGTCTAGTCGGGTCAATCTTGGTCATGGGAGAACATTAGAAGTCAATCTAAATCAAACTAGGTCGAAAACTGACTTACCGTTGACTTTTGGTCAACTCTGGTCAACTCTAGGTCAACTCTAGGTCACTGGTGACTAATAGTTGACTTTTAGTCAACTGTTCAAGTTAAATAGAATTTGGAACTAAATTGGGTAAAGTGTTGACCCATAGTTGACTTTTAGTCCAAAAAGTCAACCGTGGTCAACCGGGTCCAAGACTAGGTTTAGACAGCTAATTCTACTCATTACCAACCTATACAACCCATATCCAAGTCCATCTTGGACTTGGAAACTCAAATCTTGGCCATGGGCCAATTTCCTATTTTACCCTTTTTAAGGGTAAAATTCTACCTTCGGCGATTATCTAGATAGCCTACCTACGCTTGATATTTTGACCCGTGCTCCCTAGGGTAGTAGGGTACTATCCTATAGGTTCGGTATCTACCAAAATACCTAGATAAAGTGGACGTCTAGTCCACCTTACGGCCCGTTGCAGATATCTTGAATATTTCAAGATACGTGCTGATACGACGCGATACCGGCGCCCTACGACCCCGATTTCCACTCGGGAGCTTACCCGCAAAATCTAAATCACGTAACCTAGGCCTATGTCAAGTTTCATCGCGATCCGATGCTCCGGGCTCAATTTCGCCCTCTAACTTGACTTCTACTAAAAACCCTTCTTTTTACTCTCATTCTAATTCTCCTCTTTAGATCTCAATTCTAATTCTTCTTCTTCTTAACTTCTTCTCCTAATCCTTCTAGCTTTAATTCTTCTTCTTACTTTTCCTTCTCAACTTCCTATTCTAACTTTTCTTTCCTAACTTCTAATTCTTTCCTTTTTCTCCTTTCCTCTTCTCTCTAATTCCTAAACCTTCTTCTTTCTAACTTCTAAACTTTCTTCTTTCTTATTTCCTTTCTATCCATCTACCTATATATATACAATATATATACATATATATATATATACATATATACATATATATATATATATATATATATATATATATATAAAAATATATATATATATATATATATATATATATATATATATATATATATATATATATATATATATATATATATATAAATATATATATATATATATATATATATATATATATACATATATACTAGGTGCTATGGGGAGGGGTTAATTGGGTGTACAGGGGGCTCAAAGGGGGGGGGGGGGAAGGAGCTGCTCACAGCAGCTCCTGCTGCTGCCTGCTGCTGCTGCAGCTCCTGCAGCTGCTGCTGCCTTGCTGCTACTCTCTACTACAGCTGCTGCTGCCCTCCCATTCTTCTTCTTCTCTCACTCCTCCTTCACTCCTTCCTCTACTCTCTATATATATATATCAATACATATATATACCTATCTATCTATATATCTATATATCTATTAATCTATATATATATATCCATATATCTAATCCTCTAACCTCCCATCTATATATATATACACACACACACAAATACATATATACATATATATTCATATATATATATATATATATATATATATATATATATATATATACACACATATATATAAAAACACATACACACACACACAACACTCATGACAACTCCACCACTACCACTCTCTACACACACACACCACCACCACCTCTCATTCTCTCATTCCCACCACTCTCTACACACACACACAAGTACATATTATATATACATACATATATATTTACATATATTTACATATATATATATATATATATATATATATATATATATATATATACCATTCAATATATATTTACAAAAAAAAAAAAATATATATATATATATATATATACCATTCAATATAAAATTCCTAATTATTCCTAACCTAGATTTTCTAGGGAATACCTATAATTTTGTGGGCAAAGTAAAGAGGAAGGTTCCCTCTACATTTATTGTGAAGAACATAAATGAAATGGAACAATAAATGGGGATTAAATGAGCTTACCTAAGCTTTTCTTGTAGGGAAGAACTTGGGAGAAGGAAATGAAAATGAGAGAGAGAGAGAGAGCTTAGACTTAATGAAGAAGTAAAGGGGGGGGGGGGAGGGGAAGACTTTATGGCCGGCCACCTATTTGGGGGTTTATTGGGTTGGGATCCAATAAGCCCCCAACCCATTAAGCCTAGTTTGGGTTTGGTTTGAAGTTGGTTTGGTTCGGTTCAAATCTAAATACCAATTAAGCCTCTAAAATGACTAATTAAGTCATGGAAATTAGGTTAATAATTTCTAGCCTAATTATGATGGTATATGGGCTAAGCCCAGCTAGTATGGGGGTTCCACTAGGGTCCAGGCTACCCGGGTCTCCAAATTGAGTCCGAATTGGATAAAATCCAAACCAACCCAAATAAATTCCTAAAAATTATATAAAATCAAATAAAATTCCTAAAATATTATAAAACTTGAAAATGACGAAAATACCCCTAATTTGAAAACTGGAGGTGACACTACTGCTGCCAGCTCCAAGTCATGGGTTGGGTAATTCCTCTCATGATCATGAAGTTGCCGTGACGCATAAGCTATTACCTTTCCATGCTGCATCAGAACACATCCTAAGCCTCTGCCTGAAGCATCATAATACACAGAAAATCCTCCGGTTCCATCAGGAAGCGTAAGAATGGGAGCCGTCATCAAGCCTCGCTTCAACTTCTCGAATGAATCCTGACATTCTGCTGTCCAAGCAAACTGCACATCCTTGCGGGTCAATTAGGTCATTGGCACTGAAATCCTGGCAAAATCTGAAATAAACCGCCGGTAGTAGCCGGCCAATCCAAGAAAACTGTAAACTTCTGCAACTGTGCTGGGCACCGGCCACGACTCAATAGCCACAATCTTCTGGGGATCCACTTCTACTCCTCCTCTGGTGATAATGTGGCCCAAGTATGAAATGCGATCGAGCCAGAACTCGCATTTACTGAACTTGGCATATAACTGGTGCTCCCTAAGAATCTAAAGAACCACACGGAGATGCTGCTCATGCTCCGCCTCACTCCGGCTATTGACCAGGATGTCATCCAAAAACACAATCACGAACTGATCCAAATAAGACATGAAAATACGATTCATGAGATCCATGAATATAGCCGGCGTATTGGTCGCTCCAAATGGCATCACTAGGAACTCCCAATGTCCATACTTCGATCTAAAAGCTGTCTTCGGGATGTCCTGCTCTCTGACTCTGATCTGATGATATCCTGAGCGCAAGTTGATCTTCGAGAATACTGCTTCCCCTTTGAGCTGATCAAACAAGTCATCTATCATCGGAAGAGGGTATCTGTTCTTGATTGTCACTGAGTTCAAGGTATGATAATCAACACATAACCTGGACGTACCATCCTTCTTTTTTACAAGAAGCATCGGGGCTCCCCAAGGCGATCTACTAGCACGAATGAATCCCTTGGTTCGAAGTTCTTCAATCATCTTGTACAAGATCTCCAATTCTGAGGGTGCCATCCTGTAGACTCTCTCTGACACGGGAGCTGTTCCGGGAATCAAGTCTATGGTGAACTCGATCTTCTGCTCTGGCGGCATACCTGGAAGCTTTTCTGGGAAAATATCTGGAAACTCTTCGACTATCCGGGGCAACTGCACTGCTGCTACTGCCATCCGCAACACTGAAGGAGAAGGCTCAACCTCGCCCCGGGAGAAGGAAAACTCTGGCTCGCCTGGAATGCTAAAAACAACTCTACCAATATGGCAGTCTATTCTAGCATACTGGTTCCTTAACCAATCCATCCCTAAGACCACATCATAATCGACCATCGAAAATTCTATCAATCTAGCGGGAAACTCCTTACCGCTAACTACGATCTGACACGAGAAAAATACTCTATCAACTCCCACAAGTCCGTTACCAGTAAGTATATTAAGCCTTACCGATAATGACTCGGGCTCCAATCCTATCCGTGTCGCGAATCGTGCAGACATAAAAGAATGTGATGCACCAGAATCAAATAAAGCTGAAGCTGGAAAGGAGTTGATGAGAATAGTACCTGCCACTACCTCTCCTGGTGCCAATCCTTCCTCTGCGGTCATCACCATAGCCTGACCATGCCCTCGGGGTGCTGGTCCCCTCTGCTGAAATCCTCGCTGCCTATTCTGACTCAAGACTTGGGCCTGAGTATGCTGCTGGGGATTCTGCTGCTGGAATACTTGGGACTGAGGCGGCAAGGGCCTCGGCAATGGATACTGCTGCTGCTGGACCAGAGCTGGTCCTCTCACCGAAGAGCTAGAAAGGTTAGACGATGATGAACCACCCCTATTCGGGCAGGATCCAACCCTATGGTCTGCTGCTCCACAAGCCAGACACAATCTCTGTGCCCTGCGGCACTCTGCCACTACATAGCCCGGCTTTCCACAATGAGAACATCCCATTGCGGAAGACTGCCTCTGCTTCTGCTGCTGCTGCTGAGGGTACGTCGGGGCCGAATGCTGAACCGACGTCACGGAGGCCACCCGCCTCGGAGCTCCAATAGTCAAATCCTTGGCTGCCGGGGCTGGGGCTGAAGACTGATTCATCTGGCCGTGGGATCTCTTCCGACCTCTGGCCCTATCCACAATCCTCTGGGAGGTATACTCATGCCTCCTAGCTGCTCTCAAGACTGCATTAAAAGTTTGATGCTCAAACTGCTCAATTGCCAATAGAATCTCCAGGTGAAGCCCCTGCTGGAATCGCTGGGCTCTATCATACTCGGTTGCCACCAAGGTGGGAGCAAACCGACCGAGTCTCGAAAACTCGGTCGCATATCCATCGACCGTCCTGTCCATCTGCTTCAGATTGGTGAACCTCGTCTGTAGATCATACCGAGCTACAACATCAAAATACTTGGTCTGGAATCTCTCTCTGAATACCACCCAAGTAATGGGTGCTGCTAATCCAACGGCCTGAGCCGCCCACCAGCTGCGGGCAAGATCTAGCAACTGCAGGCGCACCACGGCTACCTTCTCGTTCTCTGGGGTCCTGGCTGCTTCTAGAATCACCTCTGTGTCCTGAAGCCAAGCATCTGCAGTGATAGCATCTTCACTACCGTCGAAGAAGGGAGGGTTCAAGCGCTTGAAGTTGTTGGCCGCGCTGTTACCCTGATGACCGCCCTGGTCAAAGCATCCGTCACCGTCCGGTGCAAGGCATCTCCTCGACGATCTTGGAAAGCTATCAAGGTCCTGACGAGTCCTACCAAAGTGCCATCATCAGCTTCGGCAGGCTGAACTGGCTGGACTGGTAGCTCTCCGCCAGAAGGCACGACTCTGGAGGCTACTCCGGAATGCTGGACTTGATCTCCGGGTTGCTGTTGATCTACGGGAAGTGCTCCGTCTTGCTGACCGACAGGTCCAGGAACAATGTCGCTGAAGAAGACGACATGGGAAACAATAAGGAAGGACCAGGACAGATCAACGATACAAACATATGATCAGGACAAGAATCCAGGGATTCAGAAGATACGAGCAGAGATCAAGGACGAATACTGATTGAGACATCTATTCGGTAAATCCTCACATATCTTGATTTACAAGACCTGCATGGGCCACCACTTAAACCATGTCACACCCCAGAACCAGAATACTGGAGAGCGGGGGCAGACATAGCCAGCTACGTATATGAAATGGAATCCATCGCACTATACGGTCACGGCTGTCTAGATACATGAGGGTTTACTACAATCCAACAGTCTCCTATGGTCATGAACAAGCCTAGTGTCTCAATCACAAGCAAGTAAGTAAAGTCACAAGATGTATGATCATTAAATATACAATAATAAGGCATCCCAAATATTACATATTCAGCTGATCATGAAGCTAGTCGTTACAAAATGTTAGGACTAGCAAGAGTTTAGTCATACATGATCAACCCTAGGATCTGTCAATCATGTTACAGCCCGTAGGCAGACAGTAAGTAAATACGGTCGAGCTAAACAGGTGCTCGTCGGCTAAACGCCTCAAAAGAATATTTTTACAATAAAGTGGGAGATCAAAAATAAACCCACTCGTTGCCCTGGTTACGTCTAGTCGCCACCATCGGGCTGGAAAGTCGGTAGATCCTCTGGAGCTGCTCCAAAATCTGGCCATACAAAACCAGCTGGGTCAGACCCCAGAAAGAGCAAGTTCCACAAAGAAAGCTTCACTTAGGAACTAAAACCAGCAATTAGCACAGAAGATAATAATATATAGTAAAACTGGAGATAATATAACATCACGAGGATATACGGTAAGATAACCATGGGACCATTCAGATAACCCGGTTACAATCCTTAAACCAAACAAGGACCGGGATTGTAACCCTTCGTCTGAACCGAACTTGGTTCCTCCCATTTATCCGCAAGATAATGTAAGAAAATATAATAATCTATACAAGATCAAGGCTAGACGGATTATTCTCCATTCAATCAATCACGGCCAAGCAATGAGTACGGCTTGATACTTTAACTAGCTAGGGTTATCACAGGCCTAGTTACTAGCAAGATGCAATGAGATTATTCCACAGCCACAAGCCCTGCAGACCATCAAGGTTACCCAGGTCAAAAATTAGGGGTTGAATTCAGGTGGGTACATCGTCCAGGAAACGCATGTAACCTTAAGTAGCTTGAAGGGTGCAACACATGACAGTGTGCTGGAAATGTGCCCTACTCGACGGCAGGCTACAGATCCCAGGCGCGCCCAGGTAACGGGATTGCCTGTAGCTGGGAGATCTCTTTATGACTAATGTATTAATCTAGTTATTAGCCTTAGTCCATTTCAGTAGGTACTCCTGACCGTGGTACTCAGGAGTCCCCTCCTAGACATGATGCAAGACAGGACTGGATTATTTGTACAAGCACAATCGCCCACGGTGTCCAGATTATTTATACAGGTCATGTCATGTCAGGTAGCCGTCGTAACAGCTTATCAAGATATATCCTGTCAGATTATCATGTCAAGTTCACTTGTCAGGAGTGCGCCACGACGGGCCACTATCAGGTCATGTCATGTTTACTTGTCAAGAGTGCACCACTACGGATCACTATCGTGTTCAGGGTACATGTGCAAGGCATCATAGTGCAAGCATTCAATCAGGAGACCCAAGTTGATTTGGGATTACAAGACATGAATTAACAGTAACAATCAAGTAATAATAATAACTAATCATTAAAGCAAGGTACAGAGAGGGGCCATGCGATCAGTGTCCAAAGCCCATGCGGTTCAGAAATCAAGCTAATGCAATTCAGGGCGATTCGGGGTTCAAGGGCTCATGCGGCCAAGGAATATGAACCCACGAGATTGGACTGATGCGGGTCCATGCGGCTCAGGCATATGCGGTCAGGAATGATCTCATACGGCTGGAAGAAGAACAGCCCATGTGGCTGAATAGGGTCAGGCGCATGCGGCTGATAAAGGAAAAACCTATGCGGCTAAGGACAAGGGCAGGAACTATGCGGCTAAAGATATCAGTCCCCATGCGGCCAGCGGGAAGAGACGGTGCATACGCCTGAGTCAGAGCATTCATGCGGCTGGGAAGAAGGCCTAAGCGACTGGGAGGAAGCGGGTCCACATACGGCTGAATGATCACGAGCATATGCGGCTGATAAGGAATACGAGCCAATTCGGCTACATGTAGACGAAGTCCATGCGGCTCGGATTATGCCGAGGCCTCTGCGGCTGGAAGACCCGCTGCATGAAGGTTCATGCGGTCAAGTGCTGCCATGCGGCTAAGGGGTTCATGCGGTCAGCACTGTTCTTCTTCTCCACTTGTCCGAGAAGAAGAACCAAGGAGTTCATGGTTCCGAGGCTCATAATTTCTTCATCCCAAGTCCAAATCCAGACTTCCTTAGGTCAAAATGGGGCAGAACAAAATCCTCTACAACATGGAACCATCAAAACTCAGAAATAACAAGATTAAGTAGGTCAAAACCCAAGAATTCTGAAAATAAAGTAAACTTAGATCTACAAGAATCTAGCCATGAAAAGTGGAAATGCCAAGTATTAAAGTAAGTTAAAATGCTGTAAGGAAAAGAATGAAGCAGTAAAATTGGAGTTCCTCCATGAAGCAAGTTGCACTTGCCTAGACCTCTCTCTCTCTCTGGTAGGTGAAGAAGTAAATGGAAGAAGAAGAAGAGGTTAATGAAGAGAGAGAAAGAAGAATGGGTAATAAATATTAAAGGTGGTGGTAGGTAGGGGTTCACTCTTGGTTTATCATGAACCAAGGTGTCAACCCCTTGACCAATTTTTTTTTAAATTTATTAAGTTGAATAAATATTCCCTTTAATGTCTCATTATTGTAATGTGTTTTTAAAAAAATGTATGAGGGACCAAAAGTTAATATATATAATGGCAGGGACCAAAATACAAATATCCTCATTCAAATATCCCTCCACAGCCGAATCCCTGTGCTCAATTCAATTCGAATTCGAATTCGAATTGAACCATCACCCAAAACTCTTTGATAAGAACAATCAGATTTTACCTTATCTCCTTCTTCAGATCAAAGTACTATATATATGGTGGACCAACCGACCTCTCATTAGCAAAACCCTAATAGCCTCGCCTCCGCCGTTTCTTCCTCTTCACCGAGCTCCAGTGGTAGCTGTGGCATAGCGACTCAGACGACGACCGTAGCCCCGATCGAGCGTCAGCAAGTCTGTGGGCACGGCGACTTCCCAGCACGGCGACGACGAGTCGATCGACTGATTGGTAAGTTCCTCTGTTTTTCTTGATTTGGATCGATCAGTTCTTGATCGATTCACTTTGTTCCCCTGGGAATCGATTTGCATTCGTGATTCTGGGTTTCTTGTGAGTAAATTCTTGGTTAATCGATTTTTCTCGCTCAAAGATTTTCAAAGGAAGTCTAATTTACATATTCTCCAATCTCGCCTGTTAGATGTTCGATGGAATGTCCGAGTAGGCATCGCTAACAGTTTTAACGTGGAATCTGTCGTATCGAACACCATTGGATACGATTCTTGGCACAGGTATATACTCTTCTCTTCCCCCTTCATTGTTCTTCTTACTTGTTTCACTACGATGGGTGTGGACGCAGTTGTTTGTAGGAGTCAGGACACAGATGTAGTGTCAGTAGGAACTGCAGGACAAGACATTGATTGTTCCTTGTAATTCTTTGTATCTACTGCAGTAGAGGATTTGAAATATGTTACTAGCCGTTAGGTCATTTAGAGTTGTATGTTGTTAGGGTGATATTGGCAGCAAGTATCAGAAATCAAGCTTGGACCTATAGGCAATTTCTGTGAGAAACCTAGTACTAATAGTAATACCATCGTAGGTATTTTGCACATATCAAAGCCAAGTGTGGGATCGAGATAGAGGTTGGGTTCCTACCATGGTATAGTTGTCCACCTATGTCAAGAGGATAGTAACAAAAGGCTAGGGTAATTAGGGTGTATCAGAACCATATATAGAGTTTCCTATTTAATGGTACATGCAGAGGTATGTAAGAGGGAATGGACTCTAGACTAAGTTGATGACCACTTCAGGTGATACAAGGGAACAGTACATAGGACAGAGTAGGATGTATGTGTCAGAGTTGAGAGAACTCTCTGTAACCTGTAGTATCAGCAACTTTAGGAACAAGGTTATTTGGATATTGCGGTGCATGATCACACCAGTGGTATTGTCCAGGATTTCACTCAAGTACACCTTATCTGTACTGACATTAGGTTGCAATAGAGGGAACCCCATATCTAAATCCTGTGAATAATATTGGGAATGGTTGATTATAGGTAGGTTCCAACAAAGCAAGGGATAAGCAACCTATACTTCTTTGATCATGAATCATGCGTGATATTTTATTTTTAAGTAGTTTCTTGCAAAAAATTTAGTGCTTAAATTTCTTGCTCCTTTGGTAGTTGTACATACATGGTTCTATAGTGTATATTTAATATATTCTCGTTTCCTATGAATGTGACATTTTTAAGAACACAAATCCTCAGGACTTTTACTGTACTGAAAAAAAGTCTCATATATCACATCCATTGTGGTCGTATCTCCTCTCAGAGAGGAACATATCATACAATATACGCATAGATGGACTGAGAATCATTGTAGCTTGTAGACTGTCTAAAGGCTTCCTAGCAATTGGTGTAGTTAATAGGCAATACCATAGCAATCATGAAACTTTGTGATCCAAATTTTGTTCTGCTAGCTCTAGGAGTTGTGTGAACGTCGAGTCTGGTTAGTGGTATAGGAGATGCTTCATTGTTCGCTGCATTTTAATATTTTCTTTCTTTGGTTTCGCTTTGGACCTTGAACACAAGTAGTAATCTGTACATGTGTAAGGAACCTTGCAAGCTAGAAGCATACAAATGAATTTATGGGTAGCTAAATGAAGCCACTTAAATGTTACCAAAGTATAATCCAGGGATCCAATAAATTGATGCCTGATCGTGTCAATTAAGCACTAGCTGTATATTACATATATTACCCAAGCTGTCAACATGACATTTGCATATTATTTTTCACTTCTTCATTTCATTTAGTGAATCTTCTTCATGGTTAAATTTATCAACATCTACTATATGGCCCAAAGTGTGTTGTATTCTTAATAGTGTGAATTAGCCAATTATTGATATAATTATTTACTGATCTTGCTCCATTTGCCTTTCCTGGACTCAGAAAACTCCCTTGGACCTAATATTCAGAGTTGCACCTTGCTCTATCATAACAGAACTTTATGAGATTCAACTCTAAAATTCCAGACTTGTAATATGCTCCTGATTTCTTATTTCTATCACTTTAAAATCCATTCAAGTCAATATGTGGAGGTTGGTTTTGGTGAACTGGCATTTGACATATGAGGGAGAAAGGGCAGATGTTAATTGGTACATATCTTGGATGCGCTGGCCTGTACTCTTTGGGGTGCTTCAAGTAACTAAAGGGACCTAGGAAGAAGGGTACTGATTTCATATCAGGTGTCAATGGACACATGAGGTATCAGCCTATACTTTGATGTGTTAGAACTGCCATAGATATCAAATATAGAACCTGTGAGTGTCAGGGTGCGAGAATACCTGATGAACAAGGACTAAGGTTAACCAATGTCAACCTGATGGTAGATACAGAGAATAGGGATGATGAATATGTGGGTCTTGTTGTACACAGAACAGAATAGGGATAACTTTAGTAGTATGTTAAGGGATAGGCAGCCAATGCCGTAAATTCATAAGAATTATAAGATGAATTAACTAATAGATTAAGAAATAGACTTGTTTTTAATTCAAACTCATGCATTGATCATTACAAATTCATAAAACAGGTCACTTGGACATCGATACGGATTGTAACCCGTACCGCAGCTCAGGACCACAGGCAAGTATACCTTGCCTTTCTACACAGCTTTATTTACATGCACTGTCTTTACTATTATCCAGTTTTTCTCATATTGTTGCCATGTATCTTTCATATCTTATTTATATACTTGTATCATTGCTATGTAGACCGTGTTCACAGTTAGCTTTGTATCTTATTGGACGTATTCAGCTGAGCCTTGATCGAGTCGTGTCGTGAGTCGTGAACTGTACCGCTTTTACCTCCGTGTCTTGAATCCTTGAAGCTAACCTGCGAGTCCATACTAGGGACGAGGGTTAGTAGTTATCGGTCCACACCTGCGAGTCCACACCAGGGACGAGGGTGATGCTAACCTGCGAGTCCACACTAGGGACGAGGGTTAGTAGTACATGGTTCACACCTGCGAGTCCACATTAGGGGCGAGGGTGATGCTAGCCTGCGAGTAGTCTGATGCTATCCTGCGAGTCCACACTAGGGACGAGGGTTAGTAGTTCAAACCTGCGAGTCCACGCTAGGGACGAGGGTTTGAGTATTCGTTTCGGTTATCCGTTGACATCTTGACATGAGCTCTCTAGTCCTTGTTTAGCAGTTCATTTCGTGTAGATAGTGTATAGATTCGTGCTTTATTCATTGCTCAGTTTTACTTGTTTATTCTGTATTTTTCACCATGCATAATAAACTGTTAGAAAGGCTCGTTTTTATGTATCTTGCTAGTCCTCTGAGGACCTGATGATCTCTTCAGGTTAGCCGAGTTTGAGCCAGGAGCAGTCGAGTGGATTTGAGTTAGCATCAGAACGCAGTGCTTGCAGTTGAGGTGGTCTAGACTAGCAGTTTTTATCCAGTCAGTTATTTCATGTATTACTCTATTCTTCCGTCTATTGGTAGTAGATTTGTGTCCACTGGACGTGACATTTGATATTCAGTTTATATTCATTATTTTAGTTTCATGTCTTTTCATTGATCTTGACTGTGACATGATTATTTCTGTGGATGAGATATAGTTTTACCATGAGAGTCTACTTTGTCGTGATTCGTGTATAGACAGCGTACTACCGTCGACACTGCGGCGTAGGCTGGGCTTGGATACGCTTCGTATCCGAAAAGCGGGTGCGGGTCGTGACACAAGGCAAAAACCAAGCCAAGCCGAACCAACCCAGGAAATAAACCAAGCCAAGAAGGAAAGGCTAAGCAAGAAATCATGCAATACAAGATAAAATACGTACACGTATTTCAAAATACGTAATACGAACCACAGACATTACAATTAGAGATAGAGAATAATACAAAAGATATCAATAAAGGATAATTGTGACTGAGATAACTAAACATTAGTAACCCCCACATATCTGATAAATCAGACCTGCATGGGCCACCACTAAAACCTATGTCACGTCCCAGAACCAGAATACTGGCAAGTGGGGACGGACAAGGCCAGCTACGTAATACCAAAGTACGCCAGTATTCTGAAATCACGTATAAGCCGCCAAGATATGAGGGTTACTTTTACAAGCCAACAGTCGATCCTAGGTATCTCAATCACAGACAATTATACAAGGTACAAGAAGTATGATCATCAAACATACAATAGTAAAGCGTCCCAAACCATATATACATGGATGATCATGAAGCTAGTAATACAAAATGGAGAAACTAGCAAGAGTATTAGTCATACATGATAGCTCTAGCTGCAGTTTAGAATACGCACATCATGTTTATACCCGTAGGCTAAATGTCAAGGACCAAAACACGAGCTAAACACGTGCTCGATGGCTAAACGCCACAAAAGAATAATGTACATAACAAGTGGGAGAATAAAATGAGAAACCCACTTGGGTACTCTGGTGCTCTGGATGGTCACCGTCGAGTAGATGGTGCAGAAGATCCTCTGGGCTCCTCTATCAGATCTGGCCAAACAAAACCAGTGGGGTCAGACCCCCAATAGCAAGTGTAACGCCCCAGTCCCAAAATACATAGGACCAAGTACGTGAACATGCCAGCTGCACATATACGAAGAATACTCCAATATATGGAATCCTCATATACGTACATAAGCTGTAAATAAATAATCACAGGCCAGAATAACATATCTAATCTCATCACAGCTCAACACAGAAGATAATAAAGTCCAAATAAATGAATGAGAGTATCAAAAGATAGCCGGGTGAACATACTCACTCCAAACAGTTATAAAAAATAGTCTCACAAGATCGGAGTCCGACCTCCGCAAATAGAAAGAAAAAGAGATGTAAAATAATGTCTACAACTGTCTCAGATAAGAAATAGACTAGAAGTCATAAGGCACTGCCTCATAATCAATGTAGGATAGCTCCAATACCGCTCCGTACTCCTGTGGAAAATCGTCTAAACCTGGAGAGATAACCAGGTCCTCAGGGGACATAGCAAGATACAAGAAAACACCATGCCATATAAACTGTGATAATATAATAAGAGAGAAAGGTATGCATGCAACCGGGTTCCTGACCATTCTACTGTGAATATGCAGTTGAGATACATTCCTTCGACGCATGAGCCCTGGCTAAATATAGGATCCGGTATAGTCCCCTCTTGGGCACCAGTGACCAAGAGCATGACGTTGAAAAACGACAGTGGCCAACCTGAGAGGCTCATACCCGTATCTCCAGCGGAGCTTCCGGGTTACAAGGGAAGTGCAATCGAAGCCCATACGTCAGGTAATGTTCTCCCCACCCAATGCCTAGTATCATCATCTCCATGACTGACATGTACCTCTAGTAACCGCCAAGTCTTCTAACATGCAATTTTATTGGCAGTTACCCCTATCCGTCGCACGCTCCATACGTATCGGTGGCCAGCCGACTACGCAGAAACGTGTCCTATATGTAACTCACAACACGTGATACAACCAGTGTCAAGGCCGTATGAGATATACCAATACCTCAACATCAATGGGTGGTCAATAAACTAAGTCAATGCAAGAGAATAAATAAAGCAGGAATACGACCGATAGAGTCGCTTGCACCCAAGTGTGACTTGGACGCACAGTTTAAATAACATAAATAAAATGCTGAAAATAAAAACTAAAAAAAAGAATATAATAATCACAGAGTAAGGTAGCAAGGTATCTTGCCTGGTGGTGAAAAGTGGCAAGTCCAAGAGTAGCAAGCGTCAGCACCAAAACTCACAAATCACAGATGACTCTAAACGCTGAAACAAACATCAGAAACGGTCTCGGTGAAGAAGATATACCTAGGAAACGCCTGTCCAAAAGTCAAATTCTGGAACAGGGGCAAAATCGTAATTTCGGGTCAAAACGATAACCGCCGTTGGACCCGCTTTGCACCGAAAAGCGTGCCAAAGTCTACAGTCTCTAAAATTGTCAAACTACATGTCTACGGTTTCAGTTTGAGGAGAGGAACTCAACGGTATGTCCAGTTTTGGATTCCGAGGAGCCGTGTACAAAATCGCCCGTTTGAGTGGGTCGCGGGCCCGCCAAAAATGGGTTCCGATTCGACCTTCTCAGAATCGAACCAAACTTGGCATACAGGACCAGAATTTCGATCCGGACCTGTTGGCGCAAGTTTCGTCTCGATCCGACGACTGTGCACGAAGTTATGGGCAAGTTTGCAAAACGTCGATATGGGGTATCTCGACGGATACACGTTGATTTCGTCGCACACACGCGACGAAACTGAGTTTCGTCAGTTCCCACACGTCCGCAACGTCCATACGCGCCTTTCGATGCGTATAACGCGCGACCACGTCGCCCGGTTTGTCGGGGCGACGTCGTATCGGATAAAAATTTCAGAAATTTATTATTTTGAAATCAGTTTTTCTCACAAGTTTAACATGGAATTAATACACACACAGAAATTGAAATACTAATCTACCTGTTACGTTTCCATCGTGGTTAGGTTGTCTTCGAACGTGTTCAATTAGTTTTACAAAACAGTCGAAGGATCGCCAAGAATTTGGCTTCTAAATAGGGGTTTGGGACTGCCCTGAAACTGTTCTGTTTCGACAGTTTTTCGGGAAGTTTAGGTTCGAATACCGAGCGATATATGGGGTTTCGCTCGATTCTACCAAAAAGGGTTTTGAGGGGGGTTATGTTGTCTACGCACAGCATTCGATAGATCGAATTTTCGTTGGATAGAATCAAAATATTTGAAGTTGAAGACGGGTACCTGAGTTCTTCGAAAACAGAGTATTCTCTGTTTATCCGTCGATTCCGAGTGATCCCGACGTCGTCGACGGCGAGTAGGCGGCCGACTGTGAGCGTGGGGGTGTTGGGAAGGTCCAGGAGTCGAAGCTCTAGGTGGTAGATGAATAATAGGGGTTAGGGTTTGGTTTCGGATGAGCGGTTTATATATACTCCGCCGACTGCTTCCTATTAGTATTAGGACTTGTATATAGGTCGGGCTCGGGTTTGCTAAACAAGCATGCTGCTTGTTTGGGTTTACATGGGATAGTGGGGTCGGTTGCTGACAAAGCAGCTACTGGCGCTGCTAAGCCAATGGGGTTAAGGGGTCGGGCCAATTGCAGCCATAGCTGCTGCTGCTATGTGGGGGTCGGGCCCCCACTGCTTTTTTTTTACAAACTATATATAATACTTATATATATATATATATATATATATATATATATATATATATATATTTTTTTTTTTTTTTTTTTTATATATATATATATATATATATATATATATCATTTAAGCTACAAAAAAATGTCTAACAATTACAATAAATTCCTAAAAATCTTAGATTTCATCATACTCCTTATTTAATAGAATTATGAACAAGCACGCATATAGTAATACATGTATACACCCATACCTTAATTATACTATCAAACTAGTAGTAACTAAACCCATAATTAATGAACTACAATAAAAATAATTAATTTATAAAAAATCAATATAAATTATGGGGGTTTACAGCAAGTACCACAAAGGAAGCCAAACTATGAACTAAAACCAGCAATCACTAACATCAACAATTAGAGTTACAAATGAGTAAGAGCAGATCAATACTCGTGTACTACCAATGCACTTATTCCGAACATAGGAAGACAATAAGTAAGCATCTTGGAGCATAAAGTAATTATCATGCAACATAACGTAAAGTATAGACTTGTTAAGTAAACAGCAGCTTGAGAATATGTAAAAGCCATTGAACATGTGAACTTGTGAGATAGTCGGGTCATAAAAGCATGGTGACCCGGCATAGGAAGTCATGTATAGCTTGTGAGATAATTGAACATGTGAGCATGTAAGAATTATATAAAAAGACAATGATAAATGGACTTAGGAACTAATTCGGAAGTCAAGTTACAACCCTTAAACTAAACAAGGACCGGGGTTGTAACTCTTTAGTCTCTAATCATTGTACAACATACGGATCATGTAGAACATGTGAGTACTAAATAGGACGACAAATAATAGGATAACTTAGGAACCATTCCAGAAGCCAAGTTACAACCCGTAAACCAAATAAGGACTGGGGTTGTAACCATTTTCCTGAATAGAACTTTGTCTCCTACCATTTATCGATGAAAGTAAAGGTAGTTCATGGGAAGATCATCTGCACCTGGTAGAGATCTTGTACGCTTGACTTTGGTGGTTCATGGAAAGATCACCTGCACCTGATGGAGTTCTCATACAACAACAGTTTTCAAGCCAGTATCCAGATGGCACCGTTCGAGACACTTTATGCTAGGAAGTACAGATCTCCGCTAGCATGGGACGATGTTGGAGAGAGGCAGATGCTCGGTCCGGAAATGATTACTTAGACAGTTGAGGTGGTCAGAAGAGTCAGGGATCATCTTCGCGTCGTACAAGATCGCCAGCGCCATTGGGCCGATTCACATCGGCGTCCCCTTGAATTTTCTGTCGGCGACCATGTGTTCCTTAGGATCTCGTCTAATCGTGGTGTCATTTATTTTGGCATACGGAGAAAGCTCAGTCCTAGGTATATAGGGCCATTTGACATTCTAGAGCGAGTAGGAGATGTGTCCTATCGTCTCGCTCTTCCGTCGTCGTTGCGTGGGGTGCATGATGTCTTCCATGTATCCCAATTGTGACGGTATATCCCGGATCTGAGTCATGTTTTTGATCATTCAGAATTAGTTGTTGGTACCAACCTTTCGTATGATAAGAGGCCCGTATCCATATTAAACCGGAGAGAGAAGATACTCAAGAACAAGACTATTAATTTAGTCCGTTTTGTTTGGGGTCATCACTCTCTAGGTGAGTCAACATGGGAGCGTGAGGATGATATCCGATCGCGATATCCCGACCTGTTTGACTCGTAAGGTATAATGTCCTTCTTATGCCTTATACCCTCAGCTTCCTTGCTTGCATGAATGATCGCTTGATTGATTGTCTAGTTATTACTTGCTTGTGATTAATATGGATTGACCTTGCCTCTCTAGCCTCTTAATTAAATTTCGAGGACAAAATTCTTTTAAGGTGGGTAGAGTTGTAATGCCCGTGGTTCGTATTACGTATTTTGGTATACGTATACGTATTTTGACTCATGTTGCCTGTCTCATTGCATGGTTTATTTTAGCATTTTATTGCTTGGTTCGGCTTGGTTCGGTTTTTCTTGCATGTGAACCAACCCTACCTACCCCCACCACTAACCCCATTTATATTCCACCTACTTTTCTCTCTCCTCATAACTCAACATTTACTCCTCATTCTTTTTCTTCCTCCATGGCATAGAGCTCCACCTACCCCCTCTCCCACCGGCAAGTGCAACTTGCTTTATGGAGGAAATCAAGTTTTATTGTATCATTTTCTTCCTCACGAGATTCTAAGACACTTTAGTACTTAGCATTTTTAATTTCCATGGCTCATTTCTTGTAGATCTAAGCTTGTTGCATTTTCCAATTTCTTGGACTTTGATCTATTAAACCTTGTTGTTCTCAAGTTTTGATGGTTCCATGTTGTAGAGAATTTTATTCTGCCCCATTTTGATCTATGAAAGTTCGGATTCTGACCTTAGATGAAGTATTTGTGGAGCTTGGAAGCTACGGTTCCATGGTTCTTTTTCTCGGAACAGATGGAGAAGAAGAACAGTACTTGACCGCATGGCCTTTTCATGCGACAAGTTTTCCCTTGGCCGCATGAGCCTGTCCCTTCCAGACCGCATGAAACCATGGCCGTTTGAACCGCATGAACCTAAATCCTCAGCCGCATGAGCTTGTGTTCTCCTTAAACCGCATGCGCCCTTTTCCTCCAGCCACATGAGCATGTCCCCTTCTTGTCGCATGGCTTTGCTCAACTTGGCCGCATGAGCCCGATTTCTCTGAGCCGCATGCGCCCGCTCCCTCTGAGCCGCATGAGCCCATTTCTCCTGAACCGCATAAGCCCGTTCTCTCCTGGCCGTATGAACTCAGTTCCCTGATCCGCATGAGCCCGCTCTACCTGAGCCGCATAAGCCCGTTCTCCCCTGGCCGCATGACTCAGTTCTCTGAGGCATATGAGCCCGCTACCCATGAGCCGCATGAGACCATTTCCCCTGAGCCGCATAAGCCTGTGATCCCGGAGCCGTCTGAGCTTGTTTCCCGAGCCGCATGAGACCCCCTCCCTTGCTGCATGGCTTTTTTCCATACTCTTGTACCCTTTTATTATGATGGGTTGTTACATTATGCCTTGTCTCATGACCCTCTGTATAACTTGGGTCCCTTGATAGAATGCTTGTACCATATAAATTCTGCACATATTCCATGAACATGATAGTGACCCATAGTGGTGCACTCCTGACAAGTAACATGACATGATAGTGGCCCGTCGTGACGCACTCTTAATAAGTAAACCTGACATGATATACCTCGATATGCTGTTGCGATAACTAATTTGACATGACAAGAATGAATGGCCTGGACACCATGGGCGACTGTGCTTGTATAAATGAACCAGTATTGTCTTGCATCATGACTAGGACAGGGACCCCTGAGTACCACGGTCAGCGTATCTACTGAAATTGACTAAGGCTAATAACTAGAATAATCCATTTGTCATGAAGAGATTTCCCAGCTACAGGCAATCCCGTTATCTGGACGCACTAGTAGATTTGTACCCTGCCGAAGAGTAGGGCACATTTCCAGCACACTGTCATGTGTTGTACCCTTCATGAACGGATATTCGACCCGGATAACCTGGATAGTCTGCAGGGCTTGTGGCTGTTGGAATAATCTCATTGCATCTTGCTAGTAACTAGGCATGTGATAATCCTAGTTAGTTAAAGTATCAAGCCGCACTCATTGCTTGGCCGTGATTGATTGGAGGATGTCTAACCCAATCTAGTCTTGTCCTGATCCTGTACAAGAATGTAGCATGATCGGATTGCTTGTGCTTTACTTTATCGATAAATGGTGGAAAACCAAGTTCCGTTCAGACGAAGGGTTACAACTCCCGTCCTTGTTTGGTTTAAGGGTTGTAACTCGGTTATCTGAATAGTCCTATGGTTATCTCTTCGTATATCATCATGATTTCATATATTACCAGTCTTTATTACATAATTATATCTTGTGCTAATTGCTGGTTTTAGTTCTTAAGTGAAGTCTCCTTTGTGGTACTTGCTCTTTCTGGGATCTGACCCAGCTGGTTTTGCATGACCAGATACCGGAGCACTCCAGAGGATCTACCTATCTTCCAGCCAGATGGTGACCACCAGGCGTAACCAAGGCAACGAGTGGGTTTCCTTTTTGTTCTCCCACTTTAATATAAAAATATTCTTTTGAGGCGTTTAGCCGACGAGCACGTGTTAGCTCGATTGTATTTACTTACTGTCTGCCTACGTGCTGTAACATGATTGACGAATCCTAGGGTTGATCATGTATGACTGAAACTCTTGCTAGTCTTGACATTTTGTATCACTAGCTTCATGATCATCCAAATATGTAATGTATGGGATGCCTTACTATTGTATATTTGGTGCTCTGACATCTTGTACCATTATTTCTTGCTTGAGATTGAGACAATAGGCTTGTTCATGACCTTAGGAGACTGGTGGCTTGTAGTAAACCCTCACGTATCTAGACAGCCATGACCGTATAGCGAGGTGGGTTGCACTTCAATATACGTAGCTGGCTATGTATGCCCCCGCTCTCGAGTATTCTGGTTCTGGAGCGTTACATGGTTTATATGGTGGCCCATGCAGCTCTTGTGAATCAAGATATGTGAGGGTTTACCGAATAGATGTCTTAATCAGCACTCGCCCTTGATCTCTGCTCGTATCATCTGAATCCCTGAACTCTTGACCTGATCACATGCTTGTATCTTTGATCTGTCTTGGTCCTTTTTTATTGTTCCCTGTGTCGTCTTCTTCAGCGACATTGTTCCTGGTCCTACCGAACGGCAAGGTGGAGCACCTCTCATAGACCCGCAGCAACCTGGAGATCAAGCCCAACATTCAGAAGTAGCCTCCAGAGTCATGCCTACTGGGGGCCAAGAGCCATCCAGTCTGCAGAGCCTGATGATGGCACCTTGGTGGGTCTCATCAGGACATTGCTAGCTTCTCAAGATCGTCGAGGCGACGCCCTGCACCAGGCAGTACAAGATGCTCTGAACAGAGGTGGTCATCAAGGTAATAGTGCGGCCAACAGCTTCAAGCGTTTGAACCCTCCCTTCTTCGATGGTAGCGAAGATGCGATTGTCGCAGATGCTTCGCTGCAGGATACAGAAGTGATTCTAGAAGCGGCGAAGACGCCCGATGTTTGCCATGAAATATAAAAGAACAGAACAATTATCGGAGGACTGGACTTTTACTTCACAATACAAACTCGCTTGTACAAAGAAAGCCTAGGGACGAAAACCTAGGTACAACAATCTAAGTATAATTGTTTATTTTAGATTCTGGGGGGTGACGGTAGCGGCTCGGGAAAGCGACGATAGCTCTGCCTTACTCCTTGGACGATCGGATACAGCCTTGGCTCCGGGGAAGAAATGCTCTCAGGATGCTCTCTGTGCGTGCCTTTGTCTCTCTGCTCTCTCTCTTCAAGTCTCTCCAAGTGCTCTGGTGCTTTTCGAAAAAAGTCCTCTCTTACAAGGGAATGGTATCTTGCTATTTATAGGAGTGGAATGCAATCATTAGGGTTTGCAATGATTGCCTCCTTGATAAGTCGGCGGTTAAGGATCAATTAATCTGGGCCCTTCATTCTGATTGTAGCAAATCTAGGTAATTAATGCAGATTGCATCAAATCTCTGTGGACAATTAATGATGATTGCCATAAATCCTCATGATTTGTTATGCCAAGCTCGGATCTCCCGCCACGTGTTCAATTTGTATGATTGCAAATGATCTGATTTAATCCCAGTAATTATGAGGATGACACTAAATCTGTTTGTTGGGATTTGTTGATGAATCTTGATCGATTTGATGCCACGTGTCCCATTATTATTATGCTGCTAGCTGTAGGGCCGTAGGAAAAACTAATCTTCTGTCACGCATCTTAACCACAAGCCACTTAGGAAATCCTAACCGCATGAAGATTGTTCCCTTCTGAGCCGCATAAGGCTGGCCACGTATGGAAATGATCTGAGCCACATGAGTGTAGGTGACCGCATGATGGGTGGCTTCTCAGTGAGCCGCATGAAGATAGTTCTCATGAGCCGCATAGGGTAGACTCTGCCTGAGCCGCATGAGGTGGTCTCTCCCTGAGCCGCATGGGATGACCTCTGCCTGAGCCGCATGGGGTGGCCTCTGCCTGAGCCGCATACGACTGTCCACGTGTCAAGGCCGCATGAAGGATTTTGGGGTTTGTGTCAGAGATTTTCTTCGTTTCCCTAGGAGTCTACCATTATGACAGGGTCTTTATGGCAGCTTTATGGCAGAGCCGTCAGTTCTTCTCTATGTCATAGCATTAAATAGGGCCTTTGCTTAATGGCCGAACCGCAGAAGGCCACGTGGTGTTGCTTGAGCCGCATGTCCAAGTTGGTGACTTTTGAACCGCATGATGCTCTTGAGCCGCATGAAGCTCGTCTATTTTTGAACCGCATGAGTTTTCCTGTTCTGAGCCGCATGGGCAATCATGCTCTTTTCTATGCTTCTACAAGACCCCCTTCAAAGTTTTTAATTTGCAAAATTGAAACACTTTGAATAAGAAGCATGGCTATGTGAAAATTCTTCGGACCAGATAGATATCTCAGCCGCATGACCTCCTTAGCCACATGGATTTCTGAGCCGCATGGCCTCCTTGTCGCATGGCCTGTCTAGCCGCATACATTTTCTAGCCGCATGGGCTCCCTGCCACGTGTGCATGTCATTAATTGCCTTTAATTTGTTTTAGAGCCATCTTTTGGGGGAATTCCAAGGGTCGGTTCATTAAATCTTTGGATTTTATGCCCTGGGTGAATCTTCTTTATGAGAGAGGGGACGAAATCCGAGGAGTCGGTTTTGTTTTGCCTGCAGCACACGACCCGAAGCGGTTATTGGTCTACGTGTCCCCCTCTCTTTTGTCCTCCTATAAATAAGAGGATTTTAAGAGAAGAAAATTCTTTACTCTCTCTTTCAATCCAAACCTTTCCTGTCCCGATTATCATCCTCTTCTTCGATCACCGATGGCTCCCAAGAAGACTGTTGCGGTGAAGGGTAAGAAGGCGGCGTCTTCGTCGACTGCGGCACCCGAAGCTCACTTCGACGTTCGTCCTGCTGTTAAGGGTAAGGATTTGGGAAAGTCATATTCTTCGAAACCCTAACGACGGCTCCGTTGCATGCTGTACGCACAAGCCTTTAATGCAGACTGTTTCGAGTTGTATGGGCCGCATACATGTCCCATAACCGAGCCGCATGGGGGTATACCCCATGTCCGAGCCGTATGGAAGTTGTCTTAGTGGGCCACATGAATACTTCGTAAACCGAATCGCATAATAACCTGTCGATCAGATCCGCATGAGTCCGCTGCGTAAGGCTCTGACCATCTTTTGACTTTGTTTCTTTTTATCTTTGATTCTCACAGCAACCCTGCCGAAGGATGAGATCATTGTAAAGGAAGAGTTGCTGCCCCCTTCCAAACAAGAATCATCGCTTGTTAAGGAGGAGGTAACACCAGAAGCGGAGGAACAGAAAGGAGAGCTGGCGTCCATTGCTGTAAAGGAGGAGCCCCACTTTGACGGCGGTAGTATTGGGAGTTCCGATCTTCCTATTTCGGACGAGGATCTTGCTCAAATACATCCTTCATATGCAAAATGGTTGAGGGATTGGTATATGCGTCCCCGTAACTAGGATTCGTAGGCTCTCACAAATGTCCGTCTTTCTTTTGATACTTCTGTCTGTCTTTAGCTGCGGTTTTATGTCTTGCTTCTTTTGGACATTGATGTTATCTCTTTCCCTTCTTGTCTGAATGAAATAATAGAGAACTTTTCTGGCTTGCTAATGAGACGTAGTCATATGAATGTCACTGATTTTGAATGGCCAAAATACATTCGCTCCATTCTTTGCTTGTAGTAGTTGTCCCAATGGGAGATTTTTTATGGACCTATTATCCCTGGCGTATCCTGGTTCTGGATACGGATAATAAGTTGAGAGGGAACCAACATATTTACTCAGAGGTAATGAGGACATGGCAAATATGAGGGTTTCTTCGATGGAGCCTTCCCACTCAGAGGTAATGAGGACATGGCAGGAGTGGACTCCATGAAGGGGTACATAGGACGACTCAGAGGTAATAAGGACATAGAAGTTCTATGTAGAGGGGTGATTTATTTTTGGCGAAAGTGAAACGACTCAGAGGTAACATCGACGTGGTCGTTTTGAGAATTCTGTGGATCTGTTACCCTTTTTGTGCACTGAGAGTGCGGGTAGTGGATCATGAGGGAGGACCTCTTTCAGAGAAATAAGTTCAGAGGTATGATCATACATGACTTACTACCTAAAAGAGTGACCGGAATGTGAGTTCAGAGGCACCTGTAGGCACATAACTCGATAATCTGGGATGTTTGGTGGCGGCATGTGAGTTCAGGGGTACGAAAGAGTACATGACTCGGCGATCTGGAATTTGGAGAATGTGAGTTCAGCGGTACCGGCGGGTACATGACTCAATAATTTAGAATTTTGTGAATGTGAGTTCAGCGGTACCGGCGGGTACATGACTCAATAATCTGGAATTTGGAATATGAGTTCAGCGGTACCGGCGGGTACTTAACTCAATAATCTGGAATTGGGAATATGAGTTCAGCGGTACCGGCGGGTACATAACTCAATAATCTGGAATTGGAAGAATGTCATTTTAGACATAATATTTCTTCAGGAACTTGCCGTTGACGGGCAACATGAGCAAGTCTCCGTTTTGTTTTGCGAGGCGGTAAGCACCGTTGGAGAATACAGCCTCAATGATAAATGGACCTTTCCACTTTGGCTGAAATTTGTCGACGATTTTGTGAGTCATGACCATCGGCCTCCGAACTGCCAGAACGAGATCGCCCACTTGGAATGTTCTGATTTTAACCTTCTTGTTGAAGGCTCCGGAGATGCGTGCTTGGTAAAGCTCGATTCGTTGCTGAGCCAAGAGGCGCTTTTCATCTAAGGCCTCCAACTCTTGTAGCCGGCGATGGTAGTTATCGTCCGTTGTCAATTGGTAAGTGAGAGCGACGCAGAGCGAGGGTATTTGAATCTCCAATGGGAGAACTGCCTCACTCCCGTACACCAAGAAGAATGGTGTGTTTCCTGTGGCTGTTCGGACTGTAGTACCGGTATGCCCATAAGCATTCACCAAGCTTCTCGTTCCAGTCGCGTTTGTTAGACGACACGAACTTCTTGAAAAGTTTGATGATTGTTTTGTTGAATGCTTCTGCCAACCCATTCACTGCCGGATTGTATGGCGTCGAAGCAATATTCTGAATTCGATGCTTGTCGCAAAACCGATAGAAGGTATGGCTTGCGAACTGCGGACCATTATCATGGATGATCCTTCGGGGCAGTCCAAAGCGATAAATGACGTGATGCTTGAGGAAGCTGATCACGTTTGAAGTCTTCACCTCTGCAAGCGGAACAGCTTCCGCCCATTTGGAGAAGTAATCTGTGATGGCAAGTATGAAGCGATGTCCTCGGGAAGAAGGTGGAGCGATCGGACCGATGATATCCATTCCCCATGCTTCGAATGGCCAAGATGCCACTGTCGGATGTAGGAATTCGGATGGTTGGTGGATGAAGTCCGCGTGGACTTGGCAGGCTTTGCACTTTCTTGCGTAGTCTATCGCATCTGCTACCATCGTGGGCCAGTAGTAACCTATTCGGCGAAGACGGTCTTGCAATTTTGGGCCAGGCTGATGGGCCCCGCAGACACCGTCATGAGCTTCGCGTACGGCTTCTTTGGCTTCTGCGTTTGACAGACATCGATGCAATAATCCATCGTAGGATCGGCGATACAGCATTTTCGTCTCTGTATCGTAGAAGAATCTGAGAGAACGCCTTCTGATAGAGGTGGCTTCCTTTGGGTCCTCCGGCAGAATGTCGTAGACTACAAAGTCAATGAATGGTTCTCTCCAGTCTTGTGCTTTGTCGATCGTCTGAGCGGAATAACTCGCCACGAATTGAACATTGTTCTTGGGACAGACCAGTTCATGGCCTATCACATCTACCGATTGATGAGCATAGTTCGGAACTGCTAGGGAAACGGCAAGGCCAGCTAATACATCGGCTTCGATATTTTGGAGTCTGGAGACGTGTTCGATGAAGAACCCTTCAAATGACGAGATAATGTTGATCGCTATTTGGTGATAGGGGATCATGTCTTCATGGCGAACCTCGTATGAACCCCGAATCTGATTAATGATTAGCTGTGAATCGCCATATGCTTCAAGATATTCTACCCCCAGCTCCCTTGCAAGTTGGAGGCCAATGACTAAAGCGTTGTACTCGGCCACATTGTTAGAGCACGGTTCCGTGAGGGAGTAGGCGCGATTGATCACCAGTCCGGAAGGAGAAACCAGCACCACCCCGACTCCGACGACGATGTTGCCCTTAGGTCCGGTCCTTGAGGCGCCGTCAAAAACATTCGCCATATATCATCGTGAGAGGTTGCATGCGAGTCGGCGACCTCATCTGGGATGTCTTCGTATATTCTTGCCGACTCCGGGCCTGGGTGGGCTGCTAAAAAGTCTGCCAGAGCTTGACCTTTAACAGCCTTTTGTGGGACGAAGATCATATGGTAGGGGGACAGTAATATTGCCCATATAGCGAGGCGAGAGCTGAGTGCCCCTGGTTTAGTCATGGGGACCCTGAGGGGGTTGACTCATGATATCACATGTATGGTTTGTCCCGTGACATAGTGTCGCGTCTTTTGAATGGCGAACACCAGGGCGAGGCATTCCTTCTCCACGACGGTATATCGGTGCTCTGGCCCGATCATCATTCGGCTGAGGTAATATATAGCTTGCTCATGGCCTGCATCGTTGTTTTGTGCTAGCAGAGCGCCGAGGGAATGCTCCATTGCTTGTACATAGAGCAGGAATGGTTTTCCAGCAACCGGGGCCACCAGGACTGGAGGGTTCGACAAATATTCTTTGATGCTGTCGAAGGCACGCTGGCATTCTTCATCCCATACAATTGAGATGCCCTTCTTCATGAAATGGGTGAATGGCTGACAACGCCCGGAGAGGTTGGAAATGAACCTCCTGATGTAAGCTAACCTCCCTTGGAGGCCTCGAAGTTCTCGGAGATTTCGCGGGGGACCCATCTCCATGATTGCCTTCATCTTCTCAGGGTCTACGTGGATACCCTGGGAGGTGATGATGAAACCCAAGAACTTTCCGCTAGATACGCCCAAGAAGGATTTCGTAGGGTTCATTTTCAAGTTGTACGCTCGCATTAGGTCGAACACTGTCCTTAGATCATGCAGATGATCTTCCTTAGAGCGGCTTTTGACGGCGATGTCGTCAACATTGCACTCTACGGTCTTGCGCAAGTGATCCCTGAAGTTGATACTCATGGCTCTCTGATAGGTGGCGCCAGCGTTCTTTAAACCGAAAGGCATGATTGTGTAACAGAACGTGCCTATTGGTGTTCGGAATGATGTATGCTTTTCGTCGTCGGAAGACATCTTAATTTGGTTGTACCCCGAGAAACCATCCATAAACGACATACGTTCGAAACCGCAGGTGTTGTCAATCATGATGTCTGTGATAGGGAGGGGAACTCATCTTTGAGGCACGCCTCGTTTAGATTACGGAAGTCAATGCAGATTCGAATCTTCTCATTCTTTTTTAGGACCGGTACTATGTTGGCGATCCAGTCTGGATGTCGCTCCTCACGTATGAAGCCGCTGGCTATCAGTATGTTGACTTCGGCTTCGATTGCATCCATGATGCCTGGACGGAAGCGTCGTTGTTGTTGTTTGACTGGCTTCGCATCTGGCCGAACGTTGAGTTTGTGAAGAGCAATATCAGGATTTAACCCTGGCATGTCTTCATAGTTCCAGGCGAACACATCGATATATTCTTTGATGAGTTCCAGTAGCGATTCTCGCTCTTCGTCTGTCAGGCTTTTACTAACGAAGATTGGTTTTGGAGAAGAGTCGCGGCCTAGATCCACTTGTATGACCTCATCTTCAGTATGAGGCTCTCTTTGTTCAAACCGTTTCTCCCATTGCGCATCCAGCTGTTGGGCCCACGGCTCTAATTCGAGGAGTTCAGAAAAGTCTTCACCCTCTTCGTAAGCATCAGCGAACGCCATATTGACAGACAAGACCTGCCTGAATACATCCCCGATGCTGATATCTGAATCAGAAGTTGGTGATCCGGCTGATTGTGAATGCCAGTCGTATTCTTCATCTGAGCTTTCAGGGGTCGTTGTAGGCGTAACATATCCCAGTCCGCATCGGGTCTTGTTGTAGTAGTCCTGTGGTTTGCTAGCCGGGACCGACGACTTTAAAGGTAATCATCGACCAGTACCGTAGTTCAAACCTGGCGTAGTCTCCAGATCATACCCCTGTTTTTGCATGAGGTATTTGGATTGGAGGCTATATAGATAGAGAGACAGTCTTCCGGCGTCCGATTCGAGATCGACTTCTTCTATGGTGAAGGACTGTGGATCATTCTTTCGACCGAAGATGATTGGATGGTCTCCTCCTTCGATTATACAGTTAGCGTCTTTCGCGGGAGTGAGCTGATTTGCGGTGTAAACATTTGTCACCTTTGTATGTAGGTGAGTGCCTATACCGTGTTCCATAGCATACATTGTACAAAGCTTGTTAAGCTCGATGTAGTTCAAAGATAGCCCTTTATTGATGAAGTAAGGTATCTTTTCTAGCGGGATTACATCATCTACGGATGAAACATCAGTGTGAGCGACCACATACTTGGCCAGTTCTGGTTCTTCTTCGGCCACCCCCTGTATAAATGAAGACTGAGAGGATGACTTGGGCAACTTGATCATCAAAAGTTCTGCTGGTGGAGCAGAACGTGGGGTTGTTGGCAGACTAGCGACCCCCAGTTTGGTACTCGATACTGGGCGGGGAGTGGTTGGCTCGCTTGACGCCCCCGACTTTGGATCGGGGCGACAATTCTTCTTGGGAAGACGTATCGTCATTGGTTTGTCGGAGGGATTGAGCTTCTCCGTTTGTTGCTGGCCGACTCTAGGCAGTATGATTATCAGTGGCTCCGTTGTGGGTCTTGGCGCTTGGCCGGACCTTGGCAGCCGGATTATCATTTGCTCTTCTTGTGCCGAGAGGCTGATTGCGTCCTTACGCAGAGCGGCCGTAAGGGGTACGGACTTGCCAGGTTTGCGAGCTTGGAGGTGGATTGTCAGAGGTTCTTCTGATCCTGTGGCCGTCTCAGTGCGAGCTTGCACATCTCTTTCACCAAGGTGCATCTTTGACTTTTCGTATAGGCATGAGTCTGAGTAGTAGGATTCGACCCCTTTGAAGGGATCGATGTCGGCAAATTCTGTCCTCACGAAACCGTGTTTGTCGACATACTTGAAGCACTGGTGCAGCGTGGAAGGCACGATCATGTAATCGTGTATCCAAGGGCGCCCCAAGAGGATATTGTAGGAAGTATCCGCATCTATGACGTAACAGGTTACTTCTGACTAAAGATCACCGATTTGGCACTTCAGGCGAATATTTCCAATCGGGTAGCTCATGCCCGAATTGAAACCGCTGATGGCGGTGCTTGTTGGCGTCAGGCGATGCATAGGAATGCGGAGATGATGTAATAGACTCTTCGGGATGATGCTTATGGAAGAACCAGGATCAATGTGCATCCGATCCACCTTTACGTCGCCGATGTATCCAGTGTAATATAACGGTCGATCGTGCAGGTTGGTTTTGATGAGCATATCCTGTGGAGTGAAGACAATGTTGGGCATCGCTCCTGTGCAAGCGCTGTCTTGGAGATCTGCAGGCGGGTTCTCTCCCGTGAGGTTAACCTGAGCTAGATATGCGTCGACGTTCTGGAGTGCGTCGCTCAAAGCCGCGCAAACATCCTTGGAGAGTCTCAGGAGCTCGTATAATGACAATTTGGCCGGTGTGTTAGCCAATTGTGCCAAGATGTCAAAGTTGTAGGGCCTTTCCAGCCCATGAGGTGCCTTTTTTCGGAGGGATTTGTCGAAGCGAGTCTCCTTCGGCCTAGGCTTGTCGGTCGTTGGAGGTTGGAAAGGTCCCGGAGTGTCAGCAGTGGCCGGCTGATGCTCTTCAGCCGAGTTATCTGGCGTAGGTTGGGATTGAGCAACGGACCGAGTGACGACAGCTGTGGCTTCTTCGACATCTACCAAAATTGTACGGCAGGATCTGACCTTTCCACCATTCTTCCTGCCAATGGGGAGTGGTACGGACTGAGTTACTTCTGGTACCAATTCTGGATGGACCCACGTGACCTCCCCACGTGACGTGGTGAGAGGTACCAGACCAGTAGCCTAATCTCGAGGAGGTGGAAGATTAGCAATCTCCATTGTCGCCCGAGGGATGGGTACCACGCCGTCTTGAGTCTCTGTTGGAGGGAAGCTGCCAAACTGTACAGACACCATGTTGGCTGCCACGGTTACCTTCTCAAAGTCAATGGCCAGAGCCTTTGAATCGATGAGATGTTGGAAGTATCGCTTCAGTTGGTAGCAGTCGTGTGTAGCATGGTGGACGTAACGGTGGTAATGGCAGTACTTTGGGCTCTCCATTTCCGCCGGCCGAGGTTCCCGTCTTGGTGGAGGGAGCTGAATTCTATCTCCTTGTATGAGCATATCCAAGATGGGCTTGACATGACCGTCTTCGAAGGAGTAGGTCATTTGCGGCCATTGCTTGTCTACCGATTTTGACTCAGGTTTCTGGGCTGTGTCGACCACCATAGCCTGCTTACCTTTGTTGTCCCGATTGTTGGTGGAGCTACCCCCATTATTGTTGTTGGTATTAGGACACTTGCCCTTGTCCTCTCCCTCCGAGATGTGCAATCCCAGTTGGCGAGCCTTCTTCAACCTGTCTTCGGCGCTAGTGGTACTGATAATAAACGTCTTCCAGTCCTTAAATCAACTTTCACCCATCCAGAGGCTGATTGTTGGAAGCAGTCTCTTTTGGCAAATTTCAATTAAGGAGGAATCCGGATTACCGAACGACAACTTCATGGCGGTTTGGCGGAACCGCTCAATATAGTTCCTTGTCAGCTCTTTCTTCCCTTGAACGACGTCCATGAGGGTAGACATTGTGATGTCCTTTCCTACTTCATAGAATCTTTCCAAGAACATGCGCTTGAAGCTGGCGAAGGAGTGGATGCAGTTGTCTGGCAGGTTACGGTACCAGTCGAAGACGACCCCTTCCAATGCCCCGATGAATCATCGTGTAAGGATGGTATCGTCATGGGGTAGATGGTCGATGGTGACCTCGAAGTATGTGATGTACCGACTTGCGGAGGTCTTTCCATCATATGGATTGATGTGGAATGGTTTATACTTTGGTGGGAAGGGAACATCTCTCCACGCAGCGGGATACGGTTGTCGTATCCTGAGGTCTTGGCAATTTTTTCGGGCGTGGAACATGGCTTGGAGCTCCTGGACCTCTCTTCTCGCCTTCCTGGCCTCGTCTGCAGCGGTAGGAGCCGACATTTTAGGGAGATTATTGCCCGGGTTCAGTGCCGCTGAATTCGAGTCTGCATTGACTGCGGGACACAAGTTTGTTTGGCCAGGCGTCCCTCCTTGCAGAGTAGGGAGGGCTGCTTTGATCTCGTCCACGGATTTGACCAAAGTACGCAGTATGGCCTCTAGAGTGTCGATGCGTTGGCGATCACTGGGACCATCTTGTTCGTCGTTTGTCATGAATGCCGTCCTGACATGAGTAAAAATGGAAGGGACGGTGGATGACGTACACTCCGAATCATACCCCTGTAACGAGAAGTCATCGGGGTATGTGGGAATGTCTTTCTCTGGTTCGGGCTCAGAAGGAACAGTACCCCCAGCTTTCGAGTTTGCCTCGTCTTAGGAATTGTGGACGTCCTCGGGGACGTCGGGATTTGCTGCATCTAATGGGAGAGTTGTTTTCCCCAGCTCGTCTCCTTGGAACATCGGATTGTCGTGGAGGTTCGGAGGGGTGCTACCCCCAGTTCCAGCAACCCCCAGTGATGTGGACGATGAATCTCCCACTGTAGCGGATTTCGTCTTTGAACGGGTACCTTGGAAAACTCCGGTGGTGGGCAACCGCTTAGACGACAGTCTCTTAGTCATAATGGTTGAAATCTTCGGGCTGGAAACATTTGTCTTCTTCCCTCTCCCATCGGCAAAGATTTTCTGAGCAGAGTTGCAGGAGACGACGGGAGGTGCCTCATCTTCTGAACATGGTTGTTGTAATCTTTGGAAGACGGACTGCCGGTCTTCTCGTACCGTCGTGTTACTGCAACAGCAGTTGACGATGACTTGGGTGCAGTGACGTCCGTGGGAGGACTCTTTACACCCTGAAGCCTCTTCTCTTACGCTTGTGGAGGATAGCCTCACGCAAGTCAGAAGGGTCGGGAACGACCATGTTTGCTCCTTGGATTTTGGGAGACTTTTGGGAACCACTCTGTCTGTTTGCCGCCGGGGGCTGGACTCGAGTGTTTCTGTATAACTTCCCATCAGAGGCCCGCATAACAGTATGTAGAACGCTCGGATGGTCAGAGGTCGGGACAGCGGACTGAGCTTGCCAAGCTCGTGCTGCCCTGGACTTCTTCACTCTGGTGCGTGAGGGCACATAATAGGAAGAGTCTAAGTGGTGCTGGAGAGAGGCAGACATGTTTTTTCGGGAGCATGAAAGATCAGGGCCATAGGAAAGGCGGTCGAAGACTGAGCCGCGTGGAGCAGACGGCATGCGGCTGGCAGTCGTAGCCGCATGGGCTTTCTTCATGCGGCTGGAAGTCTCAGCCGCATAAGTCTTCTCCATGCGGCTGGAAATCCTGGCCGCATGAGTGTTATGCATTTGGCTGGCAGTTTCGGCCGCATGGACATCATTCATGCGGCTGGCAATCTCGGCCGCATGAGTCTTCGTCTTGCGGCTAGTGCCTTTGTTCGGCTTCTTCCTGGAGCACATAGAATTACTCTTTGCCCCTGCAAGTCCAGCATCGTAGTGCTTTCCTCTGCCGGACTTGGAGACAGCAGAGTCCTCTATGGCTTGAAGTGGGGTCGCATGAGACTTGCCTTTGCCGTCTTGGGCAGCAGAGAGTACTCCGTCCAGAGCTTGGGGAGGAGCAAATGACTTTGGCCTCCACTACCTGCGAGCCTTCTTTGTGCGGGTTTGCTTCTGGACCGGGCCAGCGCTTCCGTCGGAGAGCATTTCTTCAAACGCCTATTGGTCGAAGCGGACGACCATCTTCTGTTGTGTGGGGCCAAGTTTGGCTGCATCGGATTACGTCACCAACTCCTCAGCCATGGAGAAGTTTGTCCCCAGCAGAGTCGCCATCGTGTTTGCCATGAAATATAAAAGAACAGAACAATTATCGGAGGACTGGACTTTTACTTCACAATACAAACTCGCTTGTACAAAGAAGGCCTAGGGACGAAAACCTAGGTACATCAATCTAAGTACAATTATTTATTTTAGATTCTGGGGGGTGACGGTAGAGGCTCGGAAAAGCGGCGGCAGCTCTGCCTTACTCCTTGGACGATCGGATGCAGCCTTGGCTCCGGGAAAGAAATGCTCTCAGGATGCTCTCTGTGCGTGCCTTTGTCTCTCTGCTCTCTCTCTTCAAGTCTCTCCAAGTGCTCCGGTGCTTTTCGAAAAAAGTCCTCTCTTGCAAGGGAATGGCACCTTGCTATTTATAGGAGTGGGATGCAATCATTAGGGTTTGCAATGATTGCCTCCTTGATAAGTCGGCGGTTAAGGATCAATTAATCTGGGCCCTTCATTCTGATTGTAGCAAATCTAGGTAATTAATGCAGATTGCATCAAATCTCTGTGGGCAATTAATGATGATTGCCATAAATCCTTATGATTTGTTATGCCAAGCTCGGATCTACCGCCACATGTTCAATTTGCATGATTGCAAATGATCTGATTTAATCTCAGTAATTATGAGGATGGCACTAAATCTGTTTGTTGGGATTTGTTGATGAATCTTGATCGATTTGATGCCACGTGTCCCATTATTATTATGCTGCTAGCTGTAGAGCCGTGGGAAAAACTAATCTTCTGCCACGCGTCTTAACCACGAGCCACTTAGGAAATCCGAACCGCATGAGGATTGTTCCCTTCTGAGCCGCATAAGACTGGCCACGTATGGAAATGATCTGAGCCGCATGAGTGTAGGTGACCGCATGATGGGTGGCTTCTCAGTGAGCCGTATGAAGATAGTTCTCGTTAGCTGCATAGGGTAGACTCTGCCTGAGCCGCATGAGGTGGTCTCTCCCTGAGCCGCATGGGATGACCTCTGCCTAAGTCGCATGGGGTGGCCTCTGCCTGAGCCGTATCCGACTGTCCACGTGTCAAGGCCGCAAGAAGGATTTTGGGATTTGTGTCAGAGATTTCCTTCGTTTCCCTAGGAGTCTACCATTATGACAGGGTCTTTATGGCAGCTTTATGGCAGAGCCGTCAGTTCTTCTTTATGTCAGAGCATTAAATAGGGCCTTTGCTTAATGGCCGAACCGCAGAAGGCCACGTGGTGTTGCTTGAGCCGCATGTCCAAGTTGGTGACTTTTGAACCGCATGATGCTCTTGAGCCGCATGAAGCTCGTCTGTTTTTGAACCGCATGAGTTTTTCTGTTCTGAGCCGCATGGGCAATCATGCTCTTTTCCATGCTTCTACACCCGAGAACGAGAAGGTGGCCGTGGTATGTTTACAGCTATTGGATTTTGCCCACAGCTGGTGGGCGGCGCAGGTTGTTGGATTAGTGGCACCTATTGTATGGACAGTATTTCGTGAGAGATTCCAGACCAAGTACTTTGATGTTGTAGCTCGATACGATCTACAGACGAGGTTCACCAATCTGAAGCAGATGGACAGGACGGTCGACGGATATACGACCGAGTTTTCGAGACTTAGTTGGTTTGCTCCCACCTTGGTAGTAACCGAGTTCGACAGAGCCCAGCGGTTCCAGCAGGGGCTCCATCTAGAAATTTTATTAGCGGTAGAGCAGTTCGAGCATCAGACTTTTGATGCGGTATTGAGAGCAGCCAGGAGGCACGAGTATACCTCCCGGAGGATTGAGGACAGGACCGGAGGACGAAAGCGATCTCACGGTTAGATGAATCAGTCTTCAGCACCAACCCCGGCAGCTAGGGCCTTGACCATTGTAGTACCGAGACGGGCGGCCTCAGTGACGTCGGTTCAGCATTCAACCCCGACGAACCCTCAGCAGCAGAAGCAGAAGCAGTCTTCCGCAATGGGTTGCACTCATTATGGGAAGCCAGGGCATGTGGTGGCAGAATATCGCAGAGCACAGGGATTATGCTTGGCTTGTGGAGCACCGGACCACAGGGTTAGGAACTGCCCGAACAGGGGGAGTTCCTCTTCTTCGACCTTTTCTAGTCCTTCGGTGAGAGGACCAGCTCCAGTACCAGTCCAGCAGCAGTATCAGCCTCAGAGGCCATTGCCGCCTCAGTCACAAGTATTCCAGCAGCAGAACCCCCAGCAGTATGCACAAGCCCAAGCCCTGATGCAGAGCAGACGTAGAGCTTTTCAGCAGAGGGGACCAATACCGAGAGGACATGGTCAGGTGATGGCGATGACCGTAGAAGAAGGATTGGCACCAGGTGAGGTAGTGGCAGGTACTATTCTCGTCAACTCCTCTCCAGCCTTAGTACTATTTGATTCTGGTGCATCGTATTCATTCAAGTCTGCACGATTCGCGATACGGATAGGACTGGAGCCCGAGTCATTATCAGTAAGACTCAATATACTTACTGGTAACGGTCTTGTGGGAGTAGATCGAGTGTTTTCCTCGTGTCGGATTATAGTTAGCGGTAGAGAGTTCTCCGCTAGATTGATAGAGTTCTCCATGGCCGATTATGATGTGGTCCTAGGGATGGATTGGTTAAGGAACCAGTACACTAGGATAGACTGCCATATTGGCAGGGTTATTTTTAGCATTCCAGGCGAGCCAAATTTTTCCTTTTCCCAAGGCGAAGTTGAACCTTCTCCTCCGGTATTGCGGATGACAGTAGCAGCAGTGCAGTTACCCCGGATATTCAAAAAGTTTCCTGATGTTTTCCCAAAAGAACTTCCAGGAATGTCGCCAGAGCGAGAGATCGAGTTTACTATCGACTTGATCCCAGGGATAGCCCCAGTGTCAAAGAGAGTCTACAGGATGGCGCCGTCAGAGTTAGAGATATTGTACAAGATGATTGAAGAACTTAGGACCAAGGGATTCATTCGTGCAAGTGGATCGCCTTGTGGAGCCCCGATACTTCTTGTGAAAAAGAAGGATGGTACGTCCAGATTATGTGTAGATTATCGTACCTTGAACTCAGTGACAAACAAGAACAGATACCCTCTTCCGAGGATAGATGACTTATTTGATCAACTCAAAGGGGCAGCAGTATTCTCGAAGATTGACTTGCGGTCAGGATACCGTCAAATCAGAGTCAGAGAGCAGGACATCCCGAAGACAGCTTTCAGATCTAGATATGGGCATTAGAAGTTCCTGGTTATGCCATTTGGAGCAACCAATGCGCCAGCTGTATTCATGGACCTCATGAATCGTATCTGCATGCCTTACTTGGATCAGTTCATGATTGTGTTCCTAGATGACATCCTGGTCTACAACAAGATTGTAGCGGAGCATGAACAGCATCTTCGTGTGGTTCTTCAGATTCTCAAAGAGTACCAGTTATATGCCAAGTTCAGTAAATACGAGTTCTGGCTCGATCGCATTTCATACTTGGGTCATATCATCACTAGAGGAGGAGTAGAGGTGGATCCCCAGAAGATCGTAGCCATTGAGACGTGGCCAGTACCTAGCACAGTTGCAGAATTTTATAATTTTCTTGGCTTGGCCGGCTACTACCGGTGATTTGTTTCAGACTTTGCTCGAATTTCAGCGCCATTGACTCAGTTGACCCGCAAGGATGTACAGTTTGCCCGGATAGCTGAATGTCAGTATTCTTTTGAGAAGTTGAAGCGAGGCCTGATGACGGCTTCCATTCTTACGCTTCCGGATGGGACCGGAGGATTTTCAGTATATTGTGATGCTTCAGGCAGAGGTTTAGGATTTGTTTTGATACAGCATGGAAAGGTAATAGCTTATGCGTCACGTAAACTTCGTGATCATGAAAGGAATTACCCAACCCATGACTTGGAGTTGGCAGCAGTAGTGTTTGTACTTCAGCTTTGGAGAATTACTTGTATGGAGATAGGGTGGAGATGTTCACCGACCACAAGAGCCTGAAGTATGTATTTATCCAGAAGGATCTTAACATGCGCCAGAGGAGGTGGCTAAAGCTACTTGTGGATTATGATGTCAACCTACAGTATCATCCCGGAAAGGCCAATGTTGTTGCAGATGCATTGAGCAGAAGAGCCGGAGTTTATTTCCTTACAGCGCAGCCAGAACTATTAGCAGATCTTCAGAAGATGGGTATAGAGGTTGTCCTTCCTACCAATGTGGCATTGACGGCCGGCATGCAAGTTCAGTCCACTATAGTTGAAAGGATCCGGATGGCACAGTCAACAGATTCTAAGCTTCAGCGACTTAGAGCAGAGTGTGAGGCAGGACGAGGACCAGAGTTATGTATCCATGAAGATGGTACACTTCGATATAGGAGGCATCTATGTGTACCTAGATGTGATATCAGACAGAAGATCATGACAGAAGCTCACAGTTTTCAGTATTCTATTCATCCCAGAGGTATAAAGATGTACCGTGATATCCGTCAGCAATTTTGGTAGAACGGCATGAAGAAGGAGATAGCCCGATTTGTCTCTCGGTGTTTAGTTTGCCAACAAGTTAAAGCTGAACATCAGAGGCCAGCTGGACTTCTTCAGCCCTTTCCAATTCCAGAATGGAAGTGGGAGCATATAACCATGGATTTCGTGACTGGATTACCTAGATCCCCAGCTGGGAGAGATGCTATTTGGGTTATTATAGACAGGCTCACGAAGGCGGCTCACTTTCTCCCATTCAGAGTTGGTCAGTCGACGGCTCAGCTAGTAGAGATGCACCTCAGGCAGATTGTCAGATTTTACGGTATTCCAGTCAGTATCACCTCGGACAGAGATTCAAGATTTAAGTCGTACTTTTGGCGCTGTCTGCAAGAGAGTTTGGGGACTCACCTCCAGTTCAGCTCAGCTTATCATCCGCAGACAGATGGTCAGTCAGAGCGTACCATACGAACCTTGAAAGATATGTTGAGATCTTGTACGCTCGACTTCGATGGTTCATGGAAAGATCACCTGCACCTGGTGGAGCTCTCGTACAACAACAGTTTCCAAGCCAGTATCCAGATGGCACCGTTCGAGGCACTGTATGGTAGGAAGTGCAGGTCCCCGCTAGCATGGTACGATGTTGGAGAGAGGCAGATGCTCGATCCGGAAATGATTACTCAGACAGTTGAGGTGGTCAGAAGAGTCAGGGATCATCTTTGCGTCGCACAAGATCGCCAGCGCCATTGGGCCGATTTACATCGGCGTCCACTTGAATTTTCTGTCGACGACCATGCGTTCCTTAGGATCTCGCCAAACCGTGGCATCATTCGTTTTGGCGTACGGGGAAAGCTGATTCCTAGGTATATAAGGTCGTTTGACATTCTAGAGCGAGTAGGCGATATGTCCTATCATCTCGCTCTCCCGCCGTCGTTGCGTGAGGTGCATGATGTCTTCCATGTATCCCAATTGCGACGGTATATTTCGAATCCGAGTCATGTCCTTGATCATTCGGAATTGGTTGTTGGTACCAACCTTTCGTATGAGGAGAAGCCCGTATCCATATTGGACCGGAGAGAGAAGATACTCAAGAACAAGACTATTAATTTAGTCCGTGTTGTTTGGGGTCATCACTCTCTAGGTGAGTCAACATGGAAGCGAGAGGATGATATCCGATCGCGATATTCTGACCTGTTTGACTCGAAAAGTATAATGTCCTTATTATGCCTTATACCCTCATCTTCCTTGCTTGTATGAATGATTGCTTGATTGATTGTCTAGTTATAACTTGCTTGTGATTAATATGGATTGACCTTGCCTCTCTAGCCTTTTAATTAAATTCCGAGGACGAAATTCTTTTAAGGTGGGTAGAGTTGTAACGCCCGTGGTTCGTATTACGTATTTTGGTATACGTATACGTATTTTGCCTCATGTTGCCTGTCTCATTGCATGGTTTATTTTAGCATTTCATTTCTTGGTTCGGCTTGGTTCGATTTTTCTTGTATGTGAACCAACCCTACCTACCCCCACCACTAATCCTATTTATATCCCACATACTTTTCTCTCTCCTCATAACTCAGCATTTACTCCTCCTTCTTCTTCTTCCTCCCTGGCATAGAGCTCTACCTACCCCCTCTTCCACCGGCAAGTGCAACTTGCTTCATGGAGGAACTCAAGTTTTGTTGTCTCATTTTCTTTCTCACGAGATTCTAAGACACTTTAGTACTTAGCATTTTTAATTTCCCTGGCTCATTTCTTGTAGATCAAAGCTTGTTGTATTTTCGGATTTCTTGGATTTTGATCTATTAAACCTTGTTGTTCTCAAGTTTTGATGGTTCCATGTTGTAGGGAATTTTATTCTGCTCTATTTTGACCTATGGAAGTCCGAATTCTGACCTTAGATGAAGGATTTGTGGAGCTTGGAAGCTACGGTTCCATGGTTCTTCTTCTCGGAACAGATGGAGAAGAAGAATAGTACTTGACCGCATGGCCTTTTTAGGCGGCAAGTTTTCCTCTGGCCACATGAGCCCGTCCCTTCCAGACCGCATGAAACCATGGCCGCTTGAACCGGATGAACCTAAATCCTCAGCCGCATGAGCTTGTGTTCTCCTTAAACCGCATACGCCCTTTTCCTCCAGCCGCATGAGCCTGTCCCCTTCTTGGCACATGGCTTTGCTCGACTTGGTCGCATGAGCCCGATCTCTCTGAGCCCATGCGCCCGTTCCCCCTGAGACGCATGAGCCCATTTCCTTCTGAGCCGTATGAGCCCGCTCTCCCTGAGCCGCATAAGCCCGTTCTTCCCTTGCCGCATGAACTCAGTTCCCTGATCCGCATGAGCCCGCTTTCCCTGATCCGTATTAGCCCGTTCTCCTCTGGTGTCACGACCCGCACCCTTATGAGGGACACGAGCACGTGGGTATGTCCAGCCTACGCCGAAGTATCGACGGTAGAATGCTGTATATAACGTCTGTAAATACTACGACTAACGATATAAAGGTACTTGTACAATATATACACTTCGAGTGGAGGTGACATAGCAATACAGTCTCAATCACAAGATAAAACTAAGGTAGATAGTACAGAAGGAAAATATATGATAGATGAAAAGGAAATAAGTCTAAGATCCAACACAAGCCCAGATATATACATAACATCACAGGATCACAAAATATAATATAGAAAGCAAAAGTTTCACGCCCCGATTCCGTCGAATCGATAGTCGTCCCCCGGGCGTGATGCCGTACGAACCTAATTTGCGATCGCATAAGGCATAGTCATAAGGTAATCCGAGACACGAGATCTAAGAGAGTACGCAGACAAATTGATTCACACAATAAGTAAAGGAAACTTAATCTTTATTGATAATGAACATCTTTTACAGACTCCGATACAAGACTCATTGCCGCACGGGCTATAACATGACTCGATTACAAAAGAGTGCCGATGAGATAGCCGTTCCATACGTTGCACACATCCCCCAATATACAACAAGGTACTCCAGTGACCTGGATGGGAGGGACGCTGAGTCATCTTCTTTGGACTGTCGAGAGCCTTCAAAAGTGGAGTCGCAGAGAAAGTCTTCGACGCACGACCGAAGCTTCAAAAGTCACGAACGTCGCCGAGCTAGTTGGTGCGTCCTTCCTGGTTCGCGGGACCTGCAAAGAGCGAGGATCAGCACAAACACATGTACTGGCGAATGGCTAATTAAATCCAAGCTCTGTATTTGATTCAAGAAGTTTCGTAAACATGTTAGCTAGCTATTTCAATGATCTTTCTAACCATCCTGTTCGATTTGCATGTTAACATTTTTGAGGCAAGAATATGAAACTGTATAACATTTAAGCAACTGTCATATTCATCCCGTGTCCCGTGCACATGTTAAGCAGTGAAAAGGGGTGTGAAGGCCACTGGCAATGTCAAGCCATCACGGACTATAGCTGGATTAGATGGTGACCCTTTCGCGTCGGGTAGCGAGCCCTGTGCAAAAGTTCCCGCCTAACTCGTGCCGATGAAGGGCTGGCGCTTACTATAAACTCGTTCCTCCCGGGCCGAAGCGGTCCCTTGGCCTAGACAATCGTTCGAGGAAACTACACCTTGTCGACAAGTTGTCCAATGACTGTTTTGCTTACTTAGCCGTATCGTTGCGATAAACGTTAATCGATTCATTCATGGCTTTGCATAGGCTAAGTGGATCTGTATAAGAAAACACGTTTTCCATTTTCAAAACCGGCAGTTTGATAACAAGTGTTTCGAGAAGAATCGTGCCACGATTTCTTGATTTTATACTGTTATGACAAGCATTCATTTTACTTCACATATTGAGTTTTAAAATAGAGGGACGAGGTGAAGGAGGTCAGCCACTTGCCTTAGCCTTGCTTCAAACGAGCGACCGATTGGCTGCGCTGACGTCACCTACGCGATCACCTGCAATCGCATAAGCAACTGATTAGAACACTGTATAATTCAAGGAATTTCGATATGAATACGAAGCTCGAAACGCAAGTCACGAAAACTCATTCGGAAAACATTCACGAAAAAGGCATCCATGAAAACCAAAGCCAAAGCCAAATCAAGTGCGGCATGAAAATTCAGAGCAATGAGAGGTCTCTTCCAACTCAGCCAATCCTCGAGGCGCAACCCGCTGAATATGGGACTTGGTTCCGAAGAAGCCATTCCATAACGTGGAATGGATCTTAATTCAACCGTTCCCGTTCGATCGACTCAACCGATTTCGACCAATCGGTCCCGACCGAATCGATAGCGACAGTGTTCCTTTCTCGCGCATCCTGTGGACGGAAACGGGGCACGATGTAGGGATGGGGCACTACATACCGTCTGAATGTACTAGCTGGATCGCAGTCCAGGCAAACCCAACTAATCTACACTACTCTGGGAGAACAAAGTCTAGTGGCTCTACTATCAGGCCACGGTCCTGGACTACTCCATCTAACTCGAGCCCATAATAGGTCGAGCAATCTGTCTCAGAATCATCTGTAATATATCAACGGTATCCTGTCAGGAAAATGAGCAAGTACAAGCACTAACAGCAGTTTCATGTGAATTGACAAATTTTATAAGAGACAGTAATAAAATACAAGACAAAGATATAGAAGACTTGGGAACCGTTCGGAAGTTGAGTTACAACCCTTAAACCAAACAAGGACCGGGATTGTAACCCTTCTCGCGAGCAGAACTTAGTCTCTAATCAAGGTACAACATAAAGGTATGTAGAACATGTGAGTAACTGTATATCATAGCATGGTGAGAAAGTACTGAATGTAGAACAGAGCAAGATATAAGATAAGATAAAGTGAATATAAAATGTGCCTTGAATTATTAGAGCATTATGTGATCGGCTTGGGATATGTTACAGGGCAGACTATCCACTTGGCCCAACAATCACAAAAAAATCTGGGAAGGGTCATGTCGGCCAACCTGGATAGCAAGTACAAGGAAAATAGGATCTCGCTACACCCTACGTGAGGGGAGAGTGGCACGAGCACAAGAATATAGTGACAGGATGGCTTGGATCACATAGCCCCTAATAATTTCCCATCCCCGAATAGTACAATAGATCTGGACATGACACGTCATGGCACGTGATTCCATAAAAGGGTAGCAAGTCTCCTTAGAAATCGGTGTCTATACTAGTACAGGGAACAAGACAGGAATCTACCAATATACCAAAAAAATCTAGGAACAACATCTCATGTCATGATCCAATATATACTAGTCCGTGAACTATCGTGACTGGGAAAAGTGTACGACACTACAACTGAATCGGATATAGCAGATATCAAGGCAATGAAAACTATCAGTGAATGTACTCGCCTGCTGTCCTGAGCTGTAGGGTATATCAATGCTCAGAGTGGTAATCAGAGACCTAAAGATGAGATATTGCATGTTAATTTAGGTTTAACAAAGTTATGAATGATTTCTAATGCATGATATGAAATCTAGGTCAAACTAGGTCTCACTGAGTCACACTAAGTCCTGTCAAGTCAATCTAGGTCAAATTAAGTCATGTCAAGTCAATCTAAGTCAAAATAAGTCAACTCTAGGTCATCCTAGTCATAGCAAGTTATAGCAAGTCAAAGCAAGTCAAACAGGGTCAAGAGTTGACTTAAAGTTGACTTTTAGTCAACTGGTCAAACCTGGTCAACTCTGGTCAACTCTAGGTCAACCCTAGGTCAAACTGGTCAATTGTTGACCAATAGTTGACTTTTGGTCAACTGGTCAACTCTAGTTTGGATTTGGTCAAATTTAGACAAAGGGTTGACTCATTGTTGACTTTTGGGTAAAAAGTCAATTCTGGGTCAACCGAGCCAAAATTGGTTCAAAAATGATATTTGTAGGGTGTACCTAACAAGTCACCTAAGTTTCAAGTCAAACCGACTACCCGTATTCCGTATCTTGAAATTATCCGATTATCCTTTTATATATATTTACCCTTTACCTCTCTAACATTAAAGCCAAGTGGCTTTCCCTTGGGAATTTCACTCCCGGCTACCTAGGGTAGTAGGATACTAGCCTATACAATCATTACCTACCAAGTTCTCTAGGTAAGGTGGACATCCAGTCCATCTTACGGTCCATATTATTCGTTTACCCGTTATCTTGAGTATCGTAGGATACTCAATGATATCGCGTGATACCCTTCTCCTAATCCCAAACGAAACCCCGACTTTAACTTAGGAGCCTACCCACAAACTCTATTTTATATTAGCTAAGTCCCCTTCAAGTTTGGACGCGTTCCGACGCTCCTATCTCAAAATCTCCCTTCACTTGCCCTCACACAACCACTCATTCACTCACTCAAAACTCACTTTTCAACTCTCACTTAGGACTAGTTTAGGGGATAAATTTGTGGGTATAAATAGGTGCATATATAGCTATATATAGGAGTATATATATGTATATATATAGGTATAAATACATAGGCTTATGGGAGGTGAATTGGGGGTCAAATGGGGGGGGGGGGGGGGCTATTGCTGCTCAAACTGCTGCTGTTGCTGCTGTTTTTGCTATTGCTGCTGCTGCCATTCCTGCATGCTGCTGCTGCTGCTATGGCATGCTGTTTGGGGGGGGGGGGGGGGGGGGGCAGCAGCTCCTAATCCCCTCCATGGCTGCTGCTATTGCCCTTCTTCTTCCCCCTCTTCTTACCCTCTCTTCTCCTCTAACTCCCTCTATCTTCCTCTCTAATTCTCTTCTCTAAGTCTCTCTCTATATATATATAAAACACTCTCACAATCACTCCCATTCATTCCCCTCTCTATATATATAAATACACACACTAATTTATATAGTGACACACACATATACATATATATAAACACACACACACACACACAAATATATATATATATATATATATATATATATATATATATATATATATATATATATATATATATATATATATATATATATATATATGAACACACACACACACACACACTATATATGAATAATACTCTACATAACACTAATACAAAATAAAGTTAAGTGCCTAAACCACTTAGATGCAAATCTAATTATTCTAGGGGTGTCCAAATTGGGGGAAAATTCTAGGACACAACCACAAACCAAAACTCCTCCTAGGACACACCAAATGGACTCAAACTTGACACGAATAGGGACACAATCTTGGGGATTAATCCTACTTGGTCAAAACTAAATTATATGATGAAAAGAATGGAATAGAAGATAGGTTGTACCTATTGGGAGATGGATCCCAATTAAAATCCTCCGACACGGCTCCGACATAAAATGAATTATTTAGGACACAACTCTTCCTCTCTTGCTCCCAAAAGCTTGGAGAAGCACCACTTGGGGTAGAGGGAGAGATTGATGGAAGAAAAATGGAAAGAAAAACTTTATTTGGAGATGATTTCTAAGGATTTCCTATTCTTTCTCTTGGAAAAAGACTTGGAGGAGAAAGAGATGAAGAAATTTTGAAGTGTGAAGAAGGAAAGAGGGAAGGGGTGGCCGGCCCTAATAAGGAGGGTTTGGGCCCTTGTGAATTTACAAGTTTGCCCCTCCTTTGCTCGAAATGAAATTTTAATTCCTATTAGGATTTTGGGGGTTAGTTTAGACCAATTAAAAATCATAATTAGGCCTAAACACTCATGTGGGATTAGTCCAAACTCCTAGACCTAATTGTTAAGTTTGGTGGACCATGGCTAATTAATGTGTTAAACACAACTCAAGTCAAAATTCTCCGGAGTCCCGAATTAAGTCGGAATGAGATAAAATTCGAACCCGACTCCTATAATCATTAAATATTAACATTCATGAAATAAAAATCCCAAAATATTCAAAAATAGAAAATTACTATTTTACCCCTATCTTGAAAAAGTGAGGGTGACAAGTCTATCCACCTTAAAAAAATTTTGTCCTCGAAATTGAAGACAACAAACACAGGAAAATCACAAACAGAAAAACGAAAGAAATGGATTTATACCTCAGGGCACGAAAAGATAAAGAAAATGCTCCCGCATGTCGTCCTCCCTCTGCCAGGTAGACTCACCTAGAGAGTGATGTCTCGATACAACCCGAACCAAGGGTATGACCTGGTTTCGGAGCACCTTCTTCCTGCGATCCAGAATCTCCACCTGCTGTTCTGAATAGCTGAGAGTAGGTCCCACCTGTACCGCTGAATGGTCCAATACATGGCTAGGATCTGCCACGTATCGCCTCAGCTGAGATACATGAAACACGTTGTGCACTCCCTCAAGCCTAGGCGGCAAGTACAGTCGGTAGGCTACTGCACCGATCCTCTCTATGATGGTGAAGGGTCCGATGTAGCGCGGACTGAGCTTTCCACCGCCGCCAAAGCGAATCGTGCCACGTGTCGGGGATATTCTCAGAAATACCATATCACCAGCCTAAAAATAAGACAAAACTCAGCACATAAACTAAACAAACAATCACAAACAAACACGACAGGAAACTGAAACTAACCTCGAACTCAAACGATCTCAGGTGACTATCGGCCTAATGTCGCAGCCTATCCTGAGCCACCCGAAGTCTGTCGCTAATCAACCTGACCTTCTCGGCCGCATCCACAACCATCTCCGGCCCAAGAAGTGCCCTCTCGCCGATATCGTCCCATGACAAAGGAGTACGGCATCTCCGTCCATATAGAGCCTCGAATGGCGACATCTCTATACTGGCCTGGTAGCTGTTGTTGTAAGCAAACTCTACTAGGTGAAGATGGTCCTCCCAAGAACCCCCGAGATCAAGCACACACGTGCAAAACATATTCTCCAAAGTCTGGATAGTCCTCTCCGACTGCCCGTCTGTCTGGGGATGATAAGCGGTACTAAACTTGAGCGACGTGCCCAAGCTAGTCTGTAAACTCCTCCAAAAGTGGGAAGTGAATCAGCTATCCTGGTCTGAAACTATGCTCACCGGAACCCCATGCAATCTCACGATCTGACGAACATACAGCTCTGCCAGCCTCTCCGTAGACAAACCCACTTTGAATGACAAAAATTGGGCCAATTTGGTCAATCTATCAACGATGACCCAAACTGCGTCCTTCCCTCCTTGCGATCGTAGAAGTCCTGATACAAAGTCTATGGTGATATGCTCCCACTTCCACTCGGAAATGGATAGCGGCTGTAGCAATCCACCTGGTCTCTGTCTCTCGGCCTTCACCTGCTGACACACAAGACAACGAGATACAAATTGAGCTACCACGCGCTTCATGCCATACCACCACACGTGCTCTCTCAGGTCCTTATACATCTTGTTGGCTCCAGGATGCATAGAATACTGAGAGCGATGTGCCTCCTGAAGAACCTCCTCCCGAAGCTCTCCACTCAGAACGTACAGCCTAGTACCGTGCCGCAACAACCCATCTTCGCCTAAAGAGAAATCGTTGAGCAAACCTGTCTGCACCTGCTCCCTGATGTCCTCAGGGCAACATCATCATACTGTGCTGACCTGACTCTATCCATCAGCTCAGACTAAATATGTAAACTCCATATCTGGATCTCCATGCCCAGAATGATAACCTCGATACCCAAACTATCTAGGTCGGCCAAAAGATGACGATCTGTCGTTAAGAACATAGCTACTGGATACCTGCTCAAGGCATCTGCAACTACGTTGACCTTCCCCGGATGGTACTACAGTGATATATCGAAGTCCTTCATCAGCTCTAACCACCGCCTCTGCCGCATGTTCAGCTCCTTCTGAGCGAACACGTACTTCAAGCTCTTATGATCTGTGAAGATCTCAACTCGCTCTCCGTACAGGTAATGCTTCCATAACTTCAAAGCAAAAATAACCGCGGCCAACTCCAGATCATGAGTAGGATAGTTCTTCTCATGAGGTCATAACTGCCTGGATGCATAGGCAATCACCTTCCCGTGCTGCTGAAGAACACAACCCAAGCCCTTCCCTGAAGCATCGCTGTAGATCGAGAACCCACCTGACCTAGATGGCAAAGTCAAGATCGGAGCTGAGGTCAACCTCTTCTTCAGATCATCGAATGCAGCCTAACACTCATCAGTCCAGACGAACTCCACGTCCTTTCTGGTGAGTCTAGTCATCGGCTCTGCAATCTGTGAGAAGTCCTGGACGAACTTCCGATAATAGCCAGCCAAACCCAGAAAGCTCCGAACCTCAGCAACTGAACTGGGCGTAGATCAAGACTCAACTGCTAAAATCTTTCTCTGGTCCACTGAGATCCCGTGCTCGGTCAGAACATGGCCTAAGAACTCGACCTGGTCCAAGAAGAACTCGCACTTCGAAAGCTTTCCGTAGATTTGCTCCCTCCTCAGAGTCTCTAACACAACTCTCAAGTGCTCCTCATGCTCCTCCTGCGTCTTTGAATCGATCAAGATGTCATCTATGAAGACCACTACGAACTTATCAAGGTACTGATGGAATACCTTGTTCATCAAGTTCATGAACACCGCTGGAGCATTGGTCAACCCGAATGGCATCACTGTAAACTCGAATTGGCCGTACCGAGCCTGAAATGCCGTCTTAGGAATGTCATCCCGCCTCACCTTCAGCTGGTGATACCCGGACCTCAAGTCTATCTTCGAAAATATCTTTGCCCCACTCAGCTGATCGAACAAGTCGTCGATCCTCGGCAAAGGGTATCTATTCTTGATAGTGAGGTTGTTGAGCGCCCGGTAATCAATGCACATGCAGGACGTACCGTCCTTCTTCGGCACAAACAGGACTGGCGCTCCCCAAGACGAAGAACTGGATCTGATAAACCCCTTGTCCTGCAGCTCGTCGACTTGCTTCTTCAGCTCTATCAACTTGCTGTTGTTGACCCTATAGATGTGCTGTGAAATGGGCTCGGCGCCCGGCACCAAGTCTATAGAGAACTCAATATCCCTGTCTGGCAGCATCCCCGGTAACTCTTCCGGAAAGACATCCGAGAACTCAGCTATCAACGGATGCGACAAGTCCTGCCCCGCCGACAAAGCTCCACAGAATCCAGCCTCCGGCTCCGCTGCTCCTCGAGCAAACTCAATCTCTGGCTCCCCCGGCGGCCTAAAAAGAACTCTGCCTCCTCTAAAATCAATACTAGCATGGTGCATGCTCAACCAATCCATACCGAGTACCATATCGTACCTCGGAAGGAGCATTACGAGCAGACATACACTCAAGTCCCGGCCTCTCAGGGTGACTCTCCGTCCCTTACAAATGTTATTAACCAGGATAATGCCTTTCCCGGTCATAATCTTGTAAGTCCTACCCATATACTCAAAAATAATGTTGTGTCTCAGAGCAAAAAAACAGACACAAAACTATGAGTGGCACCAGAATCAAACAAGGCGAAAGCAGGAAAAGAATCAAGGAGAACATGACCTGCTACAACATCTCCCACTGGCTCTACCTCCTCCTCTGCTGCCAAAGCGAACACCCTGCCCACACGTGCTCCCTTCTGGTGCTGTACAAAGCGCTGCTGCTGGGTCTGAAGTGGATGACCTCTCTGCTGAACTGCCGGTCCACTAGCCTGCTGCACCCTGTTCTGGCCTCCTCGGACTCTACAAAAACGGCAATCCTTCAGCTGGTGATTGGGCACCCCACAGAATAGACAGACGCCCAATCTCTTCCTACAGGCCTTCCTGGTGTGCCCTGGCTTCCCGTAGAAGCCGCACGGAGTAGCCGGTCTCTGGCCCTGTCCCTGGTGCTGCTGGACATGCGGTGGTGCCTGCTGAATCTATAACAGAGGCTGCTGCTGAAATGGCCTCTGCTGTTGCTGAAAATGGGTGCGCTTGGCTGGTCCCGCACTGGAACTCACCCCCATGGTATCACCGCTCCTCTTCGGCTTGAGGCCGAAGTCCTCCTCTGTAATCTGCACGTCCATCAATATCTGATCGAACGTCGCGTCACGGCGACCCGAGGTGCGGGTGCGCACTGCATGAATAAGTCCCCTACGGAACTTACGAGTCTTCTGCCCCTTATCTTGGATCAGATCGGGAGCGAACCTGCTAAGACGAAAGAACTCTACTGCATACTCGTCCACCGACGAGTTCCTCTGTACTAGACCCACAAACTGGCCCTCCAATGCTGTAAGAGCCACGTCCGGGAAGAACTTTTGCTTGAAGAGCCTCCGGAAGTTCTCCCATGTCAGCCCTCTCACCGACGCACGAGGATCCGTACGGTACCATGTCAGCGCGATGTCGAAGAATCGGCTGGCTGCGGCTGAAACCCAAAGTTCTCTAGGAAGCTCTGCCAGCTCCATACTTCGCTGCACGTCCTCTAGCCAATCGTCTGCATAAAGGATGCCCTCCATCCCCATGAATTCCCTGGAGCTCATCTTTTTAAAGTCTAATACTGTCCCTGGCCTAGACTGCTGCTGGTACGGCTGCTGGCCAGTAGGGCCCTGCACCGTACGCGGTGCCACTCTCTCCATGGCTGCCAGTGCAAGCTGATGCGAGTTCTCCATCTATGTATCTCTTTCATAGTGTAATAATGTGATGGCTTGTAGAGTGTTTGCACCATAGAGTTGATAGTTAGCATTGGTATTAGAATAATAATCCATGGTAGATGATTTTCTTGTTATTATAATACCAACCAGCTACATATAGGATGTTAGTATGCCTTACAGCCTTGATGATTGTTATTATTTTCCTTACCTTTTTCCAGTGAGGCACCCACGACCAGAGCCTGTCCTTGGGTATAGTTGTAGTTCACCTAAGACAGAGAGGCCTATATACATATAGATTACAGATGGTATTGGCATATGGGTTATGGGCTTGGTTGGTATCTATAGGTCATTGTCGTATAGGATTATTGACATGTTGTTAGCCTATATTGGTCCACTCCCTATTTTAGTAGGTTCTCTTGTGTTGAGTTCAGTCATGTTGATCAACCTTTATAGGCAGTTTGCAGCCCCTTCACTAGGTACCCTGTCCTCTTAGTTCAAACTTGTATAAGTTGTTCACTGTACTCAAATTCCTACCATGTTACATCATAGGTTTCACTGGACCATAGTTCAGACCCCAATTATTGACTCACCAATATAACCATCAACCCCTTACCATATTTTACATATCAGAAGAATTAGTATCATGCATGCTAGAGGCCTGTACTCACCACTTGGGGCAGTTCACTGTTTTGTCCCAATACACCTTACAGTATCTGACCCCTTCAGTGGAGTGCTGGGCATGTGGTAGGGAGTGTGTGTTATAGACCCTGAGTAGAGTTGAGGTGATGAGGGTTAATATATATAGTTGTATATTTATGTAATGTATTATGATTGGTACGTAGCCTGCACTCATTGCAGTATACTGCCTATTGCATTCCCTGTACACAAGTTTGGTTTACTTCTTTCAGACCACTGTTTTGCATATAGTTAGTTCAGCTAGATAGAGAGGGGAGCCCAGGTTGATCTAGAGGCATGTTTCAGTCACCATGTAGGTTTTCCTTCACTTGACTATACAAGTGGACCCAAATGTCCTATCTTTTAGCTCATGATCTCAGTCCCCTTGGCATCATTTTCTTTTGCCTATAATGATGTTTCAGACCATTCATCCTTAGCCCAGTCCTAAGCATTTGTTTCAATCCCTTATAAGTTTAGTCTGCCTTAACCCTTGGTTGACCAGTCATATATGTTTATAGATGATATACTTAGGATATATGAGGTGGGTTGTTGTTCTTGAGCATATATATGTGGTATTGGGATTGGTGTGCTTAGCTTGTAGGTCCTTAGTTATGGGTGACTTGATAGGATTAGGAAGTTAAGAGCTGGCCTATTATAGAGTTCTCTTTTGCTAAATTCTAGTTGCCAACACTTAGGTAGCTGGCAGAGGTAAAGTCCTAAGAATATGACCAAGCACTAGGATGTTGAGAAATTGACTAGTGATTGACCTTGACTATGTTGACCTAGAAAGGGGTGCGACCATCTTAATTTCGAGGACGAAATTTTTATAAGGTGGGTAGGATTGTAACACCCAGTTTTCCAGATGAGGATAATTTTGAAATTTTGTAATTATAATTATTATTTATTTATATTTAATTCATATTATGATTCTTGGTGATTTTTAATCTTTTTAAACTATTTAAAATCATGACTTGTGATTAGGGTATTTTATTTATTATTTTTAGTTTGAGGGTATTTTTGTCATTCTTGGGGTTATTTGAATTTATTATAATTTATTTGAATTTATGGGAATTTTTAGAATTTATTTTGGAATTGTTTGAAAGAGGGTTGACTAGGTTGACTTTGACTAGTTTTGACCCTTGTAGACCAACCTAGAAGCTAACCCTAGTTAGTATGGACTTGGTTAGGTTATATGACTCTAGTCTAACCTAAGCTAACCCTTAGTTTGGTCAATAGACTCTAGTTAGCAATAGGAATTAGAAAGTCATAAGTCATGACTTATGATTTAGAACCTTTGATAAATCAATTCAAGCCATAGCCTTGTAGATTGGCCCAAAGCCCAAGACATTACAAAAAACCTAACCCTAGACTTAAGTGGCCGGCCAACCTATCCACATTGGGAACACCACCCTATAAATACTCTCTTAGTTTAGGGTTGCCTCTTTTTAGGAAAGCTCAAGTTTAGAAAGAGGTTTGTTCCTATTCCTTTTAATCTATAAAAATTCCATTCCATGTCCTTTTTCATTCAAATATCTTCCATTAGGTTTTAATATACCTATACTTGCTGTTATTGGAGTTTTATTTCAGTTTGTTATTGATTTGTTGGATTGGGACATCAAGGAGAGGAGCTCAACAAAGGGAGATTTTTCTAGAAGTTCATCTATAGGTAACTTCCTCATTCCTCAATAAAATTTCGATTTCTTTACATATTCAGGAAGCCCTAGGAGTCCCCTAAGTGGTTACATAGGTTTCGTGTCGAGTTTTATAGGTTTCGTGTCCGTTTCGGACACGTATCAGACCTGTTCCTTAAGTGTTTGTCGAAATGCCTCAAAGGGCATTTCGATTCCTTTTGTGCAAACTTTTTGAATAGGAATCGAGGTTTTATCATTGCTTATTGATTTCTGTTTCTCTGAGGTGGTGATTGTATCGTGTCGTGTCGTTTAGGACACGCGAACCCACAGTTTCTGACCGCGCACCAGTCCCCTGCCACTCGGGGGATGTAGCGGACACGATACGGCTTGGTTGGACACGAAACTTGACACGCCCCTTGGGGCAGTGACTGACACGCCACGTGTCAAGTTTTATGGGCCCACGTGGCATGTCGAGGAAGAAATCCTCGTTACACGGGGATTTGTCTGACTGTGCAGTCGAACATTTTCGACTCTGATACGGCCCTCGTATCCGACACAGACACGACGTAGACACGGGCTAGTTGGCCTATGGGGTAGTCCCATAGGTGGGCTACCTAGGTGGTTGACCGCGAGACACGTTTGTGTCCTGTGTCGAGTGCACGTGTGCACGAGACAGTGCACTGGACAGTGCACTGTTATGCCCGATCTGGGTTTTATGGTTTGGACATGATTGTGTCATATTGGTGGACACGTGTTGGACCCTGGGACACAAACACATTATATATTTTCATTACCAACCTCTGTTTTTGTATTTTAGATTCATTTGACTTATGAATTCTCATTTAACCCTAATCGACTGATACATGTGTTTTCTGTCAAATTTCCAGTTTTCAAATATGACATTTGCCTGCTATTTTAACCTATCTAATACTGCTAAAATATTGGTTTTAATTCCTATAATGGTTCTCCTATATGTGATCTATTTGTGTGTCGAAATTGGGACTGTTTTGGAGTCTCTTAAATTCAAAATCTGAGATGTTAGGCCTAGACTGTTAAACTGGGTTTATTAACTGTTGTAGACTGATTTTTGGGTTTTTTTGTGAACTATAAAATGATACCAATGTGTATACCTGGGTATGATTAGAAAGGAAGACTGAAAACTAAGTTTGTAATCTCCAAAAACCTGAACTGTTAGCCTGCACACTGTTTCCACTCTCTCATCACTCACAGTCACACACACACCACACACACTGTTTTGTACATTCCTCATTCACCCCACACACAACAGTTACACACACACAGCCATACACCATGTTCACTCTCTCACTCACTGATTTTCTTTATATACACAACTGTCATGTTGTCTCTCACACCCTCATGTATGTCTCCCTCACCCACACACACATCCTTCACTCTTTAACACACACACACACTATTACTCTCATACACACACATACACTCTCTCTCTCTCTCTATTATATCATGAATGCCAAGTTGTGTGTGTATTATGTATTATGTAGATATGTGGGTACATATATGTAGGTTTATGTATATAGTATGTATACATATATAATTTATGTAATGTTTACCTATATGTATATATGTTGAGCCTATATATATATATATATATATATATATATATATATAATGTGATGTTTCCAAATAGTTGCACTATAACCTATGTAATGTACACATATAGGTAATATGTAAGAATGCCAACTAACATGTGTAGTTGGTCTAGATAGCCTAGTAGTGTTGTGTACTAGCTTGTATAGGTTGAGTGACCTAGTATAGACTAATGTAGTCTAGTATAGAATAGTTTGACCTAGTTTAGACTTGTTCGATCTAGTTTGACCATAGTTGACCAAGTTTAACTTCTAGGATTGACCAGAGTTGACCAAGAGTTGACTTTGGCCTAGATTGACCTAGATTCATGTAGAATGCATAGTAGAATTTTATTTTACCATTTTAGACTTGTTGTGACTTGTGCTATTCTGATTAGGAGCCATACACCACTCCTCGGACAGTACTTTCATATTGGACACTCAGATACCAGGCGAGTACATTCTCTGATAATTTTATATCCTGCTTAGAATTATTTTCTGCATTAAATTACGTTACTTGATACTGTCACATTGGTGACACGGATTAGTACAATATGGATCCCTCCCTGAGATGTTATCCCTTCAGGGAGTATCGGGGTACTCTATGTTCTGTGTGTTTCACTTATATGACGTATCACTATGCTTCTTTGGTTCTATGATCACTTGTGACATATACTCATATGATCACAGAGTCTTCTTTGAATCCTTATCCCATTTATTAGGATTTCCAGAAACCCCAGCTTACCACCCTTTGGAGGCTTACCATCCTTCGGGGGCTATTATATAGAATCATAACATAACCTGGTTGGATCCTTGTGTATTAATTGGGGGTACGGAGGAGTGTAAATAGCCATGTGAACAATTCCAAAGTAGAATAGCCATGTACGCCTCTTTAGTATAGCCATGTACAATCAAGCCGTTCACATGTCGACTTTGTACTCTAAATCACTAGTCACTGGTAGCTCTTTACTTATAGTAGATATTTCTATTACAGTTCTCTCTCTCTGTTTACATACTGCATTTCTTCAGTATCTATATCTTACTTTACTGCATGATTATATTTTCTAACCTGCTATGAACTGTTGAGATGTATTGTGCTCGCTCCTGTCCTGACTGGACATGTTGAAAATATTACAGAGGACGAGGAGGAGGCTGGTGTGGATACCTATTACGGGCTACATTAGATGAGTTGTTGGACCTGGACCAGCAGCAGGCCCCACTAGACTAGGATGTGTTTCATTTACTTTACTCTCCGGATGATTGTACATATTGATACCTGGGATCTGGGATTATGTATTTATCTTAGACACTTAGACTCTCTATTGTACTTGGGATGTTCTTTTCATTTTAGCAGTTTTATCTATCTATCTATCTGCTATCTTATCATCTGCCTTAGTTGTGATTGAGTTACTTTCTGCTATGTCACCCCCATTCGGGGAGTATAAACTGTTTAAGCTTTATATTGTTAGATGTTGTGACCTAGGACAACGTTCTACAGCCGACACTGCGGCATAGGCTGGACGTATCCACTTCTCGTGCCCTTACTCTAGGGTGCGGGTCGTGACACTCCATGCTCTACCTCAGTATCTCAGTCTGGCGATGTGACGCCTCCGCCTGGGCTCGCTGTGTCTCCATCATCTGCTGAAGGAGAAGGAACATGTGGTATGTATCCGTCGGTATCGGAGTTGGTGGCGGTAGCATATCTGGAACGACGACCGAAACCCTCTGGGGTGGAGGTGGTAGACCTCCCTGCGTAACTGTCACGGCCTCCGGGATAGTAGAAATACTGGAGGCAGTCTCCTGAACCTCCTCCTCGGCCTGGTCAGATCTCTCGTGCAAGCTACTCGATCCAGTGGCCTGCGGGTGCATCTTCGTCATCCTGGAGACGAATTAAAACAAAGAGATCAATATGGCACATGAGAAGATATTATCAAAGAAGGACAGTTAATTTAATACAAGGAGAGTAATCATGATAATCAAAAGATCGGAAATTTTCCTAGGTGTGATTGAGAAACTCCTATCATATCCTAGGTCCTGCATCCTAATTGCAGGCTCGTAATTAGTACTCTAAGTCGAGCACCATTACGAGATCGCACTAATTGCGACACAGGCCTGCATGGGCCACCACAAAAATATGTCACGACCTGCACCCTTATGAGGGACACGAGCACGTGGGTACGTCCAGCCTACGCCGCAGTATCGACGATAGAACGTTGTATATAACGTCTGTAAATACTACGACTAACGGTATAAAGGTACCTGTATAGTATATACACTCCGAGTGGAGGTGACATAGCAATACAGTCTCAATCACAAGATAAAACTAAGGTAGATAGCACAGAAGAAAAATATATGATAGATGAAAAGGAAATAAGTCCAAGATCCAACACAAGCCCAGATATATACACAACATCACAGGGTCACAAAATATAATATAGAAAGCTACAGTCTGAATGTACTAGCTGGATCGCAGTCCAGGCAAACCCAACTAATCTACACTACTCTGGGAGAACAAAGTCTAGTGGCTCTACTATCAAGCCACGGTCCTGGACTACTCCATCTAACTCTAGCTCATAATAGGTCGAGCAGTTTGTCTCAGAATCATTTATAATATATCAACGATATCCTGTCAGAAAAATGAGCATGTACAAGCACTAACAGCAGTTCCATATGAATTGACAAATTCTATAAGAGACAGTTTAATGAAATACAAGACAAAGATATAGAAGACTTGGGAACCGTTCGGAAGTTGAGTTACAACCCTTAAACCAAACAAGGACCGAGGTTGTAACCCTTCTTCCGAGCAGAACTTAGTTTCCAATCAAAGTACAACATAAAGGCATGTTGAACATATGAGTAACTGTATATCATAGCATGGTGAGAAAGTACTGAATGTAGAACAGAGCAGGATATAAGATAAGATAAAGTAAATATAAAATATGCCTTGAATTATTAGAGCGTTGTGTGATCGACTTGGGATATGTTACAAGGCAGACTATCTACTTGGCCCGATAATCACAAAAAAATCTGGGAATGGTCATGTCGGCCAACCTGGATAGCAAGCACAAGAAAAATAGGATCTCGCTACACCCTACGTGAGGGAAGAGTGGCACAAGCACAAGAATATACTGACAGGGTGGCTTGGATCACATAGCCCCTAATAATTCCCCATCCCCGAATAGTATAATAGATCTGGACATGACACGTCAAGGCACGTGATTCCATAAGAGGGTACTAAGTCCCCTTAGAAATCGGTGTCTATACTAGTACAGGGAACAAGACAGAAATGTACCAATATACCGAGAAAATCTATGAACAACATCTCATGTCATGATCCAATATATACTAGTCCGTGAACTATCGTGACTGGAAATCGAGTAAGACACTACAACTGAATCGGATATAACAGATATCAAGACAATGAAAACTATCAGTGAATGTACTCGCATGATGTCCTGAGCTGTAGGGTATATCAATGCTCAGGGTGGTAATCAGAGACCTAAAGATGAGATATTGCATGTTAATTTAGGTTTAACAAAGTTATGAATGATTTCTAATGTATGATATGAAATCTAGGTCAAACTAGGTCTCACTGAGTCACACTAAGTCCTGTCAAGTCAATCTAGGTCAAACTAAGTCAAGTCAAGTTAATCTAAGTCAAAATAAGTCAACTCTAGGTCATCCTAGTCATAGCAAGTCAAAACAAGTCAAACAGGGTCAAGAGTCGACTTACAGTTGACTTTAAGTCAACTGGTCAACCCTGGTCAACTTTGGTCAACTCTAGGTCAACCCTAGGTCAAACTGGTCAATTGTTGACCAACAGTTGACTTTTGGTCAACTGGCCAACTCAAGTTTGGATTTGGTCAAATTTAGACAAAGGGTTGACTCATTGTTGACTTTTGGGTAAAAAGTCAACTCTGGGTCAACCGAGCCAAAATTGGTTCAAAAAAAATAATATTTGTAGGGTGTACCTAACAAGTCACCTAAGTTTCAAGTCAAACCGACTATCCGTATCCCGTATCTTGAAATTACCCGATTACCCTTTATATATATTTACCCTTTACCTCTCTAACATTAAAGCCAAGTGACTTTCCCTTGAGAATTTTACTTCCGACTTCCTAGGGTAGTAGGATACTAGCCTATAAAATTATTACCTACCAAGTTCTCTAGGTAAGGTGGACATCCAGTCCATCTTACGGTCCATATTATTCGTTTACCCGTTATCTTGAGTACCGTAGGATACTCAATGATATCGCGTGATACCCTTCTCCAAATCCCAAACGAAATCCCGACTTTAACTTAGGAGCCTACCCACAAACTCTATTTTATATTAGCTAAGTCCCCCTCAAGTTTGGATGCGTTCCGACGCTCCTATCTCAAAATCTCCCTTCACTTTCCCTCACACAACCACTCATTCACTCACTTAAAACTCACTTTTCAACTCTCACTTAGGACTAGTTTAAGGGCTAAATTAGTAGGTATAAATAGGTGTATATATAGCTATATATAGGAGTATATATATGTATATATAGGTATATATACATAGGCTTATGGGAGGTGAATTGGGGGTCAAATGGGGGGGGGGGGGGCTATTGCTGCTCAAACTGCTGTTATTGCTGCTGTTTTTGCTATTGCTGCTGCTGCCATTCCTGCATGCTGCTGCTGCTGCTATGGCATGCTGTTTGGGGGGGGGGGGGGCAGCAGCTCCTAATCCCCCCCCATGACTGCTGCTATTGCCCTTCTTCTTCCCCCTCTTCTCACCCTCTCTTCTCCTCTAACTCCCTCTATCTTCCTCTCTAATTCTCTTCTCTAAGTCTCTCTATATATATATATATATATATATATAAAACACTCTCACAATCACTCCCATTCATTCCCCTCTCTATATATATAAATACACACACTAATTTATATAGTGACACACACATATACATATATATAAACACACACACACACACACACACACACACACACACACACACATATATATATATATATATATATATATGTAATTATATATATATATATATATATATATATATATATATATATATATATATATATATATATATATTTAAACAATGGCTAAAGCCTTCATTGAAACATAAGAAGATAGGTTGGAACCGGGAGATAGCCCAAGTTCCTACAAGTTGCGGGTGTAACCCTGAACATAAATCCTGAAGCGACGCGTCATTAACCAAAATACGATTCATTTGACTTTTTTTTCTTTTTGTTGTTCTTTTTTTGGAAGAACATCAAACAGGGATCCAAAAAATTTCGAATTATGAAATTTGAAAGCGTGAGTTAGGCGGTTGCACCGGTCCTGAGGGGGAGAAACGTTGCGCTGCCGGAGGGGTTGGGCACACTGCCGTAGGTGGCGTACGGCGCGAGGAAGGTGCGCGGCCCGAGGCGGGCGCGCAGCCCGGGGGAAGAGGAGAGGCCGGAGGAGGGGCTATGGGCCAGGGGCTCCGGCGAGAGGTCGATCGGCGGGGAGGTCATCCCGGCGGGGAGGGCTAGGATGACGAGGGGCGGGGAGGGGGGGGGGGTCGAGACGCCCACGACCACCGGGGGGGCGGTGGGCGGGGGAGGAGGGGAGAAGAGAGGGTGGGGTCGCGGCTCGACCTCCGGGGGGTCGGCAAGACCGCCGGCCGGAGGGAGCGGGGGACGGCCAAAGACCTACCGCCGGCCAGAGGGGGAAACCACCGACGTGCGGCTGCGGGTAGCTCCGGAGCACGTAGCGGTGTGCGGACGACACGGGCGGCGGCACCGCAGGGAGGGGAACTGCGATCGACGCCGGGGGGTGGCCTGGAGGAGGGAAATCGGCGAGGGCCACTGCGCCGGAGCAGAGGTGGGGGGGTGCGAGCAAGAGGGAAGTACTGACACCGTCGCCCACGAGGGGAGGGGGGATCTCGGACGGCGGAGGGAACGCCGTCGGGGCTTGGGGGGCGGGAGCGGGGACAGCTCCGGGGCTGCCGGAAGCCGGGAGAAGCGTCGGCTTCGGCCACTTGAGGGAGAGAAATTCATGGGGGGTCTTCGCCGCGGGGGGAGGAGCGGCGAGGGGAGGAGCCGGCCATGACAGGGGAGCAGACGAGGAGGCGCCGGGAGGGGGGAGGCGCCAGGCGAAATGCGGCCCAGGCCTGGCAGGGTACCGAGGGAGGGCGGTGGAGCGTGGGAGGGGGGACAGCTGGTGGAGTAGGAGGGCCGGTTGCCCGACTCCTCGCTCGGTGGCGCCGCTTAGGGCGTCTACGCCGAGGAGTATGGAGGAGGGGGTAGGGTGGTGGAGACCACACGACGGGAGGCCGCCCGTCCAGGAAGACTCCGGCCAGCCGCACGGCGATAAACCGCCAGCCGAGGTGACGGGAGGGTGGAGCGAGGGTGGGGGGATGGCTGCCGAGCGGGAAGAAAGTCCCCGGGCCCGCGGCCAAGCCGAGAGGGCTGACCGGCCACCAAAGCCATCCGGCCACCGGCGGGCTCGGAGGAGCTACGCCGAACAGAGGAGGGAGCCGCTGTCGCCCCTTCCGATTCCCCATTAAATCATATATATATATATTGGAAAAGAAAACCTTTATTGAATGATAGGCGCAAAATGCCGAAGCCTATACAAGTAAGCGCGCGTCGCGCGAAGAACTACCCAAAACAAAGAGAGAAACACGAAGTGTAGCCCACAAAACGGTAGCTGGATCGGGCATCAGAAGGTTCATCAGAAGGTTAGTCGGTCAAAGCTAGTTCCCGAGGGAATAGCGCCCCTGTCCCTGTCAGTAGTCCAGGGCGTCCCAAAACTGGTTCGAGGTGTGAGTGCAACGCCTTTTTCTTTTGAAGATTTGCCGAACCACCTCTCTGTACAATTGAGGTGGCGGGAATTGACAGCCCTCGAATCTGTATTTGTTTCTGTTTTTCCATAATACCCAAAATGCGACGGCAGCGATGATCTGATGCCCGTGAGACGCGTTCCAGCTGGCCAGCAGATCGTTGATGCCCCCGGTTGTGGAGACCATTTTGCACCTGTAGTGAAGGTGTGTCCAAATATGGGAGACAGATTCCCCAGAAAGAAGAACGTGATCGACGGATTCTGGTTGGTGATCAACACAGCAGTGGCATCTGGACGCCAGACTAAAGCCGAAGGATTTGACGGCATCGTCCGTGGGGAGTTTTCGACGCGCGGCACGCCAGAGGAGAATGGACCATTTCGTTGGAATACATGTATGCCAAAACTTGGCGAAAGGGGAGGTCGTTACTTGGATGTCTCTGATGATGGCTCTGGCCGAAGCTAGGGTGAAGACGCCACCTTGGTTGGGGGACCATCTGAGCACGTCATAAGCGTCATTGATCGACAGATGAGAAGCACCCAGGCTCGCCAATGCCGCCGGCCCAAGCCAATCTCGAACTCTATCCCAATTCCACCCTGACGCGTCATCGTCCCATAAATCTCGGATCTCGTACAGCGGCGAAGTAATAGCGTTGGGCCTGAGGATATCGTCCCCCAACCAGCGTTCCTTGCAGGCCTGCGAATGACCATTGCCCAGGGTCCGGCGTAAGTACAATTTTGCAAGGTTACGGCCGCGGATGATGTGCCGCCACGACGCGGTGGATCTGTTGTTGGCAGACGCCTCAGATAAGTGACAGAATCTGGAGTATCTCGCTCTCATGAACCTGGTCCAGATCTAGTTTTCAGAGCAGATTTTCTACCACAATTTTGCCGAGTGGGCGTCGACCATGTGGGCAAGCCTGCAGAATCCCAGACCACCCTCTTCAGTAGGTTTGGCCATGGTAGCCCAGCTGGCAAATCTTGCCCACTATGTGGTCGTAAATCCCAGAGTTCGCTCTGCCGTACACCAACGGGCAGCCTAAGTACAGGAAAGGGGGGTAAGCTGTGGAGAAGGAGGTCGTGGAGGACAGCACAGCCGAATGAGTTCTGTCTGCTTTGTGATGAGTGTAGATCACGCTCTTGCTGTTGTTGATTTTCTGGCCAGAGCATCGAGTGTAGTTAGCAAAAGTTCTAATAACCACCTCAATGGCTCCAATAGCACCAGCGGAGAAAATGAGGATGTCGTCCGCGTACGCAAGATGAGTTATGAGAGGGCAACCGGTCGTTGTGTGAAAGTGCTGGAACCCAGGAGATCGTGACATGATTTTGAAGTTTCTGCTCAGTGCTTCGGCCGTGATGGTAAAAATGGTGGAGGAGAGGGGGTCTCCCTGTCTGACTCTGCGAGTAGCTTTGAAGAAACCCTGAGGTTGGCCGTTGATGACAGTGGAAAACCAGGAGTTGTTGAAGGATCTAAAGATGATATCGATAACAGGTTCCGAAAAACCAAAGGCTCTGAGCACCCAGATCATGAACTGCCAGTCAAGACGGTCGTATGCTTTTTCCATGTCCAGTTTGATGGCAACGTTCCCCCCTGGACGGAAATTTTATACACGTGATCATCTCTTGTGCCAGGAGGATATTATCGGTGATATTACGACCTTTGACGAAGCCGCTTTGCTCTTCGAAGATGATTCTGGGGAGGATGTCCGACATTCTGGAGACGATAATTTTAGAAATAATTTTGTTGGTGAAAGTGCAGAGGCTGATCGGTCTGAAGTCTTTAAAGGTGTCCGGGTTGTCTTTCTTGGGAATGAGAATGATGTGGGCGGAGGATATAGATTTCGGATACGTGGCTCCTTGAAAAAATACGGTTGTGGCATCCCAGAGGTCGTACCGAACGATATCCCAGCAAGTACGGAAGAACACCCCGTTGAACCCGTCCGGACCCGGGGCGCTGTTCGCATTAATGGACCACACAGCGGTCTTGACCTCGTCGACAGAGGGGGGATCGCGGAGGCTCTCGTTATCCCTGTCACAAATCAGGGTGGGGATCTCGGACAGGAATCCGTCATCTTTAACCACGGCCTCTTTAGCAAAAATGTTCGAGAAATAGTTTGTGGCTGCCGTCTGAATGTTCTCATGATCGTCCAGAAGTTGGCCATTATCATCGCAGATGCGATGAATCTTAAGAGAGCTTCTGCGTCCTTTGACGTATTTGTGAAAGAAGCCAGAGTTCTTGTCCCCTTCCAAGTCCCAGGTTAATCTAGCCTTTTGTCTCCAGATTCAGTTTCAACCCTGATTCTAGATTTAAGGATGGCCCTGGCGAGGTTGAGAGAGGCGCGATTCTCCTGGGAACTGAAGATGGCGAAATTAATCTCCGCACAGGTGACATCGTCTTCAGCATCCTTAATGGCTTGAAAAATATCTCCGAACGCAATTTTGCACCAGGCCATAAGGGCTTTTCTAGTAGCTTTAAGTTTGGTAGCAATTCTGACCAGAGGATCCGGGTGAGTGACAGAAGCCCAAACCTCTTCCACGATGTGCATGAACTGGGGGTGGTGTCACTAGAAGTCAAGGAAGCGGAATGATTTTTTGATACGATTATGAGTGATGTTAATCTCGAAAAAGAGGGGTGAATGGTCAGATTCGGTGGAGTTCAGGTACGACAGATTACTGATCAATCCCAAATCTGACCAACAGTCATTCACCATGGCACGATCAAGGCGGGAGTACTGCCTACGTGATCCATCTTGCATGTTACACCAAGTGAACTGGTTGTCGTGGAAGGGGATGGCGGAAAGGTGTGCGGTTAAGGCGAAGTTGTTGAAGTCCTCCATGGCCGAATGAGGGGGGTCACGACCTCCGAATTTTTCCTCTCTGTAAGATACCGTGTTAAAATCTTCGATGCAAAGCCATGGCATATCGTCGTGCGGAAGGGAGGATACGGGACTTGAAGACGAAAGGAGGATACGGGACTTGAAGACGGATGCTGCAGCTACCATGGATGGCCGAAAGGAGGATACGGGACTTAAAGACGGGATGCTCAACCCAACAGGAAATGGCTTGAGGGGAGTCGTTGATAATGCCAAAGCGGAAGTCAGCTGCGAAGAAGATCCAAATTTCGTGACATCCGGAGATCGCGGAAGGGAATCCCAGCTTGAGTTGAATTTGTTTCATTCTTTTGTGTGGTATTTTGGGTTCGATAATGACAAGTAAATCAATCCGATTGGATTTGGTAAGGCTGATGATCCGATTCAAAGTCTGTTTATTCCCAATGCCTCGAACATTCCAAGAAAGAATGTTAGGCATTAAGGGAGAAGGCAGGGGTGTTTTGCAGCTTTACGGCGTATCTCGTGGTCATCGCCGTACGCTGCCTTTGTTTCTTGAATTTCTTTTTTTTGAGAGAGTTGTTTTCGGATCTGGTGCTGACCGGTTCTAGAGTCCTATCTGAACTCGAGTAAACGACTGCGACAGCCGAAGGGGAAATATCAGAGTCTTCACACTCCGCCAGTGCACAAAGAGGATTGTCTCGATCGAGGAAACCCGCTTTCTGAGCCTGCCAAAATCTTCCGGTGAGCGGGGAGGACGGGCGAGGAGGAACGATGGCCGAGCGAGGGGGGAGGTAGAACGGCGAAGGACGGATACCCGGCTACCGCACCGATGGAGTACGATCTGAGACAGGCCGAAGACTGAACACTGGGAATCATTAGTTCGGAGGAGGGGGCTATGGGGGGAGCAGCGAGGGAGATAGGGGTGATGAGGGGGATTTGGAGGGGAAGTATGTCGAGGCCGGTAGGGGGAGGGGTGGGGGGTTAGGGAGGCAACCGGAGATAGGCGTCTCTGGAGAGCAATCATCCGGGTCAAAGTCTAGTGCTCCGAAGGAATTATGGAGAGTGATGGCGAGTGAGGGGGATAGGGGGTTAGGTAGGCAATCGGAGACCGGCGGCTCTGCAGTGCCATCAGCTGGGTCCGGGACTAGCGCTCCGAAGGAATTGTGGAGAGTGATGGCGAGAGAGGTGGGAGGGGCGGAGACAGAAACGGTATGGATGGGGGGACTCCGAGGGGGAGATGGAGGGTTGGGGGGGATCCGTGTTGTGGGGCGGGATGGGGGTGCCGCGCCAGTATCATGCGCTTTCCTGGGGATAGGTTTCTTGAGTTCTGGGTGGGTTGACAGAAAATAATGCTGTTGTCGTAAACCAGCGCTTGACTGAATGATTGATCTCCGAGTTCTATCTCGATCAATTTGGGTGGCTTATTTGCGAGGTCCAGCTCTACGCAAATCTTTGCGTAGTTACATTTAGAGAGGTTTCTCGTTTCTTCGGCGATGGCCACAAGGACTCCGAAAGAGCTGGCGATCCTCTTAAGGGCTGTAGCAGGAAAATACACTAGGGGGAGATTGGGAAGGTTGATCCAGGAGGTGATGATGGTCGAATCGATCTTGGGATTAAAACTCGGTGACCATTTGACAATCTTGACAAACTGAGTGTCAATTTTTGTCGTGCCTTTCACCCACACTTTGTTGTAGTCCTGGTCGGAGGAAAGATGAAGAAACAGGTGTTTGGGGTCGAGAGGAGCTATCCGGTATGTCGTCGAGAGTCCCCATCTGGAGATGGCCTCCCGAACGATAGAAAATTTAGGGCATCCGGATCCGAACTTGAGTACCAAGGTCCTGATGAAGGAGGAAGAGAGGGAGCGGATCTCCTCACAGGAGAAGGGGACCCGGATAGGGTATCCGTCCGACGGAGGCGTCAGATTGACGTCTGGCAGGACCATTTCCGCGACCGGAAAAGGGCCAGACCTAATCCGATCAGGCCTCAGGGCATCCACGAAGGAGAGGGAGCTGGGGAGGGTTCTGGATGCTGAAGGGTCCAGGCCAGAGGGCGATCCGCGTCTCGAGGAGGGGGCAGCATCGGCAAGGGCCCGTAGTGAGAGGAGGTCTGCCGGGGAGCTCGGGAGAGCACCGCTGGAGGGCGGGGGAAAGAAACGTACGTCGGCCTGAATGCCCACGTCGACAACTGCCGGGGGAAAGGAGGCTTGCGCCAAGGAAGAACCCGAGCAGAAAAAGGCCTGTGGGGGGGGAGAGAACCTCGCCGGCGACAGCCGGGGGAACCGAGGACTGACCCAGCAGGGGGCTGTCCGAGAGGGCGCCGCGAGACGCACCAAGGGTGGAGACAGGTGAGGGGGAGGAGGAGGTAGCTCCACGGCCGGAGGGGGCCGGGGGAGCGGCCGGGGAGAGCGTGCCCAACCGGGAGTGGACGGAGTTGGGCCACGAAGGAGCGGCCGGGGGCGCTGCCGCTGCGCCGGGGCCGGGGACAATGGATGGGGAGGAGGGTCTATCGCGACCGGAGAGCGCGACCGAGGAAATCGGACAGTGGACGGCGACGGGGTCCGGCAGGCGCGTAGGAGGAGGTACGGGAAGTTGGGAGCCCACGGAGGGGGAGAGGTCCATCAGGAGCGCAACGACAGAATGGGGAGCCGTGGGGCTCACGAGAGGGGGGGCAAACTTGGCTGAACCAACTGCACAGGAGGGATAGAGGAGGCTGCCACGTGGGAGGGGCCCACCTGCAGCGCAAGGGAAGTCTTGGGAAGTCCTGCGCAAAGGAGCGGATCAAGAGCCAGTGCAAGGGAGGCTTCCACGTGCTGGTCCACAGGACAGGGGCCCACAGAGGAGGGATTAATACTCCCTGCGCAAATCAACGGCAAATCAACGCGTACGCAAGAGAGATCTGGCGGGCCGTCCGAGGGCGCACAGGCGGGAGCGTCAACGCTCGGAACTCGAGGCTCGCTCCCCCCGAGGATGCAGGCCCACTTGGGATGATAGGACGGAAGGGACGCCAGCGGCTCTGAACACTCCACCGAGGGGAGGAATCGAGGGCGTGCCTACCGAGAGAGCGTCGACTGGTCGACGGACGCCGGGTACGGGGAGATTGGGCCACTGCAAAGGAGGTACGGCCGACGGCGAGGCAATAAGCGGAGCGCCCGGGACCACTGAGGATGGCGGAGAGACTCGGCACACACCAGGGGCAGTGGGGGACGGCCAGTACAGCGGGGGCGCCACCGCGGTGTGGGTCTGCCAGAGCAACACCGAGGAGCGGTCGACCAGGGCGATGAGTTCCTGCGACCAGCGAGCGCAAGGAGGAAGAAGGGAGTGGAAACCGGCGAGGAGGGGGGAAGGGGAGGGGGGTCGCCGTCCGACGGGATCCATAACGGCGGTGGTCTGACCATCTCCACCTTCCGAGGCGATCAGATCAGCGCCAATCGCCTCCGAGACGGCGGGGCACAACGCGGCCGGGACTGCCCGGCAAGAAGAGGATGTGAGCAGAGTAACCCCTCCGTCACTGGCGGGCAAGGCGGCAGGTGAAGAGGGGGAACTCCGAGGAGGAGGAGGTCCCAGAATCGAGGGGAGGGAGGATCGGGGGGGCCGGCGCCGCAGCCCGCAGCGGGAGCGACCGGGCTGGGTCCAACCGGACGGACGAGGGATGCCTCCCGCCTTGGGGGGAGAGGCGGCGTTGTACGGGGAGACCCGGCGGTGGCGACCTCGACGACGACGGTGAGCGAAGGTGGAGTGCGTCAGTGCCGGCTGACCGACGGACGGGAGGGCGGGGATGTCGACGTCGGACGGCGGAGGGGGCCAGGAGGGGAAGAGGGCGGGGGAAAGGGGATCGGGCAGGAGGGAGCCCATTTTTATATTATATATATATATATATATATATATATATATATATATATATATATATATATATATATATATATATATATATATATATATATATATATATATATTTGAACACACACACACACTATATATGAATAATACTCCACATAACACTAATACAAAATGAAGTTAAGTGCCTAAACCACTTAGATGCAAATCTAATTATTCTAGGGGTGTCCAAATTGGAGGAAAACTCTAGGACACAACCACAAACCAAAACTCCTCCTAGGACACACCAAATGGACTCAAACTTGACACGAATAGGGACACAATCTTGGAGATTAATCCTACTTGGTCAAAACTGAATTATATGATAAAAAGAATAGAATAGAGGATAGGTTGTACCTATTGGGAGATGGATCCCAATTAAAATCCTCCGACACGGCTCCGACACGAAATGAATTGTTTAGGACACAACTCTTCCTCTCCTGCTCCCAAAAGCTTGGAGAAGCACCACTTGGGGAAGAGGGAGAGATTGATGGAAGAAAAATGGGAAGAAAAGCTTTATTTGGAGATTATTTCTAAGGATTTCCTATTCTTTCTCTTGGAAAAAGACTTGGAGAAGAAAGAGATGAAGAAATTTTCAAGTATGAAGAAGGAAAGAGGGAAGGGGTGGCTGGCCCTAATAAGGAGGGTTTGGGCCCGTATGAATTTACAAGTTTGCCCCTCCTTTGTTCCAAATGAAAGTTTAATTCCTATTAGTATTTTGGGGGTTAGTTTAGACCAATTAAAAATCATAATTAGGCCTAAACACTCATATGGGATTAGTCCAAACTCCTAGAACTAATTGTTAAGTTTGGTGGGCCATGGCTAATTAATATGTTAAACACAACTCAAGTTGAAATTCTCGGGAGTCCCGAATTAAGTCGGAATGAGATGAAATTCGAACCCGACTCCTATAATCATTAAATATTAACATTCATGAAACAAAAATCCTAAAATAATTAAAAATAGAAAATTACCATTTTGTCCCTATCTTGGAAAAGTGAGGGTGACACCTAGCCGCATGAACTCAGTTCCCTGAGCGGCATGAGCCCGCTCTCCCTGAGCCGCATAAGCCCGTTCTCCCCTAGCCGCATGAACTCAGTTTTCTGAGCCGCTTGCGCCCGCTTTCCATGAGCCACATGAGCCCATTTCCCTATGATCCGCATGAGCCTGTGATATTGGAGCCGCCTGAGCTTGTTTCCCGAGCAGCATGAGACCCCCTCCCTTGCTGCATAGCTCTTTCAAAACTCTTGAACCCTTTTATTATGATGGGTTGTTACATTATGCCTTGTCTCATGACCCTCTGTGTAACTTGGGTCCCTTGATAGAATGCTTGTACCATGTAAATTTTGTACATGTTCCATGAATACGATAGTGACCCGTAGTGGTGTACTCCTGACAAGTAACATGACATGATAGTGACCCATCGTAGTGCACTCTTGATAAATAAATCTGACATGATATACCTCGATATGCTATTGCGACAACTAACTTTACATGACAAGAATGAATGGCCTGGACACCGTGGGCGATTGTGCTTGTATAAATGAACCAGTATTGTCTTACATCATGACTAGGACAGGAACCCCTGAGTACCACGGTCAAGGGTACCTACTGAAATTGGCTAAGGCTAATAACTAGAATAATCCAATAGTCATGAAGAGATTTCCTAGCTACAGGCAATCCTGTTATCTGGGCGCGCTAGTGGATTTGTAGCATGCCGACGAGTAGGGCACATTTCCAGCACACTGTCATGTGTTGCACCCTTTATGAACGAATATTCGACCCGAATAACCTGGATGGTCTGCAGAGCTTGTGGCTGTTGGAACAATCTTATTGTATCTTGCTAGTAACTAGGCCTGTGATAACCCTAGTTAGTTAAAGTATCAAGCCGTACTCATTACTTGGCCGTGATTGATTGGATGGAGTCTAACCCAGTCTAGTCTTGTCCTGATCCTGTACAAGAATGTAGCATGACCGGATTGCTTGTGCTTTACTTTATCGATAAATGGTGGAAAACCAAGTTCCGTTCAAACGAAGGGTTACAATCCTGGTCCTTGTTTGGTTTAAGGGTTGTAACTCGGTTATCTGAATAGTCCTTTGGTTATCTCATCGTATATCGTCATGATTTCATATATTACCAGTCTTTATTATATAATTATATCTTATGCTAATTATTGGTTTTAGTTCTTAAGTGAAGTCTCCTTTGTGGTACTTGCTCTTTCTGGGATTTGACCCAGCTGGTTTTGCATGACCAGATACCGAAGCAGCTCCAGAGGATCTACCTATCTTTTAGTTAGATGGTGACGACCAGACGTAACAAGGCAACGAGTGGGTTTTCTTTTTGTTCTCCCACTTTAATGTAAAAATATTCTTTTGAGACGTTTAGCCGACGCGCACGTGTTAGCTCGATTGCATTTACTTACTGTCTGCCTACGGGCTGTAACATGATTGACGAATTCTAGGGTTGATCATGTATGACTGAAACTCTATCAAGTCTTGACATTTTGTATCACTAGCTTCATGATCATCCAAATATGTAATGTATGGGATGCCTTACTATTGCCTTACTATTGTATATTGAGGTGATATCCGTCAGCAATTTTGGTGAAACGGCATGAAGAGGGAGATAGCCCGGTTTGTCTCTCGGTGTTTGGTTTGCCAATAAGTTAAAGCTGAACATCAGAGGCCAGCTGGACTTCTTCAGCCCTTGCCAATTCCAGAATGGAAGTGGGAGCATATAACCATAGATTTCGTGACTGGATTACCTAGATCCCCAGCTGGGAGAGATGCTATTTGGGTTATTATAGACAGGCTCACGAAGGCGGCTCACTTTCTCCCATTCAGAGTTGGTCAGTCGACGGCTCAGCTAGCAGAGATGCACCTCAGACAGATTGTCAGATTTTATGGTGTTCCAGTCAGTATCACCTCGGACAGAGATTCAAGATTTAAGTCGTACTTTTGGCGCTGTCTGCAAGAGAGTTTGGGGACTCACCTCCAGTTCAGCTCAGCTTATCATCTGCAGACAGATGGTCAGTCAAAGCGTACCATACAAACCTTGGAAGATATGTTGAGATCTTGTACGCTCGACTTCGGTGGTTCATGGAAAGATCACCTGCACCTGGTGGAGTTCTCGTACAACAACAGTTTCCAAGCCAGTATCCAGATGGCACCGTTCGAGGCACTGTATGGTAGGAAGTACAGGTCTCCGCTAGCATGGTACGATATTGGAGAGAGGCAGATGCTCGGTCCGAAAATGATTACTCAGACAGTTGAGGTGGTCAGAAGAGTCAGGGATCAACTTCGCGTCGCACAAGATCGCCAGCGCCATTAGACCGATTTACATCGGCGTCCCCTTGACTTTTCTGTCGGCGACCATGCGTTTCTTAGGATCTCGCCTAACCGTGGCGTCATTCATATTGGCGTACGGGGAAAGCTCATTCCTAGGTATATAAGGTCGTTTGACATTCTAGAGCGAGTAGGAGATGTGTCCTATCGTCTCGCTCTCCCGCCGTCGTTACGTGAGGTGCATGATGTCTTCCATGTATCCCAATTGCGATGGTATATTCCGAATCCGAGTCATGTCCTTGATCATTCGGAATTGGTTGTTGGTACCAACCTTTCGTATGAGGAGAGGCCCGTATCCATATTGGACCGGAGAGAGAAGATACTCAAGAACAAGACTATTAATTTAGTCCGTGTTGCTTGGGGTCATCACTCTCTAGGTCAGTCAACATGGGAGCGTGAGGATGATATCCGATCACGATATCCCGACCTGTTTGACTCGTAAGATATAATGTCCTTCTTATGCCTTATACCCTCATCTTCCTTGCTTGCATGAATGATTGCTTGATTGATTGTCTAGTTATAACTTGCTTGTGATTAATATGGATTGACCTTGCCTCTCTAGCCTTTTAATTAAATTCCGAGGACGGAATTCTTTTAAGGGGTAGAGTTGTAACGCCCGTGGTTCGTATTACGTATTTTGGTATACGTATACGTATTTTGTCTCATGTTGCCTGTCTCATTGCATGGTTTATTTTAGCATTTCATTGCTTGGTTCGGCTTGGTTCAGTTTTTCTTGTATGTGAACCAACCCTACCTACCCCCACCACTAATCCCATTTATATCCCACATACTTTTCTCTCTCCTTATAACTCAGCATTTACTCCTCCTTTTTCTTCTTCCTCCCTGGCATAGAGCTCCACCTACCCCCTCTCCCACCGGCAAGTGCAACTTGCTTCATGGAGGAACTCAAGTTTTATTGTCTCATTTTCTTCCTCACGAGATTCTAAGACACTTTAGTACTTTGCATTTTTAATTTCCATGGCTCATTTCTTGTAGATCAAAGCTTATTGTATTTTCGAATTTCTTGGATTTTGATCTATTAAGCCTTGTTGTTCTCAAGTTTTGATGGTTCCATGTTGTAGGGAATTTTATTCTGCACTATTTTGACCTATGGAAGTCCGAATTCTGACCTTAGATGAAGGATTTGTGGAGCTTGGAAGCTACGGTTCCATGGTTCTTTTTCTCGGAACAGATGGAGAAGAAGAACAGTACTTGACCGCATGGCCTTTTCTTGCGACAAGTTTTCCCCTGGCCACATGAGCCCGTCCCTTCCAGACCGCATGAAACCATGGCCGCTTGAACCGTATGAACCTAAATCCTCAGCCGCATGAGCTTGTGTTCTTCTTAAACCGCATGCGCCCTTTTCCTCCAGCCGCATGAGCCTGTCCCCTTCTTGGCACATGGCTTTGCTCGACTTGGTCGCATGAGCCCGATCTCTCTGAGCTGCATGCTCCCGCTCCCCCTGAGCCGCATAAGCCCATTTTCCCCTGAGCCACATGAGCCCGCTCTTCCTGAGCCGCATAAGCCCGTTCTCCCCTTGCCGCATGAACTCAGTTCCCTGATCCGCATGAGCCCGCTCTCCCTGATCCGTATTAGCCCGTTCTCCTCTGGTGTCATGACCCGCACCCTTATGAGGGACACGAGCACGTGGGTACGTCCAGCCTACGCCGAAGTATCGGCGGTAGAATGATGTATATAACGTCTGTAAATACTACGACTAACGGTATAAAGGTACTTGTACAGTATATACGCTCCGAGTGGAGGTGACATAGCAATACAGTCTCAATACAAGATAAAACTAAGATAGATAACACAGAAGGAAAATATATGATAGATGAAAAGAAAATAAGTCCAAGATCCAACACAAGCCCAGATATATACACAACATCACAGGGTCACAAAATATAATATAGAAAGCTACAGTGTCACGCCCCGATTCCGTCGAATCGATGGTCGTCCCCCGGGCGTGATGCCGTACGAACCTAATTTGCGATCGCATAAGGCATAGTCATAAGGTAATCCGAGACACGAGATCTAAGAGAGTACGCAGATAAATTATTTCACACAATAAGTAAAGGAAACTTGATCTTTATTGATAATGAACATCTTTTACAGACTCTGATACAAGACTCATTGCCGCACGGGCTATAACATGACTCGATTACAAAAGAGTACCGATGAGATAGTCGTTCCATACGTTGCACACATCCCCCAATATACAACAAGGTACTCCAGTGACCTGGATGGGAGGGACGCTGAGTCATCTTCTTTGGACTGTCGAGAGCCTTCAAAAGTGGAGTCGCAGAGAAAGTCTTCGACGCACGGCCGAAGCTTCAAAAGTCACGAACGTCACCGAGCTAGTTGGCGCGTCCTTCCTGGTTCGCGGGACCTGCAAAGAGCGAGGATCAGCACGAACACATGTACTGGCGAATGGCTAATTAAATCCAAGCTCTGTATTTGATTCAAGAAGTTTCGTAAACATGTTAGCTAGCTATTTCAATGATCTTTCTAACCATCCTGTTCAATTTGCATGTTAACATGTTTTGAGGCAAGAATATGAAACTGTATAACATTTAAGCAACTGTCATATTCATCCCGTGCACTTGTTAAGCAGTGAAAAGGGGTGTGAAGGCCACTGGCAATGTCAAGCCATCACGGACTATAGCTGGGTTAGACGGCGACCCTTTCGCGTCGGGTAGCGAGCCCTGTGCGAAAGTTCCTGCCTAACTCGCGCCGATGAAGGGCTGGCACTTACTAGAAACTCGTTCCTCCCGGGCCGATGTGGTCCCTTAGCCTAGACAACCGTTCGAGGAAACTATACCTTGTCGACAAGTTGTCCAATGACCGTTTTGCTTACTTAGCCGTATCGTTGTGATAAACGTTAATCGATTCATTCATGACTTTGCATAGGCTAAGTGGATCTGTATAAGAAAACACGTTTTCTATTTTCAAAACCGACAGTTTGATAGCAAGTGTTTCGAGAAGAATCGTGCCACGATTTCTTGATTTTACACTATTATGACAAGCATTCATTTTACTTCACATATTGAGTTTTGAAATAGAGGGACGAGGTGAAGAAGGTCAGCCACTCGCCTTAGCCTTGCTTCAAACGAGCGACCGGTTGGCTGTGCTGATGTCGCCTACGCGATCACCTGCAATCGAATAAGCAACTGATTAGAACACTGTATAATTCAAAGAATTTCGATATGTATGCGAAGCTCGAAACGCAAGTCACAAAAATCCATTCGGAAAACATTCACGAAAAATGCATCCTTGAAAACCAAAGCCAAAGCCAAATCAAGTACGGCATAAAAATTCAGAGCAATGGGAGGTCTCTCCCGATTCAGCCGTAGAGCCAATCCTCGAGGCGCAATCCGCTGAAAATGGGACTTGGTTCCGAAGAAGCCATTCTATAACGTGGAATGGATCTTAATTCAAACATTCCCGTTCGATCGACTCGGCCAATTCTGACCTATCGATCCCGACCGAATCGATAGCGACATTGTTCCTTTCTCGCGCACCCCGTGAACGGAAACGGGACACGATGTAGGGACGGGGTACTACATATCGTCTGAATGTATTAGCTGGATCGCAGTCCAGGCAAACCCAACTAATCTACACTACTCTGGGAGAACAAAGTCTAGTGGCTCTACTATCAGGCCACGGTCCTGGACTACTCCATCTAACTCGAGCCCATAATAGGTCGAGCAGTCTGTCTCAGAATCATCTGTAATATATCAACGGTATCCTGTCAGGAAAATGAGCAAGTACAAGCACTAACAGCAGTTCCATGTAAATTGACAAATTCTATAAGAGACAGTATAATGAAATACAAGACAAAGATATAGAAGACTTGGGAACCGTTCGGAAGTTGAGTTACAACCCTTAAATCAAACAAGGACCGGAGTTGTAACCCTTCTCCCGAGCAGAACTTAGTCTCTAATCAAGGTACAACATAAAGGCATGTAGAACATGTGAGTAACTGTATATCATAGTATGGTGAGAAAGTACTGAATGTAGAACAGAGCAGGATATAAGATAAGATAAAGTATATATAAAATGTGCCTTGAATTATTAGAGCGTTATGTGATTGGCTTGGGATATGTTACAGGGCAGACTATCCACTTGGCCCGACAATCACAAGAAAATCTGGGAAGGGTCATGTCGTCCAACCTGGATAGCAAGCACAAGGAAAATAGAATCTCGCTATACCCTACGTGAGGGAAGAGTGGCACGAGCACAAGAATATAGTGATAGGATGGCTTTGATCACATAGCCCCTAATAATTTTCCATCCTCGAATAGTACAATAGATCTGGACATGACACGTCATGGCACGTGATTCCATAAAAGGGTAGCAAGTCCCCTTAGAAATCGGTGTCTATACTAGTACAGGGAACAAGACAGGAATCTACCAATATACCGAGAAAATCTAGGAACAACATCTCATGTCATGATCCAATATATACTAGTCCGTGAACTATCGTGACTGGGAATCGAGTACGACACTACAACTGAATCGGATATAGCAGATATCAAGGCAATAAAAACTATCAGTGAATGTACTCGCCTGCTGTCCTGAGTTGTAGGGTATATCAATGCTCAGAGTGGTAATCAGAGACCTAAAGATGAGATATTGCATGTTAATTTAGGTTTAACAAAGTTATGAATGATTTCTAATGCATGATATGAAATCTAGGTCAAACTAGGCCTCACTGAGTCACACTAAGTCCTGTCAAGTCAACCTAGGTCAAATTAAGTTATGTCAAGTCAATCTAAGTCAACTCTAGGTCATCCTAGTCATAGCAAGTCAAAACAAGTCAAATAGGGTCAAGAGTTGACTTACAGTTGACTTTTAGTCAACTGGTCAACCCTGGTCAACTCTGGTCAACTCTAGGTCAACCTTAGATCAAACTGGTCAATTGTTGACCAACAGTTGACTTTTGGTCAACTGGTCAACTCTAGTTTGGATTTGGTCAAATTTAGACAAAGGATTGACTCATTGTTGACTTTTGGGTAAAAAGTCAACTCTGGGTCAATCGAGCCAAAATTGGCTCAAAAATGACATTTGTAGGGTGTACCTAACAAGTCACCTAAGTTTCAAGTCAAACCGACTACCCGTATTCCGTATCTTGAAATTACCCGATTACCCTTTTATATATATTTACCCTTTACCTCTCTAACATTAAAGCCAAGTGGCTTTCCCTTGGGAATTTCACTCCCGGCTTCCTAGGGTAGTAGGATACTAGCCTATACAATCATTACCTACCAAGTTCTATAGGTAAGGTGGACATCCAGTCCATCTTGAGCACCGTAGGATACTCAATGATATCGCGTGATACCCTTCTCCAAATCCCAAATGAAACCCCGACTTTAACTTAGGAGCCTACCCACAAACTCTATTTTATATTAGCTAAGTCCCCCTCAAGTTTGGACGCGTTCCGACGCTCCTATCTCAAAATCCCCCTTCACTTGCCCTCACATAACCACTCATTCACTCACTCAAAACTCACTTTTCAACTCTCACTTAGGACTAGTTTTGGGGATAGATTTTTGGGTATAAATAGGTGTATATATAGCTATATATAGGAGTATATATGTATATATATATAGGTATATATACATAGGCTTATGGGAGGTGAATTGGGGGTCAAATGGGGGGGGGGGGGGGCTATTGCTGCTGTTGCTGCTGTTTTTGCTATTGCTGCTGCTGCCATTCCTGTATGCTGCTGCTGCTATGGCATGCTGTTTGGGGGGGGGGGGGGGGCAGCAGCTCCTAACCCCCCCCATGGCTGCTGCTATTGCCCTTCTTCTTCCCCCTCTTCTCACCCTCTCTTCTCCTCTAACTCCCTCTATCTACCTCTCTAATTCTCTTCTCTATGTCTCTCTATATATATATAAAACACTCTCACAATCAATCCCATTCATTCCTCTCTCTATATATATAAATACGCACACTAATTTATATAGTGACACACACATATACATATATATAAACACACACAATATATATATATATATATATATATATATATATATATATATATATATATATATATATATATATATATATATATATATATATATATATATATATATATATATATATATATATATATATGAACACACACATATATGAACACACACATATATATATGAACAAACACACACACACACACTATATATGAATAATACTCTACATAACACTAATACAAAATGAAGTTAAGTGCCTAAACCACTTAGATGCAAATCTAATTATTCTAGGGGTGTCCAAATTGGGGAAAAACTCCAGGACACAACCACAAACCAAAACTCCTCCTAGGACACACCAAATGGACTCAAACTTGACACGAATAGGGACACAACCTTGGGGATTAATCCTACTTGGTCAAAACTAAATTATATGATGAAAATAATGGAATAGAGGATAGGTTGTACCTATTGGGAGATGGATCCCAATTAAAATCCTCCGACACGAAATGAATTGTTTAGGACACAACTCTTCCTCTCTTGCTCCCAAAAGCTTGGAGAAGCACTTGGGGTAGAGGGAGAGATTGATAGAAGAAAAATGGGAAGAAAAACTTTATTTGGAGATGATTTCTAAGGATTTCCTATTCTTTCTCTTGGAAAAAGACTTGGAGAAGAAAGAGATGAAAAAATTTTGAAGTGTGAAGAATGAAAGAGGGAAGGGGTGGCCGGCCCTAATAAGGAGGGTTTGGGCCCTTGTGAATTTACAAGTTTGTCCCTCCTTTGCTCCAAATGAAAGTTTAATTCCTATTAGGATTTTGGGGGTTAGTTTAGACCAATTAAAAATCATAATTAGGCCAAAACACTCATGTGGGATTAGTCCAAACTCCTAGACCTAATTGTTAAGTTTGGTGGGCCATGGCTAATTAATGTGTTAAACACAACTCAAGTCGAAATTCTCCGGAGTCCCGAATTAAGTTAGAATGAGATGAAATTCGAACCCGACTCCTATAATCATTAAATATTAACATTCATGAAATAAAAATTCCAAAATATTCAAAAATAGAAAATTACCATTTTACCCCTATCTTGAAAAAGTGAGGGTGACAAGTCTATCCACCTTAAAAAAATTTCGTCCTCGAAATTGAAGACAACAAACACAGGAAAATCACAAACAGAAAAACAAAAGAAATGGATTTATACCTCAGGGCACGAAAAGATAAGGGAAACGCTCCCGCATGTCGTCCTCCCTCTCCCAGGTAGACTCACCTGGAGAGTGATGTCTCGATACAACCTGAACCAAGGGTATGACCTGGTTTCGGAGCACCTTCTCCCTGCGATCCAGAATCTCCACCGGCTGTTCTGAATAGCTGAGAGTAGGTCCCACCTGTATCGCTGAATGGTCCAATACATGGCTAGGATCTGCCACGTACCGTCTCAGCTGAGATACATGAAACACGTTGTGCACTCCCTCAAGCCTAGGCGACAAGTACAGTCGGTAGGCTACTACACCGATCCTCTCTATGATGGTGAAGGGTCTGATGTAGCGCGGACTGAGCTTTCCACCGCCGCCAAAGCGAATCGTGCCACGTATCGGAGATATCCTCAGAAATACCATGCCACCAGCCTAGAAATAAGACAAAACACAGCACATAAACTAAACAAACAATCACAAACAAACACGACAGAAAACTGAAACTAACCTCGAACTCTAACGATCTCCGGTGACTATCGGCCCAATGCCGCTGCCTATCCTGAGCCACCCGAAGTCTGTCTCTAATCAACCTGAACTTCTCGGCCGCATCCACAACCATCTCCGGTCCAAGAAGCGCCCTCTCGCCGACATCATCCCAAGACAAAGGAGTACGGCATCTCCGTCCATATAGAGCCTCGAATGGCGACATCTCTATACTGGCCTGCTAGCTATTGTTGTAAGCAAACTCTACAAGGTAAAGATGGTCCTCCCAAGAACCCCCGAGATCAAGCACACACATGCGAAGCATATCCTACAAAGTCTGGATAGTCCTCTCCGACTGCCCGTCTGTTTGGGGATGATAAGCGGTACTAAACTTGAGCGAGGTGCCCAAGCTAGTCTGCAAACTCCTCCAGAAGTGGGAAGTGAATCGGCTATCCCGGTCTAAAATTATGCTCACCGGAACCCCTTGCAATCTCACGATCTGACGAACATACAGCTCTGCCAGCCTCTCCATAGACAAACCCACTTTGAAAGGCAAAAAGTGGGCCAATTTGGTCAATCTATCAACGATGACCCAAACTGCGTCCTTCCCTTCTGGCGATCGTAGAAGTCCAGATACAAAGTCCATGGTGATGTGCTCCCACTTCTACTCAGGAATGGATAGCGGCTGTAGCAATCTACCTGGTCTCTGTCTCTCGGCCTTCACCTGCTGACACACAAGACAACGAGATACAAACTGAGCTACCTCGCATTTTATGCCATACCACCACACGTGCTCTCTCAGGTCCTTATACATCTTGTTGGCTCCAGGATGCATAGAAGACTGAGAGCGATGTACCTCCTGAAGAACCTCCTTCCGAAGCTCTCCACGCAGAACGTACAGCCTAGTACCGTACCGCAACGACCCATCTTTGCCTAAAGAGAAATCGTCGAGCAAACCTGTCCGCACCTGCTCCCTGATGCTCCTTAGGGCAATATCATCATATGTGCTGACCTGACTCGATCCATCAGCTCAAACTAAATCTGCAAACCCCACATCTGGATCTCTATGCCCGGAATGATGACCTCGATACCCAAACTATTCAGGTCGGCCAAAAGATGACGATCTATCGTCAAGAACATAACTACTGGATACCTACTCAAGGCATCTGCAACTACGTTGGCCTTCCCCGGATGGTGCTGTAGTGATATATCGAAGTCCTTCATCAGCTCTAACCACCGCCTCTGCCGCATGTTCAGCCCCTTCTGAGTGAACACGTACTTCAAGCTCTTATGATCTGTGAAGATCTCAACTCGCTCTCTGTACAGGTAATGCTTCCGTAACTTCAAAGCAAAAATAACCGCGGCCAACTCCAGATCATGAGTAGGATAGTTCTTCTCATGAGGTCGTAACTACCTGGATGCATAGGTAATTACCTTCCCGTGCTGCTGAAGAACACAACCCAAGCCCTTCCCTGAAGCATCGCTGTACGAGAACCCACCTGACCTAGATGGCAAAGTCAAGATCGGAGCTGAGGTCAACCTCTTCTTCAGCTCATCGAATGCAGCCTAACACTCATCAGTCCAGACAAACTCCATGTCCTTCCTGGTGAGTCTAGTCATCGGCTCTGCAATCTGCGAGAAGTCCTGGACGAACTTCCGATAATAGCCAGCCAAACCCATAAAGCTCCGAACCTCAGCAACTAAACTGGACGTAGATCAAGACTCAACTGCAGAAATCTTTCTCTGGTCCACTGAGATCCCGTGCTCGGTCAGAACATGACCTAAGAACTCGACCTGGTCCAAGAAGAACTCGCACTTCAAAAGCTTTCCGTAGAGTTGCTCTCTCCTCAGAGTCTCTAACACAACTCTCAAGTGCTCCTCATGCTCCTCCTGCGTCTTCGAATAGATCATGATGTCATCTATGAAGGCCACCATGAACTTGTCAAGGTACTGATGGAATACCTTGTTCATCAAGTTCATGAACACCGCTGGAGCATTGGTCAACCCGAACGACATCACTGTAAACTCGATTTGGCCGTACCGAGCCCGAAATGTCGTCTTGGAAATGTCATCCCGCCTTACCTTCAGCTGGTGATACCCGGACCTCAAGTCTATCTTCGAAAATACCTTTTCCCCACTCAGCTGATCGAACAAGTCGTCGATCCTCGGCAAAGGGTATCTATTCTTGATAGTGAGGTTGTTGAGTCTCCGGTAATCAATACACATGCGGGACATACCATTCTTCTTCAACACAAACAGGACTGGCGCTCCCCAAGACGAAGAACTGGATCTGATAAATCCCTTGTCCTGCAGCTCGTCGACTTGCTTCTTCAGCTCTATCAACCCGCTGTTGTTGACCCTATAGACGTGCTGTGAAATAGGCTCGGCGCCCGGCACCAAGTCTATAGAGAACTCAATATCCCTGTCTGGCAGCATCCCCGGTAACTCTTCCGAAAAGACATCCAAGAACTCAGCTATCAACGGATGCGGCAAGTCCTGCCCTGCCAACAAAGCTCCACAGAATCCAGCCTCCGGCTCCGCTGCTCCCCGAGCAAACTCAATCTCTGGCTCTCCCGACGGCCTAAAAAGAACTCTGCCTCCTCTATAATCAATACTAGCATGGTGCATGCTCAACCAATCCATACCGAGTACCATATCGTACCTCGGAAGGGGCATTACAAGCAGACACGCACTCAAGTCTCGGCATCTCAGGGTGACTCTCTGCCCCTTACAAATATTATTAACCAGGATAATGCCTCCCCCGGTCATAATCTTGTAAGTCCTACCCATATACTCAGCAATAATGTTGTATCTCAGAGCAAAGAAAACAGACACAAAACTATGAGTGGCACCAGAATCAAACAAGGCGAAAGCAGAAAAAGAATCAAGGAGAACATGACCTGCTACAACATCTCCCACTGGCTTTACCTCCTCCTCTGCTGCCAAAGCGAACACCCTGCCCACAGGTGCTCCCTTCTGGTGCTGTACAAAGCGTTGCTGCTGGGTCTGAAGTGGAGGACCTCTCTGCTGAACTGTCGGTCCTCTAGTCTGCTGCACCCTGTCCTGGCCTCCTCGGACTCTACGAAAGCGACAATCCTTCAGCTGGTGATCGGGTGCCCCACAGTATAGACAGACGCCCAACCTCTTCCCTACAGGCCTCCCTGGTGTGCTTCGGCTTCCCGTAGAAGCCGTACGGAGTAGCCAGTCTCTGGCCCTGTCCCTGGTGCTGCTGGGCACGCGGTGGTGCCTACTGAATCTGTAACAGAGCCTGCTGCCAAAATGGCCTCTGCTGATGCTGAAAATAGGGGCGCTTGGCCGGTCCCACATTGGAACTCACCCCCATGGTATCACCGTTCCTCTTCGGCTTGAGGCCGAAGTCCTCCTCTGTAATCTGCACGTCCATCAATATCCGATCGAACGTCGCATCACGACGACCCGAGGTGCGGGTACGCACTGCATGAATAAGTCCCCTACGGAACTTACGAGCCTTCTGCCCCTCATCCTGGATCAGATCGGGAGCGAACCTGCTAAGGCGGAAGAACTCTGCTGCATACTCGTCCACCGACGAGTTCCCCTGTACTAGACCCACAAACTGGCCCTCCAATGCTGTAAGAGCCACGTCCGGAAAGAACTTCTACTTGAAGAGCCTCCGGAATTTCTCATATGTCAGCCCTCTCACCGACGCACGAGGATCTGTACGGTACCATGTCAGCGCGATGTCGAAGAATCGGCTGGCTGCGGCTGAAACCCAAAGTTCTCTAGGAAGCTCTGCCAGCTCCATACTCCGCTGCACGTCCTGTAGCCAATCGTCTGCATAAAGGATGCCCTCTGTCCCCATGAAGTCCCTGGAGCTCATCTTCCTAAAGTCTAATACTGTCCCTGGCCTAGACTGCTGCTGGTACGGCTGCTGGCCAGTAGGGCCCTGTACCGTACCTGGTGCCACTCTCTCCACGGCTACCAGTGCAAGCTGATACAAGTTCTCCATGCTCTACCTCAGTATCTCAGTCTGGCGATGTGACACCTCCGCTTGGGCTCGCTGTGTCTTCATTATCTGCTGAAGGAGAAGGAACATGTGGTACGTATCCATCGATATCAGAGGTGGAGGCGGTAGCATATCTGGAACGACGACCGAAACCCTCTGGGGTGGAGGTGGTAGACCTCCCTGCGCAACTGTCACGACCTCCGGGATAGTGGAAATACTGGAGGCAATCTCCTGAACCTCCTCCTCGGCCTGGTCAGATCTTTCGTACAAGCTACTCGATCCAGTGGCCTGCGGGTACGTCTTCGTCATGCTGGAGACGAATTGAAACAAAGAGATCAATATGGCACATGAGAAGATATTATCAAAGAAGGACAGTTAATTTAATACAAGGAGAGTAATCATGATAATCAAAAGATCAAAAATTTTCCTAGGTGTGATTGAGAAACTCCTATCATATCCTAGGTCCTGCGTCCTAATTGCAGGCTCGTAATTAGTACTCTAAGTCGAGCACCATTACGAGATCGTACTAATTGCGACACAGGCCTGCATGGGCCACCACAAAAATGTGTTACGACCCGCACCCTTATGAGGGGCATGAGCACGTGGGTATGTCCAGCCTATGCCACAGTATCGATGGTAGAATGCTATATATAACGTCTGTAAATACTACGACTAACGGTATAAAGGTACCTGTACAGTATATACACTCCGAGTGGATGTGACATAGCAATACAGTCTCAATCACAAGATAAAACTAAGGTAGATAGCATAGAAGAAAAATATATGATAGATGAAAAGGAAATAAGTCCAAGATCCAACACAAGCCCAGATATATACACAACATCACAGGGTCACAAAATATAATATAGAAAGCTACAGTCTGAATGTACTAGCTGGATCGCAGTCTAGGCAAACCCAACTAATCTACACTACTCTGGGAGAACAAAGTCTAGTGGCTCTACTATCAGGCCACGGTCCTGGACTACTCCATCTAACTCGAGCCCATAATAGGTCGAGCAGTCTGTCTCAAAATCATCTGTAATATATCAATGGTATCCTATCAGTAAAATGAGCAAGTACAAGTACTAACAGCAGTTCCATGTGAATTGACAAATTCTATAAGAGATAGTTTAATGAAATACAAGACAAAGATATAGAAGACTTGGAAACCGTTCGAAAGTTAAGTTACAACCCTTAAACCAAACAAGGACCGAGGTTGTGACCCTTCTTCCGAGCAGAACTTAGTCTCCAATCAAGGTACAACATAAAGGTATGTTGAACATATGAGTAACTGTATATCATAGCATGGTGAGAAAGTACTAAATGTAGAACAGAGCAGGATATAAGATAAGATAAAGTAAATATAAAATGTGCCTTGAATTATTAGAGCGTTATGTGATCGGCTTGGGATATGTTACAGAGCAGACTATCCACTTGGCCCGACAATCACAAAAAAATCTGGAAAGGGTCATGTCGGCCAACCTGGATAGCAAGCACAAGAAAAATAGGATCTCGCTAAACCCTACGTGAGGGAAGAGTGGCGCGAGCACAAGAATATAGTGACAGGGTGGCTTGGATCACATAGCCCCTAATAATTCCTCATCTCCGAATAGTATAATGGATCTGGACATGACACGTCATGGCACAGGGAACAAGACAGGAATGTACCAATATACCGAGAAAATCTAGGAACAACATCTCATGTCATAATCCAATATATACTAGTCCGTGAACTATCGTGACTGGGAATCGAGTAAGACACTACAACTAAATCGTATATAGCAGATATCAAGACAATGAAAACTATCAGTGAATGTACTCGCCTGCTGTCCTGAACTGTAGGGTATATCAATGCTCAGGGTGGTAATCAGAGACCTAAAGATAAAATATTGCATGTTAATTTAGGTTTAACAAAGTTATGAATGATTTCTAATACATGATATGAAATCTAGGTCAAACTAGGTCTCACTGAGTTACACTAAGTCCTGTCAAGTCAATCTAGGTTAAACTAATTCAAGTCAAGTCAATCTAAGTCAAAATAAGTCAACTCTAGGTCATCCTAGTCATAGCAAGTCAAAACAAGTCAAAGCAAGTCAAACAGGGTCAAGAGTCGACTTACAGTTGACTTTTAGTCAACTGATCAACCCTGGTCAACTCTGGTCAACTCTAGGTCAACCCTAGGTCAAACTGGTCTATTGTTGACCAACAGTTGACTTTTGGTCAACTGGTCAACTCTAGTTTGGATTTGGTCAAATTTAGACAAAGGGTTGACTCATTGTTGACTTTTGGGTAAAAAGTCAACTCTGGGTCAACCGAGCCAAAATTGGTTCAAAAAAATAATATTTGTAGGGTGTACCTAATAATTCACCTAAGTTTCAAGTCAAACCGACTACCCGTATCCCGTATCTTGAAATTACCCGATTATCCTTTATATATATTTACCCTTTACCTCTCTAACATTAAAGCCAAGTGGCTTTCCCTTGGGAATTTCACTCCCGGCTTCCTAGGTAGTAAGATACTAGCCTATACAATCATTACCTACCAAGTTCTCTAGGTAAGGTTGACATCCAGTCCATCTTACGGTCCATATTATTCGTTTACTCGTTATCTTGTGTACCGTAGGATACTCAATGATATCGCGTGATACCCTTCTCCAAATCCCAAACGAAACCCCGACTTTAACTTAGGAGCCTACCCACAAACTCTATTTTATATTAGCTAAGTCCCCCTCAAGTTTGGACGCATTCCGGCGCTCCTATCTCAAAATCTCCCTTCACTTGCCCTCACACAACCACTCATTCACTCACTCAAAGCTCACTTTTCAACTCTCACTTAGGACTAGTTTAGGGGCTAAATTAGTGGGTATAAATAGGTGTATATATAGCTATATATAGGAGTATATATATGTATATATATAGGTATATATATACATAGGCTTATGGGAGGTGAATTGGGGGTCAAATGGGGGGTTATTGCTGCTCAAACTGCCGCTGTTGCTACTGTTTTTGCTATAGCTGCTGCTGCCATTCCTACATGCTGCTGCTGCCGCTATGGCATGCTGTTTGGGGGGTGGGGGGCAGCAGCTCCTAATCCCCCCCATGACTGCTGCTATTGCCCTTCTGCTTCCCCCTCTTCTCATCCTCTCTTCTCCTCTAACTCCCTCTATCTTCCTCTCTAATTCTCTTCTCTAAGTCTCTCTCTATATATATAAAACACTCTCACAATCACTCCCATTCATTCCCCTCTCTATATATATAAATACACACACTAATTTATATAGTGACACACACATATACATATATATAAACACACACATATACATATATATAAACACACACACACACACACACACACACACACACACACACACACACACACACACACACACACACACACACACACACATATATATATATATATATATATATAAACAATGGCTAAAGCCTTCATTGAAACATAAGAAGATAGGTTGGAACCGGGAGATAGCCCAAGTTCCTACAAGTTGCGGGTGTAACCCTGAACATAAATCCTGACGCGACGCGTCACTAACCAAAATACGATTCATTTGACTTTTTTTTTTCTTTTTGTTGTTCTTTTTTTAGGAAGAAAATCAAACAGGGATCCAAAAAATTTCGAATTACGAAATTTGAAAGCGTGAGTTAGGCGGTTGCACCGGTCTCGAGGGGGAAAACGTTGCGCTGCCAGAGGGGTTGGGCACACTGCCCTAGGTGGCGCACGACGCGAGGAAGGCACGCGGCCCGAGGCAGGCGCACAGCCCGGGGGAAGAGGAGAGGCCGGAGGAGGGGTTATGGGCTAGGGGCTCCGGCGAGAGGCCGATCGGCGGGGAGCTCATCCCGGCGGGGAAGGCTAGGATGACGAGGGGCGGGGGACCGAGATGCCCGCGGCCGCCGGGGGGTGGGGGCGGAGGGGGGGCGGGATGCCAGCGGCCGCCGGGGGGGGCGGTGGGCGGGGGAGGAGGGGAGAAGAGATGGTGGGGTCGCGGCTCGACCTCCAGGGGGTCGGCAAGACCGTCGGCCGGAGGGAGCGGGGGACGGCCAAAGACCTACCGCCGGCTAGAGAGGGAAACCACCGACGTGCGGCTGCGGGTAGCTGTAGGTCCTAAAAAATCAAGTGGCACACATCAACAAAGTCAGAAAATCAAGAAATACAACTTTTAGATGACTTGCACAGACAACAGATTGCGCACCATTCAGATTGCGCAGGATCGATTGCGCACACTCTCAACTGCGCAAGCTGACGTGGCAAAAGTCATCATTATCTGACACAATCAAATCTTCTGACAACTGACAGCACGGATATCGAGGCAGCCGTTCGTTTAATCGTGCAGCACGGTGCTCGAGGACAGCTGGCAGCGCAATCCATGTCTGCGTAAATCAAGTTGGCGCAATCCATGTCTGCGCAAATGAAGTCGGCGCAATCCAAAGTTTGCACAGTTCAATGTACGCATTCTACCAGTACAAATGATAAAGTACACGTGGCATTCATGCCATCAATTGCTCATTTCGTGGCAATTGCCTATGCACGATCATGCGCATTTCAATCAAATGATGCCATGTGTCTCAGACAGTTAAACCATGATCCAGCAACTGCCTGCGCAGTCCATTATTGCGCAAACCAATTGCTGTGCAATCCGTCATGCGCAGTCCAAAATAACTAAAAGTTAGTTATTTCTCAGAACTCTATAAATAGAGTTTCAAGTCTCCATTCGAGGGGATCACGAATCAATAAACAGAGATCAGAGAGTTCAGGAGTTCTTGCCCAAGTGCTGCTGCATTCTTCCGAGGCTTTTGCCTTCAACTTCCGAGGCTTTCTGCCTTCAATTCCAGAGTTATTTTCAAGTTCAGAGGCTTCGTCTTCAGAGTTCACATCGTCCAAGGGATAAAGCAATCGTCATCTAGATTGAATTTCTAAAGTTGTACCATTCCCAGAATTCAAATTATAATCTTTTACAAAGTTTGTATCAATAAAGTTCTTCAACTTTTGTTTTTACAAACAAAATGGCGACTCTGCTAGGGACGACATTCTTTTCCGATGAGGAAGTGACAACTCAATGTGACGTGGCGTCTATCGGAAAGACGCAGAAGACACTGGTTGTGAAGATCAACCATACAGCCTACGAGTCTATGATCAACTCCAAGACCACTCCTCGTACTGCAACCACTGCTGCCACAAGCAAAGTGCGCTCAGAGTGGATCCCAAAGACTGCTGCGCATTCTGTTAATGTCGCCAGCAAGTCTTCTGCGCAATCTGCCAGCAAGTCTGCTGCACAGTCTAAAGCTTCTGTCACTAAGTCCAGTGCACAATCTGTCTCTGCTACTGCTGCGCAGTCTGCTATGGCCAGTGCACAAAAGACTTCATATGCTGCCATGGCTAAGTATAAAACTCCTATGCCTCTGGCGCAATTGGCTGCTAAACTTCCTGCGCAAACCAACATTCTAGCAACCAGAATGCAACCCAAGCATTCTGTGGCAAGAACTCCTGATGTGCAAACCACAGTCTCTGTGGCCAGAACCAGTGTACCATCAACTCATGCGCAAAGCATTTCTGCGCAATCCAAGAGTGACAGCCTTTTGGCTAAACTCTCTTCTTCTCACAACAAGGGAAAAGGCTCTGTTCCTTTTCCTAAACACACTGTTGCTTCTGCGCAATCCACTGGGGGTAGTCCTTTGGCTATTCCTCTTTCTCTTCAAAACAAAGGAAAAGGCCCGTTGGTCTTTTCTCAAACTTCCTTGTCCCATGACTTGGAAGACAACAGAGGGAAACGCTCTTTAGCTAACCCTTCATCTCAAAATAAAGGAAAAGGCCCTTTGGTCTTTTCTCAATCTTCTTCAGTCTTTACTGAAGAGGATCCATCTAAATGTGCCTTGGCACCAATCAGTACTAGAACTCTTTCAAATAAGGATTCTTCCTTCCTTTATAACAAAAGAACTTGTACTGATCAAAGAGGTATTCTGCCTACCCCGGTAGCAGAATTCCAGGATCTCCTGACTCTCAAGATTTTTCGTTCCAGACAGGGAAAACTGTTAGTGTCTCAGACAGAAACCCCTGGGGGTGAATTTGCTGATCTTCGAATTTATCTCAATAGACCCACTTCGGTAAAACACAAACAGCCAATGCCGAAGACCAAACATCATCAGAAACAAATCTCTAGGGTCAAAAATCCCAACACTTATGCCAATGAAGTGAGCACTTCCCTGTACACTCAAGGGACTAAACATTTGAAGAATCGGAATCATGTTCCGAATGTTATCAAAGAACAGGTCCCTCAGAATTTTCCTCGTCCTGTTGTTGTTCCCGATCTTCGAGAACATCTTAGACAAAAATGGGACAATATCTCAACACCTCCATCTCAACCATTTGATCATCATTGCAATCACAAAGTCATCATCCAGTGTTGTTGTCAGACAACAAAACGATCTGTCTTCGATCGTTTGAATTTTGCAACGTCTGAACCAATGTCAGAGGAAGACAAAGTCTTGTATGCTTCTGTCAACATGACTTCCCGAGACACTGGAGGTAGAAGATGCTCTATGTATGGCAGACTTCGCAAGCCAAGCCAGCGGTATTTAGAATTACTCCAAGAATCTTTCGAAGGAGTGTTTCAACATACCCGTTCCCGAAGCCGAGATATAATCGGTCAAAGGAATCTTCCTCAAAACCCTTCAGGTTATTCTTCTTCAGACTATGATGCATACAGCGAAAGCTCCGAACAGACAGTGTCTTCTACTGTACCAAGAGAAATGACAGCTTATGTTGTCACTGATGATCCAGATGCTTCAACTTCTATAAATCAGGAACAGCGGATTGCTGTACTTGAAGACAAACTAAAAACCATGGCTGAAATGGTTGCTAGTATGCATTCCATCATTGTAGCACAGCATGCTACACCAACAACTGCACCTACTACTAGTCCAGAAATCATAGCATCTTCGGTACCTGTCAATACTGGGCTGGGGGTAGTATCTCCTCAAATGCCTCCTGTACAAGTGCAAGTTCAAACTACACCTAGTCAGTCTGGAGCTGGGGGTAGTGCTTACAATGCTGTTCCTCCTCCTACCACTCTAACTCAACCTGCTCCTTCTTCGTCATCAGAAGACGCCAATGAAGCTGTCAAACTCTTGCGAACCCAGTTCGAAGCTTTCAAAGAGAAAGACAACTTACAAAGATTGGGGATCAAGCAGCCCTATCCAGTTGAATGGAAGGAAGTCCCATTCCTACCGAAGTACAAAAACCCAACAATCTCTTTGTTCGATGGCAGTACTTCCCCTAGTCAATTTATCAATTATTTTGAGGTAATGACCGTTCAACTTCAGCCAAATGACGCTCTTCTTACTAAAGTGTTCGTCGGTTGTTTAGCCGACGTAGCATATGACTGGTACAGAAGTTTGCCCGATGGTTGTATTACTTCCTTTTCAGGTCTTAAACAAATCTTCCTGGAACGGTTCTATGAAGGATTCAACGACATGACTACGTCGGCTCTCAACAAAATCAAACAGAAACATAATGAAACTGCTGAGAGCTTTATCGAACGGTTCCGCCGTAAAGCTTTGAAAATGCCTCCTGGAACTCCAGCTGCTGTCACTATTGATACTTGTAAGGCAAACCTTTTGCCTATTATCAGTATGTGGACGAGATCTACCCAATTCTAAGATTGGCCTTCATTCATTGTCAACGCCAAAGCTGCTGAAGTTAGTGCTGATAAATTCAAACAATTGGGGGTACAGATGTCTAACCCCGATCGAGATGAACATCAGACTTCAGGTGGTGGCAATCGCCAGAACAACCGCAAAGCAAAAGAGACTTTGAACATTAATTTGAACAAAAATAAAGAATCTTTGGCTGTCAATGTGGCTCCACCTACATCCACTCCTACTCCTTCTGCACCTCCACCAAGGGAACCTCGTCCGAAAGTGGAATATTCCTTCGACGAGAATGACACTGCAAGTATCTTTGAGTGTTTACTCAAGAGCAATAAAATTCAACTCTGTAGAAGCATGGAATTTCACAACCAGAAAGACCATGCGCCAGACACTACATGTGCCAGGACTCGCACAGAACACTTCACAGCAAAGTCAATAACCATGGACATTTGAAGAAGGACTTTTTATTTATATATAAAAGTCTATTACATGTCTAGAAAAGGTTGTACAAAGGAGAATTTCTACAAAGGAAAGATCCTAAGTCTACAGCCAGCGGCCACCATGCGCCTCCAGTTAGGCGCAGCAGTCATCATGCGCTGCCAGTCACCATACGCTGTCAGTCAGGCGCAGCAGACATCATGCGCCTCCAACCAGGCGCATCCCACCATATCTTCAGCATCTCAGTCATGTGCATCCAGCTCAGTTGTGTGCATCCCTTCAGCAGCCCAGCTATGCGCATCCCTTCAGCCAAATTCTTCCAGCCAGGCTCACCTGGCCGAGCAGAGCCCAGTTATGTGTCGCTCTTCCAGCCAGGCTCACCTGATAAGTGCTTCGCCAAGCAAAGCATTTAACCCTCTGGCTGGAACCAAGGAAGAGAAGAGCACCGCAAATGCTGTGGCCAGGGGAGGCTTCGAAAGAGCCTCCAAAGCCGAAGGAAGACCGTGATCGAAACCGCGGCTAAAGCCTAGCACCGCCATTCCGATCTACGGCTCTTCCGGAATAACGGGGACAAGGCCCGAGCATCCCTATCTTTGGATGCAACAGGCACCTTCCGCCTGCCTCGGAAGCCCTCGACTCCGTCTTTTGGATGTAACAGTCACCTTCAAGAGCATCGAAGACAACACAGCGTCTCATCTTCACCCTCGGGAGCACTTCGTCAATAGAATGCACCCGCATGTTCAAGTTCATGTTGGAAGTACGTGAGGGAATGAGAAGCAAATCTTCTCTCCATGCCACTATTTATAGGCCGGGCAGATCAAACCCACGCGCCAAGTGGATGGCCCTCCGAATTCCGTGCAATGAATTTACATTAAATGGATGAACCGGACGCCTCGAATTCAGCCAAACGGCTATTTATAGCACTCGAAGAGCGAGACAGCCGTATCATTAAAAGACATGTCCGATGCGCCAGCCAGACAGCGCATCACACGGACGCGCCCTTCGGCATCAGGCGCATCACACAGACGCGCCCTACAGTACTCGGCGCATTACAGAGGGTGCGCCCTCACACATCCCCATACCGAGTGGAACGCCAACCGACGCGCCCACTCAGCTGTCCATCGAACGTCACCAACATTAAATGCTGAACTGACAGAGTTGGCAGCACGCCTCCCAAAGTCTGAACAGTTGACAGCTTTATTCAGAAAACGAAGCGTCGGCAACGTCAGCATCATCATGACTTTATTTCGACGGCTACTGCCACGTGGCCACTCCACCATCAGCATGCGCCTCTACGGCCATGCATCCAAATCAGTATGCGCCTCAAAAGCCATGCGCCTCAGACTGCTCTCTGATTCCGAAAGACAGAAGGAAAGTCGCCTGCATGCGCCTCAAAAGCCATGCGCCCCAAATGGTTTGTAACTTCTAAAGGTTATGAGCCGCAGCCTCCTCCTGCGCCTAATCCAAGGCGCAGCTCACCAGATCACTTCTCTCCACCAAATCTGAGATCTTCGAACCATGAGTCGACGACACGTGTCTTTTGACTCAACTCATCCAAGATTTCAACAACGGAAAGATCTTCTCTCTGCTACGTGCCGGCTCACAACAGCAGTATGAAGAGTTCTCCCCTTCGATCAGGGCGCAGCATCCGTGCGCCTCCATCAGCGACCTCCACGTGGCATCCCCACACCGGCGCATCCTGCATGCGCGCATGAGCAGCCAGCCTACAAAACTATAAATAGAAGGATCATCTCCTTCACACAGAGACAGAGACTCAGAACAGAAGACTCACAACACAGAGAGAATCGACAACAGAGAATCACCGAGAGGCAGTTCTAGACACTCAAGAGAATCACCGAGAGGCAGTTCTAGACACTCAACGTCTTTCTCCTCTCAGCAAGCTCCAGCACCCAGAGCAATCAACACCTTCAGAGAACCGATAACCGTCGTCAGCCGGTCAACGGAGTCAACGCATTACCACTCGCTCCATTGGCACTAAGGACCCAGCTTAAACAAAAGTGTACTCCTAGGACTACATCTAAGTCCTATATTGTATCACTGTTCTGTTTGTATTAAGATTTCAATCAAAACAATTTTAATGGCAAACAAGCTGGCGACTCTGCTGGGGACTTCTTTCTCCTCTACCGAGAAGGTTGTGTCACAGGCCGACGACGTGAAGGTGGGCTCCTTCCACAAGACGCTGGTAGTGTGCCTCAATCAACAGGCGTACGAGGAGTTCATTTCTGAAGGAAGTACGAGTCCTTCGAAGCGGCTGTCGAAGCCGAAGAAGACCCGCACAGTCTGGGTGCGCAAAGTCGACGCCTCGGGCACCACCGTTGAAGGGGATGCGCCCGTCCAGCCTTCCCTTCCTGCTGACGTCCTCAGCAGTCAAGGTGCGCCCGCTGATGCAGCGCATCTCTCGAGGAAGCGTACGGCTGACCACGTTCCCCAGCCATCTTCCTCTCAGGCGAGGAAGATACGTCGACGGAGCAGGGGCGCAGCCAATGCCCCGTGCATCACTTCTGATGCACCACAAAGAGCCTCTGTCTTTGACAGACTCACTCGCTGTAATGGCAAGGAGAATTTGGATGCTGAGTACTATGCGCCCCAGCGGGCTGGTACGAAGAAATCCAAGGCGGCACGGGCCATGCGCCACAAACGTGCTATGCCAGCAGCCGGCCAGAGGCACGCGCTTACGATCACGCGCGCTGCCGATGGCAAGCTGTACAAGGTTGACTCAAGTGCTTCTGCACCAACAACGAGTCGACCTTCAAAGTCCTCATCTTGCTTGGGCGCATTCACTGCGTGCACAACCAAGCCGAGAGAGGCAAACTCAGTGGTCTTGAACTCCCGCGCCTCCTCTGGTTGTGCGTTTGAGGTCCGTTCAAGTCACTTCAAATGCTGTGGTTCCCCCACTACTGATCGTGATGCCTGCTTGGTATTAGATCAGGGGGCGCAGCACTCACCCGACCACCCCGGCGCTTGGCCCTGCCATGCGCCTGAGAGGGGTGTGAGGGTAGCACTCTCCTCCAACGACCTGCGCAACGTGATCACTCACAAGCGCCGGTCAGGAGAGTTGACCAACAAGCACGATGTGCCTCTCACGGGGCACACTTGTGCAGTGGTCACCATCAACTGCTGTTGCAAGACGGCAGTACCGCCAAAGCAGTCGGTCTTCCAACGGCTACAATCATCGACACCCCTCCGACATCGCCTTGGGACGAAGGTGTCTGCAGAAGAGGAGCTAAAGGTTGCTTCATGCAACGTGATCTCCAACTCCTCATCTGTCCGGATGACGACTGCCAATTCCTCGTCTTCATCCAAAAGCCAGCCGAGGAAAACCAAGGCAGCTGTCTCGACCTCTGGAGTGTTCGAAGGCACTCGGTCGAGGAAGAAGTTCTTGGAGGAAGCTGGGGGTAGCCAGACCCTTGTCGAGCCTCCTTCCGAAGACGAAGATGTCCAAAGCACAGCTGCGGCGGATCTTCATCAAGGCGAAAATGGCCTCCCTGAAGCCCCTCAAAATGACGATGTCCTCCAGGACACCGCCGGGGGTAGTGCTGGAAACGAAGAGGCCCTTCAAGACAGAGCTGAGGGCAGTCAGGCCCTTGCAGATGCGCCTGTCGAAGACGAACTCCAGAATGTGGCTGGGGGTGGCCAAACACCAGGAGAAGTGACTCCCCCACATGAGAGCGAGGCTGAGAGCGAAGCCTCAACTGATCCATCCACTTCCGGCCGTGTCATGACAGTATACATGACCGGGGGTGATCTTGAGACTGATGCGCCGCCACAGGACATTGTCCAGCGCATAGACTCGCTAGAGGGAGGACTCAAAACCCTCTCTGCCTCAATGCAAGCACTGACTCAAGCAGTGTTTGAGATGCGGTCGGCCTTGATCAGGACACCTTCAAATGGTCCCGACCCAGGAGCCAATGGAGAGTCGAGTGTGCCCCTCCAACGGACACCCTCAGACACAGAAGCACCCCGGACGTCGGAGCCCTCAAATGCTCCACTCCAGGTGGTACCTCCTTCCCCGACTCCTAGCTCCACGGAGGACGTGGTCGAAATGATCAAAGATCTGCGGGAGCGCTTCGAGTCCAAGAACAGGCAGGAGGAGCGCCAGAAGATGGGCATTCCCCAGCCTTATCCCCTTGAGTGGAACAAGGTGGTTTATCCCCCAAAGTATAAACCACAAACACTCACGCCGTATGACGAGAAGGACTCTCCACGACGGTACCTGACGTACTTCCAGTCGCAGACAGGGCATCTTCCGAAGGAGGACGCGCTCCTCACCAGCATCTTTGTTGGGGCCCTGAAAGGGGTGGCGTATGACTGGTACTGCAGCCTCCCCGATAATTCCATATCGTCCTTCGACGACCTGACACGCCTCTTCCTCGACCGCTTCTACGACGGTGGGAAGGACATGACGATGGCGTCTCTCATTGAGATACGCCAGAAGGACAAGGAAACGGTTCGGGCATTCATCGAACGCTTCCGTCAGGCCTGCTTCAGGCTACCTCCAGGCATGCCAGAGCATGCGCTTCTCTCCGCTTGCAGTATGAACATGCTGCCTGCAGTAAAGCTCTGGCTTAACTCTACTCCCCCTCCCGACTGGAGCTCCCTAATCATCGAAGCTGAAGCTGCAGAGAAGAAGGCGGCCAATGCACGTCTTCTGGGTGTTAGCTTCCCCGCCTTTGACGATAAGGGGAAAAAGTCCGCAATCAACAACTCCGGACGAGAAACAAAGGGGAAACAGGCATTGACTGTTAATACCTCGAAAGGCGCATCTGCGCCTACTCAAAAGCCTCCACTGGCACCGAGACCCAAGGAGGTTTATTCATTCAATGATGATGACACCCTGCAACTCTTTGAGATACTGAAGCAGGGTGACAAGATCAAGCTTCCGGACCCGAAGCGGCCCGATGAAGTCGGGAAAGTGGACAACCCGAGGTACTGTCACTACCATCGGTTTGTCGGACACCCGACTAAGGACTGCTACGTCCTCAAAAATTATATCCAGCGCATGATCAATGCGGATGTAATCTCCGTCGACTACGAAGAGAAGACGGTGTCAGCAAATGTGGTGTCACTTCAGTTCGACACCTTGCCGCCGACTACCACACAAGATGGCGTCGTCCCCATCCCTAAGGCGACAATGGAGGTGGTGAACTTGCCACCCACCCGTGACAATGTGAGTGGACTTGCCCCACTCACCACATCTCGAGGAGAGGTCCTCTGGGTTCACCCCGACCTCGTCTCCGAGGTAACTCAACCGGAGGTACGCCCTACCTCCAAAGCAAAAGGCAGGAAGATCAAGTCTTGCCGCACGGTCTCTTCTTCAACGGAAGAGGCGCTTCCTGTGCAAACGCGTGCACAACAGAACTCCCAGTCCGGTGAAGCTGCCGCCGAAGTGGTGCCTCCTGGCACCATCCCTGAGGAGGGTCCATCCAAGCCCTCAGCAGCCAATAAACAAAAGCAAGTGGAGGCCCGTTTCGACAGACCTCTGCGGAAAGAAAATGCTTCGGGGCTAGCCAAGCCCCACAATTTTGACATTCTGGCACAACTGGCCAGTACTCCTGCACGTTTGTCTTTGTTCGAGCTCCTGCGTCTCTCCAAGGACTCCCGAGAAGCTCTCTGTGAAGCTCTGAAGGATGCCGAATCCTTTCTCAGTCAAATCAAGCAGCCTGAAGACCTCCCAACTACTTGTGCACACTGTCATTGTGCGGATGAAGTTATCCCAAACATAACTTTCACCCAACAAGACATGCTGCTCAAGCATCACCGACATAACTGACCGTTGTATTACACAGGGTACATCGGTTCGGTAAAGGTGAGCAGGATTCAGATCGATCCGGGGTCTTTCCTAAGCATCATTCCAAAGGCGCTGCTATCAAAGCCAGGGATCCCAATGTACCGGCTGGCGCCCTCCAATACGACCATCAGTGGCTTCAACGCTAGCAAGAGCGAGCCACTGGACAAGATCCGGCTGAAGTGTCACATCGACAGCCTCAAAACTGAGGTGACTTATTATGTGGTGGATGCCGAGGTCAACTACAACATCTTACTCGGACGACCATGGTTACATGAGTACATGGTGGTGCCCTCCACGCTCCACCAATGCATGAAATATGTATCCACCAACGGCGTCATCCGGACGGAGTTTGCAGATATCGATCCCTTCAAAGGGATTGAGGCCTACTTCACCGATTCCGACTTGTACAAGCCACTTGACGAGGAGGAAGCCAACGACGCCGATGATGAAGCAGAGACGGCAACAGAGCCGGACTTGGAGCCCGAAATGACTCCCGACGCCCCCTTGAAAATCCGATTGAAGGGCAAGCCTCCCCAGAAGACGCCTCCAATGAGCATCAAGCTATCAGGGAAGGCACCGACTCACGAAGCTCCCCTGAAGATACGCCTCAAGGGAAAGCCACCTCAAACAGCGGCTCCCCTGGTGGTAAAATTACAAGGGAAGGCGCCACTCATCGGAGGCGCAACCGAGGCACCTCTCAAGGTGCGTCTTAAAGGTAAGCCGCCGCAGTCATCCAAGATGCCGGAGAGGGCTCACATAACCCTCTCAGACCCCAAAGTTAGAGTGGTGGAGGACTCTCCTGATCCGGCCCCAGTGCTTACAGATGAGGAGCTTGGCGAATATATCTCTGCTGATGTAGACGCACCCTCCTTAGACAATGTAATCCCAAGGGATAAAATCTCGCACTTTATCAATAATAGAGTGTCTTTCAATTATTCTTGTCTTCCACACTGGAATGCCATGTATACATTAGACAACGCTCTACGGTCGTTGCAAACACAAGTAACGACCGTCTACCATAATCAAATAGTCCCGTCTCAAGGAGTCTTCATAGTCCCTCCACGGAGCCGAGACCAAGGCACCATCATCTCGGGCAAAATCGAGCGTCGTCGGGACCTCCCGTCAATCGAGCCCGAACCTGATACCGGCAGAGTACAAGTCTATCGGTACACGGATACGGCAAAGCACATCATCCAAAAGATGGGCTACAACCTGAAAAGCAATAAAGGCCTAAACTACGGCAAGGGTCGGCATCTCCCTGTCCGGCTTTCGATGCCCAATGGAAAGCCACAGGATTACTATAATCGGACTCGACGGGGGTTAGGCTATGTCACGCCGCCATCAACTCCAGAGAGTTCAGACGCAGAAGACATAGAACATTCCCACTCGTCTGAAGCATCGATGTGGGATTCCGATACCAGTATCGGATCAGTCTTCAGGAAAGTGCTGTCAGCTAACATGACATCGGCACAACCTCAGAAAGATGAAGGCGAAGACCAACCGCCGGAACCCTTCGAAGAGGAACCTTGGGCTCAACGCCTAGGAGAACAATGGGAGTCTCGTTTTGAGTTACGAGAACCTCCCACCGAAGACGAAGTCGAGCAGATCGACCTCGGGGATGGGTCTTCTTCTAAACCCATCTTTATCAGCAAAAGCTTGGAAGGAGAAGACCGAGAATCTTTAGTCCAACTGGCTAAAGAATATATTGACGTCTTCGCCTGGAGCTACGAAGACATGCCGGGTCTCGATCCACAGATCGCGATGCATAGGTTGAACATCTTACCAGATGCCAAACCTATCAAACAACAACAGCGACGCTTCCGCCCGGACATCATGAATGCCATCAATCAGGAGGTGGACAAGCTCTTGACCAGTGGCTTCATCCGTGAGGAACAACACCCGGACTGGGTAGCCAATATCGTCCCTGTCACCAAGAAGAACGGGAAGATACGAGTCTGTATCGACTTCAGGGATCTCAACTCTGCTTGCCCGAAGGATGAATTCCCGCTCCCAATCACCGATGTAATGATCGACAACACATGTGGCTTTGAACGCATGTCCTTCATGGACGGGTATTCAGGCTACAATCAAATCAAGATGTTCCCCGATGACGCAAAACACACGTCATTCAGGACTCCGAAAGGTGTTTTCTGCTACACAGTAATGCCCTTCGGCTTGAAGAATGCCGGTGCAACATACCAACGAGCGATGAGTACCATCTTCCGTCAACATCTTCGCAAGACAGTTGAGTGCTATGTTGACGACATCACAGTCAAGAGCCGCCTCAAAAGAGATCACCTACAGGACCTGAGGACGGTCTTTGATCTCATGCGGGCACATCAACTCAAAATGAACCCCGCTAAATCCTTCCTGGGGGTTTCTAGCGGCAAATTCTTGGGCTTTGTCATCACGGCAAAAGGCATTCATGTCGATCCCGAGAAGACTAAAGCCATCCTCAACATGGACCCTCCGAAGAACCTTCGAGAACTTCGGGGCTTACAGGAACGTCTGGCATACATTCGGAGGTTCATAGCAAACCTCTCCGGTAAATGTCAATCCTTTACTCAACTCATGAAGAAGGAAGTCTCTTACGTCTGGACAGAGGAGTGCCAAAAGGCTTTCGACGACATCAAGGCTTACTTGACAAGCCCGCCAGTCCTAGTGGCACCTGTCGTCGGCAAACCATTCCTCCTCTACGTCCGTGCCATGGATCATTCCCTCGGCGCTTTACTGGCTCAAAACAGCGATGCAGGCTACGAGCAAGCAATCTACTACCTCAGTCGAACACTCATCGGGGCCGAACACCGGTACAACCCCGTTGAAAAGGAGTGCTTGGCTTTGGTGTTTGCCATTCAGAAGACTCGTCATTACGTCTCGGGCCAGACAATTCATGTCATCTCCCGAGTCAATCCACTCAGAGTTCTCATGACGAAGCCAGGGTCATTAAACTCCCGGCTGGCTACATGGGCGATCCTACTAACGCCATACAACATGGTGTTTGTCCCGCAGAAGGCGGTCAAGGGTCAGGCTCTGGCTGACTTTTTAGCTGCACACCCCATCCCAGAATCTTCAAAACTCTATGAAGACATCCCGGATGAAGTCCAAGAATCAAACGTCACTGAAGGAAGCCCCGTTTGGCGGATGTTCTTCGATGGCGCTTCAAGAACGGGCCCCAACGGCCAAATCATCGCAGGAGTGGGGGTAGTCTTGGTCTCCCCCGATCAGCTGGTCATCCAGCGCGCATACTCTCTTTCGAAGCCGTGCTCCAACAATGTTGCTGAGTACAACGCACTCGTCATGGGACTCCAGCTAGCACAACAGCTGGGGGTGGATCATCTGGAAGCCTATGGCGACTCGAAACTCGTCGTAAACCAGATTCGGGGGCAATACGAGGTTCGCCATGAAGATTTGATCCCTTACCATGAAGTTGCATTGAACATCATTTCAACCTTCACTGGGTTCTTCATCGAACATGTACCCCGTCTACAAAACTTGGAGGCTGACGCTCTGGCTGGCCTCGCAGCCTTATTGGTCGCGCCCCTTGGGACTCAATACTATGTCACGGTAACTGGCCGAGACTTGATTTGTCCCAGAAACAACCTATGTTTGCAAATGGCTCACGCCGTGCCGACAAACACCGATGTCAATGTCCGAGACTGGAGATTCCCGTTCATCGACTTCGCCGTCTACGGAATCCTTCCGGAAGATCCGAAGGAAGCCGTCTCAGTCAGGAGACGCTCTCTTCGATTCTACTACGATACAGCCACTAAAACGCTGTACCGACGCTCCTTCGATGGGCTCCTCCTTCGATGCCTGTCTAACGAAGAAGCAGCCGAGGCTCTTCAAGAAGCTCACGACGGAACTTGTGGAGCTCATCAACCCGGTCCTAAGTTGCAAGATCGACTGCGACGTATGGGCTACTACTGGCCAACCATGGCCGCCGACGCAGTGGAATATGCTAAGAAGTGCCATGCATGCCAACTTCATGCAGACTTCATACATACACCGTCTGAACCTCTACATCCTACAGTCGCCTCCTGGCCATTCGAAGCCTGGGGCATGGACATTGTAGGACCAATCACCCCTCCTTCATCAAGAGGACATCGTTTCATCCTGGCCATCACCGATTACTTTTCCAAATGGGCGGAAGCAGTCCCACTAGCGGAAGTAAAAAGCTCCAGGGTGGTCAGCTTTATCAAACACCATGTCATTTACCGTTTCGGAGTACCCAGGCGAATCATTCATGACAATGGTCCCCAATTCATCAGCCACATTTTCAGCAGGTTCTGTGACAAGAATCGCATTCAAAACGTGGCCTCAACCGCCTACAATCCGGCAGCAAACGGATTAGCTGAGGCATTCAACAAGACTATCGTTAGGCTGCTCAAAAAGGTCGTGTCATCCAACAAACGCGATTGGGACGAAAAGCTTGGCGAATGCCTTTGGGCCTACCGCACAACGGTACGGACCCCAACAGGCAACACTCCATTCTCCCTGGTCTACGGGAGCGAAGCAGTACTGCCTCTCGAGATACAGATACCTTCGCTCCGCGTGGCAATCACAAACGATCCCACAGAAGAAGACAATCAACGTCGTCGTCTGCGGGAACTGGAGGCACTTGACGAAAAGCGTCTCCTAGCACAACAACGCATCGAACTTTACCAAGCCCGTATATCACAGGCTTTCAACAAGAAGGTCAAGCAAAGAACTTTCCAAGTTGGCGATCTGGTTTTAGCAGTCAGAAGGCCAATGGTGTTAACTCACAAGACACCAGGGAAGTTCGAGCCCAAATGGGAAGGACCCTTCATCATTGAGACGGTATACTCAAACGGTGCTTACCGCCTCGCCAAATCCAATGGGGACTTGTTCATGATGCCCATCAACGGCAAGTTCCTAAAGAAGTACTATTCTTGACATCCTCCAAGACATGTATTTCCCCAAACAACCTCTTTTCACAAAAATCAAACGCTTCCGGAACCCAGCTGTTCCATGGCATCCTTCCGTAAAAAGATAACCACGTCCACATTACCTCTGAGTTGTCTCTCTACATCCTACAAAGCGGAACCTTACATTTCGTGAGCTTACGCTATCCTTCATGTTTACCACGTCCACATTACCTCTGAGTAAACATCCCGTACAAACAACTCATGTGTTGTCGTACATTGATCGCAGAACTTCCATGTCCACATTACCTCTGAGTTGTTCAGCGTATCCCCCAGGATCATTCCTACCATGTCCATAAATACCTCTGAGTAGGAAGATTCTATCATTTGAACCTAATGATTGCCATGTCCACATTACCTCTGAGCAAACATGTTGGTTCCTTCAAACTTATTATCTGTACCTAAAAACTAAGGTGCGCAAAAGATAATAGGTCCACATAAATCATCAAGTTCATGAGATCAAAAATGAACACATCACAAAAAAAAAGAAAAGAGATAGTGTATTTCTTTATTTTTCAAAGAAGGGAGTACAGAAATACGCTATTTCCCCAGCAAGAGTTGCAAAAACACATAAAAAGAAGAGAAGCTACAGTCCCCGATCCTCTCCAGGGTGGGATAAAAGCTCTCTGACTCGACGTCTCAGGTCGGCAGTACGAGTTTCCACAGTCGCCTGGACTCGCAGCTCGGCTTCTTGACGCATTAATCCGACAGCCTCAGCGGAAGTTTTACTCTCATACTTCTCATCAAGCTGTCGTCGCTGCTGAGCCAAAGTAAGGGTCCGCTGAGTAAGAGTCGCTTCCTCCTGCTTGAATGCCACGTGTTCAGCCAGGACACGATCAGCTTCTAGTTGAAGTTGGGCCCGCTGGTCTTCAAGACGGCGCATCTGAGCATCAACCTCTGCGATGTTAGCGTCCACCGCAGCCCGCTTCTCCGTCGTCTTCTCCATAGATTGAGACAACTGCTCCGCCGTAGCCTCAGTCCCAGCCACTTCACGCTCCCAACTGCTCACATCGGCTCGATGGGAAGCCTCGATTTCAGCCATCAACTTCCCTATCTCTGCATCTATCAAGACAGAGAGGTCATTTCGTTGGATGTGCTGCAGTTTCGCAAGCCGCTCGTCCAGCTCAATCACCGAAACCTCCAGAATTTCGGCCATATGGTCATGGCCTTGGTGAACGCGGATCAGCTCGATACAAGGCATTGCCAAAGCTTTTGCTGTCGTAAAGCTCCCCTTGCCATCCATCACTGCAGATACACCTTTCTCCAGTATTTTGTACACTCCCTCGACGAGGAACTTCACATACTCGTCGGCATCCGCCAGCACCTGCGGCGTCATAGCAGGAGTTGGGGGAGCTACTACAGTTTGCGGACCGGAGGAAGATCTGCCAACCTCGATCTGAGAGGTTTGAACCTCGGCAGCAATAGGCTCTTCATCAACAGGGGCCAAACTGCTAGCCCGAGGAGCCGAAGGAACAGAAGGAGCCGGCACATGCGTCGTGATAATACCCCAAGTGGAAGGAGCAACAGAGGGTTCCACACCCTTACCCTTCTCAAGCCTGGAGAAATCACCGACGTCAACGGCCACCTCTTCTACCCCCGACGTTCTATCAGCATCAGCTACCTCCCCCGGCAAAACGGGGAGATCAACATTTATCTCCTGGCCAGCCCCAGAAGACAAGACCGGCAGAAGGGTCTCATTCTTCTCAAGTCCCTCTACAGGGACAAAATCTGTCGCTACCGCCTGATCGGTAGCCATCTCTATGTCCATGGTTGAAGCCAAGGAAGGATTTGGCAATGATTCAGCCGACCTCCCTTCATCATGACAAGAAGGGGAATCAACCCTATCAGGGCGTAAGCCCATGCGCGTTGGCATTGGAGCTTCGGCGCATTATCAGAGCGTGAGCCCATGCGCGTCAGCAAAGGCTTCGGCGCATCAGGGAATAAAACCCATGCGCGTCAGCCATTAAAACCTCGGTGCATGATAAAGGTATAAACCTATGCACGTCGGCAGGATAGAACCTCGGCGTATCATCAAAGACTGAAGTCTATACGCGTCGGCAGTTAGGGCACAGGGCCCAAAGCAGAGACGAAACCCACCTGTCACCTCAGGACGAACGTCGGCAAGAGTCGCAAGAGTGATAGGTACATCCTCATCGGCGGACTCCTTCGCTTTCTTCTTCCCCTTGCCGGCAGCACCGCGAGGAGTCTTGGGAGCCATTCTCTCGAGGAAGGAGAAGTTAGGGTTTTGAAGAAGAAACTCTAAAGAAGCAGAGGCACAGAGAAGAAGAACCCTTTCTCTCTCCAACTCTTACCTATATATAGGGCTTGGTCGCACGCGTGAACAGATGACGTATGATCTCAGCCGTCGCCTCGGGTTCTGTGCAGGGATAGCAGCAAATAAAACCAAAAGATCATCATTAATCTTTTCGGTTACCGAGGCACCATCATCATTAACTGAGAAGAGCATGCGCCCGAACAGGCATGCGCCCAGAAATCATACGCCCTGACCTCCATGCTTCTTATTCAAAGTATTCTAAAACTTATTCAAAAGTTTTGAAAACTTTGAAGGGGGTCTTGTAGAAGCATGGAATTTTACAACCAGAAAGACCATGCGCCAGACACTACATGCGCCAGGACTCGCACAGAACACTTCACAGCAAAGTCAATAACCATGGACATTTGAAGAAGGACTTTTTATTTATATATAAAAGTCTATTACATGTCTAGAAAAGGTTGTACAAAGGAGAATTTCTACAAAGGAAAGATCCTAAGTCTACAGCCAGCGGCCACCATGCGCCTCCAGTTAGGCGCAGCAGTCATCATGCGCTGCCAGTCACCATGCGCTGTCAGTCAGGCGCAGCAGACATCATGCGCCTCCAACCAGGCGCATCCCACCATATCTTCAGCAGCTCAGTCATGTGCATCCAGCTCAGTTGTGTGCATCCCTTCAGCAGCCCAGCTATGCGCATCCCTTCAGCCAAATTCTTCCAGCCAGGCTCACCTGGCCGAGCAGAGCCCAGTTATGTGCCGCTCTTCCAGCCAGGCTCACCTGATAAGTGCTTCGCCAAGCAAAGCATTTAACCCTCTGGCTGGAACCAAGGAAGAGAAGAGCACCGCAAATGCTGTGGCCAGGGGAGGCTTCGAAAGAGCCTCCAAAGCCGAAGGAAGACCGTGATCGAAACCGCGGCTAAAGCCTAGCACCGCCATTCCGATCTACGGCTCTTCCGGAATAACGGGGACAAGGCCCGAGCATCCCTATCTTTGGATGCAACAGGCACCTTCCGCCTGCCTCGGAAGCCCTCGACTCCGTCTTTTGGATGTAACAGTCACCTTCAAGAGCATCGAAGACAACACAACGTCTCATCTTCACCCTCGGGAGCACTTCGTCAATAGAATGCACCCGTATGTTCAAGTTCATATTGGAAGTACGTGAGGAAATGAGAAGCAAATCTTCTCTCCATGCCACTATTTATAGGCCGGGCAGATCAAACCCACGCGCCAAGTGGATGGCCCTCCGAATTCCGTGCAATGAATTTACATTAAATGGATGAACCGGACGCCTCGAATTCAGCCAAACGGCTATTTATAGCACTCGAAGAGCGAGACAGCCGCATCATTAAAAGACATGCCCGATGCGCCAGCCAGACAGCGCATCACTCGGACGCGCCCTTCGGCATCAGGCGTATCACACAGACGCGCCCTACAGTACTCGGCGCATTACAGAGGGTGCGCCCTCACACATCCCCATACCGAGTGGAACGCCAACCGACGCGCCCACTCAGCTGTCCATCGAACGTCACCAACATTAAATGCTGAACTGACAGAGTTGGCAGCACGCCTCCCAAAGTCTGAACAGTTGACAGCTTTATTCAGAAAACGAAGCGTCGGCAACGTCAGCATCATCATGACTTTATTTCGACGGCTACTGCCACGTGGCCACTCCACCATCAGCATGCGCCTCTACGGCCATGCGTCCAAATCAGTATGCGCCTCAAAAGCCATGCGCCTCAGACTGCTCTCTGATCCCGAAAGACAGAAAGAAAGTCGCCTGCATGCGCCTCAAAAGCCATGCGCCCCAAATGGTTTGTAACTCCTAAAGGTTATGAGCCGCAGCCTCCTCCTGCGCCCAATCCAAGGCGCAGCTCACCAGATCACTTCTCTCCACCAAATCCGAGATCTTCGAACCATGAGTCGACGACACGTGTCTTTTGACTCAACTCATCCAAGATTTCAGCAACGGAAAGATCTTCTCTCTGCTATGTGCCGGCTCACAACAGCAGTATGAAGAGTTCTCCCCCTCGATCAGGGCGCAGCATCCGTGCGCCTCCATCAGCGACCTCCACGTGGCATCCCCACACCGGCGCATCCTGCATGCGCGCATGAGCAGCCAGCCTGCAAAACTATAAATAGAAGGATCATCTCCTTCACACAGAAACATAGACTCAGAACAGAAGACTCACAACACAGAGAGAATCGACAACAGAGAATCACCAAGAGGCAGTTCTAGACACTCAACGTCTTCCTCCTCTCAGCAAGCTCCAGCACCCAGAGCAATCAACACCTTCAGAGAACCGATAACCGTCGTCAGCCGGTCAATGGAGTCAACGCATTACCACTCGCTCCATTGGCACTAAGGACCCAGCTTAAACAAAAGTGTACTCCTAGGACTACATCTAAGTCCTATATTGTATCACTGTTCTGTTTATATTAAGATTTCAATCAAAATAATTTTAATGGCAAACAAACTCCCAGACCCAAAGAAACCTGATGAAGTCGGTAAGACAGATCATCCTAAATATTGTGTCTACCACAGGTTCATTGGACATCCTACTCGAGCATGCTATGTGCTCAAGGGCAAAATTCAAGAGCTTGTCAATGCTGGTGTGGTCACTCTGCAGCAAGATGAGAAAACTGTTACTGCAAATATGGTTTCAGTTCAGTTTGGTGACTTTCCTCCGCAGATGGTACAGCACGGTGTCATTCCAATTCCCAAAGCTACTCTTGAGATTGAGAATCTCCCACTTCCACCAAATGAAGGTCTTGTTCCCTTGTCTCTTGACAATGGTGAAATTATGTGGATCCATCCTGATCTTGCTTCAGAGTTCGAAGTTTCCTCTTCCTCCAAGAAGAAAGCTCGTTCTAAAGGCAAAACAAAGATTTGCAACATGGTGTCTTTTGATCCCATAGTTGACGAAGAGATTCTATTAGGCACCAGATCAGGGAAAGCCTATTTGAAAGATCATTCTGAAGGTCAAGAGAATCCTGCTTCTTCTTCTAAACCTGCCCCAGTACAACCTGCTTCTACTGAAGAGATTCTTTCTACATCTTCACCAGTTGTAGTACCTATTCCTTCCAAGCCAATGACGGCTGACAAAGGCAAGCAACAAGTCCGCTTTGACAAACCTCTGAAGAAATCATCTCCTACAGGATTTGAAAAGCCGTACAATTTTGATATATTGGCTCAATTAGCCAATACACCGGCTAGGCTATCAATTTTCGAGCTCTTGCGCCTTTCCAAAGAGACTCGAGAAACTTTAAGTGAAGCTCTGATGCAGGCTGAAACTTGCTTAACTCTTCTCAAAAAGCCGGAATCAGAACCAGTCTCTTGCCGTCACAGTCATAGTGTCCTGGAGTTGATTCCAAACATCTCTTTCACTCAGGATGATATGCTACTGGAAGATAATAGACATGATCGTCCTCTCTACTATACAGGATATGTCGATTCGATGAAGGTCGATCGTATCCTGATAGATCCAGGGTCTGCTCTCAGCATCATGCCAAAGACGATGCTAGACGCATTGAAGATACCAGTGCATAGTCTTTCAAGCACAATCACCACTATCCTGGGATTCAACCAAGGAAGGAGTGAACCTTTGGGTAAGATCCGCCTAAAACTCCAAATAGGCAATCTTTGCACAAAGGTGACCTTTTATATCATTGACAATCATGGTTGTTCTTACAACGCTCTTCTGGGAAGACCATTCCTCCATGAACATAATGTTGTTCCCTCAACTCTTCATCAATGCTTTAAATATGTTGATGACAAAGGACAAGTTCACAAGGAAGTTGCAGACCTTTATCCTTTCAAGGGCGTTGAAGCGTATTGCAACGATGCTCGTATATACAAGGAGGAATTTATGAAAGTGGTATTGTCCATGGATACTGAAGAAGATCAAAGAGCAATGCCCAATGATACTCTCATCATACCTGTCAAAGGGCGTGTTTCTCATCCTCAGTCTTCTAAACCACTGGTTATTCACTTGCCGGTTCAAGAAAAATTAGTTGACGCTGATCAAAATCAAAGGGAGCTCACCTCTTCTGAGCAACTTATTATCGACTTATGTCGTAATAAGGATAAAAAGCAGCTCGCTTCTTCTGAGCCTCTTGTTGTTGATTTAACTCACAACAAAGAAAAAAAGGAGCTCACCTTCTCTGAGCCACTTGTTATTGACCTTTGTCGTAATAAGCCTCCTCCACGTTCTTCTTCTTCCCCTCTTGTAATCAATCTGACCAAGCCTGCTAAGGCTAAAGGTCCTGTTGTAAATACAGATGTACATATCAATGAAAAAGCATCTACTTTCCAGTATACTGATGTTATTTATCATACTAAATACTATTTGGATATGTTAGATAGCTTTCAGTCATTTACAATGGGAGTCGTACAATCTCTTCAAACAGAAGTTTCATGTGAACATCCAAAAGATTCATATCGTATTGTTCCTGCTCGCAAGAAAGGTGAACGTCCAATACTTTTTAGTAAAAGACCGGAACAAAAATTTAGCTACACGGATGATAGCAAAGTTAACGACACAGGACATCTTCAATTCCGTCGTTACAGTCGACAATCAAAAGACATCGTCCGAAAGATGGGTTACGACTTCAAAAGCGGCCTCAACTACGGTAAGGGAAGAAAGACTCCTCTCCGTACCGCTGTTCCACATGGAAAGTCATAAATGTATTACAGCAAGACCAAAAGAGGTCTCGGATATGCTTCCCCTCCAATGTTATCCCCAGCAGTCTCTGACTCTGATAGCGAAGAACGTTCTAATTCTTCTAATTCTAGGTCATAGGATTCTGATACCAGTATCGGTGAAGTCCATCATGTAATCGTATCTTCCAATATGGTTTCTGTTGAACTTCCGAAAGGATGTGATGAGGACATTGAAGAAAGTTCTGAAACAGATCCTTGGGCTCAACAGATGGATAATCAATGGGTACTCTGATTTGAACAGAGAGAACCTCCTACTGAAGATCAACTAGTTCAGGTTGATGTAGGAGAAAGCGAGTCGCCTCGTCCTATCTTTATTAGCAAGAATCTTCCAGAAGCAGATAAGCAAGAGTTGGTTCTTCTCATTAAAGAATACATTGATGTCTTTGCTTGGAGTTACGAGGACATGCCAGGTTTAGATCCCAAGATTGCTACTCACAAACTGAACATTCTTTCCAATGCTAAACCAGTCAAACAGCAGCAACGGCGATTCAAGCCTGAAATGATGGACGCAATCGATAACGAAGTCAAGAAGCTTATTGCTTATGGCTTTATCAGAGAAGAACAACATCCTGATTGGGTAGCCAACGTTGTTCCAGTCCTAAAGGAAACCGACAAAGTTCGAGTCTGCATCGACTTTCGGGATCTTAATGAAGCATGTCCGAAAGATGAATTTCCCCTCCCTATCACGGATGTTATGATTGACAACACCTGCGGGTTCGAGCGAATATCTTTTATGGATGGATTCTCTGGATACAATCAGATCAAAATGAATCCCGAAGATAAAAAACACACATCTTTCCGTACTCCTCGGGGAGTCTATTGCTACACAGTGATGCCATTTGGTCTCAAGAATGCTGGTGCAACTTACCAACGGGCCATGAGTACCATTTTTAGAGAAAATCTTCGCAAAACAGTCGAATGCTATGTTGATGATATTGCTGTTAAAAGTCGTCTAAAAGAAGATCATATCCAAGATTTAAGAACAATCTTCAATCTCATGCGTCAACATCAGCTCAAGATGAATCCCACCAAGTCATTCTTGGGTGTCTCTAGTGGTAAGTTTCTCGGCTTCGTTATTACCTCTAAGGGTATACACGTAGATCCCGAGAAGATCAAAGCCATTCAAGAGATGCGTCCTCCACGCAACCTAAAAGAGCTACGAGGATTCCAAGGCCGACTTGCGTACATCAGGCGATTCATTTCGAACTTGTCTGGACGCTGCAGACCATTCACTCAGCTAATGAAGAAGGGTGTATCTTTTATTTGGACTGAAGAATGTCAATAAGCATTCGACGACATCAAACGATATCTCATGAACCCCCCAGTTTTGGTACCACCAATCTCAGGCATTCCATTCTTAATGTATGTCCGTGCTATGGATCATTCGTTGGGTGCTTTACTCGTCCAAAAGAACAAAGAAGGTCATGAACAGGCCATCTACTATCTCAGTCGTACTATGATTGGTGCTGAATACCGTTACAGTCCGGTTGAAAAAGAATGTCTAGCTCTTATGTTCGCTATTCAAAAGACAAGACATTACATCATTGGTCAAACCATTCATGTCATATCCCGAGTCAATCCTCTTCGGGTATTAATGAAAAAGCCTAGCACACTCAACTCTCGGCTTGCTACATGGGCCATCCTTCTAGCCCAATATGACATGGTATATGTTCCTCAAAAATCTGTCAAAGGTCAAGCACTAGCGGATTTCTTGGCGGCTCATCCCGTACCAGAAACATCCAAGCTTTATGATGAAATTCCAGACGAAATGTTAGAAGTCAACTTGATCTCTGAAGAATTTCCAACTTGGCATCTATTCTTTGACGGAGCATCCAGAATTGGACCCAATGTTGCTATTGTAGCAGGAGTTGGAGTTGTTCTCGTTTCCCCAGAAGGATCAACTATCCAAAGAGCCTACTCTCTAGATGAGCCTTGCTCTAACAACATAGCAGAGTACAATGCTCTACTTATCGGTCTTCAATTAGCCAAGCAATTGAACATTGAATATCTCGAAGTTTACGTCGACTCTAAGCTGGTTGTCAACCAGGTTAGAGGAACTTATGAAGTCCGTCATCAACATCTGGTACCTTACTTTGAGGCAGCAATCAACATGGCTACGTCGTTCAAAGCTTTCTTTATTGAATATGCACGCCGAGCTTGTAACACTGAAGCAGATGCCTTAGCCAATCTTGCAGCAGTCTTAGTTGTCCCCATCAGAAGACAACAAGTGGTGGTTATTTCTAATCGAGAATTGTTTTGCGTTGAAAACAATCGTAACATTGAGTTCAGTAATTTTGCTGAAATTAATGTTGTCACGACCCACATCCGCTTTTCGGATACGAGACGTGTCCAAGCCAGCCTACGCCGCAGAGTCGTCGGTAGAACGCTGTCAAGCCCGCAAGAAATAAATGCTCAAAACAACATTTGCTGCTCATTCACATTTCTAGATTTATTACAACTTTTAAAATTAAAGGAATTACAAGCTTTTACAATTAATAAAATTGATACAATGCTATCTACTTCTAGGTTTGACTTCAGCATACCCAAGCCTTCCCATTGCTAACAGTGATCGCGGCTAAACCTAAAAAATGTTGGTTTCCAGTCAGGAATGGAACAAGTACACAAACCGACGACAATGCAAAACATGACAGAATTAACAAGACATGAAAATAGCATATGAGGTATGAAAGCTGTAAGAAAACTGATGACATAGCACGACAGAGAAGTACACAAGGAAAAACTAATAAAAGACATCTATCTAGGTGGTGTGAAATATCTGTTTCGACATGTGAACGGCTAGGGGGTAAATCCGGCTCACTGTACGTGTCGTGTGCAGCTGCTATCATGCAATAATAGACATTTTGGGGATATTTCTGGGTAGTCCACATGTATACTAAAATATTTCCCCTCCCGACAACTCCGTGTGACGAGCGTGTCAACAAGCAACAAGATATATGTATAGACATGAAATAAAAAGACTACTATGAATCGGAAAGCAATCAGAAAGTGCACTTGCCTGAGGTCCTTTGCTGGTGAAACAAACATCTTGTTGGGTCCAATGTAGTATGATTAGCCTAGGGTCGACGTGGATTGACAAAGAATCAGAAGTACGATTAGATTGGTTATGATCACGATTAATCTAAGAGAAAATCATTTAAGAAACACAATTTCCTAATTTAGAGAGTATCTATATATATATATATATATATATATATATATATATATATATATATATATATATATATATATATATATATATATTTAAAATAGGTTTAGAAACTATTTATAAACTTTATTAGCACTTTTGGAAAAACCCTTCAAGAAAATACCATATATGCATTTAGCAAGTTATTTATAACCTTTAGAAACTAAATATATATTATTTAGTCAAAAATATATGTCGTAGTGAGGTAGTAGAAAATATTTATGGTATATATATTTTTATAACATTTATATTCGAAAAGTATTTATACCAATGATCTAATATAAGTTTTATTTAAAACTATTCATACGTATATACATTGTTTGCATAGTAAGCCCAATAAATAAGGGTCCAAATCAACTATTAAAACATGGCCAATTAACAGCCCAAAATTTATATCCATATCCACCTAAAAAGTCCAAAATATTGTATGTTCAATTATCAGTAAATACTGGTAGTATTTATAATAATAGTAATAAAAATAATAATAGTAATAACAACAAGCCCAAGGTCTGTTGGCTTGGTCCAAGTATTAAACCCAACCAATAATAATAATGACAGCAAATCAGTCACTAACCACACTAAGCTACCATCTTCACTTTTCTATTAATATACATGTAACTCTTTTAAAGAAAGACCCAAGTTCTGCTTTAATTCTCCAATTAGTGAAGAAAGAGAGTGCGAGGGACAAAAAGAAAAGAGGGAGAGAGGGATGGGGAAAGCTGCTGGTTTGGTAGAAAAACCGATTTTTCTTTGTAGGGCTTTTTAAAGGGAAACGATGGAGAGTCGGGATAGGTGGTTTTGATTCAAAATCATATTCAGTGTCATCCTTCCAGGAAATTAGTATCTGTTTTGGACTTGGTTCGATAAGAACGCATAAATTGGTTTTATCTAATCGTCATAATTGACTATAATTAAATCTTAATATTATCAACTAATATGAACTCTCATGGCATGGGTACCCTTCGTATACTTAATTAATACTCTATAATAACAATTAAAACAAGTCATATGAACGCAAATCTAAATCGAATAAGCATTAACTAATAGCCTTAAGATAACCTTTAATGTTATCAAAACATTTTAGGATTTATCTGTTGACAAATAACTTTTCATTGATCAAATGTGAATATGAATAGGACCTCTAAGTATCCGCAAAATATTCCTATATATTTTAGTATTAGAATCTTCCAAGATAAATTTTATCAAAGTTTTAAATCAAATAAAATATCTAGACCTTAATTTAACTTAATTCAAAACCAACCATGGATACTTATATTAATCACTTTAATATCATCAAGTAAAAGAAATCAAATTTAAAATCAAACAAGCTATCGACATAACAGTTATACAATCATATTCAATATTATCAAAATAATTTAAATATACAAAATTTAGGTCATGGTCAATAATCGACTATCATGACGTTTTGAAATGAACTCGACGTTAGCACAAATAATATAATCTCAGAAATTATATTTGAGAAATAAATTGGAAGTCCCCTTTTTTTTTAATAAGTGCTTATGATTTTAAATCCGTTTTCGAAACCAAATCATTTTAAAGCCTAAGAGAATATTCGACCATCTTTTACAATTCAATTAGAAAAAATTACTAAAATTAATCGGTACTTCCAACCTACGACTTTTGTGAACAAGTGTTTTTGGAAAGCAGATAAATAACAAAATATCTTTTACAAAGTTCGTCGAAGTATAGATATATATATTAGATATAATAATTTAAAAGAAAAACTAATTTTGGAAATTCTGGAAAGAGGGGTTACAAATCTACCCACCTTAGAAATAAATTCGTTCTCGAATTTAGGAATGTCGAGTATAGATAGGCTCGGTCAGTCTGAAGAAAAGATAGTAACATGAATATTAATGGTATTGATTGCTAAGGTAACCTCGAGGATAACCAAGACTCTTGTTATAAGGATTATTGATCAAAGGAAATATTACTCAAGCGTTGACCAATGCAAGGATGGAAGTAGGAAGTACATAGATATGGCTTGGTTTTGGAGTCTTAGGCTGCAGTCTTGAATCCAAAGGTTCTAAATGTTCTCAAAATCGATAACCTCGAGCGCAATTCTTCAATCGAAGAATCTACCCACCTTAGAAATTGTCTTCCTCGAAAATTTGAAGGGTACGACTAGTCATAATTGAAAATATAGTCAAGGAATGATATGATCAATGATGTGAATAGAATCGAACATTTAAGAAAGATATTGCATGACACGATTAAAGTATAGTCAAAAAAAGGGGGTATGGTCATAATGGTCAAGGTAGTTTGGTCATAATCCAAGTCATTTTGGGGACGATCAAAATTCGAGTTTGTATGGTACGATTAACTCGATTAATTATTTAAACAACGTCTACTTAGGCACGGGTCTAGAAAGACATGTGAATTGACATGATTGAAATATAATCGAACATTCTAGTCGTGATCGAAAGTCGTTGAGGAGGATCCAGACTGAAATTATTTTAGCACGATCGATTATGGTCATAGAATCATAATCTAGGGGCAATCATGACTCTAATAAAATATGGAATTAAAGTCTAGTAATAGGTTTTAAATAAGGGGAGTCAACGATGAATCAAGATTTGAAGATAGGAAGGAAAGGTGAGAAGGGAGGGACTACAAGTTTTATTTATAATACCATAACAAGAGATATGATACCAATTTAGTGTGGGGCGAGAGGGCAAGATTTTTGCGGATCATAAAATTTAGTAGTCATATGCCAATAAGGGATATAGCCTCTATGTTATTCGAAAACCGTATGCATATCTAGAGTCATTTTACCGAGAATCCATGCCTCGCCAGTGTACATCTGACTGCAATAAACCCTTGGTTTCATGACTCAAATATGATATGGTACCGAATATTCTATTAGCTCTACCAATATTAACAAACAACTAAAAGACATAATGGGGCAACTAGGACATGGTTTTAATAGCATTCGATAACTTACGCTTACTCGAAATTACTTCAACTTGGGGAACATGCCACGCCAGTGCGCTGCTGGCTGCAGTGAACCCATGTCTCGATAATTTCAAATAAGTGGCGACAGTGCGCTGCTGTCTTGCCATCGCCAGTCAACGAACATTTTTTTAACTATACTTTTATGAAATTTCAAAGGAGGTTATAGAATTTCAAATAAGTTCCAAGAGGGTGTAAGTATCTGTCCTTTAAGTATGAATATCAAGTCTTGAAAAGAAAATAATTAGTTAGGAAGGATGACTCTTGAATCCAAAACTTAACTTAAGATTAAGGTATAGACAATTGAGTGAGAAATTATTTAAAAGATAAATCCCTTGGTCCAAGAAAATATAAGTGATACAAACCCATGACATGGCGATGTTTAGAGAAGACCTAAGATAAAGTTGTACAAATGATAAGATCAGGAAGGAAGGACCGAAGGCAAAAGAAATATAAACTTTAATCTCTATATATTTTTTTTAATATTCAAGATCAAGATAAATATGTATAAAACACTGTGTCTACTTATTATGAATATATATTTATGCACAAGTATAGTCTAAATAAATCCCGAAATATTATTTTGAGGAAAGGTTATCTTACTCCCAATTAAAAATACAAATTTAAATAGCAACAACACATCTGTTATATTCGATATACAATTTATAGAAATTATTCACAAGACCAAAATGGACTACCAATATGTATACACATCCATATATCTACATGGACGTCGTTGGTCGCACTACATGACTACCGTGGCTTGGGTTGGGTTCGGGCTAGTTTGGAACGATCAAAACTTTCTAAAAGCCAATAATCCTAATAATAAATAAATAAATATATATACATATTTTGGGTCAAGTCACAACTTGGCCTGGTTTTTCTAGTTGGGACACACTTATGGCTCAGCCTTTTCTACCATGGCTAATACACTAATTAAAGCATGCCACTGCACTATTCGTGCCATAGTTTCTAGTCATTTGGCATTCCAAAATTTAACCATGACTAGGATATTACATAATAGTAATTAATTAAATTAAAGATTTCTAAAATTCTAAAATCATTCTTAATTCAAATAAGCAAACAACAACAAAATTCCGGAAAGAGGGTTACGAATTTACTCTTCTTCCGAAATACTATCGGTTCAGAATACAACAGTGCATCCTTCTACGAAAATTATCTAACAGGATTTAGAATTCAATGAGGCCTATGTAGCCACCTTAACTACCCAAATGTCAAATTAAATTAGGGACTCCTAATCCTAACCATTTTCTTAAAATTGATTTACTCCTAGTTGTGAATGAGCATTTACTAGTCGCAGGCTCGCAGCAGTACGACTAATATGGTACTACCGCGAGTTCGCATAATTTGCAAAGACAGACCTGCATGGGCCACCACAAAAACTTGTCACGACCCACACCCGCTTTTCGGATACGAGACGTGTCCAAGCCAGCCTACGCCGCAGAGTCGGCGGTAGAACGCTGTCAAGCCCGCAAGAAATAAATGCTCAAAACAACATTTGCTGCTCATTCACATTTCTAGATTTATTACAACTTTTAAAATTAAAGGAATTATAAGCTTTTACAATTAATAAAATTGATACAATGCTATCTACTTCTAGGTTTGACTTCAGCATACCCAAGCCTTCCCATTGCTAACAGTGATCGCGGCTAAACCTAAAAAATATTGGTTTCCAGTCAGGAATGGAACAAGTACACAAACCGACGACAATGCAAAACATAACAGAATTAACAAGACATGAAAATAGCATATGAGGTATGAAAGCTGTAAGAAAACTGATGACATAGCACGACAGAGAAGTACACAAGGAAAAACTAATAAAAGACATCTATCTAGGTGGTGTGAAATATCTGTTTCGACATGTGAACGGCTAGGGGGTAAATCCGGCTCACTGTACGTGTCGTGTGCAGCTGCTATCATGCAATAATAGACATTTTAGGGATATTTCTGGGTAGTCCACATGTATACTAAGATATTTCCCCTCCCGACAACTCCGTGTGACGAGCGTGTCAACAAGCAGCAAGATATATGTATAGACATGAAATAAAAGACTACTATGAATCGGAAAGCAATCAGAAAGTACACTTGCCTGAGGTCCTTTGCTGGTGAAACAAACATCTTGTTGGGTCCAATGTAGTATGATTAGCCTAGGGTCGACGTGGATTGACAAAGAATCAGAAGTACGATTAGATTGGTTATGATCACGATTAATCTAAGAGAAAATCATTTAAGAAACACAATTTCCTAATTTAGAGAGTATCTATATATATATATATATATATATATATATATATATATATATATATATATATATATATATATATATATTTAAAATAGGTTTAGAAACTATTTATAAACTTTATTAGCACTTTTGGAAAAACCCTTCAAGAAAATACCATATATGCATTTAGCAAGTTATTTATAACCTTTAGAAACTAAATATATATTATTTAGTCAAAAATATATGTCGTAGTGAGGTAGTAGAAAATATTTATGGTATATATATTTTTATAACATTTATATTCGAAAAGTATTTATACCAATGATCTAATATAAGTTTTATTTAAAACTATTCATACGTATATACATTGTTTGCATAGTAAGCCCAATAAATAAGGGTCCAAATCAACTATTAAAACATGGCCAATTAACAGCCCAAAATTTATATCCATATCCACCTAAAAAGTCCAAAATATTGTATGTTCAATTATCAGTAAATACTGGTAGTATTTATAATAATAGTAATAAAAATAATAATAGTAATAACAACAAGCCCAAGGTCTGTTGGCTTGGTCCAAGTATTAAACCCAACCAATAATAATAATGACAGCAAATCAGTCACTAACCACACTAAGCTACCATCTTCACTTTTCTATTAATATACATGTAACTCTTTTAAAGAAAGACCCAAGTTCTGCTTTAATTCTCCAATTAGTGAAGAAAGAGAGTGCGAGGGACAAAAAGAAAAGAGGGAGAGAGGGATGGGGAAAGCTGCTGGTTTGGTAGAAAAACCAATTTTTCTTTGTAGGGCTTTTTAAAGGGAAACGATGGAGAGTCGGGATAGGTGGTTTTGATTCAAAATCATATTCAGTGTCATCCTTCCAGGAAATTAGTATCTGTTTTGGACTTGGGTCGATAAGAACGCATAAATTGGTTTTATCTAATCGTCATAATTGACTATAATTAAATCTTAATATTATCAACTAATATGAACTCTCATGGCATGGGTACCCTTCGTATACTTAATTAATACTCTATAATAACAATTAAAACAAGTCATATGAACGCAAATCTAAATCGAATAAGCATTAACTAATAGCCTTAAGATAACCTTTAATGTTATCAAAACATTTTAGGATTTATCTGTTGACAAATAACTTTTCATTGATCAAATGTGAATATGAATAGGACCTCTAAGTATCCGCAAAATATTCCTATATATTTTAGTATTAGAATCTTCCAAGATAAATTTTATCAAAGTTTTAAATCAAATAAAATATCTAGACCTTAATTTAACTTAATTCAAAACCAACCATGGATACTTATATTAATCACTTTAATATCATCAAGTAAAAGAAATCAAATTTAAAATCAAACAAGCTATCGACATAACAGTTATACAATCATATTCAATATTATCAAAATAATTTAAATATACAAAATTTAGGTCATGGCCAATAATCGACTATCATGACGTTTTGAAATGAACTCGACGTTAGCACAAATAATATAATCTCAGAAATTATATTTGAGAAATAAATTGGAAGTCCCCTTTTTTTTTAATAAGTGCTTATGATTTTAAATCCGTTTTCGAAACCAAATCATTTTAAAGCCTAAGAGAATATTCGACCATCTTTTACAATTCAATTAGAAAAAATTACTAAAATTAATCGGTACTTCCAACCTACGACTTTTGTGAACAAGTGTTTTTGGAAAGCAGATAAATAACAAAATATCTTTTACAAAGTTCGTCGAAGTATAGATATATATATATTAGATATAATAATTTAAAAGAAAAACTAATTTTGGAAATTCTGGAAAGAGGGGTTATAAATGTTATCAATGAAGATTGGAGAACTCCTTTCATCGACTTCGTGGTTCATGACATACTCCCCGAAGATCCTAAGGAGGCTACAAGTATTCGACGACGATCTCTACGATTCTACTATAATCAAACCACTAAGACTCTCTAATCGACGAACTTATGACGGTCTTCTTCTACGCTGTTTAGCTGGTGAAGAGGCAAAACAAGTACTGCGTGAAGCTCACGATGGTGTTTGCGGAGCACATCAGCCCGGTCCTAAACTATAGGATCGTATCCGAAGAATGGATTATTACTGGCCCTCTATGGTATCAGATGCTATCGAATATGCAAGGAAATGTCGAGCCTGTCAAATCTATGCAGATTTTATTCATCAGCCTTCGGAATTTCTACATCCGACAGCCGCTTCCTGGCCTTTCGAAGCTTGGGGCATGGATGTCATAGGTCCCATTAATCCTCCTTCTTCTAGAGGACATCGGTTCATTTTAGCAATAACAGACTACTTCTCCAAGTGGGCTGAAGCTATACCCTTGGCTGAAGTCAAAACCAGTAGTGTCATCAACTTCGTCAAACATCATGTCATTTATCGATTTGGTATCCCTCGACGAATTATTCATGACAACGGACCGCAGTTCATCAGCCAGAAATTCACTAGATTCTGTGATGATCACCAGATTAACAATGTCGCTTCGATTGCCTACAATCCTGCCGCTAATGGTTTAGCCGAAGCATTCAACAAAACTATTATCAAGCTTCTCAAAAAGTTTGTATCCACTAACAAACGAAATTGGAGTGAAAAGCTTGGCGAATGTCTATGGGCCTACCGAACCACGGTCCGCAATCCTACGGGTTTTACGCCTTTCTCTTTAGTATATGGCTGTGAAGCTGTTCTTCCTCTGGAACTTCAAATTCCTTCTTTAAGGATTGCCATTGCTAACGAGCTCACTACAGAGAACAATGACCTTCTTCGACTTCAAGAATTGGAGGCACTGGATGAAAAGCGATTAATGGCTCAACAACATATTGAGTTATATCAAGCCCGCATCTCGAAGACTTTCAATCGTAAAGTGAAGGTCAGAGCCTTTCAGCAAGGAGAACTTGTTTTAATAGTCAGACGTCCTATGACCATGACTCATATGAGCAAAGGCAAGTTCGACGCAAAGTGGGAAGGTCCATACGTTGTGAGCAAAGTCTTCTCAAATGGAGCGTATCAACTCTCAGAACTGGATGGACGAATTGCAATGATGCCTATCAATGGCAAATTCCTTAAAAAGTACTATGTGTAAATGTAAATACTTGTAAATCATCAGACAAGTTCATGTTCATAAATAAAATTTTATTTAATTATGAATGATAGTACATGATATTAAGGAAGGTCACTATCATCCTTCTCTACATTCGGACGCGGACCACTACTGTCCTTTTCGAAAACACGGTCAGCAAAAGAGCCGAGAACTTCTTTGCTGGAGCCCACGAGGAACTTGCAGGCAGCCATCCTCATGGCTTCTTCTTCTTCAGTCCTTCCTGGTTTAAGTAGAAAGTCCAGGATGTCTCGTGGTGGCTTGGGTACAGACGAACCTTCGCCTGCTTCTGCTTCCTTTGGCTGAATTGGATCGACAGGACGTTCTTTAACGCCTTCTTCAACCTTCGGGACGAGCTCAGTCTTCTTGAGTGCATCTTCAGACGACATTTTTATGTTGAAAAGTTAAAATGCTCATTCCTATCAGATTTCTGTCCTATTTAGAGACAAAGATTTCTCAAACAACGAAGCGACATATTCATCTGACGGTTCATCCGTTCATTTAATCCACTTGACGGATCGTCCGTTCATTACATTCATCCGACGGTTCATCCGTTCATTTAATCCACTTGACGGTTCGTCCGTTCATTACATTCATCCGACGGTTCATCCGTTCATTTAATCCACTTGACGGTTCGTCCGTTCATTACATTCATCCGATGGTTCACCCATTCACATTCATCCGACGGTTCACCCATTCATTCATTCATCATCTGACGGTTTGTCCGTTCATTACATTCATCCATTCATTCATTATCATCCGACGGTTCGCCCGTTCATTCATCATCACCCGACGGTTCATCCGTTCATTTAATTCACTTGACGGTCCGTCCGTTCATCACATTCATCCGATGGTTCATCCATTCATTCATTATCACTTGACGGTTTATCCGTTCATTTTATTATTTGACAATTTTTTTCGTTCATCTCACATCCATATCAGCAACTTGTCGTCTTCGATTAAGTTGTCAATTGAAATAATAATATTCAATATATTCTGCCACGTCCATATTACCTCTGAGTAGATATAATGAATATAATTATTTTCTACAAGAAATATATCATGTCTTGTACCTCTGAATATATTTTCTATCTCTATTATTTATATCTAAATAAGATATGTAATAAATAAGGGAGCCACAGCAAAATGTCTTTTATTTATTAAAATACGAGGCATTACAAAAACACATCTACGACAAAAGATACAGAAAGTTCTATTAAGAAGGAGGAATGATCAAATTGTCGATCTGCTATTTCAGAGTCTGCAGCTCTTCTTCATGAGTGGATGTCACCCTCCTTCTAGCCTCTTCCATCCCAGTTTCTTCATTAAAGACGGGCATCTCTACAGTCCGGTGAGTGATCTCTGCACCATGAGTTGCATCGTACTCAGCCTTCTCTTGAATCAAGGCATTGAATTGTTCAATCACAAGTTGATGATTAGCAGTTTCCTCTTCTAATTCTTGCTGGAGACGAACAATCTCTGCTTTCAGTTCAGCAGTTCTCTGTCCTTTTCTTTCAGCCATCAAAGTTATTGAGTCTAGCTTGGAATTGTATTCAGCAGACTTTGTGGAATAAGCCTCCAAAAGATTTTGAAGATTCATCCTTTCCATATCAGCTGCTTGGGCCATTCGCTCGAACTCAGCCTGCACTAGAGATTCTATTTCCTTCTGTTTGAGCTCCTTATATTTCTTTATGGAGACTTCTAACTCATCCAGTATATGCTCAAGGAGAGTAGCTTGAGCCTCGTCACCTTGCTCCCGTACAGCCCTCACCAAGAGGGAAGTTGGTTTTCTAACCATAAAGAAGTCAGCTCCCTCTTTGTCCATCATTTTGTTGACTAGGGGTCTCAACGATTCAAAAAAACATCTGGTGAATGATTGAACAACTTGTTGATTAATTGCCAGAGTCCCAGGAGTCGCAGCTACTCCTGTTGAAGATGAGGCAGCAGGATGCTCGATCCTTTGTGTCTGGATGGCAGGCTCTTTAAACAAAGGAGCCAGAGTGGAGCTAGTCGCCCCTCCTGTTTGTTCCTCTGCAAAAGTAAAATTGTCAGTCATTTGCCAATAAAGAAGATTAAATGAAGACAGTCCTACCTTGGTTCGATCCAGCAATAGACTTATCCCCTGCAGGAATAGACTCCAGCAGAGCAGAAGTCACTTCAGCCGTAATAGCTTGGCTGCTACCCGCCTCAGAACCACAAGACAAATGATGACTACTACTAATAACCACCGTCGGTATGGGCACTATGTCCGTGCACGTCGGAGGTGTTGGAGCAGTCTCATGATCTACAGGAAATACAAATAAAGACATTAGCTATCAATTCATTCAAGAGAAGATTGCTAAAATCATTTTTATACCTTGAGGATCATTAGCGGGAGTTTCTTCCAGGGTTTCTTCATTTATTGCTTCTTTGGGAACCTCAACATCCTTTTCGAGATTTAAGGTATCGGTAGCATTCTCTGGAGCCTCAACATCTTTTTTAGGATCTAAGGTCTCAGCAGCATTCTCTGGGATTTCAATATCCTCATCATCTACATCATTGACAGCAGTAAGAGATGCGTGCACTTCATCATCTTCTTCAAGGTCTTATATATAATCATCAACATTTTCAGACGAAGAGCTCTCATCATCCTCGTCTTCTTCTGGTGCCTTTTTGCTGGTAGTCGTTGTATGGTCGCCATGGTCATCCAGAGGACTATAACTGCAATCTTCTAAAGCTGCAATTACTTCGCGATCTTCTTCTTCACGAAGGGTTCTGGGAGTAGACGGAAGTTTAACAATCTCAGTACTTCCCCTAGGCTCTTCGGCCTCAGTTTTCGGAGCAAGATTTGTCCTTTGCTCAACCTCTTCTCTATGTTCAGGACTATGAGTTTTATTCCTAGGCTCTGAAACAGGAGTAGGAGAGGGCAAAATTAATCCAGCTGCAGCATCCATAACCATTGAAGACAAGGCTTGATTCTTTCTCTGGGCCAACTTCTTTCTTTTCAATGGCCTATCAGGGCTCTCTATATTGATAGTTTCAACTTGTTTTTGGATAGAGGTTGGTGTTGAAGCCCCTTCTTGCTGAGGTGACTCGGCCAGTTGCCGAGACTGAGATCGAGTGGTGATCCTTTCAGAAGAGTGATCTAAAATCAACTTCTTCTTTGCTGCCGGAGCAGGAGGCTCCTCCCTTCTCCTTTTCTTTGCAGAAGATTTACCCACTTTCAGAGAGATACGCATTGCTGCGTTTACTTCTTGAGGGAACATCATATCCCTCGAAACTTCCAAAGGAGCATCGGCTGGCTCGTGTACCTCATCATTTATAGGAATCGACAGAGCCATTCTTCCTTTCTTCAATCTCGTCGAAGAAGCGAAACTATCTGCGAGATTAAAATTCTCAGCAAAAGTGTTCGCGGATGTATAAAATACTGTATAAGTAAATAGCATCCTGGGACCATGAGTGCTATTTGCTGGCATCGAGAATATGGCCTTCGTATCACGGACATTATAATAAGCCCAAGCTCGGGCCCCGTCTATCAAAAAACCCTTGCCTTGGAGGCAGGTGATTGCATTCCCCACATGGAATTGATCATATCCAAATTGCTGAGCAAATCGGCTGGGGAGATATGGTTCTAAGTAACATTCCTCTTCGAACCGGTATACCAGATGAGACGGTCGAATTGTCTTCAACCATTCAAAGGCTGCACGGTTTAGAGGTTGCATCTTTGAGTCCACCATGTTTGTTGGCATCTAATCATATCCAGCAGGGAGAGGAGCACAACAAAAGTTCCATCCTCTATTCAGATTTAAGACATATCTACACTCGCTCAAAGAAGTGTACTTCCATTTTCCATGAGAGTACCTTCGCAGAAAGCTGCCAACAACCGGTCCCATGCCGGGGTCCATTAAAGTGGTATAGTGGAGAAGCAACCATCCAAATAGATATGTATATGGCAGTTCTAGGCGAGGGAACTCTTTCTCTCCTTTTGCTTTCAGCATCAAGTCGACATACAAACGAAGACTGGCATTTAATTTGCAAGTCATTGCTGATAATAGGTCTACCTTGTAGCCAAAGACTAATTTGACATCGGCAAAAAGAATGCCGCGATGAAAGCGGTCCACCGCACTGGATCCGGGGACCACAAATCGCCGAAGCCAGTATGTCAGAAACCCTGCCAGTTGGGCTTCTTTCGACATGGGTCTATAACCCATTCTCAAGTAACTCTCCAGAGTGTCCCCTTTCTTTAAAGGTGGATATTCATAATCATCTTTCACTTGTTTATCAAAATTACCACTCTGTTCCATCAGCTTCATAACTTCTGTATTGCTCAAAGGTTTGAAGAAGTTTGGATAGCATTTGTCATTTTCCTTAGTCTTCTTCTCTTCTATGTGGTTGAGGAACAGATAGGGAAGCCATTTCGAAGAATAACAGGTGTTGGCTGTAGCACTCTTATAAAACAAGGAGCAGATCTTGTAATGGCATAGCAGTTCCTTGAATACTGCTACCATCGCTGCATTTTCCTTTCTAAGTTTGTCCAACTCATCATTGGTTGGAACAAACTCTTCATATGGAGCATCTGCCATTGGCAAGTACGAGATATATTTCATCTCGTGGAGTGCAAACCTAATTTCTCCACCAGGTGTCATAAAAGTTCCTGTCCTATAATTGTATCTTTCAGCCAAGGCCAAGAACATGTGTGGATTGGGTGCAAAACCATACACAGTGGCGTGCACTGCTTGATACAGATTGATCTATTGAAGTCTGTCTTCAAATGTTGTCAGAATCCAATTTGCAATACAATTCCATCTCCTATAATCTGGATTCACCAATCCAGTTAATCTGATATCTTGTTCGGGGTACTTCCCTTCAGTTTTCGCAAATTCGTTTGCAAATATCGGTGTTCTGACAGGCATCAACATAGAGGAGTTCTCTGGAGGAATGCAACCTGGTCTCAAGCCCCTCAACAAGACACTGTATCGATCAGAGGAGCTGTAGAACATATCCTTCTTATTTGGCCCCTTCTTCACGAAAATTTTCCCTGCACGGGCGTCTTGGAAAGGAGTGATGTTCCACTCCATCTTCCTCGGATAGCTCGCATGAGCGTACCGGGATAAAGGGAGACAACGGGCAATATCTGGTATGAAGAAAGACCTATCTTCCTGATGGACTATTCTTTCCTCCATCCTCGGCCTTGGTTGCGAGCTTTTCTCAAAAGCCTCACCAAACAAGAATAAAAGTTTCTTATGAACAACAGCGTCTGCTGATTCCAAGGGCTGTCCATTCATTAAACATAGTAGAGTCTCATTGTCTTGAGATATCAGAATAGCTTGACGGGAAGTCGGTAAATCATACTGGGGATAATGTACATGGGAGAGATCCTCTTTATACTCAGACTCTGAAAGAGTTCCCACAAAAGTTTTATATTCTGGATCTTCTTCCACATTAACTGCATCAAACAGAGGAAATAAAGATGAGTACAAGTCAAGTCAAAGATTCTGTCATCAGTTTGCACAAAATCAGAATGTGCAGCATCATATTGCGCAGCATCAGTTTGTGCAAACATCAGACTGCGCGAACAAAAAGCCATCAGTTTGCGCTGACTATCTCGCGCAAAGCAGCAGATTGCGCTGACATCTGCCAGGACAATTCAACCAATTGCGCAGAAAGTCTCTCTTCCTAAAAATGAAGAGTTAACTGATTTGTGCAACCAGAACCCTAAAAAGGGTGGCGTAGTATGATCGCATCTCTAAAAAGAGATGGATTTTGAAGAACAGTAAGATCAAAACCCTAAAAAGGGTTTTTGATTCAAAAGTTCTCTACCTGACATTGTGGGGTGCACGAATTCATGACGAGAAGCTCGTCGTGCAACTCTATCTGATGACTCGGCCAGGGCCTTGCCCTTATCGGCTGTGGAGGATCGTCGGGGCACCATAAAGATCGTCGGAGAAGGAAGTCGAAGTTTTCTTAGAAATTTCTTTCTCTCAAACACAAGGAAGGTAAAGTAAAGAAATGAAATGAAGAAGAGAGCTATTTATATTTTTCGAAAATGAAACGGCTGCCTCAGTTTGCGCCTAAAATTATGGACAATCCCTCCGATTGCGCAGCCAGCTCACATCATGCGCAAATTGATTCAAAATTCAAAATTCAAAGTATTTCGAAATTTTGAATAAGTTCAAGTTTCGAAAACTTTGAAGGGGGTCTTGTAGGTCCTAAAAAATCAAGTGGCACACATCAACAAAGTCAGAAAATTAAGAAATACAACTTTTAGATGACTTGCGCAGACAATAGATTGCGCACCATTCAGATTGTGCAGGATCGATTGCGCACACTCTCAACTGCGCAAGCTGACGTGGCAAAAGTCATCATTATCTGACACAATCAAATCTTCTGACAACTGACAGCACGGATATCGAGGCGGCCGTTCGTTTAATCGTACAGCACGGTGCTCGAGGACAGCTGGCAGCGCAATCCATGTTTGTGCAAATCAAGTTGGCGCAATCCATGTCTGCGCAAATAAAGTCGGCGCAATCCAAAGTCTGCGCAGTTCAATGTGCGCGTTCTACCAGTACAAATGATAAAGTACACGTGGCATTCATGCCATCAATTGCTCATTTCGTGGCAACTGCCTATGCACGATCATGCGCATTTCAATCAAATGATGCCATGTGTCTCAGACAGTTAACCCATGATCCAGTAACTGCCTGTACAGTCCATTGTTGCGCAAACCAATTGCTGCGCAATCCATCATGCGCAGTCCAAAATAACTAAAAGTTAGTTATTTCTCAGAACTCTATAAATAGAGTTTCAAGTCTCCATTCAAGGGGATCACGAATCAATAATCAGAGATCAGAGAGTTCAGGAGTTCTTGCCCAAGTGCTGCTGCATTCTTCCGAGGCTTTTGCCTTCAACTTTCGAGGCTTTCTGCCTTCAATTCCAGAGTTGTTTTCAACTTCAGAGGCTTCGTCTTCAGAGTTCACATCGTCCAAGGGATAAAGCAATCGTCATCTAGATTGGATTCCTAAAGTTGTACCATTTCCAGAATTCAAATTGTAATCTTTTATAAAGTTTGTATCAATAAAGTTCTTCAACTTTTGTTTTTTCAAACAGTAGCTCCGGAGCACGTAGCGGTGTGCGGACGGCGCGGGCGGCGGCACCGCAGGGAGGAAAACTACGACCGACGCCGGGGGGGTGGCCTGGAGGAGAGAAATCGGCGAGGGCCACTGCGCCGGAGCCGAGGTGGGGGGGTGCAAGCAAGAGGGAAGTGCTGCCACCGTCGTCCACGAGGGGGGGATCTCGGATGGTGGAGGGAACGCTGTCGGGGCTTGGGAGGCGGGAGCGGGGACAGCTCCGGGGCTGTCACGCCTCGATCCCGCTAGGGACGTCCGACTTGCCTGGATCCCTGCAGGATCGATCGTCCTCGCCAAGGCGTGATACCGTACAAGCCTAAGTTGCGCTTGCACAAGGCCATGTACCTGCACAAAATAACTAGTCAAGCAAAAACACACGCACGTACCCATTAGTTAAGAAAAACACACGCACGCACCCATTCATTGCAGAAAACCAAATATTGGACACAGAGATTTGAAATAGAAATACTTCTTTTATTCATAAATTTGATAGGAATACAAGTACAAAGATTTGTGAAATCAGATTTTGTCTTATATTGGCTACATGATTCTCTTTGAAACTCTCTTTGAAAACAGCCACAATGCCCATACATGATATCACTTTATTACAAGCTGGAATTGAAAGACACCTTCAAAGGAAATAAAAACTTGAAACTTGACTGGAAAGAAAATGAAGCTTCGAGGCAGTCCACAGCTCTACTGGGCTAGACGAGCTTTAGTGCCTCTTTAAAATCCTCATGTTTCCTTTGCTTTCTGAAAAAGATGGCCACAACGTGGGTCAGCACACATCATGTACTGGCGAGCGGCTCTTCGTCGAAACTCACAAATATCTGCACTAATTCAACATGTGAAGCTACATATTTACTAGTGTTCTTTTTACTTGTCTAGGTTCTTTTTAACAATTCATAAGAAACAATGACAGTAGAATAATCATAACCAACTTACCAACGCCGACAGTCATCCCTACACAAAACAGGTTAGCACAATTTGCATATGATATAAAAGCATACTGTTGAATTATGTATCTTTTGTTAGGTTGCAATGCACTCTGATTTCATAAATACAACTAACTATATGTTGGTCCACGGGTCATTTCCCGTGATTAGCCGCTGTGACACATGGGTTCAGCTCGTCGCTAAGGACATTGATGCAACACCCGAGGCCCTTGTACCTCGTAGTATCTAGACAATCTCCCCCAGGCCGAGCGATTCCAGGTGCCCCCAGACCCGCTAGAGAGATCTAGTTTCCTTGTATACAAGTTGTCCAGGACCTATGCATACTCTATAAGGTGACTGTTAGGCAACACATGTACTTATGCTTTGCTTTGGTTTATGACAGAGCTTGTAGCTCCTAGCTTTGGGACAATTCTGTTACTGTGGCAATGTATACAAGTTCGTCTGTACACATCTAACATTTGAAGCATATTCATATGCAACAGATGAAGTGGCAACATAAAATCCAGCATATGATTCAATTCATTATCTTCTCTTTATCTTTTGTTATTGAGGTATCGTTGATCACGGGGACAAGGCAACAGAGTGGACTAGAGATCATTTTTATTAGGGCGTACAAATAAATGCAAGCCCGGTTAGAGAAACTCACCAAGATGAATCTTAGTTGAGAGAAGGAGGGACTTCACGCGCCGTTCACGAACAATTCATACGGCCTACATTGGCACCAACAGTTGATTAGCATACTTCGTCTCTTTCTCTCAAGATTTGGAATGAATGCGAAATGCGATGAAAGCGAACAATGAAAACCAATCATCGAAAACCAACACGAAAATGCATTCATCAAAACCAAGCAGCGAGAGAAAACATTCAGCAAAACTCTTGGATTCATTTCAATAGAAGCTAATCCATCAATTGGAATGGTTCATTGCATTTCATCCGTGATCAATCGATACCGGCAAGGTTTTCCCCAAACACTCAGTTCAAGACTCTGCCAGCAAGCCGTAGGTATTACATTGTGGACCGCGAGGGGCGGGGCACTATATATTAACCCACTGAGAAAAAGTTTTGTTCTCAAAACTTAAGATACAAACTCACCTCCACTTTCTGGATCAAGTAAGGTGGAGAGATTATAGATGCGCGCTGTCGCCGTATTGGCACTCCGCAACTGATGATTGTACGGATTATCTCGGAGCGGCGGTGGGCCTGGCAGCTGCCCACGCTCCTCTGTGTCATCTCTATTACAATTTTTTTTGGGCAGAATCTGACGGCGTGACCCTGCTGGCCACAATCGAAACAAGCTTTGCTCAAGGAACGACATGATTCCTTTGTGTGGCCCTTCATGCCACAGAAGCTGCATTCGAAAGCTTTCGTGCGACAATTATCTATGGTGTGGCCCTGACGGCCGCAGTATCTGCACTCTACTGTGTTGCGGATATCCCTCTCTGTTTTTTTTTTGCCGTCATGGTATCTTTTTGTAGGCTGGTTTCGACCGTACTGAATCTTTGTTGACGCTTTTCTCAGGCTGAATTGTTCCACCTGTAGCGCCGTCTCAAAGGCCTGAGAGTACGACCCGCATTCTCGAGTCAGCACACTTAGTTGAATGTCATCATTCAGACCTTCAACGAACCGATCTATGCGAGTCTGTTCCGTGGGAAGCATAAAAGTAGCAAAGTTTGCCAACTTAGCAAATTCAGATTCATAGTCCTCCACGGACATATTCCCTTGTTTCAGTGTGATGAAGTCATGCTCCATCTTCTTGCTCATGGCTGGAGGCAGATATTGATACAGAAACGCCTTCTTGAACGAGGCCCATGAGATCTTTCCATTTCTAGCCGTTGCGAGCAGCGCCGGCTTCTTCGCCTTCCACCAATCCTTTGCCCGCAGCCGTAGGAGCAGAACGGCACAAACTACCTTTTTGCTACTTGGAACTCCTATGAACGCGAACAGACTCTCTATTTTATCGATCCAGTCCATCACCTTGTCGGGTGACGTCCTGCCTTCAAATTCTGGAGGTTTCGCGTCTAAGAAGTCCTTTGGCCTAAAGGAAGTGTTCCTTTGCGCTGGCTGGGGCTCGTCACCCTCCACGGGCTCAATCTCGGGCGTTCCCATTGGTTTAGCCGCTGCGGTGGTACCTCGATTTGCCGCAAGCGCCGTGACAATTTGAGTCAAGGACTCCAACTTTTCTGCTGTGCCTCTATTTGGGCCTGTTGTATTTGATTGCATTCCTCATTGTCCTGCCTTTGCAGTTCCAACAATGTCATGATCCGTTCTATAGGATCTGTCGAGGAAGCTGGTCGAGTAGGGGCCATTTCTCTACAAAAGAGTATAACTTCTGTCAGTCTCATAAAATATTATGGACTTATTGTATGGGGCATTGGTTTTTCATAACTCAAAATCAGAACTCTTTTGAAAGCCATCAAAATACTTTATATACTTTTTCGAAAATGATATTTGCAAGAGGCCAAGGACGTAAAGCCGTGCTCTGATACCACTTTGTCACGCCCCGATCCCGCTAGGGTCGTTCGACTTGCATGGATCCCTGCGGGATCGATCGTCCTCGCTAAGGCGTGATGCCATGCAAGCCTAAGTTGCGCTTGCACAAGGCCATGTACCCGCACAAAACAACTAGTCAAGCAAAAACACACGCACGCACCCATTAGTTAAGCAAAACACACGCACGTACCCATTTATTGCAGAAAACCAAATATTGGACACAGAGATTTGAAATGGAAATACTTCTTTTATTCATAAACTTGATAGGAATACAAGTACAAAGCTTTGTAAACTCAGATTTTGTCTTATATTGGCTACATGATTCTCTTTGAAACTCTCTTTGAAAATAGCCACAATGCCCATACATGATATCACTACAAGAAATCCGGGTTTCTGTGACAAGTAATATGTGACAAGTGTAAAACTTGTCACTGAAAGAGATATTTCTGTGACAAATAATTTTTGTTGTCACTCATAATTTGTTTCTGTGACAACTGTTATTGTCCGTCACACAATTGAAACATTTAGTGACCATGTTTTTATTGGTCGTCACTTAATGTGGTCACTGAAATAAAATTATGATTTTAGAGACAAGTTATGTGTGATAAGGAAAATAGTTGTCACTAAAAATTTTTGTTGTAGTTACAAGAAAATATAATTGTCACATAAAAGTATTAGCCACAAGATTAAAATTTTATTCTTGTCACTTAAAAGTTTCTTTTAGTTACATGTCACAGAAACCATATTTTCTTGTAGTGTATCCCTTTATTACAAGCTGGAATTGAAAGACACCTTCAAAGGAAATGAAAACTTGAAACTTGACTGGAAAGAAAATGAAGCTTCGAGGCAGTCCACAGCTCTACTGGGCTAGACGAGCTTTAGTGCCTCTTTGAAATCCTCTTGTCTCCTTTGCTTTCTGAAAAAGATGCCCACAACGTGGGTCAGCACACATCATGTACTGGCGAGCGGCTCTTCGCCGAAACTCACAAATATCTGCACTAATTCAATATGTGAAGCTACATATTTACTAGTGCTCTTTCTACTTGTCTAGGTTCTTTTTAACAATTCATAAGAAACAATGACAGTAGAATAATCATAACCTACTTACCAACGCTGACAGTCATCCCTGCACAAAACAGGTTAGCACAATTTGCATATGATATAAAAGCATACTGTTGAATTCTGTATCTTTTGTTAGGTTGCAATGCACTCTGATTTCATAAATACAACTAACTATATGTTGGTCCACGGGTCGTTTCCCGTGATTAGCCGCTGTGACACATGGGTTCAGCTCGTCGCTAAGGACATTGATGCAACACCCGAGGCCCTTGCACCTCGTATTGTCTAGACAATCTCCCCCAGGCCGAGCGATTCCAGGTGCCCCCAGACCCGCTCGAGCGATCTAGTTTCCTTGTATACAAGTTGTCCAGGACCTATGCATACTCTATAAGGCGACTGTTAGGCAACACATGTACTTATGCTTTGCTTTGGTTTGTGACAGAGCTTGTAGCTCCTAGCTTTGGGACAATTTTGTTACTGTGGCAATGTATACAAGTTCGTCTGTACACATCTAACATTTGAAGCATATTCATAGGCAATAGATGAAGTGGCAACATAAAATCCAGCATATGATTCAATTTATTATCTTCTCTTTATCTTTTGTTATTGAGGTATCGTTGATCACAGGGACAAGACAACAGAGTGGACTAGAGATCATTTTTATTAGAGCGTACAAATAAATGCAAGCCCGGTTAGAGCAACTCACCAAGATGAATCTTAGTTGAGATAAGGAGGGACTTCACGCGCCGTTCACGAACAATTCACGCGGCCTACATTGGCACCAACAGTTGATTAGCATACTTCGTCTCTTTCTATCAAGATTCGGAATGAATGCGAAATGCGACGAAAGGGAACAATGAAAACCAATCATCAAAAACCAACACGAAAACGTATTCATCAAAACCAAGCAGCGAGAGAAAACATTCAGCAAAACTCTTGGATTCATTTCAATAGAAGCCAATCCATCAATTGGAATGGTTTATTGCATTTCATCCGTGATCAATCGATACCGGCAAGGTTTTCCCCAAACACTCAGTTCAAGACTGAGCCAGCAAGCCGTAGGTATTATATAGTGGACCGCGAGGGGCGGGGCACTACAGGGGCTGCCGGAAGCCGGGAGAAGCGTCGGCTTCGGCCACTTGAGGGAGAGAAACTCAGGGGGGTCTTCGCCGCGGGGGGAGGAGCGGCGAGGGGAGGAACCGGCCATGACAGGGGAGCGGCGAAACGAGGAGGCGCCGGGAGGGGGGAGGCGCCAGTCGAAACGCGGCCCAGGCCTGGCAGGGCGCCGAGGGAGGGCGGTGGAGCGTCGGAGGGGGCAGCCGGTGGAGGAGGAGGGCCGGTTGCCCAACTCCTCGCTCGGTGGCGCCGCCTAGGGCGTCTACGTCGAGGAGTATGGAGGAGGGGGTAGGGTGGTGGAGACCACACGACGGGAGGCCGCCCGTCCAGGAAGACTCCGGCCAGCCGTACGGCAGAAAACCGCCCGTCCAGGAGGGCCCCGGCCAGCCGATGGGACGGGAGGGTAGAGCGAGGGTGGGGGGATGACTGCCGAGCGGGAAAAAAGTCCCCGGGCCCGCGGCCAAACCGAGAGGGCCGACCGGCCACCAGAGCCATCCGGCCACCGGCGGGCTCGGAGGAGCTACGCCGAATAGAGGGGGGGCCGTTGTCGCCCCTTCCGATTCCACATTAAATCATATATATATATATATATATATATATATATATATATATATATATATATATATATATATATATATATATATATATATATATATATATATATATGAACACACACACACACACACACACAAACACACACAATATATGAATAATACTCTACATAACACTAATACAAAATGAAGTTAAGTGCCTAAACCACTTAGATGCAAATCTAATTATTCTAGGGGTGTCCAAATTGGGGGAAAACTCTAGGACACAATCACAAACCAAAACTCCTCCTAGGACACACCAAATGGACTCAAACTTGACACGAATAGGGACACAACCTTGGAGATTAATCCTACTTGGTCAAAACTAAATTATATGATGAAAAGAATGGAATAGAGAATAGGTTGTACCTATTGGGAGATGGATCCCAATTAAAATCCTCCGACACGGCTCCGACATGAAATGAATTGTTTAGGACACAACTCTTCCTCTCCTGCTCCCAAAAGCTTGGAGAAGCACCGCTTGGGGTAGAGGGAGAGATTGATGGAAGAAAAATGGAAAGAAAAGCATTATTTGGAGATGATTTCTAAGGATTTCCTATTCTTTCTCTTGAAAAAAGACTTGGAGAAGAAAGAGATGAAAAAATTTTGAAGTGTGAAGAAGGAAAGAGGGAAGGGGTGGCCGGCCCTAATAAGGAGGATTTGGGCCCTTGTGAATTTACAAGTTTGCCCCTCCTTTGCTCCAAATGAAAGTTTAATTCCTATTAGTATTTTGGGGGTTAGTTTAGACCAATTAAAAATTATAATTAGGCCTAAACACTCATATGAAATTAGTCCAAACTCCTAGACCTAATTGTTAAGTTTGGTGGGCCATGGCTAATTAATGTGTTAAACACAACTCAAGTCAAAATTCCCGGGAGTCCCGAATTAAGTCGGAATGAGATGAAATTCGAACCAGACTCCTATAATCATTAAATATTAACATTCATGAAATAAAAATCCCAAAATATTTAAAAATGAAAAATTACCATTTTATCCCTATCTTGGAAAAGTGAGGGTGACACCTGGCCACATGAACTCAGTTTCCTGAGCGGCATGAGCCCGCTCTCCCTGAGCCGCATAAGCCCGTTATCCCCTAGCCGCATGAACTCAGTTCTCTGAGCCGCATGCGCCCGCATCCCCTGAGCCGCATTAGCCCATTTCCCCATGAGCCGCATGAGCCTGTGATACTGGAGCCGCCTGAGCTTGTTCCCCGAGCCGCATGAGACCCCCTCTCTTGCTGCATGGCTCTTTCCAAACTCTTGAACCCTTTTATTATGATGGGTTGTTGCATTATGCCTTGTCTCATGACCCTCTGTGTAACTTGGGTCCCTTGATAGAATGCTTGTACCATGTAAATTCTGTACATGTTCCATGAACACGATAGTGACCCGTAGTGGTGCACTCCTGACAAGTAATATGACATGATAGTAGCCCGTCGTGGTGCACTCTTGATAAGTAAACCTGACATGATATACCTCGATATGCTGTTGCGAAAACTAACTTTATATGACAAGAATGAATGGCCTGGACACTGTGGGCGACTGTGCTTGTATAAATGAACCAGTATTATCTTGCATCATGACTAGGACAGGAACCCCTGAGTACCACGGTCAGGGGTACCTACTGAAATTGACTAAGGCTAATAACTAGAATAATCCAATAGTCATGAAGAGATTTCCCAGCTACAGGTAATCCCGTTATCTGGGCGCGCTAGTGGATTTGTAGCCTGCCGACGAGTAGGGCACATTTCCAGCACACTGTCATGTGTTGTACCCTTTATAAACGGATGTTCGACCCGGATAACCTGGATGGTCTGCAGAGCTTGTGGCTGTTCGAACAATCTTATTGCATCATGCTAGTAACTAGGCCTGTGATAACCCTAGTTAGTTAAAGTATCAAGCCGTACTCATTGCTTGGCCGTGATTGATTGGATGGAGTCTAATCCAGTCTAGTCTTGTCCTGATCCTGTACAAGAATGTAGCATGACCGAATTGCTTGTGCTTTACTTTATCGATAAATGGTGGAAAACCAAGTTTCGTTCAGACGAAGGGTTACAACCCTGGTCCTTGTTTGGTTTAAGGGTTGTAACTCGGTTATCTGAGTAGTCCCATGGTTATCTCATCGTATATCGTCATGATTTCATATATTACCAGTCTTTATTATATAATTATATCTTGTGCTAATTACTGGTTTTAGTTCTTAAGTGAAGCCTCCTTTGTGGTACTTGCTCTTTCTGGGATTTGACCAATGTGGTTTTGCATGACCAGATACCGGAGCAGCTCCAGAGGATCTACCTATCTTCTAGCCAGATGGTGACCACCAAGCGTAACAAGGCAACGAGTGGGTTTCCTTTTTGTTCTTCCACTTTAATATAAAAATATTCTTTTGAGACGTTTAGCCGACGAGCACGTGTTAGCTCGATTGCATTTACTTACCGTCTGCCTACGGGCTGTAACATGATTGACGAATCCTAGGGTTGATCATGTATGACTGAAACTCTAGCAAGTCTTAACATTTTGTATGACTAGCTTCATGATCATCCAAATATATAACGTATGGGATGCCTTACTATTGTATATTTGGTGCTCTGACATCTTGTACTATTATTACTTGCTTGAGATTGAGACAATTGGCTTGTTTATGACCTTAGGAGACTGATGGCTTGTAGTAAACCCTCACGTATCTAGACAGCCGTGACCGTATAGCGAGGTGGGTTGCACTTTAATATACGTAGCTGGCTATGTATGCCCCCGCTCTCCAGTATTCTGGTTCTGGAGCGTTACATGAGTGCACCACAATGGGTCACTATCATGTTAAGCAAAAGAAGGAAGACATAAATCATGAGTGCCCTACCATGGGTCACTATCATGTTAAACAATCATAGACGTAAAAAAGCTTGTAGATAGATCTTGATAAAAGGTGCATCATAACATATGAGAAGGAATAAATGAGGTAACTACTTGGCCTAAAACACCAATTGAATCTATGCTAGTGTTAAAGGTATGAGAGGGGTACAATAATTCTCTAACTGTACAATATTATCAAATCATGTTAAGAAATTCATTTATTAAAGAAATATCAAGCTATTAAGTAGGGTCGTCGCAATTTAGGCCAAGATAGAAAATATGCAATACAATCATGAGCTCCATATCAAGAATGAAAGAAACTTGCATAAAATAGTTGGTAACATATTCTTGAAGCCAACAAAAAGATCTACAACGTTCATGTTGGGAGTTGGAAGAAATTCTGGACACAAATCAACCAAATAGGACATAAAACAGCAAAAAATAGCCAAAATAGGCACTATGCGGCATTCTGCGGCACTATTCATCCATGCGGCACTATGCAAGCCATGCGGCACTATTCACTCCAGCGGTACTATGCAAGCCATGCGGCACTATTTATCCCTGCGGTACTATGCAAGCCTGCGGCACTATACAAGCCTGAGGCACTATGCAAGCCATCCGACATTATTCATTCATGCGGTACTATGCAAGCCTGCGGCACTATTCATGCCTGTGGTACTATTCACTCATGCGGCACTATTCATCCATGTGGCACTATTCATATGGCACTATTCATCGTCCCTGCCAGATTCAGCACAGATGAACTAGAAAATGCTCAAATCTTATTTTAGTCATAACTTCCTCAAAAAAGTCAAAATCTAACTTTTCAAAGGTCCATTTTGGGTAAAATTGAATTCTCTACAACATATAACAATTAAAACTTAAAAATAATGAAGTTTAGTAGATCAAACCCAAGAAAACTGAAAAGGCTATAAACTTAGATCTACAAAAATTTATCCACCAAAATAAAAAATGTCAAGTTCTAAAGATGCTTAGAATCATGTAAGAAAGAGTTTAGAACAAACAAAATAACATTTGTCCAACATTTGACAAGATGTACTTGCCTTAGGTTGGAGGAAGAAGATGAAGAGGATGAAGATGAAGAGAAATGAAATAATGGAAGAGAGAGAGGAGTTGCGTTTTATACAAACCTTCTCATCTCAAACCCACCTAAACCAAACCAAGTCCAATACTAAGTTGAACCAAACCAAATTAAACCAAGTCAAGTTAACCTATACTTTGGAAAAATTAAAAATATTCGAAAACCAAGAAATACGAAATACAGCTCAAAATACGTACCCGTATATAAATACTGATACAGTGAGACGAGTCTCACATGTGCCATGCGCAATAGCACGATACTGCTTCTGAACTCGATCATGAGATCACACACTGATTTTTGCTCTTCCACGACATCAAGTTTCTGCCAATTTATACCGAAGAGCCAGATGTAGACCTTCTATCTGTTAGACTAGCACCTCAGTCGGCGTCTGTAAAGCACTCAAGATTAGTATGTCCATGATTCTCCATCGGAATGCCAATATGGAACTCGTAGAGAAGCATAAATCTACTCGTGACACTTACGGCAAAGGAAATGTCTTGACGAGTCACGACTATCAAGTAGTTGAGTTTTCCAACTATCTGACGATACTGACCATGATTGATCATTTGTATTCCTTCATCGGGAAGTAACTTCACCCCTGGGTCCATGGGTGAGGTTGCTCTCTTAGCTTGTATCACTCCAGCATCAGTTAGGATGTCCAGCACATATTTTCTCTGAGATATTACAATGTGCTTCTTAACCCCTGGTAACTTCAATCCCGAAGAAGTAATTCAACGCTCCCATATCTTTAGTCTGAAATTGCTCACCCATAAACGGTTTCAACCTGCATTTCCCTGACTGTCATCTCCCGTGATCATGATATCGTCAACATAGACACCAAGTAGTATCCTTCTGGCTGATGTTTGTCGGTAAAAGATCGAATGATTTTTCTTTGATTGCGTAGTCCAAACTATATAATAACTTGGGTAAATCGTCCAAACCAAACACGAGGTGACTGTTTGAGACCGTGTAGTGCTTTACGTAGATAATACACTTTATCCTCCCTTGCAACAAATTTAGAAAGTTGCATCACATAGCACGAGGTTGCATCACAATGACAAATAACCATAATAGTCTTAATAAAATTAAAAATAATAATTTTTTTTAATGTTTCTGTAACTAAAGAGAAAAGAAAACTCTTACCACTATAAATTTGTTTTGAGATAAATGATAGGATCAAAGAGATCCCCCTCAAATTTTACCGAGGTAAAATAACTTAAAACATGTATTAACATCTATATTAATCTTAATTAATAAAATGAATTGTTGTCTTTTGCCAAAACATAAAAGTGTAAAGAAGGATAATGATTAAAAGATAGGAGATACATCAAATGACTATAAATATCATAAATATATACGTTAATCAAAATTTTAAACTAACAAAAAAAATATTAAATAATATAAAAAATAATTTTAAAATTTTATTTATAAAGGAGTGTCAAGGAGTATCGATAAAAATAGTAATAACTAGTATATTACAAATATCCACAATGCTAAACTACTTAATTTATTCTCCTCATTGTTGACGATGAAGCAGGAGCCTCTCCCTATAGTAAAAGAGACCTACAAATGGACAAAAGTTTTTAAGATTTATGTACAATTGATATTTTCTTATCCATTTTCCTATTATTATTTTATCTAATGAGGTAAATTGAGATTGAAATTATAAATGAAGGTTATTTTTGATATTTATATTTCATATATTAATGATAGAGTTAACTGTATTGTCACCAACGATGCTCAAATTCAAGATTTTCATCTAATATTTACATCTCAAATGGTCATAATTCCATTATATATATATATATATATATATATATATATATATATATATATATATATATATATATATATATATATGTTCAGCCGAGTAGAGATGAATAAGTATCGGTGTATGATCACTTGTGCCACATTGAAGACCTTCCGCCTTGACGTTCGGAAACATATCCAACCACCTGTTGTTACATAGAGCTCGATCCAATTGGCAAACCACTCTATTGGTAGAAGAGCTATTACTCCACGACCAAATAGATCCAATTCGACTGATGCAATGAAGCCCGGAGTTGAGAAGGTGTCACGCCCCAGAACCAGAATACTGGAGAGCGGGGGCAGACATAGCCAGCTACGTATAATGAAATGGAATCCACGTCACTATACGGTCACGGCTGTCTAGATATATGAGGGTTTAACTACAATCCATCAGTCTCTTATGGTCAAGAACAAGCCTATTGTCTCAATCACAAGCAAATAGTAACAGTCACAAGATATTAGAGCATCAATATACAATAGTAAGGCGTCCCATACATTACATATTGGATGATCATGAAGCTAGTCGTATAAAATGTCAGGACTAGCAAGAGTTTTAGTCAATACATGATCAACCCTAGGATTTGTCAATCATGTTACAGCCCGTAGGCAGACAGTAAATAAAGGTGCAATACGAGCTAACACGTGCTCGCCGGCTAAACGCCTCAAAAGAATAATTTTACAAATAGAGTGGGAGGACAAAAGAAACCCACTCGTTGCCCTGGTTACGCCTGGTGGTCACCATCGGGCTGGAAGACAGGTGGATCCTCTGGTGCTGCTCCGATATCTGGCCACACAAAACCAGCTGGGTCAGACCCCAGAAAGAGCAAGTGCCACAAAGGAGGCTTCACTTAGGAACTAAAACCAGCATATCACAAATAAATAGTAAAGGTAATTAAAAGATAGTGATAATAGCTGAAATAATAATAATATATTGAACACGGAGAAACCATTCAAGTAGCCAGACTGCAACCCTTAAACCAAACAAGGACCGGGGTTGCAATCCTTCGCCTGAATAGAAACCCGCCTCAATTACTATTGATAAGGTAACAAGACAATAAACGAAGAGAGGACATAGAACTGCTCCGGAAGCCAGGTTACAACCCTTAAACCAAACAAGGACCGGGGTTGTAACCCTTCGCCTGAACAGAACTGGACCCCTGATCTTTATTGTTAAGGCCAGTATAAATAATCATGGTATTGAAGTAAAGGTAAAATATGACGAGCATGACAGGGGGTTACAATAAGACAATAAACGAAGAGAGGACACAGAACTGCTCCGGGAGCCAGGTTACAACCCTTAAACCAAACAAGGACCGGGGTTGTAACCCTTCGCCTGAACAGAACTGGACCCCTGATCTTTATTGTTAAGGCGGGCACAATAAGCAGGACGATATATGATAAGATAACCATGGAACTATTCAGATAGCTAAGTTACAACCCTTAAACCAAACAAGGACCGGGGTTGTAACCCTTCATCTGAACAGAACTTGGTATCCCATCATTTATCGATACAAGGAATCATGTCCTAATACAATCTTGTACAGGATCAGGATAAGACTAAGCTGGAATAAACTTCATCCAATCAATCACGGCCAATCAAGAGTACGGCTTGATACTTTTAACTAACTAGGGTTATCACAGGCCTAGTTACTAGCAAGATGCAATGAGATTATCCCAACAGCCACAAGCCCTGCAGACCATCCGGTTATCCGGGTCGAATGTCCGTTATGAAGAATGCAACACGTGACTGTGTGCTGAAAATGTGCCCTACTCGTCGGTAGGCTACAAGTCCACTTAATGCGCCCAGATAACGGGATTGCCTGTAGCTGGGAATCTCTTCATGACTACTGAATCATTCTAGTTAATTAGCCTTAGTCAATTTCAGTAGGTACCCCTGACCGTGGTACTCAGGGGTCCCCATCCTAGACATGATGCAAGACAGTACTGGTTTATTTGTACAAACGCAATCGTCCACGGTGTCCAGACCTTTCATACTTGTCATATCAGTTTACTTGTCAAGAGCGCGCCACCGCGGGCCACTATCGTGTTCTATTCTTACATTATCATGAATGAGAAAGATTGTATAAGATAACTAATAACATATTCTTGAAGCCAAGGAAAAGATCTACAACTTTCATGTTTTGAGTTTTTTCAAGATTCTAGCTACAAAACAACTTAAACAGGCAAAAACAGTAAATTCCTGCACAATCGGCGCATGGGATTCCTGTACGAATCGGCGCATGGGATTCCTGCACAAATCGGCGCATGAGATTCCTGCACGAATCGGCGCATGAGATTCCTGCACGAATCGGCGCATGGGATTCCTACACAAATCGGCACATGAGATTCCTGCACGAATCGGCGCATGAGATTCCTGCACGAATCGGCGCATGGGATTCCTGCACAAATTGGCGCATGAGATTCCTGCACGAATCGGCGCATGGGATTCCTGCACAAATCGACGCATGAGATTCCTGCACGAATCGGCGCATGAGATTCCTGCACGAATCGGCGCATGGGATTCCTGCGCGAATCGGCGCATGGGATTCCTGCACAAATCGGCACATGGGATTCCTGCACAAATCGGCGCATGAGATTCCTGCACGAATCGGCGCATGGGAAACTCACGTTGCGTCTTCAATACATGCGCGTAAGAAACCTACGCGCATGACACGCTCGGAGTTAAGGAATGCGTTGCCGGGACTTCACGGCGCATGGCCTCCCGGGCGCATGAGGTTCCCGGCGCATGGGATTCATCGTCCCCAAACAGCAAGTTCAGCCATGAAAGTTCTGAAAACTTGTAATGGTCATAACTTACTCATCCGGAGTCGAAATCAAGCGAAATAAAAGCCAAAACTGAATAAAATTGAATTCTCTACAACATAGAACCATTAGTTTTCAAAAATAACCAAGTTGTAGAGATCAAAACCAAGAAAAATAAACAAGAAGGAACTTAAAACTTAGATCTACAAAAATATAACCATCAAAACCGAAAACTTCCAGTTCTAAAGAGGCTTAGAATCTAGTAAGGAAGAGAATGGAACAATAAAACATGAGATCCATCATGAAGCAAGTTTGCACTTGCCTAAGCTCTCTCTCTCTCTCTCCTTCCTGGTAGGTGTAGAAGTAAATGTGGAGAAGAAGAAGAATAATGAAGAGAGAGAAAGAGGAGGGGTTAATAAAGGAGGGTGGTGGTGGTAGGTGGGGGGGTTTTCTTTTGGTTCATGATGAACCCAAAAGCAAACCAAACCAAGCTAAGCCGAACCAAGCTATGCCATATCCAATAATATGCCAAAATAACCATGCAGGAAAATACGCAATACGAGTCAAGAATACGTACACGTATACCATGATACGTAATACGAACTACAGGCATTACAACTCTACCCACCTTAAAAGAATTCCGTCCTCGGAATTTAATCAAGAGGCTAGGATTGCAAGGACAGGCCATACTAATCGTAAGCTATAACAAGCAGTCTATCATGCAGTCATTTATTCAAGCAAGGAATTGAAAGCATAAGGCATAAGGAAGACATTATACCTTACGAGTCAAACAGGTCGGGATATCGCGATCGGATATCATCCTCACGCTCCCACGTTGACTCACCCAAAGAGTGATGACCCCAAGCAACACGGACTAAACTAATAGTCTTGTTCTTAAGTATCTTCTCTCTCCGGTCCAATATAGACACGGGCCTCTCCTCATACGAAAGGTTGGTACCAACAACCAATTCCGAATGATCCAGGATGTGGCTCGGGTCCGGGATATACCGTCGTAGTTGAGATATATGGAATACGTCATGCACCTCACGTAACGACGGTGGAAGAGCGAGACGATAGGATACATCACCTATTCGCTCCAGAATATCGAACGGGCCTATATACCTAGGACTAAGCTTTCCCCGTACGCCGAAACGAATGACACCACGGTTAGGCGAAATCCTCAGGAATACATGGTCGCCGACCGAGAATTCAAGGGGTCGCCGATGGGAATCGGCCCAATGACGCTGGCGATCTTGGGCAACTCGAAGATGATCTCTGACTCTCCTGACCACTTCAACGGTCTGAGCAATCATTTCTGGACCGAGCATCTGCCTCTCTCCAACATCATCCCAGGCTAGCGGGGATCGACACTTCCTACCATACAGTGCCTCGAACGGTGCCATCTGGATACTGGCCTGGAAACTGTTGTTGTACGAGAACTCCACCAGGTGCACGTGATCTTCCCACGAACCACCGAAGTCGAGTGTACATGATCGCAACATATCTTCAAGAGTCTGGATCGTACGCTCCGACTGGCCATCTGTCTGCGGGTGATAAGCTGAACTGAACTGGAGGTGAGTTCCCAAACTTTCTTGCAAGCTACGCCAAAAGTACGACGTAAATCTTGAATCTCTGTCTGAAGTGATACTGACTGGTACACCGTGCAACCTGACAATCTGCCAGAGATACATCTCCGCTAGCTGAGCCGTCGACTGACCAACTCTGAACGGGAGAAAATGAGCCACCTTTGTGAGCCTGTCTATAATAACCCAAATAGCGTCTCTGCCAGCCGGGGATCTGGGCAATCCAGTCACAAAATCCATGGTTACATGCTCCCATTTCCACTCGGGAATCGGCAATGGTTGAAGTAGTCCAGCTGGTCTCTGATGTTCAGCCTTAACTTGTTGGCAGACTAAACAACGAGAGACAAACCGGGCTATCTCCCTCTTCATGCCATTCCACCAAAAGTGCTGGCGGATATCACGGTACATCTTCGTGCCACCGGGATGAATGGAATACTGCGAACTGTGAGCTTCCGTCATGATCTCCTGTCTGATATCTCCACTGGGTACACAAAGACGCTTACCATGTCGAAGTGTACCGTCTTCATGGATACATAACTCTGGTCTTCGTCCCGCCTCACACTCTGTTCTGAGTCGCTGAAGCTTGAAATCTGCTGACTGCGCCATCCGGATCCTCTCGACTATAGTGGACTGAACTTGCATGCTGGCCATCAATGCCATACTGGAAGGGAGGACAACTTCTATACCCATCTTCTGAAGATCGGCTAACAGTTCTGGTTGTGCTGTCAGGAAATAAACTCTGGCTCTCCTGCTCAATGCATCTGCAACAACGTTGGCCTTCCCTGGGTGATACTGCAGGTTGACATCATAATCCACAAGCAGCTCCAGCCATCTCCTCTGACGCATGTTAAGATCCTTCTGGGTGAAAACATACTTCAGGCTCTTGTGGTCGGTGAAGATCTCCACCCTATCTCCGTACAAGTAGTGCCTCCACAACTTAAGTGCAAACACTACTGCTGCCAGCTCCAAGTCATGGGTTGGGTAATTCCTCTCATGATCACGAAGTTGTCGTGACGCATAAGCTATTACCTTTCCATGCTGCATCAGAACACATCCTAAACCTCTGCCCGAAGCATCACAATACACTGAGAATCCTCCAGTTCCATCTGGAAGCGTGAGAATAGGAGCCGTCATCAAGCCTCGCTTCAACTTCTCAAAAGAATCCTGACATTCTGCTGTCCAAGCAAACTGCACATCCTTGCGGGTCAACTGGGTCAATGGCGCAGAAATTCGAGCAAATTCTGAAACAAATCGCCGGTAGTAGCCGGCCAATCCAAGAAAACTGCGAACTTCTGCAACTGTGCTAGGTACTGGCCATGACTCAATAGCCACGATCTTCTGGGGATCCACTTCTACTCCTCCTCGGGTGATGATATGGCCCAAGTACGAAATGCGATCGAGCCAGAACTCGCATTTACTAAACTTGGCATACAACTGGTGCTCTCTGAGAATCTGGAGGACAATTCTGAGATGATGCTCATGCTCCGCCTCACTCTTACTGTAGACCAGGATGTCGTCTAGGAACACAATCACGAACTTATCCAAATAAGGCATGAAGATACGATTCATGAGATCCATGAATACTGTCGGCGCATTGGTTGCTCCAAATGGCATCACAAGGAACTCCCAATGCCCATATCTCGATCTGAACGCTGTCTTCGGGATGTCCTGCTCTCTGACTCTAATCTGATGGTATCCTGACCGCAAGTCGATCTTCGAGAATACTGCTGCCCCCTTGAGTTGATCAAACAAGTCATCTATCCTCGGGAGAGGGTATCTGTTCTTGATTGTCATTGAGTTCAAGGTACGATAATCTACACATAATCTGGACGTACCATCCTTCTTTTTCACAAGAAGCATCGGGGCTCCCCAAGGCGATCCACTAGCACGAATGAATCCCTTGGTTCTGAGTTCTTCAATCATCTTGTACAATATCTCTAGCTCTGACGGCGCCATCCTGTAGACTCTCTCTGACACTGGAGCTGTCCCGGGAATCAAGTCGATGGTAAACTCGATCTCTCGCTCTGGCGGCATCCCTGGAAGCTCTTCTGGGAAAACATCTGGAAACTCTTCGACTATCCGAGGTAACTGTACTACTGCCACTGCCATCCGCAACACTGGAGGAGAAGGTTCAACTTCGCCTCGGGAAAAGGAAAACTCTGGCTCGCCTGGAATGCTAAAAATAACTCTGCCAATATGGCAGTCTATCCTAGCATACTGGTCCCTCAACCAATCCATCCCTAAGACCACATCATAATCGGCCATCGGGAACTCTATTAATCTAGCGGGGAATTCTCTACCGCTAACTACGATCCGACACGAGGAAAACACTCTATCTACTCCCACAAGTCCGTTACCAGTAAGTATATTGAGCCTTACTGATAATGACTCTGGCTCCAATCCTACCCGTGTCGCAAATCATGCAGACATAAATGAATGTGAGGCACCAGAATCAAATAATACTGAAGCTGGAAAGGTGTTGACGAGAATAGTACCTGCCACCACCTCACCTGGTGCTATTCCTTCTTCTCCCATGGTCAAAGCCAGCACTTGACCATGTCCTCTGGGTGCGGGTCCCCTCTGCTGAAAATTCCTCTGCCTGCTCTGGATCAAGGCTTGGGCTTGGGCATACTGTTGCGGTCCCTGCTGCTGGAACGCCTGGGCCTGCGTCGGCAATGCCCTCGGAAGCGGGTACTGCAGCTGCTGCTGCTGCTGGACTGGTGCTAGTCCTCTAACTGAAGGACTAGAGAAGGCGGATGAACTCCCCCTGTTCGGGCAGTTCCCAACCCTGTGGTCCGGGGCACCACAAACCAAGCACAAACCCTGTGCTCTGCGACATTCTGATACCACATGTCCTGGCTTCCCGCAGTGTAAACATCCCACTGCGGAAGACTGCTTCTGCTTCTGCTGCTGAGGGTGCGTCGGGGTAGAATGCTGAACCGACGTCACTGAGGCCGCCCGCCTCGGAGCTCCAATGGTCAAAGCCCTAGCTGCCGGGGCTGGTGCTGATGACTGATTCATCTGGCCGTGAGATCGCTTCCGACCTCCGGTCCTATCCACGATCCTCTGGGATGTATACTCATGCCTCCGGGCTGCTCTCAACACTGCATCAAAAGTCTGATGCTCAAACTGCTCCACCGCCAATAAAATCTCCAGATGAAGCCCCTGCTGGAACCGCTGGGCTCTATCGAACTCGGTCGCCACCAAGGTGGGAGCAAACCGACTAAGCCTGGAGAACTCGACCGCATATCCATCGACCGTCCTGTCCATCTGCTTCAGATTGGTGAACCTCGTCTGTAGATCATACCGAGCTACAGCATCAAAATACTTGGTCTGGAATCTCTCCCTGAATACTGCCCATGAAATAGGGGCCACTAATCCATCGGCCTGCGCTGCCCACCAGCTGCGAGCAAGATCCAATAGCTGCAGGCGCACCACGGCCACCTTCTCGTTTTCTGGAGTCCTGGCTGCTTCTAGAATCACCTCTGTGTCCTGAAGCCATGCATCTGAAGCGATCGCATCTTCACTGCCGTCGAAGAAGGGAGGGTTCAAGCGCTTGAAGCTGTTAGCCGCGCTATTACCCTGATGACCTCCTCTGGTCAAAGCATCTGCCACCGCCTGGTGCAAGGCATCTCCGCGACGATCCTGGGAAGCTAATAAGGACCTGATGAGACCCACCAAAGTGCCATCATCATGCTCTGCTGGCTGGACGGGCTGAACTGGTGGTTCTCCTTCGGTAGGCATGACTCTGGAGGCTACTCCTGAATACTGGACTTGATCTCCAGGTTGCTGCTGGTCCGCAGGAGGTGCTCCGCCTTGCTGATCGGCAGGTCCAGGAACAATGCCGCTGAAGAAGACGATATAGGGAACAATAAGGAAGGACCAGGACAGATCAACGATACAAGCATGTGATCAGGTCAAGATTACAGGGATTCAGAAGATACGAGCAGAGATCAAGGGCGAATACTGATTGAGACATCTATTCGTTAAACCCTCACATATCTTGATTTACAAGACCTGCATGGGCCACCACTAAAACTATGTCACGCCCCAGAACCAGAATACTGGAGAGCGGGGGCAGACATAGCCAGCTACGTATAATGAAATGGAATCCACGTCACTATACGGTCACGGCTGTCTAGATATATGAGGGTTTAACTACAATCCATCAGTCTCTTATGGTCAAGAACAAGCCTATTGTCTCAATCACAAGCAAATAGTAACAGTCACAAGATATTAGAGCATCAATATACAATAGTAAGGCGTCCCATACATTACATATTGGATGATCATGAAGCTAGTCGTACAAAATGTCAGGACTAGCAAGAGTTTTAGTCAATACATGATCAACCTTAGGATTTGTCAATCATGTTACAGCCCGTAGGCAGACAGTAAATAAAGGTGCAATACGAGCTAACACGTGCTCGCCGGCTAAACGCCTCAAAAGAATAATTTTACAAATAGAGTGGGTGGACAAAAGAAACCCACTCGTTGCCCTGGTTACGCCTGGTGGTCACCATCGGGCTGGAAGACAGGTGGATCCACTGGTGCTGCTCCGATATCTGGCAACACAAAACCAGCTGGGTCAGACCCCAGAAAGAGCAAGTGCCACAAAGGAGGCTTCACTTAGGAACTAAAACCAGCATATCACAAATAAATAGTAAAGGTAATTAAAAGATAGTGATAATAGCTGAAATAACAATAATATATTGAACACGGAGAAACCATTCAAGTAGCCAGACTGCAACCCTTAAACCAAACAAGGACCGGGGTTGCAATCCTTCGCCTGAATAGAAACCCGCCTCAATTACTATTGATAAGGTACAAGACAATAAACGAAGAGAGGACATAGAACTGCTCCGGAAGCCAGGTTACAACCCTTAAACCAAACAAGGACCGGGGTTGTAACCCTTCGCCTGAACAGAACTGGACCCCTGATCTTTATTGTTAAGGCCAGTATAAATAATCATGGTATTGAAGTAAAGGTAAAACATGACGAGCATGACAGGGGGTTACAATAAGACAATAAACGAAGAGAGGACACAGAACTGCTCCGGGAGCCAGGTTACAACCCTTAAACCAAACAAGGACCGGGGTTGTAACCCTTCGCCTGAACAGAACTGGACCCCTGATCTTTATTGTTAAGGCGGGCACAATAAACAGGACGATATATGATAAGATAACCATGGAACTATTCAGATAGCTAAGTTACAACCCTTAAACCAAACAAGGACCGGGGTTGTAACCCTTCATCTGAACAGAACTTGGTATCCCATCATTTATCGATACAAGGAATCATGTCCTAATACAATCATGTACAGGATCAGGATAAGACTAAGCTGGAATAAACTTCATCCAATCAATCACGGCCAATCAAGAGTACGGCTTGATACTTTTAACTAACTAGGGTTATCACAGGCCTAGTTACTAGCAAGATGCAATGAGATTATCCCAACAGCCACAAGCCCTGCAGACCATCCGGTTATCCGGGTCGAATGTCCGTTATGAAGAATGCAACACGTGACTGTGTGCTGGAAATGTGCCCTACTCTTCGGTAGGCTACAAGTCCACTTAATGCGCCCAGATAACGGGATTGCCTGTAGCTGGGAATCTCTTCATGACTACTGAATCATTCTAGTTAATTAGCCTTAGTCAATTTCAGTAGGTACCCCTGACCGTGGTACTCAAGGGTCCCCATCCTAGACATGATGCAAGACAGTACTGGTTTATTTGTACAAACGCAATCGTCTACGGTGTCCAGACCTTTCATACTTGTCATATCAGTTTACTTGTCAAGAGCGCGCCACCGCGGGCCACTATCGTGTTCTATTCTTACATTATCATGAATGAGAAAGATTGTATAAGATAACTAATAACATATTCTTGAAGCCAAGGAAAAGATCTACAACTTTCATGTTTTGAGTTTTTTCAAGATTCTAGCTACAAAACAACTTAAACAGGCAAAAACAGTAAATTCCTGCACAATCGGCGCATGGGATTCCTGCACGAATCGGCGCATGGGATTCCTGCACAAATCGGCGCATGAGATTCCTGCACGAATCGGCGCATGAGATTCCTGTACGAATCGGCGTATGGGATTCCTGCACAAATCGGCGCATGAGATTCCTGCACGAATCGGCGCATGAGATTCCTGCACGAATCGGCGCATGGGATTCCTGCACAAATTGGCGTATGAGATTCCTGCACGAATCGGCGCATGGGATTCCTGCACAAATCGGCGCATGAGATTCCTGCACGAATCGGCGCATGAGATTTCTGCACGAATCGGCGCATGGGATTCCTGCGCGAATCGGCGCATGGGATTCCTGCACAAATCGGCGCATGGGATTCCTGCACAAATCGGCGCATGAGATTCCTGCACGAATCGGCGCATGGGAAACTCACGTTGCGTCTTCAATACATGCGCGTAAGAAACCTACGCACATGACACGCTCGGAGTTAAGGAATGCGTTGCCGGGACTTCACGGCGCATGGCCTCCCGGGCGCATGAGGTTCCCGGCGCATGGGATTCATCGTCCCCAAACAACAAGTTCAGCCATGAAAGTTCCGAAAACTTGTAATGGTCATAACTTACTCATCCGGAGTCGAAATCAAGCGAAATAAAAGCCAAAACTGAATAAAATTGAATTCTCTACAACATAGAATCATTAGTTTTCAAAAATAACCAAGTTGTAGAGATCAAAACCAAGAAAAATAAACAAGAAGGAACTTAAAACTTAGATCTACAAAAATATAACCATCAAAACCGAAAACTTCCAGTTCTAAAGAGGCTTAGAATCTAGTAAGGAAGAGAATGGAACAATAAAACATGAGATCCATCATGAAGCAAGTTTGCACTTGCCTAAGCTCTCTCTCTCTCTCTCCTTCCTGGTAGGTGTAGAAGTAAATGTGGAGAAGAAGAAGAATAATGAAGAGAGAGAAAGAGGAGGGGTTAATAAAGGAGGGTGGTGGTGGTAGGTGGGGGGGTTTTCTTTTGGTTCATGATGAACCCAAAAGCAAACCAAACCAAGCTAAGCCGAACCAAGCTATGCCATATCCAATGATATGCCAAAATAACCATGCAGGAAAATACGCAATACGAGTCAAGAATACGTACACGTATACCATGATACGTAATACGAACTACAGGCATTACAGAAGGCAGCCCTGAAAATCCGCCAGTATGGGAACCGGGACCTGACGTCCCCCCATTTTTTCATTAGAGTTCATCATGGCATTAAAGTCCCCACAAACGACCAGCGGCCAAGTGTCTGCTACCTGTGACGAAGTGCTGACAAGATCTTTCCAGAGCTGGAGTCTACGCCGCCGATCATTATGACCATACACCACACCAATAACCAATTCCAAACCACCCTTGTTAGTTAAAAACATAACTAGGAGTTGTTCAGAGGAGAATTTTACCTGGCAATTCCATACGCGAGTGTCCCACATGCACCATATGCGAGCCACACCACAGACGTCCATATTATGGACGCTCGACCAGTGTGACGGGGTACGGGAATTAATCCGATCTTTCACTTTTATTTTACTTTCTAGGATAGAAACAAACGAACACTTATTACTACGAATCACATTGAGAATCTCCCTCCACCTCCCTACTGAATTCGCCCCTCGGACGTTCCATGTAAGGAGAGACATGGGTTATTGGCGAGGCGGGTCCCTGTGAGGCTCGCTACTCCCCTTAGGACGAGTGGGGGTAGTAATGCTACTCGTACTTGATGTAGTCGCTGCTATACCCTGTATGGAAACTTCGGACAGGCTCTCCACACGTCTCCGCCACACTGGATTCTCCATCGTCAACTCCTTGTGATCTTCCGATGTACCACTCTCATATTGCCCGCTTGGCATTTTCGGCGGTAGATTATTTCACGAGAACTGATTTCCTTCCTGGTTCGCGTCCGCGCGCGAAGAAGGAGGACGAACTTGGTCCATAGGGGTGGGAAGCGCTCGATCTTGCTGTGTCTGGGACAGTCTGCTGTGTGTCCCCGTCTCTCCTACCAAAATAAGATCCAAGGATGTACCCCATGGAGAGGGATGGACGGAGTCGGGACCATGTCGCTTGCCAAGAATAGAGCCATGAGGAACTATCAAACTATCCTCCTTTCACTGATCTTGATTCTCTTGCTGATCGGACTCAAGAACCTCTTTGGCGTGATCCATGGGCTGAGCTTCCTGTTCCTCCCCATTCGGGTCCATGCTATGGTCCCCTTGCACTCCTCCAGAATTCTCCATGAACTCGTCTCCCGAGTATACGTACTGTGTGTTTCCTGCAATATCCTCTTCTAGCGGGGCAGAGCATTGACCTTTTGTATGTCCAAAGCACTTGCAGTTAACACAGGATGGGGGGACCCATTCATAGCCTACTTCTTGCTCGATCCAATTTTCATTAGGGAGTACTATTTTTTACTTTCCTCGGGAGGGCATCTTTAACCGTGATTTCCACAAACACTCGGGCATAAGATAGCCGTTGCCGATGTGCAGTGGGTACGTCCGTCCTCAGCGGATTTCCAATCATACTCGCAATTTTCATGATCGATGGCATGCTCCATAACTGAGGGGAGAGCCAAGGCAATCTAATCCAAATCGGAACTGAGGTAAGCTTGTCCTTGTAACTCCACTTTTCTAGATTGAGTTTTTCTCCTGTGATCTATTAAGATTTTTATTTACTTTTGATTTTCTTGACTAGTCATTAATTATCATTAATGATTTTCTAATTATTTTAAAGAATATTCCAAATATTAAGATTGTTAATTATATTATTCTATTTAACTTATTCATTATCTTGATTTAATTTCTATTGAATTTCCTAAGACTTCTAATTAAATTATTTGATTTTTAAAATCTTTATTAAGCTTACTTCCTAAATTAATCCTTGATTTCTTAACTTTGGGCCAACCAGCCCACATCCTTAGCTAAGCACAGCCATTAGAGCCCATCCTTTCATTCAGTCCAACCCTATGGGCCAAGCCCGACCCATTTGCAACAACCCAGCCCGTCAGCTCTGTTGTGAGTCGCAGATCCAAATAGGTCCAAACCCGCCAACCCGGTAATCCCATAACCCACAACCCGCATTAATGTAACCGTTGGTTTTAAAACCAACTCCCAACTTCATTCATTCAATTGAACTCAACTTCAATTCCGTTCACTTCCTCTCCTCTGCTCTGAGCGACAACGGAACGACAACGGAACGACAACGGAACGACGACGGAGCGGCGACACCGGCGACACCAAGAAACCCAGCCCTCTCCAGAAGCTTCTCCTAACCGATTCCCAACGGCCTAACCGTTTTCCTAACCGCCTCCACCACCTCGTCTAACCGCCTGCCCGCCCAACCGCCTCGCCGTTGCCCGACCTGCCCGTGCAACCGCCTGCCCATCGCTGTCCGCTTATAAATAGGACCCCAAGCCCTTCTTCTTCTTCATCAATCCATTGTGGCGAAGCCCTGCCAAAAGTCTGACCGATCCTTCCTCCTTCTTCTTCGTCCTTCTCAGAGCTCCGCAGCTCGAAGCCATGGCGGCGCAGCAGTGTTGGTAGCGGTGCGGCGACAAGCAAGCGCAGAGAGAGCCATCGTCGAAGCAGGACCAACAACATCCATCGTCGTCTTCGTCGATCAGCTCGTGTGCAGCTTCAGTGACAACGGTCGACTTCAGTGGAGGATCGCCGGGATCTATGGTGAGTCTCCTCACTCTCTGGTACAATGAATTGGCGAAGTTGATTCAAAATTCTGAATGAAATCTGGGTTCTCTGTTCTTTAGTTCCGTTGAATTTTGTGAATTGATCGATCGATCCGGTTCGTTTTTAGTCGATTCGGGAATTGTTTTGGTAAGATCACTTTGATCCATTGTATTTCTCCAAATTTGGAGTGGAAACAATTCAAATCAAACTTACAATTGTTTCCTCTGTTTCCGCACATGACTTGCTCGACGAAATGTCCAGGAGGACAATCGGTGAGCCATTGGACACGCAAAGCTGCTGTGTCGACTCCTATTGACACGAACAACCTATTCCGAAGCACAGGTACAATTCTTGACATTCTCTGACTTCTTGGGCTCGAGTATAACTATTGATTTCTGTATCTGTGTCGTCCTATATTGTATCGGACACTGATACAAATTATGAGGACACTGTCTTTGTGTCTTGCACTAAGAGGAGATCAGCTTGGACACGTTTGTATCCATGGGACACGAGTATGCAGGAGACTAGTTCCTAGTGTTAGCTATTTGAAATTCTTAGGAGCTGTTATAATTGTAGTTGTCGACCGTTGGACTCCAGTAGGTTTTAAACTGATCTGGGTTTGTTGAGTTAATTGAATTTGTATGTGGTTAGCCATGTTATGGGCCGGGTTTGTGGCTCAGTTGGGTCGGATTACTGTTACAGTCTTGGGCCATTGGGTTAAGCTAACATTTAAGTATGAGTTTGACTATGGCCATGAGAAGTACCAGATTTGTGTGGTGGTTGATAGTAGATTTTAGGTTAAGCAAGTTGTTAGGAATAATAGATAGATGGCAAGTTTTCATCAAGTGTTATGGGCCAGGTGGTATGCAATAGGGTCAATATGATGTGTTATCAATAAAATAGATAGTTTGGAAGTACTAGTAAGATTGAGGAATTAATTAGAAACACTCTAATTCTATGTTCCATATTTAGGTGATCTAGAAGACTTGGACAAATCTCGGAATAAAGGCAAGTACATGTACTCAGTATTACCATCATTGCATGCATTGCACTTACACTTGTCATCGTGTTATTTATTTCACTTGTTCTCGATTGATTGCTTGCTTATATTGTTTCTCGTGTCGGGTGGGGGATGTTCTAGAAACATGTGATGGGCTAATATTGGACAAATATTGCCTGATAGCATACTCTGTATGCCTGAGTCCATTTCGTGCGTGACTGATAGCATTGTCGTCAGACATGCCTGATTATTGCGTGACTGATAGCATTGTCATTAGACATGCCTGATTATTCGTGACTGATAGCATATTCTATATGCCTGATTATATATTAGTCCCCACATGTTGATAACGTCCAATTGCACATATACACATAGTTAGTGCATATTTATATTATATTCCATTGTTTCTCTGTTCAGTTCTACTTGCTACATTGTATCATTCCATTGATCTCCATGGTGAGTTTTATTGAGTTACATTGTACTTTGCTCCTTTCCTGACTGGATCGTTGATTACAGGTGAGATGGATCATAGATTATCATTCATGATTGGCATTGGAGCTCGCTTGACATTGAGATATTAGATTCATGTATAGAGATTGATAGAATATATTTGATTACATGTCATTGTTGTATCATTTATCTTTCACCGGCTTTGTACCCGGATATTCATGTATAAGTTGTAATAATTATATAGTGGATGGCTGTGATGGTTAGTATAGATTCCGTGATTAGATGCTGTGATGAGATAATCTTGTATTTATATGACTAGACGACTCACTACCGCTGTCAACGACAGTGTAGGCCGGGCATGTATCGACCCGTACCCGATTATTCGGGAGCGGGGCGTGACAGTCCTTCTCGAAGTTTGACTCCGGTCTCTACCGTTTGAGTACTACTAATCTGCCGTCAAAAGTCCACTGTCCACCCTCGATAATTCTTTCAAGGTCCTCCTCCAACGCGAACTTGACGAAGTAGAACCCATTTTCCCTTGAGAAAATATCCATCTCTCCCTTAGGTCTCCATTCACGCAGGGCGAAGGCCCTCAATTGGCCATAAAACGGCCGATTTCCCATGACATATAGGACGAGTGTATTTTTCCAGTATTCTCTTGTTTTCTGTAGATCGTCATCAGTTATCTCAACCATCTTCTCTCCATTAACAATACTAGGTTCTATGTATTGTAGGTCCGTACCATCCTGCGGCATTGAGGGCTTGCATATCTACGCCCATGTCATACCTTTCAGGTATAACAATGCTTGGCCGATGATCGACGGATACAAAGAGGTTGTGGAGGAGGCCTTCGCATCTCCGGTCGCAGGCAACGACCAGTTCAAACTGACCCAACGTCTGAAGTTGGTCAAAGCGGCGTTGAAGCTCTGGAACAAAAATCGTTCCCCTAGCAACCTGACACAGATGGAGATGACACTTCAAGCTACTCAAGTCCAGCTACAAGGCGACCCGATGAACTCGCTGCTTGCAGAGAGTGAGATTCGGCTTCAGGAGGAGGTAAGGCTCGCTCGGTTCCGCGAAGAGATTCATCTACAACAACGGGCCAAATGCGAGTGGTTGAAGGAGGGTGATCGGTGTACTAAATTTTTCCATGCCACAATTCGGGCTTGCCAACACAGGAACTCGCCCCATGGGATTATTGACAGGAATGACAGTCTTCAAACCGATGACAGGATCATGGCCCAGGAGGCCATCACGTTCTACCAGGCACTGTACAACCAAGCGGATTATTTGGATATCTTTCCAGAGACTGTCTGCAAACGCCTGGTGACAGAGGAGGGAAACAACATTCTTAAGAAGGAAGTCTCTATGGCAGAAATTGAAGCCATCATCAAGGCTGCAGATTCTAATAAATCGCCTGGACCAGACGGGTTCAATACGGCTTTTTACAAGAATCACTGGGAGCTGATCAAGCAACAGGTACTTACTGTGGTGCAGGACTTCTTCAGGACAGGCAGACTCCTGAAAGAAATTAATCATACCTTTCTGAAGTTAATCCCTAAGAAGAAGGGGGCTACTGCACTGGGAGACTTCCGGCCGATTGCCTGTTGCAATGTGATTTATAAAATTATCACTCATTTAATGTGCTCTAGAATGTAGGAGCTCATGACAGGTCTGATTTCTGAAAATCAAGCAGCTTTTATCAAAGGCCGAGCGATTGCAGAAAATTGCTTGCTTGCCCATGAGTTCGTCAGGGACTTTAACAAGGCGGGGGGACGGAAGAGTTGTATTAAATTAGATATTAGAAAGGCGTACGATACTGTTAACAGGAGTTTTGTCTGCCATATTCTGCTGAGTATGGGTTTCGATCAATGGTGGGTGGATAGAGTCAGAGAATGTATTTCCACTCCTACATTCTCTATACTTATGAAAGGTACTTCTTGTGGGTACTTCGGAAGTAGCAGAGGCTTACGGCAGGGAGAGACCCGTTATCCCGTTATCTATTCACTATTGTTATGGAGTATTACACCTGCCTGATGGATTTTGCCACATTGCAGCGACGTATCACTCCCCTCTACAGAAGTGTGGTTCCACTGGTGTCGTACCTGATTTATGCAGATGATTTACTTATTTTTGTTGAGCCTTCGGAGCGGACCATGAGAGCTCTCTTAGAAGTCTTGGAAGAATTCGCGAGCCTCTCTGGTCTCAGATTGAACACTGATAAGAGCCACATATTCTTCAGTAAAGATTGTCCCAATAAAGAAGAGATAGCGGATATTTTACAGGTTGCGATTGGCCAACTTCCTGTTAGATATCTTGGCTTGCCATTATCGGTCAACTATACCCGAGATTCTGA